>CM057009.1:173004775-173674288 GCA_029891345.1 Dryococelus australis
CATGTAATTAATTGTCCTTACAATATATAATAGTACGATTTGCTTAAGAATGGTGACAACAGTTCAATTAGCTATATAGAACACATGTATTCTCATTTGTCGTTTTTGGGTTATTTATTACAAAACTTTTGGTGAACACCTACACTTCAATACTTCTAAGAAGAACGCATGTAACTATTGTCCTTACAAGAATGTAATAACTACGATTTGCTTAAGAATGATGAAAACAAATCAATTCAGTTATATAGAATACATGTACTCATTTGTCATTTTTGGGATATATTTATTATAAAATATTGAGTTGTATCTACCTTCAACTTCTAAAATACATGTACTAATGTCTTACAGATGTAATAATACGATTGTTAGAATGATGCATCAGTTCAATTCAGCTTATATAATGACTCATTTCGTTTTGGTTATATTTTTATAAAACTTTTGAGTTGTATACCTACACTTCAATACTTCTAAAAGTACGATGTAACTAATTGTCCTTACAAGAATTAATAACTACGATTTGCTTAAGAATGATGACAACAGTTCAATTCAGCTATATAGAACACATGTATCTCATTTGTCGTTTTTGGGTTTATTTATTAAAAACTTTTGAGTTGTATACCTACATCAAACTTCTAAAAGTACGCATGTAACTAATTGTCCTTACAAGAATGTAATAACTACGATTTGACATAAGAATGATGACAACAGTTCAATTCAGCATATAGAAACATGTAACTCATTTGTCGTTTTTGGGTTATATTTATTATAAAACTTTTGAGTTGTATACCTACACTCAATACTTCTAACAAGTAACGCATGTAACTAATTGTCCTTACAAATGTAATAACTAACGATTTGCTAAGAATGATGACAACAGTTCAATTACAGCTATATAGAAAACATGTTACTCATTTGTCGTTTTTGGATATATTTATTACAAAACTTTTGAGTTGTATCCTACACTTCAATACTTCTAAGAAGTACCATGTAACTAATTGTCCTTACAAGAATGTAATAACTACGATTTGCTTAGAATGATGACAACAGTTCAATTCAGCTATATAGAACACATGTATCTCATTTGTCGTTTTTTGGGTAATATTTTATTATAAATTTTGAGTTGTATACCTACACTTCAATACTTCTAACAAGTACGCATGTAACTAATTGTCCTTACAAGAATGTAATAACTACGATTCTGCTAAAATGATGACAACAGTTCAATTCAGCTATATAGAATACATGTTACCATTTGTCGTTTTGGGATTATTTATTATAAAAACTTTTGGTTGTATACCTACACTTTCAATACTTCTAAGAGTAACGCATGTAACTAATTGTCCTTACAAGAATGTAATAACTACGATTTGCTTAAGAATGATGACAACAGTTCAATTCAGCTATATAGAATACATGTTACTCATTTGTCGTTTTTGGGTATATTTATTAAAAACTTTTGAGTTGTATACCTACACTTCAATACTTCTAACAAGTACGCATGTAACTAATTGTCCTTACAAGAATGTAATAACAACGATTTGCTTAAGAATGATGACAACAGTTCAATTCAGCTATATAGAACAATGTTACTCATTTGTCATTTTTGGATATATTTATTAAAACTTTGAGTTGTTCCTACATTTCAATTCTCTAAGAAGTACGCATGTAACTAACTGTCCTTACAAGAATTTAATAACTACCATTTGCTTAGAATGATGACAACAATTCAATTCAGCTATTAGAACACATGTATCTCATTTGTCGTTTTGGGTTATATTTATTATAAACTTTTGGTTTTATACTTACACTACAAACTTCTAACAAGTACGCATGTACCTAATGTCCTTACGAAATGTAAAAAACAACGATTTCTAAGAATGATGACAACAGTACATTCAGCTATATTTAATACATTTTATCATTTGTCGTTTTTTGATTTATTTATTATAAAACTTTGGTTGTATACCTACACTTCAATACTCTAACAAGTACGCATGTACCTAATTGTCCTTACAAGAATTTATAACTACGATTTGCTTAAGAATGATGACAACAGGTCAATTCAGCTATATGAATACATGTTATTCATTTGTCGTTTTTGGATATATTTATATAAAACATTTGAGTTGTATACCTACACTTCAATACTTCTAAAAGTACGCATGTAACAATGTCCTTACAAGAATGTAATAACTACGATTTGCTTAGAATTATGACAACAGTTCAATTCAGCTATATAGAAACATGTATCTCATTTGTCGTTTTGGGTTATATTTATTATAAAACTTTTGAGTTGTATACATACACTTCAAACTTCAACAAGTAAGCATGTACCTATTGTCCTTACGAAATTTAATAACTATGATTTGCTTAAGAATGTGAAACAGTTAACATGTATTCTCATTTGTCGTTTTTGGATATATTTATATAAAACTTTGAGTTGTATACCTACACTTCAATTGTCTAACAAGTACGCATGTAACTAATTGTACTTACAAGAATGTAATAACACGATTTGTTAGAATGATGTAACAGTTCAATTCAGTATATAGAACACAATTTATCATTTGTCGTTTTTGGGTTTATTTATTACAAACTTTTGAGTGGTATGCCTACACTTCAATACTTCTAAGAAGTACGCATGTAAATAATTTCCTTACAAGATTGTAATAATTACGATTGCTTAAGAATGATGAAAACAGTTAATTCAGCTATATAGAATACATTTACTCATTTGTCGTTTTTGGGATATATTTATTATAAAATTTTTGAGTTGTATACCTACACTTCAATACTTCTAAGAAGAACGCATGTAACTAATTGTCCTTACAAGAATTTAATAACTACGATTTGCTTAAGAATGATGACAACAGTTCAATTCAGCTAATAGAATACATGTTACACATTTGTCGTTTTTTGTATATTTATTATAAAACTTTTGAGTTGTATACCTACACTTCAATACTTCTAAGTTGTTCTTACAATAATTTAATAACTACGATTTGCTTAAAAATGATGACAACTGTTTAATTTAGCTATATAGAACACATGTATCTAATTTGTCGTTTTTGGGTTCTATTTATTACAAAACTTTTGAGTGGTATCCCTACAATTCAATTCTTCTAAGAAGAGCGCATGTATCTAATTGTCCTTATAAGAATGTAATAACTACGATTTGCTTAAGAATGATGAAAATAGTTCAATCAGCTATATAGAATACATGTTACTCATTTGTCGTTTTTGGGATATATTTATTATAAAACTTTAGAGTTGTATACCTACACATCAATACTTCTAACAAGTACGCATGTAACTAATTGTCCATACAAGAATGTAATAACAACGATTTGCTTAAGAATGATGACAACCGTTCAATTCAGCTATATAGAACATAATTTACTCATTGGTCGTTTTTGGGTTCTATTTATTACAAAAGTTTTGAGTGGTATGCCTACACATCAATACTTCTAAGAAGTACGCATGTAAATATTTTCCTTACAAGATTGTAATAATTACGATTTGCTTAACAATGATCATTACAGTTTAATTCAGCTATATAGAACACATGTATCTTATTTGTCGTTTTTTGGGTTATATTCATTACAAAACTTTTATGTGGAATCCCTACACTTCAATACTTCTAAGAAGAACGCATGTTACTAATTGTCCTTACAAGAATGTAATAACTGCGATTTGCTTAAGAATGATGACAATAGTTTAATTCAGCTATATAGAATACATGTTACTCATTTGTTGTTTTTGGGATATAGAAGTTTGAAGTGTAGGTATACCACACATAAGTTTAATAATAAATATAACCAAATAACGGCAACTGAGATACGTGTGTTCTATATAGCTGAATTGAAATGTTGTCATCATTCTTAAGTAAATCGTTGTAATTACATTCTTGTATGGACAATTAGTTACATGCGTACTTGTTAGAAGTATTGAAGTGTAGGTATACAACTATAAAGTTTTATAACAAATATATCTAAAAAACGACAATGAGTAACATGTATTCTATATAGCTGAATTGTACTATTTTCATAATACTTAAGCAAATCGTAGTTATTACATTCTTGTAGGGACAATTAGATACGAACGCTCTTCTTAGAAGAATTGAATTGTAGGGATACCACTCAAAAGTTTTGTAATAAATAGAACCCAAAAACGACAAATGAGATACATGTGTTCTATATAGCTAAAATAAACAGTTGTCATCATTTTTAAGCAAATCGTAGTTATAAAATTCTTGTAAGAACAATTAGTTACATGCGTTCTTCTTAGAAGTATTGAAGTGTAATTATACAACTCAAAAGTTTTATAATAAATATATCCCAAAAACGACAAATGAGTAACATGTATTCTAAATAGCTGAATTGAACTGTTGTCATCATTCTTAAGCAAATGTAGTTATTAAATACTTGTAAGGACAATTAGTTACATGCGTTCTTCTTAGAAGTTGTGAAGTGTAGGTATACAACTCTAAAGTTTTATAATAAATATATCCCAAAAACCACAAATGTGTAACATGTGTTCTATATAGCTGAATTGAATTGTTATCAACATTCATAAGCAACTCATAATTATTACAATCTTGTAAGTACAATTATTTACATGGCGTACTTCTTAGAAGTATTGATGTATAGGCATACCACTCAAAGTTTTGTAATCAATAGAACCCAAAAACGACAAATGAGTAAATTGTGTTCTACATAGCTGAATTGAACTGTTGTCATCATTCTTAAGCAAATCGGTGTTATTACATTCTTGTAAGTACAATTAGTTACATGGGTACTTGTTAGAAGTTTGAAGTGTAGACATACCACTAGAAAAGTTTTGAATAAATACAACCCAAAAACGTCAAATGTGTAACATGTGTTCTATATAGCTGAATTGAACTGTTGTCATCATTCTTAAGCAAATCGTTGTTATTACATTCTTGTAAGGACAATTATTTACATGCGTACTTCTTTGAAGTATTGAAGTGTAGGTGTACAACTCTAAAGTTTTGTAAAAAATATATCCCAAAAACGACAAATGAGTAACATGTATTCTATATAGCTGAATTGAACTATTGTCAACATTATTAAGCAAACCGTTGTTATTACATTCTTATAAGAAAATAAGATACATGCGTTCTTCTTAGAAGTATTGAAGTGTAGGGATTCCTCTCAAAAGATTTGTAATAAATATAACCCAAAAAACGACAAAAGAGATACATGTGTTCTCTATAGCTGAAATAAACTGTTGTCATCATTCTTAAGAAATCGTTGTTTACATTCTTGTAAGGACAATTAGTTCATGCGTACTTTTGGAAGTTTTTAGTGTAGGTATACAACTCAAAAGTTTTCATAATAAATATAACCCAAAAACCACAAATGAGATACATGTTTTCTATATAGCTGAATTAAACTGTTGTTATCATTCTTAAGCAAATCGTAGTTATTAAATTCATGTAAGGACAATTAGTTACATGCGTACTTGTTAGAATTTTGAAGTGTAGGAATACAACTCAAAAGTTTTATAATAAATATAACCCAAAAACGACAAATGAGTAACATGTATTCTATATAGCTGCATATTGAAGTGTAGGGATTCCACATAAAAGTTTTGTAATAAATATAACCCAAAAAGACAAATAAGATACATGTGTTCTATAAGCTGAATTAAACTGTTTTCATCATTCTTAAGCAAATCGTAGTTATTAAATTCTTGTAAGGACAATTAGTTACATGCGTTCTTCTTAGAGTTATTGAAGTGTAGGTATACAACTCTAAAGTTTTATAATAAATATATCCCAAAAACGACAAATGTGTAACATGTGTTCTATATATCTGAATTGAACTGTTGTCATCTTTCTTAAGCAAATCGTAGTTATTACATTCTTGTAAGGAAAATTAGATACATGCTATCTTCTTAGAAGTATTGAAGTGTAGGGATTCCACTCAAAAGTTTTGTAATAAATATAACCCAAAAACGACAATTGAGATACAGTGTTCTATATAGCTGAATTAAACTGTTGACATCATTCTTAAGCAAACCGTTGTTATTACATTCTGTAAGGACAATTAGTTACATGCTTACTTGTTTGAAGAATTGAAGTGTATGTATACAACTCAAAAGTTTCATAATAAATATAACCCAAAAACGACAAATTAGTAACATGTATTCTATATAGCTGAATTGAACTGTTGTGATCATTCTTAAGCAAATCGTAGTTATTAAATTCTTGTAAGGACAATTAGTTACATGCGTTCTTCTTAGAAGTATTGAAGTGTAGGTTTACAAGTCAAAAGTTTTATAATTAATATATCATAAAAACGACAAATGAGTAACATGTAGTTCTATATAGCTGAATTGAACTATTGTCATCATTCTTAAGCAAATGGTAGTTATTACATTCTTGAAAGGACAATTAGTAACATGCGTTTATTCTTAGAAGTATTGAAGTGTAGGGATTCCACATAAAAGTTTTGTAATAAATATAACAGAAAAACGACAAATAAGATACATGTGTTCTATATAGCTGAATAAACTGTTATCATCATTCTTAAGCAAATCGTAATTATTACAATCTTGTAAGGAAAATATTTACATGCGTACTTCTTAGAAGTATTGATGTGTAGGCATACCACTCAAAACTTTTGTAATAAATAGAACCCAAAAACGACAAATGAGTAAATTATGTTCTATATTGCTGAATTGAACTGTTGTCATCATTCTTAAGCAAATCGTAGTTATTACATTCTTGTAAGGACAATTGGATAAATGCGTTCTTCTTAGAAGTATTGAAGTGTAGGATTCCACTCAAAAGTTTTGTAATAAATATAACCCAAAAACGACAAATGAGATACATGTGTTCTATATAGCTGAATTAAACTGTTGTCATCATTCTTAAGAAAATCGTTGTTATTACATTCTTGTAAGGACAATTATTTACATGCGTACTTCTTTGAAGTATTGAGAGTAGGTACACAACTCAAATGTTTTGTAATAAATAATCCCAAAAACGACAAATGAGTAATATGTATTCTATATAACTGAATTGAACTATTGTCATCATTCTTAAGCAAATCGTAGTTTATTACATCTTGTAAGGACAATTATTTACATGCGTACTTCTTTGAAGTATTGAAGTGTAGGTACACAATCAAAAGTTTTGTAATAAATATTTCCCAAAACGACAAATGAGTAACATGTATTCCATATAGCTGAATTGAACTATGTCATCATTCTTAAGCAAATCGAATTATTACATTCTTGTAATACAATTAGATACATGCGTTCTTCTTAGAAGTATGAAGTGTGGGATTCCATCAAAAGTTTTGTAATAAATATAACCCAAAAACGACAAATAGATACATGTGTTCTATATAGTGAATTGAACTGTTGTCATCATTCTTAAGAAATCGTAGTTATTACATTCTTGTAAGGACGTTATATACTTGCGTACTTTTGAAGTATTGAAGTGTAGGTAACAACTCAAAAGTTTTAATAAATATACCCAAAACACAAATGAGTAACATGTATTCTATATAGCTGAATTGAACTTTGTCATCATTCTTAAGCAAATCGTAGTATTAATTCTTGTAAGGACAATTAGATACATGCGTACTTTTAGAAGTATTGAAGTGTAGGATTCCACTCAAAAGTTTTTAATAATATCCAAAAACTACAAATGAGAACTGTTCTAATAACGTGGCATCATTTAAGCAAACGTTGTTATCTTTTGTAGCATAGTTCATGCGTTCTTCTTGATATTGAAGTGTAGGATCAATCAAAAGTTTTTAATAATATACCCAAAAACGACAAATGAGTAACATGTTTCTATATAGCTGAATATTGAATGTAGTATTCCACTAAAAATTTGTATAAATTCCAAAAACAAATAGTACATGGTTTCTTAATATGAATTAATGTTATACATCTCAAAACGTTTATTAAATTCTTTAACAAATACACAATGTTTAAGTGTAGTTCTTAAGTATAAATATCCAACGAAAATGTGTAACATTTTCTATAATCGTAGTTATTTACAAGTTTACTTTAGTAAGAACAATTAGATACATGCTTCTTCTTAGAAGTATTGAAGTGTAGGATTCCACTCAAAAGTTTTTGTAATAAATATAACCCAAAAACGAAAATGAGATACATGTGTTTATATAGCTGAATTAAACTGTTGTCATCATTCTTAAGCAAACGTAGTTATTAAATTCTTGTAAGGACAATTAGTTACATGCGTACTTGTTAGAAGTTTGAAGTGTAGGTATCAACTCAAAAGTTTTATATAAATATAACCCAAAAACGCAAATGAGATACATGTTTCTATATATGAATTGAACTGTTGTCTTCATTTTAACAAATCGTAGTTATTAACATTCTTGTATACATGACCAATTAGTTACATGCGTACTTTTAGAAGTTTGAAGTGTAGGTTTAAATCAAAAGTTTATAATAAATATATCCCAAAAACGACAAATGAGTAAATTTTTTTATAGCTGAATTGAACTTTGTCATCATTCTTAAGCAAATCGTTGTTTTAAATTTTGTAAGGACATTAGTCATGCGTACTTCTTAGAAGTATTGATGTGTAGGATACAACTCAAAAGTTTTTAATAATATACCCAAAAAACGACAAATTGTAACATGTGTTCTATATATCTGAATGAACTGTTGTCATCATTCTTAAGCAAATCGTAGTTATTACATTCTTGTAAGGACAAATTTCATGCGTTCTTCTTTTTTTTTTTTTTTTTTTTTTTTTTTTTTTTTTTTTTTTTTTTTTTTTTTTTTTTTTTTTTTTTTTTTTTTTTTTTTTTTTTTTTTTTTTTTTTTTTTTTTTTTTTTTTTTTTTTTTTTTTTTTTTTTTTTTTTTTTTTTTTTTTTTTTTTTTTTTAAAAAAAAAAAAAAAAAAAAAAAAAAAAAAAAAAAAAAAAAAAAAAAAAAAAAAAAAAAAAAAAAAAAAAAAAAAAAAAAAAAAAAAAAAAAAAAAAAAAAAAAAAAAAAAAAAAAAAAAAAAAAAAAAAAAAAAAAAAAAAAAAAAAAAGACAATTGGATAAATGCGTTCTTCTTAGAAGTATGAAGTGAGGGATTCCACTCAAAAGTTTTGTAATAAATATAACCCAAAAACGACAAATCAGATACATGTGTTCTATATAGCTGAATTGAACTGTTGTCATCATTCATTAAGCAAATCGTAAGTTATTACATTCTTGTAAGGACAATTATTACATGCGTACTTCTTTGAAGTATTGAAGTGTAAGTACACAACTCAAATGTTTTTAATAAATATAATCCCAAAAACGACAAATGAGTAATATGTTTCTATATAGCTGAATTGAACTATTGTCATCATTCTTAAGCAAATCGTAGTTATTACATTCTTGTAAGGACAATAAGATACATGCGTTCTTCTTAGAAGTATTGAAGTGTAGGGATCCACTCAAAAGTTTGTAATAAATATAACCCAAAACGAAAATGAGATACATGTGTTCTATATAGCTGAATTAAACTGTTGTCATCATTCTTAAGCAAATCGTAGTTATTAAATTCTTGTAAGGACAATTATTTACATGCGTTCTTCTTAGAGTTATTGAAGTGTAGGTATACAACTCAAAATTTTTATACTAAATATAACCCAAAAACAACAAATGAGATACATGTGTTCTATATAGCTGAATTGAACTGTTTCTTCATTCTTAAGCATATCGTAGTTATTAAATTCTTTAGCAGATCGTTGTTATTACATTCTCGTAAGGACAATTAGTTACATGTGTACTTGTTAGAAGTTTGAAGTGTAGGTATACAACTCAAAAGCTTTATAATAAATATAACCCAAAAACGACAAATGAGATATATGTGTTCTATATAGCTGAATGGAACTGTTGTCTTCATTCTAAAGCAAATCGTAGTTATTAAATTCTTGTAAGGACAGTTAGTTACATGCGTCTTCTTAGAGTTATTGAAGTGTAGGTATACAACTCTAAAAGTTTTATAATTAAATATATCCCAAAAACGACAAACGTGTAACATGTGTTCTATATATCTGAATTGAACTGTTTTCATCATTCTTAAGCAAATCATAGTTATTACATTCTTGTAAGGACAATTAGATACATGCGTTCTTCTTAGAAGTATTGAAGTGTAGGATTCCACTCAAAAGTTTTGTAATAAATATAACCCAAAAACGACAAATAAAAAACATGTGTTCTATATAGCTGAATTAAACTGTTCTCATCATTCTTAAGCAAATCGTAATTATTACAATCTTGTAAGGAAAATATATACATGCGTACTTCTTAGAAGTATTGATGTGTAAGCATACCACTCAAAACTTTTGTAATAATAGAACCAAAAACGACAAATGAGTAAATTATAGCTGAATTGTAACTGTTGTCATCATTCTTAAGCAAATCGTAGTTATTACATTCTTGTAAGGACAATTAGTTACATGCGTACTTGTTAGAAGTATTGAAGTGTAGGTATACAACTCAAAAGTTTTATAATATATATATCCCCAAAACGACAAATGAGTAACATGTATTCTATTAGCTGAATTGAACTGTTGTCATCATTCATAAGCAAATCGTAATTTTTACAATCTTGTAACGACAATTAGTTACATGCGTACTTGTTAGAAGTTTGAAGTGTAGGTATACAACTCAAAAGCTTTTTAATAAATATAACCCAAAAACGACAAATGAGATACATGTTTCTAAAGCTGAATTGATCTTTTGTAATCATTCTAAAGCAAATCGTAGTTATTAAATTCTTGTAAGGACAGTTAGTTCTATGCGTACTTCTTAGAAGTATTGAAGTGTAGGTATACAACTCAAAAATTTTATAATTAATATCCCAAAAACGACAAATGAGTAACATGTATTCTATATAGTTGAATATTGAAGTGTAGGTAATCCACATAAAAGTTTTGTAATAAATATAACCCAAAAACACAAATAAGATACATGTGTTCTATATAGCTGAATTAAACTGTTATCATCATTCTTAAGCAAATCGTAGTTATTAAATTCTTGTAAATACAATTAGTTACATGCGTTCTTCTTAGAAGTATTGAAGTGTAGGTATACAAGTCAAAAGTTTTATAATTAATATATCCCAAAAACGACAAATGTGTAACATGTGTTCTATATATCTGAATTGAACTGTTGTCATCATTCTTAAGCAAATCGTAGTTATTACTTTATGTAAGGACAATTAGATACATGCGTTCTTCTTAGAAGTATTGAAGTGTAGGATTCCACTCAAAAGTTTTGTAATAAATATAAAACAAAAACGAAAAATGAGATACATGTGTTTATATAGCTGAATTAAACTGTTGTCATCATTCTTAAGCAAATCGTTGTTATTAAATTCTTGTAAGGACAATTAGTTACATGCGAACTTGTTAGAAGTATTGAAGTGATGGTATACAACTCAAAAGTTTTAAAAAAATATATCCCAACATTGACAAATGAGTAACATGTATTCTATTAGCTGAATTGAATGTTGTCATCATTCTTAAGCAAATCGTAATTATTACAATGTTGTAAGGACTATTATTTACATGCGTAATTCTTCGAAGAATTGAAGTGTAGGTATACAACTCAAAAGTTTTATACTAAATATAACCCAAAAACGACAAATGAGATACATGTGTTCTATATATGTGAATTGAACTGTCGTCTTCATTCTTAAGCAAATCGTAGTATTAAATTCTTTATCAGATCGTTGTTATTACATTCTCGTAAGGACAATTAGATACATGCGTACTTGTTAGAAGTTTGAAGTGTAGGTATACAACTCAAAAGTTTATAATAAATATAACCCAAAAACGACAAATAGATACATGTGTTCTATATATCTGAATTGAACTTTTGTCAACATTTTAAAGCAAATCGTAGTTATTAAATTCTTGTAAGGACAGTTAGTTACATGCGTACTTCTTAGAAATATTGAAGTGTACGTATACAACTCTAAAGTTTTATAATTAATATATCCCAAAAACGACAAATGTGTAACATGTGTTCTATATATCTGAATTCAACTGTTGTTATCATTCTTAAGCAAATCGTAGTTATTACATTCTTGTAAGGACAATAGATACATGCGTTCTTCTTAGAAGTATTGAAGTGTAGGGCTTCCACTCAAAAGTTTTGTAATAAATATAACCCAAAAACGACAAATGAGATACATGTGTTCTATATAGCTGAATTGAACTGTTGCATCATTCTTAAGCAAATCGTGTTATTACATCTTGTAAGGACAATTAGTTACATGCGTACTTGTTAGAAGATTGAAGTGTAGGTATACAACTCAAAAGTTTTATATAAATATATCCCAAAAACGACAAATGAGTAACATGTGTTCTATGTAGCTGAATTGAACTGTTGTCATCATTCTTAAGCAAATCGTATTTATTACAATATGTAAGGACAATTAGTTACATGCGTACTTGTTAGAAGTATTGAAGTGATGGTATACAACTCTACAGTTTTATAATAAATATATCCCAAAAACGACAAATGAGTAACATGTATTCTATATAGCGAATTGAACTATTGTCATCCTTCTTAAGCAAATCGTAGTTATTACATTCTTGTAAGGACAATTAGATACATACGTTCTTCTTAGCAGTATTGAATTGTAGGGATACCACTCAAAAGATTTGTAATAAATATAACCCAAAAACGACAAAAGAGAACAAGTGTTCTATATAGCTGAATTAAACTGTTGTCATCATCTTAAGAAAATCGTTGTTATTACATTCTTGTTAGGACAATTAGTTACATGCATACTTGTTAGAAGTTTTTAGTGTAGGTATACAACTCAAAAGTTTCATAATAAATATAACCCAAAAACCACAAATGAGATACATGTGTTCTATATAGCTGAGTTGAACTGTTGTGATCATTCTTAAGCAAATCGTAGTTATTAATTCTTGTAAGGACAATTAGTTACATGCGTACTTTTAGAAGTTTGAAGTGTAGGTATACAACTCAAAGTTTTATAATAAATATACCCAAAAACGACAAATGAGAACATGTGTTCTATATACTGAATTGAACTGTTGTCTATCATTCTTAAGCAAATCGTAGTTATTAATTCTTGTAAGGACAATTAGTTACATGCGTTCTTCTTAGAAGTATTGAAGTGTAGGTATACACTCAAAAGTTTTATAATAAATATATCCCAAAACGACAAAGAGTACATGTGTTCTATATAGCTGAATTGAACTTTGTCATCATTCTTAAGCAAATCGTAGTTATTACATTCTTGTAAGGACAATTATTTACATGCGTACTTTTGAAGTATTGAAGTGTAGGTTACAACTCAAAGTTTTGTAATAAATATACCCAAAAACGACAAATGAGATACATGTTTCTATATAGCTGAATTGAACTGTTGTCATCATTCTTAAGCAAATCGTAAGTTATTACATTCTTGTAAGGACAATTATTACATGCGTTCTTCTTAGAAGTATTGAAGTGTAGGATACCACTCAAAAGTTTTGTAATAAATAAACCCAAAAACGACAAATCAGATAATGTTTCTATATAGCTGAATTGAACTGTGTTCATCATTCTTAAGCAAATCGTAGTTATTACATTCTTGTAAGGACAATTATTACATGCGTACTTCTTGAAGTATTGAAGTGTAGGTATACAACTCAAAAGTTTTTAATAAATATAACCCAAAAACGACAAATGAGTAACATGTGTTCTATATAGCTGAATTGAACTGTTGTCATCATTCTTAAGCAAATCGTAGTTATTACATTCTTGTAAGGACAATTAGTTACATGCGTTACTTCTTAGAAGTATTGAAGTGTAGGTATACCAACTCAAAAGTTTTATAATAAATATATCCCAAAAACGACAAATGAGATAAATGTGTTCTATATAGCTGAATTGAACTTTGTCATCATTCTTAAGCAAATCGTAGTTATTACAATTCTTGTAAGGACAATTAGTTTACATGCGTACTTCTTAGAAGTATTGAAGTGTAGGTATACAACTCAAAAGTTTTGTAATAAATATATCCCAAAAACGACAAATGAGTAACATGTATCTATATAGCTGAATTGAACTTTGTCATCATTCTTAAGCAAATCGTAGTTATTACATTCTTGTAAGGACAATTAGATACATGCGTTCTTCTTAGAAGTATTGAAGTGTAGGATTCCACTCAAAAGTTTTGTAATAAATATAACCCAAAAACGACAAATGAGATACATGTGTTCTATATAGCTGAATTGAACTGTTGTCATCATTCTTAAGCAAATCGTAAGTTATTACAATTCTTGTAAGGACAATTAGTTACATGCGTACTTCTTTAGAAGTATTGAAGTGTAGGTATACAACTCAAAATTTTATAATAAATATATCCCAAAAACGACAAATGAGTAAATGTATTCTATATAGCTGAATTGAACTGTTGTCATCATTCTTAAGCAAATCGTAGTTATTACATTCTTGTAAGGACAATTAGTTACATGCGTACTTGTTAGAAGTATTGAAGTGTAGGTATACAACTCAAAAGTTTTATAATAAATATATCCCAAAACGACAAATGAGTAAATGTGTTCTATATGCTGAATTGAACTGTTGTCATCATTCTTAAGCAAATCGTAGTTATTACATCTTGTAAGGACAATTAGTTACATGCGTACTTGTTTAGAAGTATTGAAGTGTAGGTATACAACTCAAAAGTTTTATAATAAATATAACCCAAAAACGACAAATGAGTAACATGTGTTCTATATAGCTGAATTGAACTGTTGTCATCATTCTTAAGCAAATCGTGTTATTACATTCTTGTAAGGACAATTAGTTACATGCGTTACTTCTTAGAAGTATTGAAGTGTAGGTATACAACTCAAAGTTTATAATAAATATATCCCAAAAACGACAAATGAGTAACATGTATTCTATATAGCTGAATTGAACTGTTGTCATCATTCTTAAGCAAATCGTAGTTATTAAATTCTTGTAAGGACAATTAGTTACATGCGTACTTCTTAGAAGTATTGAAGTGTAGGTATACAACTCAAAGTTTTATAATAAATATACCCAAAAACGACAAATGAGTAACATGTATTCTATATAGCTGAATTGAACTGTTGTCATCATTCTTAAGCAAATCGTAGTTATTACATTCTTGTAAGGACAATTAGTTACATGCGTACTTTTAGAAGTATTGAAGTGTAGGTATACAACTCAAAAGTTTTAATAAATATAACCCAAAAACGACAAATGAGATACATGTGTTCTATATAGCTGAATTGAACTGTTGTCTTTCATTCTTAAGCAATCAATGTTATTAAATTCTTGTAAGGACAATTAGTTACATGCGTACTTTTAGAAGTTTGAAGTGTAGGTATACAACTCAAAAGTTTTATAATAAATATACCCAAAAAACGACAAATGAGAACATGTGTTCTATATATAGCTGAATTGAAACTGTTGTCATCATTCTTAAGCAAATCGTAGTTATTAAATTCTTGTAAGGACAATTAGTTACATGCGTACTTCTTAGAAGTATTGAAGTGTAGGTATACAACTCAAAAGTTTAAAAGTTTTGTAATAAATATATCCCAAAAACGACAAATGAGATAACATGTATTCTATATAGCTGAATTGAACTGTTGTCATCATTCTTAAGCAAATCGTAGTTATTACATTCTTGTAAGGACAATTAGTTACATGCGTACTTTTAGAAGTATTGAAGTGTAGGTATACAACTCAAAAGTTTTGTAATAAATATAACCCAAAAACGACAAATAGATACATGTGTTCTATATAGCTGAATTGAACTGTTGTCATCATTCTTAAGCAAATCGTAGTTATTACATTCTTGTAAGGACAATTAGTTACATGCGTACTTCTTAGAAGTATTGAAGTGTAGGTATACAACTCAAAAGTTTTATAATAAATATATCCCAAAAACGACAAATGAGTAACATGTATTCTATATAGCTGAATTGAACTGTTGTCATCATTCTTAAGCAAATCGTAGTTATTACATTCTTGTAAGGACAATTAGTTACATGCGTACTTCTTAGAAGTATTGAAGTGTAGGTATACAACTCAAAAGTTTTTAATAAATATACCCAAAAACGACAAATGAGTATACATGTTTCTATATAGCTGAATTGAACTGTTGTCATCATTCTTAAGCAAATCGTATTATTACATTCTTGTAAGGACAATTAGTTACATGCGTACTTCTTAGAAGTATTGAAGTGTAGGTATACAACTCAAAAGTTTTATAATAAATATAACCCAAAAACGACAAATGAGTAACATGTTTCTATATAGCTGAATTGAACTGTTGTCATCATTCTTAAGCAAATCGTAGTTATTAAATTCTTGTAAGGACAATTAGTTACATGCGTACTTTTAGAAGTATTGAAGTGTAGGTATACAACTCAAAAGTTTTTATAAATAATATATCCCAAAAACGACAAATGAGATAACATGTGTTTCTATATAGCTGAATTGAACTGTTGTCATCATTCTTAAGCAAATCGTAGTTATTACATTCTGTAAGGACAATTAGTTACATGCGTACTTTTAGAAGTTTGAAGTGTAGGTATACCACTCAAAAGTTTTTATAATAAATATAACCCAAAAACGACAAATGAGTAACATGTTTCTATATAGCTGAATTGAACTGTTGTCATCATTCTTAAGCAAATCGTAGTTATTACATTCTTGTAAGGACAATTAGTTACATGCGTACTTTTAGAAGTATTGAAGTGTAGGTATACAACTCAAAAGTTTTATATAAATATAATCCCAAAAACGACAAATGAGTAACATGTGTTCTATATTGCTGAATTGAACTGTTGTCATCATTCTTAAGCAAATCGTAGTTATTACATTCTTGTAAGGACAATTAGTACATGCGTCTTTTAGAAGTATTGAAGTGTAGGTATACACCTCAAAAGTTTTATAATAAATATAACCCAAAAACGACAAATGAGATACATGTGTTCTATATAGCTGAATTGAACTGTTGTCATCATTCTTAAGCAAATCGTAGTTATTAAATTCTTGTAAGGACAATTAGTTACATGCGTACTTCTTAGAAGTATTGAAGTGTAGGTATACAACTCAAAAGTTTTATAATAAAATATACCCAAAAACGACAAATGAGTAACATGTGTTCTATATAGCTGAATTGAACTGTTGTCATCATTCTTAAGCAAATCGTAGTTATTACATTCTTGTAAGGACAATTATTACATGCGTTCTTCTTAGAAGTATTGAAGTGTAGGATACACTCAAAGTTTTGTAATAAATATAACCCAAAAACGACAAATGAGTACATGTGTTCTATATAGCTGAATTGAACTGTTGTCATCATTCTTAAGCAATCGTAGTTATTACATTCTTGTAAGGACAATTATTTACATGCGTACTTCTTAGAAGTATTGAAGTGTAGGTATACAACTCAAAAGTTTTGTAATAAATATATCCCAAAAACGACAAATGAGATAACATGTTTCTATATAGCTGAATTGAACTGTTGTCATCATTCTAAGCAAATCGTAGTTATTAATTCTTGTAAGACATATTACATGCGTTTTAGAAGTATTGAGTGTAGGTATACAATCAAAAGTTTTATAATAAATATACCAAAAAACAATGAGTACATGTTTCTATATAGCTGAATTGAACTGTTGTCATCATTCTTAAGCAAATCGTAGTTATTACATTCTTGTAAGGACAATTATTACATGCGTTCTTCTTAGAAGTATTGAAGTGTAGGATACCACTCAAAGTTTTAATAAATATATCCAAAAACGACAAATGATAACATGTGTTCTATTAACTGAATTAAACTGTTGTCATCATTCTTAAGCAAATCGTATTATTACAATTTGTAAGGAAATTAATACATGCGTACTTTTAGAAGTATTGAAGTGTAGATACACTCAAAAGTTTTGTAATAAATAACCCAAAAACGACAAATGAAATGTTTCTTATAGCTGAATTGAACTGTTGTCATCATTCTTAAGCAAATCGAGTTATTACATTTTTGTAAGGACAATTATTACATGCGTACTTTTAGAAGTATTGAAGTGTAGGTATCAACTCAAAAGTTTTTAATAAATATACCCAAAAACGACAAATGAGATACATGTGTTCTATATAGCTGAATTGAACTGTTGTCATCATTCTTAAGCAAATCGTATTATTACAATTCTTGTAAGGACATTATTACATGGTACTTCTTGAAGTATTGAAGTGTAGGTATCAACTCAAAGTTTTTAATAAATATAACCAAAAACACAAATGAGAACATGTGTTCTATATAGCTGAATTGAACTGTTGTCATCATTCTTAAGCAAATTTAGTTTTACATTCTGTAAGGACAATTATACATTCGTACTTTTAGAAGTTTGAAGTGTAGGTATACACTCAAAAGTTTTAATAAATATAACCCAAAACGACAAATGAGATCATGTGTTCTATATACTGAATTGAACTGTTGTCTCATTCTTAAGCAAATCGTAGTTATTAAATTCTTGTAAGGACAATTAGTTACATGCGTCTTTTAGAAGTATTGAAGTGTAGGTATACAACTCAAAGTTTTATAATAAATATACCCAAAAGACAAAGTTAACATGTGTTCTATATATCTGAATTGAACTGTTGTCATCATTCTTAAGCAAATCGTAGTTATTTATTCTTGTAAGGACAATTAGTACATGCGTTCTTCTTAGAAGTATTGAGTGTAGGATTCCACTCAAAAGTTTTTAATAAATATAACCCAAAAACGACAAATAGATACATGTGTTCTATATAGCTGAATTGAAACTGTTGTCATCATTCTTAAGCAAATCGTAGTTATTAATTCTTGTAAGGACAATTATTTACATGCGTACTTCTTAGAAGTATTGAAGTGTAGGTATACAACTCAAAAGTTTTGTAATAAATATAACCCAAAAACGACAAATGAGTAAATGTTTCTATATACTGAATTGAACTGTTGTCATCATTCTTAAGCAAATCGTAGTTATTAATTCTTGTAAGGACAATAAGTTACATGCGTACTTCTTAGAAGTATTGAAGTGTAGGTATACACTCAAAAGTTTATAATAAATATATACCCAAAAACGACAAATGTGTAACATGTGTTCTATATATCTGAATTGAACTGTTGTCATCATTCTTAAGCAAATCGTAGTTATTACATTCTTGTAAGGACAATTATTACATGCGTTACTTCTTAGAAGTATTGAAGTGTAGGATTCAACTCAAAAGTTTTGTAATAAATATACCCAAAAACGACAAATGAGATACATGTGTTCTATATATCTGAATTGAACTGTTGTCATCATTCTTAAGCAAATCGTAGTTATTACATTCTTGTAAGGACAATTATATACATGCGTACTTCTTAGAAGTATTGAAGTGTAGGTACAACTCAATAGTTTTGTAATAAATATATCCAAAAACGACAAATGAGTAATATGTATTCTATATACTGAATTGAACTATTGTCATCATTCTTAAGCAAATCGTATTATTACATTCTTGTAAGGACAATAAGATACATGCGTTCTCTTAGAAGTATTGAAGTGTAGGGATTCCACTCAAAAGTTTTGTAATAAATATAACCCAAAAACGAAAAATGAGATACATGTGTTCTATATAGCTGAATTAAACTGTTGCATCATTCTTAAGCAAATCGTAGTTATTAAATTCTTGTAATGACAATTAGTTACATGCGTACTTTTAGAAGTATTGAAGTGTAGGTATACAACTCAAAATTTTTATATAAATATAACCCAAAAACTACAAATGAGATACATGTGTTCTATATAGCTGAATTTAACTGTTGTCTTCATTCTTAAGCATATCGTAGTTATTAAATTTTAGCAGATCGTGTTATTACATTCTCGTAAGGACATTAGTTACATGTGTACTTTTAGAAGTTTGAAGTGTAGGTATACAACTCAAAAGCTTTATAATAAATATAACCCAGAAACGACAAATGAGATATATGTGTTCTATATATGCTGAATTGAACTGTTGTCATTATTCTTAAGCAAATCTAGTTATTACATTCTTGTAAGGACAATTAGATTACATGCGTCTTTTAGAAGTATTGAAGTGTAGGATTAATACTCAAAAGTTTTTAATAATATAACCCAAAAACGACAAATGAGTAACATGTGTTCTATATAGCTGAATTGAACTGTTTCATCATTCTTAACAAATCGTATTATTAAATTCTGTAAGGAAATTATACATGGTACTTCTTAGAAGTATTGATGTAAGATACACTCAAAACTTTTAATAAATAACCAAAAACGACAAATGAGTAAATTATAGCTGAATTGAACTGTTGTCATCATTCTTAAGAAATCTTAGTTATTAAATCTTGTAAGGACAATTAGTTACATGCGTACTTGTTAGAAGTATTGAAGTGTAGGAATACAACTCAAAAGTTTTATAATAAATATATCCCAAAACGACAAATGAGTAAATGTATTCTATATAGCTGAATTGAACTGTTGTCATCATTCTAAGCAAATCGTATTATTACAATCTTGTAAGGACTATTATTTACATGCGTACTTCTTCGAAGTATTGAAGTGTAGGTATCCAACTCAAAAGTTTTATACTAAATATAACCCAAAAACGACAAATGAGATACATGTGTTCTATATATGTGAATTGAACTGTTGTCTCATTCTTAAGCAAATCGTAGTTATTAAATTCTTTATCAGATCGTTGTTATTACATTCTCGTAACGACAATTAGTTACATGCGTACTTGTTAGAAGTTTGAAGTGTAGGTATACAACTCAAAAGCTTTATAATAAATATAACCCAAAAACGACAAATGAGATACATGTGTTCTAATAGCTGAATTGAACTTTTGTCATCATTCTAAGCAAATCGTAGTTATTAAATTCTTGTAAGGACAATTAGTTACATGCGTACTTCTTAGAAGTTTGAAGTGTAGGTATACAACTCAAAAGTTTTTATATAAATATATCCCAAAAACGACAAATGTAGATACATGTGTTCTATATAGCTGAATTGAACTGTTGTCATCATTCTTAAGCAAATCGTAGTTATTACATTCTTGTAAGGACAATTATTACATGCGTACTTCTTAGAAGTATTGAAGTGTAGGGTATACACTCAAAAGTTTTTAATAAATATAACCCAAAAACGACAAATGAGATACATGTGTTTTATATAGCTGAATTGAACTGTTTGTCATCATTCTTAAGCAAATCGTAGTTATTACATTCTTGTAAGGACAATTATTTACATGCGTACTTCTTAGAAGTTTGAAGTGTAGGTATACAACTCAAAAGTTTTGTAATAAATATATCCCAAAAACGACAAATGAGTAACATGTTTCTATATAGCTGAATTGAACTGTTGTCATCATTCTTAAGCAAATCGTAGTTATTACATTCTTGTAAGGACAATTAGTTACATGCGTTCTTCTTAGAAGTATTGAAGTGTAGGGATTACACTCAAAAGTTTTGTAATAAATATAACCCAAAAACGACAAATCAGATACATGTGTTCTATATAGCTGAATTGAACTGTTTTCATCATTCTAAAGCAAAACGTAGTTATTACATTCTTGTAAGGACAATTATTTAAATGCGTACTTCTTTGAAGTATTGAAGTGTAGGTACACAACTCAAATGTTTTGTAATAAATATATCCCAAAAGCGACAAATGAGTAACATGTATTCTACATAGCTGAATTGAACTATTGTCATCATTCTTCTTTGACGTTTTTGGGATATATTTATTACAAAACTTTTGAGTGGTAAGCCTTCACTTCAATACTTCTAAGAAGTACGCATGAAACTAATTGTCCTTACAAGAATGTAATAACTACGATTTGCTTAAGAATGATGACAACAGTTCAATTCAGCTATATAAAAACACATGTATCTTATTTGTCGTTTTTGGGATATATTTATTATAAAACTTTTGAGTGGTATGCCAACAATTCAATACTTCTAAGAAGTACGCATGAAACTAATTGACGTTACAAGAATGTAATAACATCGATTTGCTTAAGAATGATGAAAACAGTTCAATTCAGCTGTATAGAACACATGTATCTCATTTGTAGTTTATGGGATATATTTATTATAAAACTTTTGAATGGTATGCATACAATTCAATACTTCTAAGAAGTACCCATGCAACTAATTGTCCTTACAAGAATGTAATAACTACGTTTTGCTTAAGAATAATGACAACAGTTCAATTCAGATATATAGAACACATGTATCTCATTTGTCGTTTTTGGGATATATTTATTACAAAATTTTTGACTGGTATGCCAACACTTCAATACATCTAAGAGGTACCCATGCAACTAATTGTCCTTACAAGAATGTAATAACTACGATTTGCTTAAGAATGATGACAAAAGTTCAATTCGTCTATATAGGACACATGTATCTCAATTGTGTATTCTGGGATGCATTTATTATAAAACTAATAAGAGATATGCTTACAATTCAACACTTCTAAGAAGTTCCCATGCAACTAATTGTCCTTAAAAGAATGTAATAACTACGAATTGCTTAAGAATGATGACAATAGTTCAATTCGTCTATATAGAACACTTGTATCTCATTTGTAGTTTTTGGGACATATTTATTACAAAACTATTGAGTAGTATGCCACACTTCAATACTTCTAAGAAGTACCCATGCAACTAATTGTCCTTACAAGAATGTAATAAATACGATTAACTTAAGAATGATGACATCAGTTCAATTCAGCTATATAGAACACATGTATCTCATTTGTCGTTTTTGGTATATATATTTATTACAAAATTTTGAGTGTTATGCAAACACTTCAATACTTCTAAGAAGTACGCATGTAACTAAATATTCTTACAATAATGTAATAACTACTATATGCATAAGAATGATGACAACAGTTAAATTCAGCTATATAGAACACATATATCTCATTTGGCGTTTTTGGGATATATTTATTATAAAACTTTTGAGTGGTATGGCTACAATTCAATACTTCTAAGAAGTACGCATGTAGCTAATTGTCATTACAAGAATATATTAACTACGATTTGCTAAATAATGATGACAACAGTACAATTCGGCTATATAGAAAACATGTATCTTATTTGTCGTTTTTTGGATATATTTATTACAAAATTTTTGACTGGTATGGCAACAATTCAATATTTCTAAGAAGTACGAATGTAACTAATTATATTTACAAGAATGTAATAATTACGATTTGCATAAGAATGATGACAACAGTTCAATTCGCTATATAGGAGACATGTATCACAATTGTCGATTCTGGGATGCATTTATTTTAAACTTTTAGAGAGGTAAGTTTACACTTTAATACTTCTAAGAAATACCCATGCAACTAATTTTCGTTACAAGAATGTAATAACTACGATTTGCTTAAGAATGATGACATCAGTTCAATTCAGCTTAATAAGAGACATGTATCTCGATTGTCGATTTTCTGATGCATTATTTTTAAACCTTTTGAGAGGGTTGCTTACAATACAATACTTCTCAGAAGTACCAGTGAAACTAATTGTCCTTACAAGAATGTAATAACAACGATTTGCTTAAGAATGATGACAACAGTTCAATTCAGCTATATATGATACAAATATCTCAATTGTCGATTCTGGGATGCATTTATATTTAAACTTTTGAGAGCTCTGCATACCCTTCAATACTTCTAAGAAGTACTCATGCAACTAATTGTCCTTACAAGTATATAATAACTAAGATTTTCATATCAATGATGACAACAGTTCAATTCAGCTATATAGAACACATGTATCACATTTGTCGTTTTTGGGATATATTTATTACAAAACTTTTGAATGGTATGCATACAATTCAATACTTCTAAGAAGTACCCATGCAACTAATTGTCCTTACAAGACTGTAATAACTACGATTTGCTTAAGAATGATGACAACAGTTCAATTCGTCTATATAGAATACTTGTATCTCATTTGTCGTTTTTGGGATATATTTATTACAAACCTTTTGAGTGGTATGCCTACCCTTCAATACTTCTAAGAAATATGTTTGTAACTAATTGTCCTTACAAGAATGTAATAACTACGATTTGTTTGAGAGTGATGAAAACAGTTCTATTCGTCTATATAGGACACATGTATCTCATTTGTCGATTCTGGGATGTATTTATTACACAACTTTTGTGTGGTATGCCTACTCTTCATAAATTCTAAGAAGTATGCATGTAACTATTGGTAGTTACAAGAATGTTATATCTATGATTTGCTTATAAATGATAACAATATTTGTTTTCAACTATATAGGACACATGTATCTCATTTTACGTTTTTGGGATATATTTATTACAACACTTTTGTGTGGTAAGCCTACACTTCAATACTTCTAAGAAGTACGCATGTAACTAATTGTCCTTACGAGTATGTAATAATTAGATTTGCTTAAGAATGATGACAATGGTTCAATTCGCCTATATAGAACACATGTATCTCATTTGTCGTTTTTGGGATATATTTATTACAAAACTTTTGAGTAGTATGCCACACTTCAATACTTCTAAGCAGTACGCATGTAACTAATTGTCCTTACAAGAATGTAATACATACGATTTGCTTAAGAATGATGACAAAAGGTCAATTCGTCTATATAGGACACATGTATCTCAATTGTTGATTCTGGGATGCATTTATTATAAAACTAATAAGAGGTATGCTCACAATTCAACACTTCTAAAAAGTACCCATGCAACTAATTGTCCTTACAAGAATGTAATAACTACGATTTGCTTAAGAATGATGACAATAGTTCAATTCGTCTATATAGAACACATGTATCTCATTTGTCGTTTTTGGGATATATTTATTATAAAACTTTTGAGATGTATGCCACACTTCAATACTTCTAAGAAGTACCCATACAACTAATTGTCCTTACAAGAATGTAATAACTACGATTTGCTTAAGAATGATGACATCAGTTCAATTCAGCTAAATAAGAGACATGTATCTCGATTGTCGATTTTGGGATGCATTTATTTTAAACCTTTTGAGAGGGTTGCTTACAATACAATACTTCTCAGAAGTACCCATTCAACTAGTTGTCCTTACAAGAATGTAATAACTACGATTTGCTTAAGAATGATGACAACTTTTCAATTCAGCTATATATGATACAAATATCTCAATTGTCGATTCTGGGATGCATTTATTATTAAACTTTTGAGAGCTATGCTTACACTTCAATACTTCGAAGAAGTACCCATGCAACTAATTGTCCTTACAAGTATATAATAACTGAGATTTTCATATGAATGATGACAACAGTTCAATTCAGCTATATAGAACACATGTATCTCATTTGTCGTTTTTAGGATATATTTATTACAAAACTTTTGTGTGATATGCCTGCCCTTCAATACTTCTAAGAAGTATGCATGTAACTAATTGTCCTTACAAGAATGTAATAACTTCGATATGCTTAAGAATAATGACAACAGTTCAATTCAGCTATATAGAACACATGTATCTCATTTGTAGATTTGGAATATATTTATTATAAAATTTTGAGTGATCGGCATACAATTCAATACTTCTAAGAAGTACCCATGCAACTAATTGTCCTTACAAGAGTGTAATACCGACGATTTGCTTAAGAATGATGACAACAGTTCAATTCAGCTATATAGAACACATGTATCTCATTTGTCGTTTTTGGAATATATTTATTACAAAATTTTTGAGTGGTTTGCTTACAATTCAATACTTCTAAGAAGAACGCATGTAACTAATTGTCCTGACAAGAATGTAATACTACGATTTGCTTTAGAATGATGACAACAGTTCAATTCAGATATATAGAACACATATATCTCAATTGTCGATTCTGGGATGCAATTAATTTAAACCATTTGAGAGGTATGCTTACACTTCAATACTTCTAAGAAGTACCCATGCAACTAATTGTACTTACAAGAATGTAATAACTACGATTTGCTTAAGAATGATGACAACAGTTCAATTCAGCTATATAGAACACATGTAACTCATTTGTCGTTTTTGGGATATATTTATTACAAATCTTTTGAGTGAAATGCCAACACTTCAATACTTCTAACAAGTAGGCATGAAACTAATTGTCCTTTCAAGATTGTAATAACTACGATTTGCATAAGAATGATGACAACAGTTCAATTCGTCTATATAGGACACACGTATCTCAATTGTCGATTCTGGGATGTATTTATTACACAACTTATGAATGGTATGCCGACTCTTCAATATTTCTAAGAAGTATGCATGTAACTAATTGTCGTTACAGGAATGTTATATCTATGATTTGCTTAGGAATTATAACAATAGATTAATTCAGCTATATATTACACATGTATCTCATTTGACGTTTTTTAAATATATTTATTACAAAACTTTTGAGCCGTATGCCAACACTTCAATACTCCTAAGAAGAACCCATGCAACTAATTGTCCTTACAAGAATGTTATAAATACGATTTGCTTAAGAATGAAGACAACAGTTCAATTCAGCTATATAGGACACATGTATCTCAATTGTCGATTCTGGGATGCATTTATTATTAATCTTTTGAGAAGTATGCTAACACTTCAATACTTCTAAGAAGTACCAATGAAAGTAATTGTCCTTACAAGAATGTAACACATACGATCTGCTTAAGAATGATGACAACAGTTCAATTCAGCTATATAGTACACATGTATCCCATTTGTCGTTTTTGGGATATATTTATTACAAAACTTTTGAGTGGTATGCATACAGTTCAATACTTCTAAGAAGTACGCATGTAACTTATTGTCCTTACAAGAATGTAATACTACGATGTGCTTAAGAATGATGACAACAGTTCAATTCAGCTATATAGAACAAATGTATCTCAATTGTCGATTCTGGGATGAATTTATTTTAAAACTTTTGAGAGGTATGCTTACACATCAATACTTCTAAGAAGTACCTTTGCAACTAATTGTTCTTACAAGAATGTTATAACTACGATTTGCTTAAGAATGATGACAACAGTTCAATTCAGCTATATAACACATGTAATTCATTTGTCTTTTTTGGGATATAATTATTACAAAACTTTTGAGATGTATGCCTACACTACAATACTTCTAAGAAGTACGCATGTAAGTAATTGTCCTTAAAAAATGTAATAACTACGATTTGCTTATGAATGATGACAACAATTAAATTCAGCTATATAGAACACAAGAATCTCATTTTTTGTATTTAGGATAATATTTAATACAAAACTTTTTTTTTGTATTCCTGCACTTAAATGTTTCTAAGAAGTACGCATTTAACTTATTGTCCTTACAAGAATGTAATAACTACGATTTGTTTTAGGATGATGAAAACAGTTCAATTCGTCTATTTAGTGAACATGTATCTCAATTGTCGAATTTCGATGTATTTAGTACACAAATTTTGAGTGGTATGCCTACACTTCAGTACTTCTAAGAAGTACGCATGTAACTAATTGTTATTTACAAGAAAGTAATAATTAATATTTGCATAAGAATGATGACAACAGTTCAATTCAGCAATATAGGACACATGTATCTCAATTGTCGATTCTGGGATGCATTTTATTCACGAATCTGATTGTTTATTCTGGAAAGCAATTATTTCAATACACATAAGAATGATGCAATCAGATCTTTTCACCTAGATAGACGTCATGACTCAAATTGCCCATTCTCGTATGTAATTGTAACAATTTGCTTTTGAATGTTGCCAACTGTTTAATTAATTTGATAGAAGTCATGTATCTAATTGATCTTTCAGGATTGTAATTACTACAATACCTATAAGAGATATGCCAACAGTTTAATTCTCGTTTTTATGATATATGTATCTAATTGTTCTTTCTGGGATGTAATCACTGGCATTCTCTTTAGAAAGACTCCACAAGTTCAATTCATTTACGGTGGTGTCATGTGTCTAATAGGCCTTTATAGGATTCAATTATTACAATTTGCTTAAGAGTTATACCAATAGTTCAATTCACAAACACAGACGTATGTAACTAATTGTCATTTATGGGATGTATATCTTACAATTCGCATAAGAGTGGTTTCCAACCGTTTTAAACACCTTGGTAAGAGTCATTATTCTAATTAAACTTTCGGGGTAGCAGTTGATACAATTCGCTTAAGTGTGATGAAACTAGTTCAATTCACCTAGGTTGTAGTCACGTATATAATTATTCATACTAGACTGTAAAAATTAAAATTATCATAAGATTGATGACAACAGTTCATTTGACAGAGGTAGGAGTCACCTATTTAAATGTCCTTTCTGGAATGTAATTCTAACAATTCTCTTTAGAGTGATACCATAATTTCAGATCAACAAGATATGTGTTATGTACTTAATAGTCCTTTATGTGATACAGAAATTACCTTTCGCTTTGAAGGATGACAACAGTTAAATTCATCTAGGTATGTTTCTCAAGTATCTAGTTGTACTTTCTGTGATGAAATTACTATAATTCGTCTTAGAATGTTGCCAACAGTTCAAATGTCATCGTAGGAGATATGTATTTATTTGAACTCTCTGGTATATAAGCATTACAGTTCAATTACGAGTGATGCCAACATTCCAAATCACCTAGTTAGGATGCAATTAATAAATTGTACTTTCAGAATGTGAGTTATTTATCTTTTTAAGATGAATGCCAACTGCTCAGTTGACCTAGTTAGGATTCAAGTTACTTATTTCAATTCATAGTATGCTATTATTTCAATTCAATAAAGTTTGATGCTAACAGTTCAATTCACCCATATTTGAGTCATTATTCTAATAGTCATTCCTTGGATGCAAATACTACAATTCTTTAAGTAAAACAAACAATGCAATTTACCAAGTTAGTATTCACGAATCTGATTGTTTATTCTGGAAAGCAATTATTTCAATACACTTAAGAATGATGTAATCTGACCTATTCACCTAGATATGCGTCATGTATCAAATTGCCAATTCTCGGATTTAATTGTAACAATTTGCTTTTGAATGGTGCCAACTGTTTAATTCATTTTGATAGAAGTCATGTATCTAATTGTTCTGTCAGGATTTCAATTACTACAATACCTATAAGAGATATGCCAACAGATTAATTCTCGTTATTAGGAGCCATGTATCAATTTGTTCTTTCTGGGATGAACAACTGAAATTCGCTTCATTACGATCAGATCTATTCTTCTTAGTAGGTTAATGTGTCCAATAGTCCTTTGTACGAAGCAATTATTACAATTCACTTTAGAGTAATGACAACATTTAAATTTCACCTATGTTGGATAGATGTATCAAATTGCCTTTGCTGTGATGCAATTATTTCATTTCCCTTAAGAGTGACGCATTTAAGTTGCATTATACTAGATGTGTCAAATTAATCGATCTGCGATGAAATAATTACAATTAACGTAACTAGGAAAAAAACATTTGAATTCATCTAAGTAGTAAACTTGTATCTTATCTTCCTTACTTCAATGAAATAAGTAGATATCGTTAATGAGTAAAGCCAACTATTCAATTCACGTATGTAGGAGACATCTATTGCAAGTGTATCTAGTTGTCGTTTTCAGGGGTGCAATTAATATAATACCCCAATGAGTGATGCCAATAGTTTAATTCACATTCGTAGTTGTCATGTATCTAATTGTTCTTTCTGGGATGTAATCACTGGGACTCTCTTTAGAAAGACTCCACAAGTTCAATTCATTTACGGTGGTGTCATGTGTCTAATAGGCATTTCTTGGATTCTATATTACAATTTGCTTAAGAGTTATGCATCAGTTCAATTCACAAACACAGGAGTCGTGTATCTAATTGTCATTTATGGGATGTATATCTTACAATCCGCATAAGTGGTTTCCAACAGTATTAATCACTTTGGTAAGAGTCATTACTCTAAATAACCTTTCGAGGAAGCAGTTGTTACAATTCGCTAAAGTGTGATGCCTGTAGTTCAATTCACCTAGGCAGTAGGCATGTATATAATTATCCATACTGGAACTGTAAATTTAAAATTGTCATAAGAGTGATGACAACTGTTCATTTGACAGATTTAGGAGTCACTTATTTAAATGTCCTTTCTGGAATTTAATTCTTACAATTCTCTTTAGAGTGATACATCAGTTCAGTCAATAAGATATGTGTTTTGTACTTAATAGTCCTTTATGTGATGCATATATTACAATTCGCTTTGAAGGATGACAACAGTTAAATACATCTAGGTATGTTTCTCAAGTATCTAGTTGTTCTTCCATTGATGAAATTACTATTATTCGTCTTAGAGTGTTGCAACAGTTAAAACTTCATCGTAGGAGATATGTATTTATTTGAACTCTGTGGTATATCAGCATTACAGTTCTGCTTACGAGTGATGCCAACATTCCAAATCAACCTGTTAGAATGCTATTAATAAATTGTACTTTCAGAATGTGAGTTATATAATTTTTAAGATCGATGCGAACTGCTCAGTTGACCTGGTTTGGATTCAAGTTACTTATTTCAATTCATGTATGCTATTATTTCAATTCAATAAAGTTTGATGCTAACAGTTCAATTCACCCATATTTGAGTCATTATTCTAATGGTCCTTCCTGGATGGAAATACTACAATTCTTTAAGTAAAACCAACAATGCAATTTCCCATGTTAGTATTCACGAAAACTGATTGATTATTCTGGAAAGCAATTATTTCTATACACTTTAAAATGATGCAAAACAGATCAATTCCCTGGATAGGCGTCATGTATCAAATTGCCCATTCTCGGTGTAATTGTAACAATTTGCTTTTGAATGGTGCCAACTGTTTAATTCATTTTGATAGAAGTCATGTATCTAATTGTCCTTTCAGGATAGCAATTATTACAATACTATAAGAATATGCCAACAGTTTAATTCTCGTTATTAGGAGCGATGTATATAATTGTTCTTTCTGGGATGTAAACACTGAATTTAGCTTCATTACGATCAGATCTATTCTTCTTAGTAGGTGTAATGTGTCAAATAGTCCTTTGTATGATGCAATTATTACAATTCGCTTTAGAGTAATGACAACATTAAATTTCACCTATGTTGGATAGATGTATCAATTGTATTTTTTGTGATGCAATTAATTCATTTCGCTTTAAGAGTGACGCAATTAAGTTGCATTATACTAGATGTGTCAAATTAATCGATCTGCGATGAAATAATTATAATAAGCTTACTGGGAAGACAACATTTGAATTCATTAAGTACTAAACTTGTATCTTATTTTCCTTACTGCAGTATAATAAGTACAAATCTTTAATGAGTAAATCCAACTATTCAATTTAGTATGTAGGAGACATCTATTGCAAGTGTATCTAGTTGTCGTTTTCAGGGTTGCAATCAATTTAAAATACCCCAATGTGTGCTGCCAAATTTAATTTCACATTGGTAGGAGTCATGTATCTAATTGTCTTTCTGGGATGTAATCACAGGAATTCTCTTTGAAAGACTCCACAAGTTCAATTAATTTACGTAAGTGTCATGTGTCTAATAGGCATGTATAGGAATCAATTATTACAATTTGCTTAAGAGTTATGCCTACAGTTCAATTCACAAACACAGGAGTCATGCATCTAATTGTCATTTATGGGATGTATTTCTTACAATTCGCATAATTGTGGTTTCCAACAGTATTACTTACCTTGGTAAGAGTCATTACTCTAATTAACCTTTCGGCGTAGCAATTGTTACAATTCCCTTAAGAGTGATGCCAGTAGTTCAATTCACCTATGTAGTAGGCATGTATATAATTATTCATACTGAACAGTAAAAATTAAAATTGGCATAAGAGTGATGACAACAGTTCATTTGACAGGGGTAGGGGTCACCTATTTAAATATCCTTTCTGGAGTGTAATTCTTACAATTCTCTTTAGACTGATACAATTAGTTAAGTTCAACAAGATATGTGTTATGTACTTAATTGTCCTTTATGTGATACATATATTACATTTCGCTTTGTAGTGATGACAACAGTTAAATATATCTTGGTATGTTTCTCATGTATCTAGTTGTTCTTTCTGTGATGAAATTACTATAATTCGTATAAGAGTGATGCCAACAGTTCAAATCTCATCGAAGGAGATATGTATTTATTTGAACTCTGTGGTATTAAATCATGACATTTCGCTTACGTGTGATGCCAACATTCCAATTTAACTAGTTAGAATGCTATTAATAAATTTTACTTTCAAAATGTGAGTTACATATAACTTTTTAAGATCGATGCCAATTGCTCAGTTGACCTGGTTAGTATTCAAGTTACTTATTTCAATTCATGGTATGCTATTATTTCAATTCGTTAAAGTTTGATGCTAACAGTTCAATTCACCCATATTTCAGTCATTATTCTAATAGTCCTTCCTGGGATTCAAATACTACAATTCTTTATGAAAAAACCAACTATTCAATTTAACAAGTTAGTATTCACGAAACTGATTGTTTATTCGGGAAAGCAATTATTTCAATACACTTAAGAATGATACAATCAGATCTATTCACCTAGATAGCCGTCATGTATCAAATTGCCCATTCTCGGATGTAATTGTAACAATTCGCTTTTGAATGGTTCCAACTGTTTAATTCATTTTGATAGAAGTCATGTATCTAATTGTCCTTTCAGGATAGTAATTATTACAACTCCAATAAAAGAATTGCCATCAGTTTAATTCTCGTTATTAGTAGCCATGTATCTAATTGTGCTTTCTGGGATGTAAACACTGAATTTCGCATTATTACAATCAGATCTGTTCTTCTTAGAAGGTGTAATGTGTCCAATAGTCTTTTGTATGATGCAATTATTACAATTCGTTTTTAGTAATGCCAACATGAAAATTTAACCTATGTTGGACAGATGTATCAAATTGTCTTTTTTTGTGTTGCAATTATTTCTTTCCGCGTAAGAGTGACGCATTTATGCTGCATTAAACTAGATGTGTCAAATTAATCTATATGCGATGAAATAATATCAATTAGCTTAACTGGGAAGCCAACAGTTGAATTCATTTAAGTACACAAGTAGTAAACTTTTATTTTATTTTCCCTACTGGAATGTAATAATTACAAATCCTATATGAGTAAAGCCAACTATGCAATTGATTTATTTAGGAGACATCTATTGCAAGGAACTTTCTGTAATGCTATTATTTGATATTTGCTTAAGAACAATGCCAACACTTTAATTCCTCCTTAGAGGAGTCATGTATACAATCGATCTTTATTGGATGCTATTATTTCTATTTGCTTAAGAACAATGCTAGAGTATAATTCATCTAGATAGTAGTCATGTATAAAATTGTCCTATGTGGGATGCAATCATTCCTATTCTCAAAAGAGTGGTTTCCCACAGTTAAATTCATGTAGGTAGGAATCATGTATATAATCAAGCTTTCTGTGATGCTATTATTACAATACGCTTAAGTGGGATTCCAATAGTTCAATTCACCAACGTAAGAATCATGTATTTAATTGTCCTTCCTGGGATGCAAATATTACAATTTTCTTTAGAGTGAAACCAACAGTTCAATTTACCAAGTTAGGTGTCTAGTATCTAATTTGTCACTCCTGAAATGTAATTATTTCAAAACATGTAAGACTGATACAAAATGTTCAATTCCCCTTGATTGGCGTCATTATATAAATGCAATTTCTTGGAAGGAATTATTATAATACGCTTAACAGTAAAGCAAACTGTTCAATTCGCCTAGACAGGTAGGCGAATCTAAAAGACTTTCTAATGAGCAATTATAACAATTCGCATAAATGAAATGCATACAGTAAAATTCACCTAAATGGGATAAATATTTATTATTAGCCTTTTGGAATTCTATGATTTCAATATGTATAAAATTGATGCCATCAGTATAATTCACAAATATATAAGTCATGTATCTTTTAAACCATTCTGGGAATCAATTATTACACATGCTTAAGTGGGAAGCCAAAACATGTATTCCCCTAGGTAGGAAATTTATTTTCCTATGAACTTTCTGAGACACAATTCTTACATTTCGTTAAAGAGTGAAGCATATAGTTCAATTAACTTTCTTTTCGCGTATACAATTGTAGCAATTCGCTTTATAGTGATGTCGAGAGTTCATTTCACCTTGATAGTAGTCATATATCTAGTTGTCTTTTTTAGGGGTGCAATTAATATAATACCCCAAAGAGTGATGCCACAAGTTTAATTCACATTGGTAGGAGTCTTGTATCTAATTTTTCTTTCTGGGATGTAATCACTGGGATTCTCTTTAGAAAGACTCCACAAGTTCAATTCATGTACGGTGGTGTCAAGAGTTTAATAGGCCTTTCTGGTATTCAATTATTACAATTTGCTTAAGAGTTATGCCATCAGTTCAATTCACACAACCCCGTAGACGTGTATCAAATTGTCATTTATGGGATGTATTTCTTACCATTCGCATAAGAGTGGTTTCCCACAGTATTAATCACCTTGGTTGGAGTAATAAATCTAATTAACCTATCGAGGTAGCAAATGTTACAATTGGCTTAATTGTGATGCCAGTAGTTCAATTCACCTAGGTAGTAGGCATGTATATAACTACCCATACTGGACTGTAAAAATTAAAATTGTCATAAGAGTGATGACAACAGTTCATTTGACCGAGGTAGGGGTCACCTATTTAAATGTCCTGCCTGGAGTGTAATTCTTACAATTCTCTTTTGAGTGATACCAACAGTTCAGTTCGACAATATATGTGTTATGTACTAAAATTTTCCTTAATGTGATGCATATAAATTAGATTACTCAGTTATTTTGGAAAGCAATTATTTCAATTCACTTAAGAATGATGCAAACAGATCTATTCACCTAGATAGACGTCATGTATCAAATTGTCCTGCGAAATGAGAATAACGCATCTCTACAATGCGTTATTCTCATTTCGCATTGTAGAGATGACAACAGTTAAATACATCTAGGTATGTTTCTCATGTATCTAGTTGTCCTTTCTGTGATGAATTTACTATAATTCGTCTAAGAGTGATGCCAACAGTTCAAATCTCATCGAAGGAGATATGTATGTAATTGAACGCTCTGGTATATAAACATTACAGTTCGCTTACGAGTGATGCAAACATTTCAAATCACCTAGATAGAATGCAATTAATAAATTGTACTTTCAGAATGTGATATATATAACGGTTTAAGATCGATGCCAACTGCTCAGTTCACTTGGTTAGGATTCAAGTTACTTATTTCAATTCATGGTATGGTATTATATCAATTCGCTCAAGTTTGATGCTAACAGTTCAATTCACCCATAATTGAGTCATTTATCTAATAGTCCTTCCTGGGATTAAATACTACAATTCTTTAAGTAAAACCAGCTATACAATTTACCAAGATAGAGGTCTCGAATCTGATTATTTCTTCTGGAAAGCAATTATTTCAATACACTTAAGAATGATGCAAACAGATATATTCAACTAGATAGGCGTCATGTATCAAAATGCCCATTCTGGAATATAATTGTAACAATTCGCTTTTGAATAGTGCCAACTGTTTTATTCACTTTAATAGAAGTCATGTATCTAATTGTCCTTTCAGGATAGCAATTATTACAATTTCCTTAAGAGCTATGCACACAGTTTAATTCTCATTATTAGGAGCCATGTATCTAATTGTTCTTTCTGGGATGTAAACACTGTTTTCACTTCATTACGATCAGATCTATTCTTCTTAGTAGTTGTAATGTGTTCAATAGTCCTTTGTATGATACAATTATTACAATTTGCTTTAGAGTGGTAACAACATTTAAATTTCACCTATGTTGGATAGATTTATCAAATTGTGTTTTCTGTGATGCAATTATTTCATCTCGCGAAAGAGTGCCGCATTTAAGTTGCATTATACCCGATGTGTCAAATTTCTCGACCTGCGATGAAATAATTACAATTAGCTTAACTGGGAAGACAACATTTGAATTCATCTAAGTAGTCAACTTGTATCTTATTTTCCTTACTGCAATGTAATAAGTACAAATCGTTAATGTGTAAAGCCAACTATTCAATCCACAAATGTAGGATACATCTATTGCAAGTGTAACTGGTTGTCGTTTTCAGGGGTGCAATTAATATAATACCCCAAAGAATGTTGCCAAAAGTTTAATTCACATTGGTAGGAGTCATGTATCTAATTGTTCTTTCTGGGATGTAATCACTGGGATTCTCTTTAGAAAGACTCCACAAGTTCTATTAATTTACGTTGGAATCATGTGTCTAATAGGCCTGTCTAGGATTCAATTATTACAATTTGCTTATGAGGTATGTCATCAGTTCAATTCACAAACATAGCAGTCGTGCATCTAATTGTCATTTATGGGATGTATTTCTTACAATTGGCATAAGAGTGGTTTCCAACAGTATTAATCACCTTGGTAAGCATCATTAGTCTAATTATCCTTTCGGGGTAGGAGTTGATACAATTGGCTTAAGTGTGATGCCAGTAGTTCAATTCACCTAGGTTGTAGGCATGTATATAATTATTCATACTGAACTGTAAAAATTAAAATTGGCATAAGAGTGATGACAACAGTTCATTTGACATAGGTAGGGGTCACCTATTTAAATATCCTTTCAGGAGTGTAATTCTTTAAATTCTCTTTAGAGTGATACAATCAGTTCAGTTCAACAAGAAAAGTGTAATGTACTTAATTGTCCTTTATGTGATGCATATATTACGTTTCGCTGTGTAATGATGACAACAGTTAAATACATCTAGGTATTTTTCTCATGTATCTAGTTGTTCTTTCTGTGATGAAATTACTATAATTCGTCTAAGAGTGATGCCAACAGTTCAAATCTCATCGAAGGAGATATGTATGTATTTGAACTTCCCGGTATATAATCATTACATTTCGCTTACGAGTGATTCCAACATTCCAAATCACCTAGTTAGAATGCAATTAATAAATTGTACTTTCAGAATTTGAGTTATATAACTTTTTAAATCGACGCAACTGCTCAGTTGTCCTGGTTAGGATTTAAGTTACTTATTTCAATTCATGGTATGATATTATTTCAATTCGCTAATGTTTGATGCTAACAGTTCTATTCACCCTTATTTGAGTCATTTATCTAATAGTCCTTCCTTGGATGCAAATACTACAATTTTTTAAGTAAAACCAACTATGCAATTTACCAAGTTAGTATTCTCGAATCAGATTGTATCTTCTGGAAAGCAATTATTTCAATACACTTAAGAATGATGCAAACAGATCTATTCACCTAGTTACGCATCGTGTATCAAATTGCCCATTCTCGGATGTAATTGTAACAATTCGCTTTTGAATGGTGCCAAATGTTTAATTCATTTTGATAGAAGTCATGGATCTAATTGTCCTTTCAGGATAGCAATTATTCCAATTCCTATAAGAGATATGCCAACAGATTAATACTCGTTATTAGGAGCCATGTATCTAATTGTTCTTTCTGGGATGTAAACACTGAATTCGCTTCATTACGGTCAGATCTATTCTTCTTAGTAGGTGTAATGTGTTCAATAGTCCTTTGTATGATGCAATTATTACAATTCGCTTTAGAGTACTGACAACATTTAAATTTCACCTATGTTTAATAGATGTATTAAATTGTCTTTTCTGTGATGCAATTATTTCATTACGTTAAGAGAGACGCATTTAAGTTGCATTATACTAGATGTGTCAAATTAATCGATCTGAGATGAAATATTTTCAATTAGCTTAACTGGGAAGACAACATTGTAATTCATCTAAGTTGTAAACTTGTATCTTATTTTCCTTACTGCAATGTAATAAGTACAAATCGTTAATGAGTAAAGCCAAGTATTCAATTCACCTATGTAGGAGATATCTATTGCAAGGTACTTTCTGGAATTTTATTATTGATATTTGCTTAAGATCAATGCCAACAGTATAATTGCTCCTTAGAGGAGTCATGTATACAATCGATATTTCTTGGATGCTATTTGCTAATATACGTTGCGAACAGTATAATTAATCTAGGTAGTAGTCAAGTATATGTGGGATGCACTAATTCCTATTCTCTAAACAGTGATTTCCCGCAGTTAAATTCATCTAGGTAGGAATATTGTATATAATCAAGCTTTCTGTGATGCTATTATTACAATATGCTTAAGTGGGATTCCATAAGTTCAATTCACCAAAATAGTAATCATGTATTTTATTGTCATTTCTGGGATGCAAATATTACAATTCTCTTTAGAGTTAAACAAACAGTTCTATTTACCAAGTTAGGTGTCTAGTATCTAATTGTCACTTCTGAAATTTAATTATTTCAAAACACGTAAGACTGATACAAATGTTCAATTCACCTAGTTTGGCATCATATATATAATTGCCATTTCTTGGAAGCAATTATTATAATACGCTCAACAGTAAAACAAATTGTCCAATTCTCCTAGATAGGAAGGTATCCCAAAGACTTTCTATTGAGCAATTATTACAATTCGCATAAATGAAATGCATAAAGTAAAATTCACCTAAATGGGATAAATTTTTATAATTAGCATTTTGGAATTCTATAATTTCAATACGTATAAAATTAATGCCAAAAGTAAAATTCACAAAGATATATATCATGTAATCTTTTTAACCATTCTGGTATTCAATTATTACACTCGCTTATGTGGAAAGCCAAAACATGTATTCTCCCAGGAAGGAATTATGTTTTCCTATGAACTTTCTGAGACACAATTCTTACAGTTCGTTTAAGAGTGAAGCCTATAGTTCAATTTACCTACTATAAGTCATGTGACAAATTTTCTATTCTGGTATACAATTGTAACAATTCGCTTTAGAGTGATGTCGAGAGTTCGTTTCATGTTGATAGTGGTCATGTATCTTGCTGTCGTTTTCAGGGGTGGAATTAATATAATACCCCAAAGAGTGATGCCAAAAGTTAATTTCACATTGGTAGAAGTCATGTATCTAATTGTTCTTTCTGCGATGTAATCACTGGGATCCTCTTTAGAAAGACTCCACAAGTTCAATTCATGTACGGTGGTGTCATGATTTAAATAGTCCTTTCCACGGATTCAATGATTACAATTTGATTAAGGGTTATGCAATCAGTTCAATTAACAATCACAGGAGTCGTAAATCTTATTGTCATTTATGGGATGTATTTTTTACCATTCGCATAAGAGTGGTTTCCCACAGTATTAATCACATTGGTAAGAGTCATTACACTAATTAACCTTTCGAGGTAGCAATTGTTACAATTGGCTTAAGTGTGATGCCAGTAGTTCAATTCACCTAGGTAGTAGGCATGTATATAACTACCCATACTGGACTGTAAAAATTAAAATTGTCATAAGAGTGATGACAACAGTTCATTTCACCGAAGTAGGGGTAACCTATTTAAATGTCCTTTCTGGAGTGTAATTCTTACAATTCTCTTTAGAGTGATACTAACAGTTCAGTTCAACAAGATAGGTGTTAGGTACTTAATTGTCCTTTATGTGATGCATATATTATATTTCGCTTTGTAGTGATGACAACAGTTAAATACATCTAGGTATGTTTCTCATTTATCTAGTTGTTCTTTCTGTGATGCAATTACTATAATTCGTCTAAGAGTGATGCCAACAGTTCAAATCTCATCGAAGGAGATATGTATGTAATTGAACTCTCGGGTATATAATCATTACAGTTTCCTTACGAGTGATGCCAACATTCCAAATCACCTAGTTAGAATGCAATTAATAAAATGTACTTTCAGAATATGATTTATATAACTTTTTAATATCGATACCAACTGCTCAGTTCACTTGGTAAGGATTCAAGTTACTTATTTCAATTCATGGAATGCTATTATTACAATTCGTTAAAGTTTGATGCTAACAGTTCAATTCACCCATATTTGTGTCATTTATCTAATAGTCCTTCCTGGGATGCAAATACTTCAATTCTTTAAGTAAAACCAACTATACAATTTACCAAGTTAGTAGTCTCGAATCTGATTGTTTCTCCTGGAAATTAAATTATTTCAATGATGCAAAGATATCTATTTAACTAGATAGGCCTCATGTATCAAATTGCCCTTTCTAGGATATAATTGTAACAATTCGCTTTTGAATGGTGCCAACTGATTAATTAACTTTGATTGAAGTCATGTATCTAATTGTCCTTTCAGGGTAGCAATTATTACTATTCACTTATGAGAAATGCCAACAGTTTATTCACGTTATTAGGAGCCATGTATCTAATTGTTCTTTCTGGGATGTAAACACTGAGTTTCGCTTCATTACGATCAGTTCTATTCTTCTTTGTAGGGGTAATGTGTCCAATAGTCCTTTGTATGTTGCAATTATTACAATTTTCTTTAGAGTAGTGCCAACAGTTAAATTCACCTATGTTGGATAGATGTATCAAACTGTCTTTTCTGTGATGCAATTATTACAATTCGCTTAAGAGTAACGCATTTAAGTTGCATTAAACTAGATGTGTCAAATTTAATCTATCTGCGATGAAATAATTACAATTCGCTTAACTGGGAAGACAACAGTTGAATTCATCAAATTAGTAAACTTGTATCTTATTGTCCCTACTGGAATGTAATAATTACAAATCGTTTATGAGTAAAGCCAACTATTCAATTCACCTATGTAGGAGACATCTATAGCAAGGACCTTTCTGGAATGCTATTATATATATTTGCTTAAGAACAATGCGATTCTGTTTCCTGAAGGGATTTCATTACTGTTGAACGAGGATGAACAACTTGGTTGGGTGATATCTGTTTGATGGACAATATCATTTTCTCTGTGGCTCTTGACAGTCGTGTGGAGTTGAAATGATCGAAGAGCTGAAAATCAAACTAATTACTTGTATAAACAGTCGATATCATTTTTGTTAAAAGCAATTCATTAATTAGGCCTGTTAATTATGAAAGGCTTGAGTGCCTACACAAAATATCGCCTGTTAGATGATATGTTGTTGCACCTTGGTCACAGATTAAAGTGTTTGTTTCACTGACTGCTATATGTTGGAATATTGTAAGAGAAAGTGTGTTGATTCTGTAAGATAAAAAAAAAGGATTTTCTTATATTAACTTATTTTAGTAAATAAACTGTTATATAATAGTAGTACTGTATATGCTTCGATACCAAAATATATTAAAAATGTTATCTATTATGGTTTCATTATGACTATCTGTCAATTATTTTCATTGTACACAATGCATATAGACAATACTTAGCAGTATACTTATAATCTTAGAAGACACTTTGCAAACTGAAAGTACTTTCACCAATATAGGCATAAAATGCTGATTATTGTGCAACATTTATGAACATGCATTATTTTAAAACATCTATAATACTATATGAAATAAAATATCGTAATACAATTTATTTTATTACCGATTTGGTTGACTACATTTACAAAAGACATGTCAAACGATTTTCTTGGATGGGTTATGCCAAAAGCAAAACAAGTAAGCCCCTGCAATATAGAGAGTATGGGAAAATTATAAAAAAAATATTATAGAATAATTCTTCTTTTCCACTAATAAACATCAAAGTAAAACTAGAAATTTAAATAAGTTAAAATGTAACAATTTCGTTTCTCATCCATTAGTAACATGATCACTTGTTTTTGTGACAGTTACAGAATCATAATATGGTGAGCCGCTATTTTTTTTACGGCATTCATGTTCAGATTCTTGTTCATTATCTTCAGTAATCCTGAAACAAAAAAGTTATTTTTTATGGACTTTGTAAAATTATATACAAATAAAATACGTTACATGATAATCAATTACTATAGGCCTACCTTTTTTCTGCTGAATTTGATGTAGCATCATCTGCTGACAGTTCAGTACGCACATATGTTATTCTGAAAATAATACAGGATTACAGACCTTTCCATAACTTGCTGAAAATTGCCATTAACATTCACAATACGATGGTGAGCACACACACTTCATTATATTGGAAAATGTTATTGTTCCAAGTTGCGTGCATGTAACATGTAATAGGTTGAGAATGAGTATTATAATTTTGAGATTAAAACAATTTTGGGTAGTCTACCTGGTTCGAATCCAGTTAAACATTTGTGTTTTATTCTTGGAGATTACGAGCGAATTTTTAATGACTTAAAACTTTTTCTGATCTGATGTTCTTTTATCTAGTTATTTTCTATTATATCAACAAGACACATAGTTGAACATCGACTGATTATACCTAACAATCATTTTGTCAGTTTTGAAGAACCCTTGAATATGTTATCTCATATAAATTGGTTGGGTAGAATATGTTACCTTTAGTTTTTTATACCTTTGGGAACATGTTTTTTTTTGTTATGCCACTTAACTTACTTGTTATTTAGAACGATGTTGTAAGGAACCTGAGTAAATTACCAGCGTTTGTGAAATTCTAACTGATTTTGAATAAAAGTTTAAAATTTAAAATTTAAAACCTGAAATTCTTCATTATAAAATCGACCCAGTGAGATAAAACGAAATAGTGTGTAACATACACACACATCTAGCACACGCACACGCGTGCATACACACATACACATGAACACACAGACAGTAGGGCGATTTTGTACACCTATTTTCTTTGGAACATAAGCTGAAAAAAAAAAGCAAGAAACTAAAAATTTAAGAAAAATTGTAAAACCTATGAAACTTTGTTTTCTTATCATGTTAAAATTGTTATCATTGTACATCCCATCGATGTACAATTACATTTATTTTGTAAGACTTTATTACCTAAAATCATTATAAATGTTTTGTCCAATATATTTACATTATTTATACGGCATGTTTGGTGTCATGGCATCAGCATGATTGATTAGGGGGGGTGGGGAATACTCTCTTTCTTCCCTTACTCTATTTGTTCTTCTTACGATGCGCAGTTATATACCATCTTGTTTTATTCAATTTTCTGTACTACTTTTTTTAAATCTCAGAATACATGATCTACGACCCATTTAAATACACAAAATAAAACACAGTACGATCATAGGTATATTTCATGTTAACGAGAAATAGCTGTAGCACTTGATGACGTAAACACGCTTCATAGAGATTGACACTATTATTTTTGGCTGTTGGCACCCTGTCGTGCTCCGCCAGGGTTCCGCGAAAGGGCTTGGCTCCTGTCTCAGTCAATGTGATTTCGTGAGGACGAACAGTGGTGGTGTCGTATGGTAGTGATATAGGACACGCTCATGCGCGTGCAGCAGCAAGGTCACTCCAGCCCAAGTATCCTCGCACCCCCCTTTTTTTTTCTTTAACAACAACCTCTCGGCACGGCGTGAGGTTAAGTGGCTGGTAGGCCAGTAGTGCTGAGGATGCCACAAGATGGTGGGCCATTCCGCCGATGCAGTGATGCACTTGTAGTATTGCCATTTAAAATTTTAAGCGGTGCCATAACAATTAAATTTCACGCACCTCTATACAGTAAGTTGTGAGCCATCGGCGACTGCTGGTTTAATTTAAATCCGATAATTTTTAGTACACGAAAAAGTACTTATAAAGAGGGCGTTTTCATGAAATTTGTGAAGTCAGAAAAGTGCATATGCGGGTTAATATGCAGCTCAAATGCACCAGGCAATAGTAGAATGTACTTTTTATTTATTTCCTGCATGAACAAAGATCCGAAATCTTTTATACTTTTTAAATGAGAGCTATACAATAAAACATCGTCTAGTGTCTCCATTCTCATAACCAGACGGCGCCCTTAAGGACTTAGCCTTACATTGGTTTTCTCTTTAATGCATCCAAAATTTCTTGCATCGCGATATTTGAAGTCTCTCAAATTGGTCAGAACCATATCTTCCTATAAGGAAACATACCTGGTGAATATTATTATTGGTTTTGAATTCCCTAATACTTGATCCCAGGTTGATGAAACTAAACATAAAGTGTAATTATCTCCCCAATTTTGAAAACCCTCATTTTAGCAAGGTGTTAGTTAATTAATCTTGTGAGTTGTGTAACATAACTCTAGGCCTATGTCAACCACCACAACTTCATACCTCAAAATGGCACCCAAGTGGAGCCAATGTTATTATTTGCTCAACTAGGCAGCAGGACTAAGCCAGTTTTGCTACCTATTATTTGTCCCTGTTGGTCACTCTTAGTGAGAGCAGGCTTCAAGATTAAGTTGTTACTTTTTACTACTAGCTTAGCTTGCTTAAAAGGATTGTTAAAAAGTAACAGAATCTCCTTAAGTATGCAACAGTTTTGCTTAAAACTCATAATTTTAGTTCATATGAGAGAGGGGAATTTAATGTAAAACTGTGCTATATTGTATTAACATGGTACATTTGATATCGTCAGGTTCGCCACCCTGCAGTCACCAGTTGTAAAAAATGGTGATTTGCCATGAGTCATAAATAAACATGTTACAGTCCAAATTCGATGGCATTGCAAGGGACATAAAATTGGCGAAGAGGATGGGATCAGAGTGTTAGTTTCATTATTTTCAGATAAGTTTTTTTTTGTTTCTGTCCTCTTTTCGATATCAAGAATGTCCAGGTTCAAGGTCTAGAAGTTCTCGCGGTAAGAAGACTCGTGCGACTTATATCTGGAAAAACTTGAGAAACTCAACATTGCAAATGGCATGGAAGATAAAGAAGAATAACAAAGTAGATGCTGTACAATTCTTATCGGGTCAGTAAGGAAATAAACTTGTGAAATACTATGCATACTAAGTGAACCTAAAAAACCTCCTGAATGCAGTTATCACAAGTTTGTGTAATTGCTGACATGGTATTGTTCTCCAAGGTCGTCTGTTATTGCGGATCGGCGTAATTTCCACAAAAGGGTTCACTAAAATAAGGAAACTGATTCTGATTTTGTAAGTCGGCTTAAGAAAATTATCTCGGTTTTGCAATTTTGGGTTCTCTCTAGACTCGACATTGCGAGACCAGTATGTGGTAAGGTTGAAAGGTAAAAACACTCACAAAGACTGTACCTAGAGTTCGACGAAAAAGTGGTAAGTTTAGCAGTGTTGTACGAGGCGGCCGCTCGCAATGCATCTATGATTGCAGGGGGACAAGAACAAAAGGCTGCCACCACTAGCTTCGCCCCTGTCAAAAACGAATCTTTTAACATCTTGACGGTATGCCCATGGAATGCCAGTTGTACAAAAGTATAAGTCAGTTGGTGTGTTCTTGTTGCTGCAACTCAGGCCTTTTTTGAGTGGGTAAGCAGGTTTCGCAAGTATTAGTGTAACAAAGACAATCAGCTGGAACACCTAAAGAGATTGTGTATAAACATGAAGGCAGGTAGCAAGAGAGAATCTCCCAGTCACAACTATGAAATGTCGAATCCATAAAATGCAACCACAGAAACATCAGAAGAAAAATTTTCCCCATTGCACCAGATACTGAAGCCTACAGCAAGACCACAACCATGGGTCATGCCAGTCTCGGAGGGGCGGTGTGCGTTTCGAGATGGAAAAATACAGCACATCTCCAATATTGAAAACAACATACACAAAATATTTTGCGAACAACCAATTAACACCAAATATAGTCTGCCTCAAGTTCTTCACTAATGGTGTTATACATTTACGTGGTACAATTTAGTTGCAGTTGCAGGTGAAGGGCCAGCAAGAGTCAAAGGAGCTAAATTTTTTTATAGTGCACAACAGTGGTCCTCCACTACTTGGCAGTGTAATTTATGATGCTTTGGCATTGCCACGACGAGTCTTCAATCACATCAGTGCTTATAACATAAATACCCTACTTTATTTTCTGGGGGAATTATAACATTAATGGGTAGTAAGGTCTCATTGTATCTACAAGAAAATACAATACTAGTCGTTCTTCCCGCCCGAAAACTTGCTTTTGCACTAAAATACAAGGTAAATACAGAACTGGATAGGCTTTTAAAGCTGAGTATCCTTCTCCCTGTTTCTTTCAGTGAGTAGGAAACTTCCATTGTACCAGTGGCTAAACAGTATGGTACAGTTCGTATTTGTGCAGATTACAAAATCACAGTTAATCGAAAGCTGGTGGCAGTGCACTAAACACTTTCTCAGGCAGATGATTAATTCTCCAAATTACAAGGTGGTATAGAATTTTCGAAGATTCACTTGCCTCAGGCATTCCAAAAGTTGCATGTTGACGAAATTCCATAGGAGCTATGCACCATCAATACCCATAGAGGACTTTTAGGGTTGAGAAACTCCTGCTGCACCATGTCGGTTAGTTCCGGCACAACGCCCAGAGAATATCTCCTTGGATACTCGACAGCCCCTCCTTCCTTCCTTCTTTTCTCCACTCCACTTCCCCACATGTGTGAAATCACAAAATTTAAATCAGAGGGGGTTGAATTATGATTCGACTGTGGTAACAGCCCCGAGGGTCACCTCTCTCGTCGCAGAGTTGGAGCTACATTGTCTACCAGAATTATTCATTTTATTCGACGACTTATAAGTGTCAAGGCACAGCACACCATGGGATCAGAAATTGTCAGATTTCTTTCAAACGCTTTTAATTAACATCAACTATTTGTGCCAGCAACAGAGGGAAAGCAAGCGGTGAGTGGTGGAACATTCTGTAAATTTAAATTTATGTGCATTTAGGATCACAGTAATTTTTGTGTTCTTTTAGTGTGTGTCTAAGTTGTGGACGTGCAGTGTTATCTATTTTCAAAGTCTGGTTTCACTCGGCACCTTCTAAATTAATTTAGGGATTGAGTTTTAACAAGCATGTTATATATGTGCTGGTTAGTTTTCGCATTGCGAGTTATGTGTGTGATCACTGCAGCCCCATTTAGCCCTGCCCAGGCCGAGCTGTTATTGCATCATAATGCCTTCAACGACTCACCTGCCTATTTGTTTTTAATTGGAAATGTGTTTGTCTATTATTTTACGACAATGTGCATTGAGCGATCTAATAAAGAATTCCAATCAATAGTCACAGTGCTGCTAATTCTCATCTTCTTTAAGAAAGGTTTTAATATGTTTAATTTTATTGACATTTTATTATGAGGCGTTACTTGGTGGGCCTGACACGGCAGCCACACCCCATTCCATATGAGATATAAATATGTTACCAGTTCTTGTTTTAAATTAAAAGTATACGAAGAGTCATTTACTTTTAAAAAAACCAATGTTTTTTATAATTCATTTCAAATATGGTGTGTGCCCTAAGGGAGCATTTGTTATAAGATTTGGTCACTACTGTTCAAATTACACACATTTTTACAAAGCGAGTGTCAGGAGTAAATATTAAGCTGTGAAACATTTTGAAACACTGCATTTTTTATGCAATGCTGAAGCTTAAAATAAATGTGAAGGTGCCTTATACTGTAATACAAAAATTGTCACATAACTGAGATGTAAAATCAAACTGGGTTATTCGGCCGAAGTGCTGGCTATAAATAAGTTATTGAGCTAATCCACTATTTTCAGAAACGCGTTGAATAGTTCTTTAAGCCAGCAGTTCTGGTTTACGGGTATAATATAGTCATACAGATTATTACATCAGCTGCGATCTGACGAGGAATTGTCAATTAAACTGATATTGTTTTTCTATCATAATTTTTGGTATGATGTTAAAGTCGTTGCAAGTTGAAAATTTGAAACTGAATCTTACCTTATTGTGTGTCCTTGAGAGCACTGTGGTAATAAAATTGTACCAATAACTTATTATAATTCTATTGTCAATATATGCCAGAATGAGCACTATGTTAATATATGGAATATCAATATTTGGAATAGTTACCCGATTTGCTTATTTGAAATCACGTTTCTTAAATATGCATAATCTAGCCAATGTTAGCATCTTGCAGCCATTTGCTGTTTCCTATGCCTGCCTTAATATTTTAATAATTATATATTGCATTATACAAGGCACTGTTTATGAAGGTTTTTATATGTTTATTGACAACGTCATTTTATAATATTGTATTTGTACGTGAAAGGTTAAAGGTTGTATGTGATATACAACCTTTAACCTTTCACGTACAAATACAATATTATAAAATGACGTTGTCAATAAACATATAAAATTGTTAATAAACGAATGTTGAAACTGAAATGTATTGTACAGTTTGTACTTGTTAGTACAAATAATCTGCCTGCCAAAGGAGCTCCTGGTGGGCCTCCTCCAGGATTTAAAGGTGGACTTCAACGAGTCCAATAGCATTGCGGAGCTACACCGCCTGGCCGTACGCCAGCTTCGCGAACAAGACGGCTCCATGATGCAGTCTACACACCCATGCAGTTGGGCCCGGTGGTGAGGCAGACTCAGTCGACTTATCCTACTAACAAATTATTGATTCTATATTTAAATAAAATACCATTCCTTATTTCTCTTGAGCCACTCCTCATACTCCAGAATCCATTGCTGTTGTGAAAGTAGCCTGTTTTGGCGTCTGTTCTGAAGATTATTTGCTCAAGGCCATATCAGTTAAGTCTGAATGCTTTATACTCCAGTCGCTACGTGAGGAACTCATGTCATTGCCAGTAGGTACCTTTACAGGTTTTAAACTTCGTGTTATATACACACTGTTTCCGCCCCGTGTAAAAAGGCAGTGCGAAATTGAATTAGTGTACCGTTTTCAAAGACCTGATGAGTTGTGTGATTTTATAGATGCAATTTTTGCATATCATGACACCTTATGTTTGCCATTGTTTGATTACGAACTCAGTAGTGTTATAGTTAGTAATTTTTCCCAGCATGTAAAGGTGCATTGCACTATGCTGAGTGCTCCACGTAATTTCACTGAGTTATGGCAGCAGCAGAGTTGGAAGGCCGCCTCATTGCTTCCGCACAATACAGATATATGTTCCCCGCTCCTGGGTACACGCATGACGAGACGACGGTGGGTGCTTCTGGCCACGTTATGAATACACAAGGAGCTGAACAGTGTGGTCTCTTGGTGTGTTGTGCAAATTATGCATTTGCTGGTCACATTGCTGTTAAATGTGATTTGGAAAGCCACAATTTGGCTCAGAGACATTGTTTACATTGTGGCATGGAGGGCCATCTACGTCGTTCTCGTAAAGGGCCGGGAAACGGTCATTGACTGGCCAAGAGCGCAGGCTCGCCATTCACATGGGACCAAATTTTCCACGCCATATTCACAAATGTTTCGTTACTGTCACCTGTCGTAAATTGAATTTCCCTGCCCTGATTTACACAGGGCCGACTGTGTCATGAGCGAGACATTCCTCAAATATCTCCTTGAGCGCAGGCTATTACCTAAAGAGTGTATCAACATAGTTCCCAAGAAATGATTGAACATCGCAAATGGCGATAGAGTAAAGTCTGATGTTGTGGATTTAGATTTTAAAATAGGGTGGTATTCTTGGACCCTACCCCTCTGGGAATTCTTGCAATTATCACAAGATCTGATGTTATGACTAGAATTTCTTGGTAAGACTAGGGCTGTTGCATACGTAGACCAATGTTATATCTTGATGTGCTTTTAGGCTGCACTATTGAGGATATAGGTTATGTGGATTCGAAAAAAGAATGTTGTTGGTTTCCCAGGAGGCCACCAGCGCTCAGTCGAGCATGAGAATTGATGTGGGTCATGAGGCCAATGGCCCAAGTGGCCTCCTGGATGTCCCATATCTTGTAGCTATTGCAGATGATGATGTCCCACTACATCCACAATGCCTGGTCTAGCGGGATATATTGGATCATCCCCCATACGCTCATATACGCTCCCGGCGAGCATTGTTGTGTGTCATTCTCACACCTATAATAAAATACGTTACTCGTGACGTTACAGTTATGCGGTCGATAAGGGGACATGATAAATAAAAATGCTACTTTGAGCAATCATATTTATTAACTTTTGATCCCTCATATGAAGCACTGACAATAACCAACTCCGTTTAAGCGAGGACTGCTCTTTAACAGACAACTGGCACAAGGCCTAAATGGAATTTACGGTGCATTATGTCCCGTTCATGTACAAATGATACTGGTGTGGAGTGGCTCACTCCCCAGAATAAAAAAAAACACATGGTTCAGAATTTACATTATGGCTATTGATGCTCTAAATGGTTAAGCTGGAAAGCTGATGGTCCAGCGAGGACGCGATGTGCATGTCCACTCCGCGAGATGAGAAAGATGCTTCTATTGCATTGTTGGCGCCTAGCCCTCTGTGAGTCTGTGTCTTTGCGTGTACTCATTAAAAACCCCATATTTTACAAACAATGATTATGATGAATGAAATGGCTGATGGCTGTGCAATGGAAATGAGGCGAGATTCATTAAAAGCCCTTCTTAAATTATATAAAACATCATTACTAAAAATATAAAATATAAGTTTGACAAGCCTTTCTGGAGGCTGATTGTCCTTTTTTTCCTTTCGTGTGTTATAGAAAAACAGTAATTTTATATAATTGATTGAGCCATAATTTGCATGTCCCTTTTAATGATTACTATTTCAGCATATTTCTAAATACAGGCGCTTTATGCCACAAACTTTACATTTACACAAAACACTCTTATAAACTAAATCATCAGGGGTTATGCCACCACGTGGTCACTTTTAAGGACCGCGACTTATGGGCTACGGATGACATAACCTAAAAATCCTGTGGCCTGCTACTGGCCACAGTACGAGATAATACAAGACACTACAGTATATTAAGTTGGAAATCTAGTTATCAAGTTATTTAAATACAACAAACAAAATGACCTTAAAAATTAAAGTGAACATTCTACAACCTTACGCAGTTCTTTAGTGTGATGCTTATAGAGACACGTGTGTTTTTGAATGGGTGCACACTGCCTATCAGACATTGACTGGCATAATAAGAACATACAGAATACTCTTAAAATTAAAACATATACATACCATTCAACATACACATAGCACACTAATTATTATGAGGCTTTGACGTAATATGTCACATGTAAACAAACTGACATATCAACTGGTATGATGGCAATATTACACCCGGCACTTTAAAAGCATTAACAAACACTGCACACACTGAAGAAATTAAAATTAATAAAGGCCATCAGAAAATAAATAATAAACAAACACTACAATTTACACGAAGCACTGCATTGGTACACACACACTCGCAAAAGGAACACAATGTGACACTGCTGCTCTTTCGTGGCAATGTGATGACTGGCTGTGCTGTAGAACAAGGCATGGCGAACGGGCTGACCTTGAGTTGTACACGTCAAATCCCCCAAACATTGCTCCTATATTGCCTACATATTGCTCCTTCGCTGTCTAGCTGCAACATCTGACTGGCCGCCGAAGTGTCTCTCGAGACCACAAGCCATAGCGATGGCGCTGCTTCTGTAGTGTTGGATGGTGGGGCTGCTGCTGATCCCTCACTGGCTGTGGTGGTGTCGTGAAGGCTGCGGTGGGCGCTTGAGAGTGCCGGTAGGCCACGGATGTAACACACCAGGTGTAGCGAACTCGTTTGGAGCGACACGGGGTGATGAGAGTTCTGTGTCCCCTGTCTCGTTCCTACTGCTGTCACTACTCTCGGCCGGATGTGGGTGGTGTAGGCGAAGGTAATGCGCGTCCCCAACATGCTGTACTGCTGTACCCCTTTGCCTAGAAGCCAATGGTCCCGATGTTGATGAAATTGCTGGAGTCACCCAGCTTCTCAATGGCGTCACGATGCCCTCAGGTGGGATTCACACCTGGTGATCCTGGCCATCCTCTGGTGGCCCCCCTGGCTTGTCTGATATGACGCCATGCCACGTCGGTGGTTCGCAGATGATGAGCTGATGCTGACTGACAAGTGTCACAGCATTTGCTGGAGCCACTGTTGGCGCTCTTGCATTCGGCATCGCAGCTGTGTGCACTGGTTACATCGCGCTGGTGGATGGTGTTTGTTGATTATTCGGCATGAACTGTGGTAGCACCAATAATGATGTTTTTCCCCTAGGCGTTGGTGGAGAGATGTAGCATATGATGTCGCGGCACTGTTTTTTCGACGCGTAATGCATTTATATGTAAAACCCTTGGTACGGCGTCCGCTGATTTTGATGATGTAACAAACATCGCCTTTGGCTTTTACTACAACATGGGGGCCGCTCCATATTTGGACGAACCCTGCACAGAAATCTTTCTGCCCAGTAGACTGTGGATGGGCGAACACATATAGCATCTCGCCTGGATGTTGGGGGGGTTTGGGGGGGGGTGGAGACCAGCCACCACTGTCGTGCTGCTGTCTCTGACCTCGCTTATTTCTCTTTCTCTTCTCTCCTCCCTGCCTCCACTTTCGCTCGTGGTGCGCTCCCGTGCCCCGCTGATGAATTCGTTGGGGTGGAGGAGGTCGCAGCTTTTGTAGCAGCTGGAGAGGTGTTTGCTGGTTACTTGGTTTACACACGTCCGGAGCGTAAATAGTGCAGCGGGAAGATACTCGACCAAGGATGTATGAATATCTCCCACACGCAGACGAAGCTGTGTCTTCAGCTCTTGATTCCGTATTTCTGTGGGGTTTACTTGGTGATGTGTAGACAGCAGTATGATGTATGATGCACCATTTTGTGAAAAACTGCTGCCACACTTTTCCCATGAACTGTGTACCATTATAACTAAAAAAAATGTGTGGTTTACCCCAGGGGGAAAATTATTCATTTGAGAATTTCTTTGCCACTGTTCGTGCCCGTGCACTTCACAAAGAATATATTTCCACCCAGCGGGAAAATAAGTCAGTGATGACAAGTATAAACCTTTTCCACTGGATGTCCACGGGCACAGTCCCAAGAAGTCGATGGTGATGGATTCGAACGGTTCAACTGGTTAGCGTAGCTGTTGTTGTTGTGGCTCATCTTTACAGCAACATTTGTAACAATTACACTGTTCTAATGTGCGCACCAAATTCCTGGTTTACACAGCCAGTCCCAGTCAATTAAAATACTTTAAGCTGTTTAGTTCTCCAGAATGTCCTGAAAGTTAGCTCGCATTTGCATATTTGAGTACGGTGTCCCATACTGTGGTTAGCACACATATTCGCCACTGATCACTGTCCGTGCTTGCATCTGACTCCACACAATTGTTGACAACACACCATTTTTCAACAGTCTGTCGTGCACATGTCACATTTCACTTCTGTGCTATAGGACACTTAACCTCTTCTTCTACAATTAAGTTTTGTTGGCATGGAGATGTTATTGCATTGAATTGGCAGTGTGTTGCATGTGTGATCAGGCGGGAGGGGGGATTATGTCTTCCCATTCTTGTTCGTCCCACGCTGTTTCTTCTCCTGGCGCACATGACATTGTACTTGCCGGCGACGTGTTGTGCTTCGGAATCGAATGATTGTAGGAATAACACCTACCATGTTAATTTGCTGCGACTTTCTCTTGTGTTATGCAGGCACATATACCGATTATCTGTGTGTAGCATAAACGGTTGGTATATTTTTAGAGTTGACTGTATTTATTGAGGCTCCATACTAACTTAGCACTCACACTCGTTTATGTCATACCTTTTCTCTGTAGTGCTGAATTCTGCGGTCCAAAAATCGACCATCTGGCATGTCCAATTGTCTGACAGTTGAAAGAATACAACACCGAGTTCCCGTTCACTCGCAGCTGTTTGTACATACAATTGTGAGATGGGGTCGTACTGGGCAACAGCAGGGCACTCCTGGAAACCCCATTTCAGGTCATCGAATCTGTTCTACTGGGTGGCGGTACACTTGAACCGGACATTCGGCGACATGAATGCCATTAGTGGGGTGGTCACAATTGCAAATTCAGCGATGTATTCACACAGCCAATTTATCAAGCCAAAAACTTTCGGAGTTGTTTCCTTGTCGTGGGTGCGTGTGTTCTTCGATGAGCTGGAGCTATTCCGACGTGAGCCGAGTGCCCTTTTCGTCGACAATGTACCCCAGGAATTATATGTTGGCCTTTCCCAGGTGACACTTTCTATTTGCACACGTCAATTGATTGATTGCAAGGCATTCAAGAACTAGAGAGAGGTATCTGATGTGTTCCTCTCGTGACTCCGACCAAATTATCACGTTGTCGAGGTAAGCCGGGGAAGCTCTCCTATGAATCCATTTAAGACACGCACCATCATGGCCTGGAACATGTTAGTGCTCACTTCAGGCCAAAAGGCATGGTGCAGAAGTTGAACAATCGCTCGCCATGCTGTTTTGTGCTGGTCTTGCTGCTTGATGGGTACCTGCCAGTATTCACTCTGGAGATCGATTGTGGGCATTACCTACCCCGTTCTCCTGTTTCCCGACACTTTCTGGTTTGCCTCTTCTGTTCGTTCATAATATTCCCACATGGGACACTTATTGTTCCTGTGGTGCCCGCCGAAATACCGGCAACATGAAGGGGGTTGCCTACATCCTGGCAGTGGGTGGGGCGCGACACTCTCTGTTGTGGTCGGGCCAGCTGTTGTTGTTGCTGTCTGGAGGGTTACGGTCGCAGGAACAGAACTCCACTGCACTGTTTCAATCGCCCTCACACTTCAGTTCTTCTGCTCCGCGTCGCGTCGCGGTTGTGTTGTTTTGTGGGTGCTATGTGGTTGTGGTTGTATGCTGTAATCTAGAAGCATGAATGTTTGGATAAGGTCCTTTTCGGATGTGTGGATCACTGGTGGGAATGTGGTCCCAGAATTCAACATAAGCTGTACTAGCAATCACTTCTGAAATGTCTTTCGATATCAGTGTGGCATAATACGTGCCAATCAAACTTATTTTATGTGTGGCGAAGCCATAGAAACGTTCTTCCTTCTGTTCTATGAGGATGCTCCTGCTTCGTGCTCGTAATGATGCGAAGGTTGCGGCGAATCTGCAAGCAAATGCACTGTGGAATTTCTCCCATGTCAGTCCGTAATATGTTACTACTCGCCACCACAATTTTGTGTCTCCCGCAAGACGTCCACCTATGCAATTCGGCCAGTTGGCCTTGTCGACACCATAGCCACGTAATCTGTCATCACAATTCTGGAGGGACTCTAGTGGGTCTTCACTCGCCGTTCCTGCATAGGTAGGCAATGATTTTAAACCGGGCAGGAGTTGTAGTCAGTTGTTGGTACATGTATGGCTTTTCCACTTCGCAGTGCATTCAGGTAGCCACCGGAATGTAAGTTGTAGGAATGAATGCCGGCTGCAAGTTGGGTGTGAACTGTGCAGGAGGCAGGATGTTGGTGATGTACCCGTTCCTGTGGCAGTCCATTCCTGCTGCAGTGCCGGCTGCGATCGATCCTGTTGTTGTTGTCCGTCCCTTGGACTATTCCGTGGACGACTTCATTGATGACTGGTGGTGAAGCGAATGTTTCAGGAATCCTGTAGAATGGCTCTATTTGATGTGAATAGCTATCATGAAGTCTGCTCTGGCAGGTGCTGGTCGGCATTGTGTGCAGTCAATAAAGTTTTACTCAAGCCATGTTGCACGTTCTGCAGGTGTTATGCAGTCCTTGTGGTAGGTGCGGCTACATTGCTCACATGCTAGTGTCGCAACCTCGGAGCCATCAAAAAAGTAGTTGTTGGTGCACTTGCGCAATGTCTGCATGAGCTGTGATGGGGAATGTTTCGGTTTGTTGTTCGTTTAGCGCAAGCGCAAACAACTGGTGGGCATGCCAGATTGATGAAGCCCTTACCTCTGCTGGCTTCATGCAACTTGCTCAGATGTCACCCGGTTTCCCGGACACGATCTGCGCCCATACACACCGGCATATTTTCACGTTTATATTTTTAATATTTTTCCACAGTTGGTGTGCAGAGAGGATTGTGAATACCGGTCCTCTTGTGCCTCGATCCATTATTGCGTGCCGAAAAATATTTGGAACAAAACCCACAAAATAACCCTGGTGGCCGTATTGCACTTACCCCAGAGACAGTAGAAGGCGAAGGAAGTTGGAAGGCCCCCGAAGTTCCCACGTCGACACGGCCACCCTCCATGTGGAAGACTTCAACAAAAAAACCTGCAACATAGAGGTACGAATAATATGAATTATGTGGACATAGTATTAATGTTATCTGGAAAAAAAATATAATTAATGCACAAATTTATACATGGCATAGCAAAACATGTGTAACCCTAACCAAGTAAAATTTAATACTCAGCTGCATAGGAAAATTTCTTATACAATTTTTGTTCACTCACTTTGTCATACTATAGGCAAGTTATTAATGATTGAGAATAATGGTATTATAAAAAAAATTCTATGCACAACACTTTGAAAAATGATTTTATCAACAAGTATAGTTACTTTTTTTTATAAAAAGCTACAACAAATGGTCACGGATAATATTAATGATCTGGACATAGCATTAGTTCAAACTGAAAAAAAAAACATGTTTAAATTAATACACAAATACATCTGACAAGAAAGCCTATGCACATTGTAATTTTTACTGGGAAATAGATTGTAATTTTACAAATGCTTGTAACAGTACAAAAATGCATCTTGTATAACTACTCGTTTGTAAACACTACAAGGTCCATGTTATCCCTTAAGAAATGATTATCCTATACTGACATATCCATGAGCTTGAGCGAAATGGTGGACACTCAACAATGTAAAATGGCTTATAGTTGTTCTGTACAAAAACTAGGGCAATGTAATGTGTGGTTGCATGCAAAAGAATAGTATTGCAAGTTTCAGAACACTCCCAACAATTAAAATAATTTTTAAAAACATGTGACTGTTTACGAGCTACACAGAACTCTTAAAATTACAAATACATTCATATTCATTAATATTTTTGTAGGTACTTGCAGCTATATTTATAATAATAATGAGTCGTAAGTCAAGTTGGTCTTATTGTTGAGGGCCAGCAATAAAAGCTGTGTAGGTTCTAATCCCTGTGCTGACAAAGCGTATTTTTTTTTGGTAAATAATATTTTGATATATTTGACCTGGTAATTAGACACATTTTATGTATACTTCTTAATAATGTAAGTTGTAATACAAAGAAATACTTTGTAAAACTTACAAAATAAATTTTTAGAGTGTAACTACTCCGCTTCCAAGTATATTTACACACTGCATAGCAAAAACGTCTTTTTAGTATTTTTTTTCGTTAGTGGGATATAAGCTTTAAAACCAGAATAATTAGGTTAATTCACTGGCCCATTTTTTAAAGCAACGCTAAATGTTTTGACGAGTATAGTTAAAATCCTCACAAACAGTTTAGCATGTAGGCAGCTGAGTTACTCACCAGAAGAAGAAAAGGAAGACTGCAGTCACTCTCTCCTAACAACGATAGGCTGCGTTGCTAGGCACTCCCATAAAACAAGCGATTTGATTAAAGGGGACTCTCTGACACCCGATCACGAAAGTCAATTAACCTGGCCAAAAGTTCACCACATAACGTAAAACAATTATATTTCAAAAAACCATACACAAAAAATATTTGTCTCGTAGTGGTATATACTCACTGCTTGTATTAGCGTGAAGAGGCTGTGGTTTCCTTATGGACGTACAGGCTTGAACCGCAAGTCGACAAATCAGCAACTTCAGGAATTGGCGGGACATGCGACTGCTGACTTCGATGATCTACAAAGGATCAGTGCATGTTAAAAAAATTACTCAAAATTATGTACATAACTTTTAATATCAGTACTAGTTCTTATTTTCAAAAGAATTTACGAGACGCGAAAACTGACAGTCGGTGCTGACTTGCTCCGATGTCGGCTAGCAGATAAAGCATGAACCTTTGACTAGGGGCTGACGTACCAGCTTACAAGCACTGCAAAAAATATAATAAACGTCATTAATAACTTTGCATTGCAACATGTACACAAATAAATTTTATTGTAAAAAAACGTTACCATAAAAACTTAAAATAAATTAAGAGCTCTCTGGCAAACAATCATTCACTTGCTTTTCAAAATTAAGAGCTCATTTATTTACAAGATTAATTTAACCAGTTATAGAAGTTTACCTGAGAAACATAATATACCTTGGCAAGCAAATAATCGAAGAGAAACTGGAAGGCGACTGCGAAACCTCGCAGTAACTCACTAGATGCAAAATGGCGGTTAAGCAGAAGGGTACTCGGATATGCAGACGGCAAACACTTATATCAGAGTGAGAGATTTGGCGATGTTTTGTCCTTTATATGGAAAATGGTGGGAGATAAGGAGTAATTTAAGGCAAATAGTTCCTCTAGTCGCCATAGCAATTTTTATTGAACGACTTCCACTCCCTCCCAGCTTTAAGCCTATGCATTTTCTCAGCAACTATGTAACATATAAGGTAATGATTATTGACCAACCTTTTTTATTGGTTGACTTCCCTCCCGGACACAGATTCTCTTAGAATCGTTGTACCATATAAGGTAATGATTTTCGACCAAACATTTCCATTGGTTTACTTACCCTCCCTCCTAGTGCAACTCTTCCCCTCCCTCTCGGCCATGCATTCTCACGAGCCAAGCACCTTCATCTCTCTGCCCTACTCGTAAACTATATAGAGGAAAAAAACCACGTGAATTCGTGACAACCAAAATCGGTTGATTGTGTACTAAATAAATAGTTTTTCAGTGTTTTTCAATATTAAATACTACTTGTTTTATACAATACTTTAAAGGAAGAGGATATGCGAGCGAAATCGTTGCAGGGATCTCCTAGGTTTTAAAAGGGTATTTTAAAATTAATTATTAATGTTCTAAGAATTACTATTACAGAGGCAATGTTCATTGCCCAACCATAGCTTCAAATCAAGCAATAGTAACACACACACACGTAAAAATACTTATTTACTTACACACTCTGACCACTGACAGCAAAATTCATTCACCTATAAGGTAAATGGTAGGGACAATACACCCTTGTGGTGTGTTGGCATTAAAATTAAATTATTTGTTTTCAGAAAAGGCACTTTTTACCCAATGACTCAAAGAGAACTTGTAAACTAACTCCTCCACCACCATTTGCAAATTACTGTGTCAACTGATGGTTGTTGGTGTAAAATAAAATATTACTCATGTTCGTATAATTACTTCTGTCTTGTTTAAGTATTTATGACCAAAATACAGGTTTTTTTCCTGCATTATGTATCTTAAATCAACTGTTCAATTACACCTGGGTTACATGCCCTTAGTGAGTTCCCTGCAGGAACTTGTTTCACTGTCGATTGTCACAGAGGTGTGGGTTAATCAGTGGAGGTGTATGTATGTCTGGTTAATCAGTGGATGAGGGTGTATGTATGTCTGGTTAACCAGTGGGCCAATACATGCATATTTCCAGTAGCACCGACCAACTTACGATATAGCCATATTTGATCCCGAATCTCAGACTTAATCTTATTCCGAGAGAATAGTAAGGGAGTAGAGTACATACTAATTATACAAAGGGCATCCCCTAACTTCACAGGAGTAGAGTACATACTAATTATAGAAAGGGAATCCCTAGACTTAGCTGTTGAGAACGCTGAAGAGATGCACTCGTCGTAAGGTAATTTTCCCATGCATATATGGGATTTTCCACTACCATGAACGTGAATTTTACTCCAGAGTGTGGTAAATTTACCTTACCTGAAAGGAAAATTATGTTTCCCCCTCCCCCTCAAGTTTGCGAATATTACCTTACACTCGTCCAGTTTTTTTTTTTTTTTTTCATTATTTTTGACAGTGTATTATTCTAAATGAGCCGGATTTATAAAGTGCTCAATTAACCGTGAATATGCTATAGTCGTGTGCTCAGTAAAGCTGTATATTTCAGCTGCAGTGTTTACTCGTGCGGTAAGATCTTCCTCAGATATTACTGGAGTCCCACACACCATATTTTTTCTAGCACCACAAACAAAATAGTCGAGGAGCGTAAGATCTGGTGAGAGTGGCAGCCACGGAACAGGCTCACATCTGCCAGTCCATGGATGTTAACGCGTGATGTCCACGTGCCCCGCACATTTCTGTCGAAATAGAACCTTAGAAGTTAAGCACGCTGTCCGAGGAATTAGCTGCAGATTGATGTGAGGACTTTCTTATACAGTTAACATGATCAGCTTTTAATTATACACATGATAATATTATGACTGCTAACCAATATTTTTCTGGAATTCTTACACTTCCACTTACAGTTTCTTCCATTACTACTCTGAGAATAATAAATGTATCGAATATCTAACAATACAAGAAGACGTTAATTATTCTCCGTACCTTGTGCAAAAATGAGCTTATAACAATATTGTTTTTCATAATTACAAATACCATTGTAAAATTAATTAAGCGAACACCACAGCATACTCTATATCACGTTTAGCATAAAAGGATACTTAATATTTGAGTTGTTATTCCGCTAACTTACGTCCAACTAATAACGAACGTCGAATAGAACGGTTTGTGTAATGTTTGGTGTGGGCCAACAGCATTGGCGGTTCCGTAGTGATCGATGCAGCAGAGCCACTTCTAGACTGTCATGAATATTTGTAAATATACAGATATGAACATACCTATACGGGCCTTAATGGTATATCGATCAGCCTCTGTGCGTAAAATGGGGCTGCGGGAATACAGCGGTCAAGCTACTCGCCTTGCATCTAGGCGAACCAGGTACGATTCCCAGCAGTATCCCTGCCGGGTTCTCGCATGTCGGAATCGTGTCGGACGAAGCCACTGGTCGATGGGTTTTCTCGTCTCCCCGTCCTTGCATTCAGGCACTGTTCCATTCTCACCTCACTTCACCCTCATCGGCTCTCAAGACCTTGTTAACATACACATTAAACTGTCTTCTCTAGCACCAATCATTAGTATTCTCCAACACGTCAAATGCAAATGAATTTACTCAGGGTAATATACATAGTTTTTTCTAATTTCGTAGTCACTGTTCGGATTCTGTAACACGAAAAACGTAATTAAAATATAATGGTGGCCTATAATTAGAATATAGTTTTCAAAAAAATATATTTTTTTAATACTGGGGTAATGCATGAAACTCATTGTCTAAGCCATTCGTTCGAAATTAAGAAACTTAATTTTTTTAATATGCACTGTGTAAGCTTAAAAAAAAATACATTTAATTTTTATTATGCGGGGAAGTTTCAAACGTATAGTATTGCACACTTTTTTTTAAATTATTTAACACGTAAATCTTACTCGTCCGCGAATAGTACTTGCACATTGATTGTTACTTCCAGGATATTCCTCCGCCTCATGCAAACAAAGCTTAGAAAAATTACACATTTAATTTCATGCTAGCTCAGAACAGCTCAAGACACCACCATGACGTAACTGTTGGATGTATCAATGATCTCATCTCCCTGTTCTCACGTACGCTATGCCTCTCCCACGCACTGATAGTGCAAAAGTACATCAGCCGAGTCAGCGAAAGGAGACGCCACGCGTCGGGGCTCACCCGCACGGCGTGCATCACCTCGTTTATGACATAACTACTATGATCCCATAGCTGGACAATTTTCGATCGTGTTGGTATCACGGCTCGATGCTAAGGACTGTTCGCAAGGTGGTGCAGTGGTAACTTACTGAACTAGCATTCGGGACGACATGGGTGCGATTCCAGGTCCGACCATCCTGATTTCGGTTTTCCATTGTTTCCCGAAATCTCTCCAGACGAATGCTAGGATGGTTCGTCACTAAAGGCTGTTCCTTCCCATCTGTGCAACTTGCACCGTCTCTAATAAACTCGCTGTCGACGAGAAGTTAAGCCCACTTACCTACTTCGTGCCTGTAGGTAATAATTTCTTTAAAAATATGTGTGAGGAAAAATTAAATTAGTTTGATAATAATTGAGAAAGACTTTTTCGAGTGTAACATAACTAATAATTTATTTAAAAATCGCTGGAATAAAATTCTGAATGATTGCATGGTGTATGAAACAGGCTGTTATACTAATTTTTGACAAAGAAAAAACATGATTTAGGGGCCCCAGTTCGAATACCGACCTGTACATTGGAACGTTTTTTAAATTAAATTTTGTAAATGGTTTTCAGAGTAATTACGATCTTATACACACCAACTATAGAAATTTAAGCAATGTCTATCGGTTAGGAGTAGCATAAGGCTTCCAGTTCGAAGCCCAACTACATAGAAATATAATTTTTTTCTATCGGACTTAGAAAAAATACGGTAATTTGTTGCAGTATTAATGTGTGACTGATATAAGGGTTTATGAAATATCTATTGGTTAGGCATGTCGTGGGACTGTGGGTTCGAGTCCAGAAATTATAAAATATGTTAACTTTCTGTCAGACTTAGAAAAGGTACGGGATTTAAGCAATCTCCAAACGCGTGGTATGGCATAAGGACCTGTATTCGAGACCCGAAACCATAGAAATATTAATTTTTTTATCAGACTTAGAAATATGCGACAATTTTTTCTATTGTTCGTTGAATATTATAGGAATTTATATTAAAGCGAAATGAAAGATTTAGGCACCGGATATAGGATTCAGTGTAGATAAGAGGTTCACTATTCGATTAATGAGATGAGTTTTCGAAGCTTATTAGTGAGGTTCGTGTGCGAACTTCTGGCTGATTGCATACACTTGTTTTAAATGCCTAAGCAATATCTAGCAGCTAGGCATGGCGTATTGATCTGTGTTCGAGACCCTGAAACTATTACAAAAATAATGTTTTCTCTGTTGGACTTAAAATTTCGCAATTTTGCTTAGTGTTTCGTACGCCTTTTCATAATATTTAAAAAATAAATATATAGTTAATATTTTTGAAATGAAAAATATTTACAGATTCTTATACGCGTAAGGCCAGTGTGTGTAACAAAGCTTCTAAATTCAAATAAAACACTTATTTTTTTAATTACATGTAATTAAAAAATAAAAAATTTCTGAAATGTACAACCCCTTACCATAGGTTATTATATATCTGTTTCGGTACCATTCGATGCTGAAAGTATGTTACCTCGTAGGATTCGTAAGATCAGCTATGATTATGGATGAATGGTATAATTAACTGGTTTGTTGGTTGGTTAAGTTAAGAGGTAGTATGAATTACCTCAGAAACAATTTATGTGAAAAGTAATATATTATTATTTACTTGTATTGGTCTCATTATAATAAATGCAATGTCGTACATTATGGTTAGGATATGTAGAAAACTGCAAACATGCTGACCCAAAGTTCAATTCAGTTGCAGGCTTGTACTTGCTCGTGAAGCCTGCTGACTCATTCTCTTTATTTACCAGACGTCGTGCAGGTACAGACCTGCTAACACAGCTATTACCACACATATGGTCATTCGACACCAACCAGGCGTGAAAACGAGTTGTAAGAACTTACGGACTCCAGTTACTAGACACCAAGGGGGAGCAGAAATGCTATGTGCTGACTAAGGCTAATCTGACATTATCCAGGTGCGAAAACGGCGTGAAAGCACGTACAGACTCCAGTTACCGTGCAGGTACTGGTCCTCGGATAAAATGAAGGGGGCGTGGTGAGTTTAAATCTAGCAATGGTTTATTCAAGATGTCTGAACTCTGCTCTACATGACTTCTAGTAAGAGGTGTGAGAATGTTTAGTCTAGCATTGGTTAGTAGAACAGATATTCTGCAAAAGAATGCGGTGATCTTTCTATTGAATATATGAATATGTGAATAAAAATGTATTATAAATTTATAGTAATATGTGTATCTGCTTCTCTGAAACACTTATTAACTCAGTTTAAGTACAAAAGTAATGCGAGTGCATGTCGTAGGAGGGCTATAGTACTCGTTTTTAAGTGGTCTATGATAGCTGCTAACTAATCATTATTGCCAAAGAATAAGGTTTTTTTAATGTGAAAATAAATTTCGTCCTAGTGTTATCTTCGCTCAGCTTGAACTCATAAAGCAGACAACTGTCAGACAGGCCACTTACAAGACTGATTATTTTTACCATTGACCCTTGAACCTTTGACCCCTAATTACACCTACTGACCCCTAATGACCACTAAATTACCCATAATGACTCCTAAATAACTCCTAAATGACCCCTAATGACCACTAAATGACCAATGACTCCTAAACAACTCCTAAATGACCACTAATTGACCCATAATGACCCCTAAATGGCCCCTAAATGACCCCTAAATGCAGTGCCTCCAGTGCTGAGTGCAGTGTCTGCAGTGCTAAGTGTGGTGACTTGTATATGTTAGGTTATGTTAATATGTATTTCAAAAGTCCTGACATCGAATAGAATGTTTGTGACTAAGTTAAAAAATATTCAGTGTCGTACACAATATAAAAATACTTTCTAAGTCATACACAAGTGTGTGGACTGTGTACAACAAACAGTTGAAGTGATTAAATTAAAATTTTACATGGATGGTTATTTGGATGGCGAGGGGAATAAAATATATCCAGAGTCATGAAATGGGGTGTACTGCACACAAGTTATAATTGTTTGTACTGTTAGTTTGCTTGTACGGCTTATTGGTATGATCTGATCACATGTTCGGTTATTTTGGCAGTATGAAAAAATGTATGGCTTAGATGGTGTGATGAGAATGGTTTAATTGTATGATTCATTTTTTTTTGTGTAGTTAGTATGAGAGGGGCAGAATTCTTAGCTGGTATGGTCGGTTAGTATGGGTGGAATGGTTTGATGGGAATCAAGATGATATGAGTGTTTTAAATGGTTGGATTAATAGTATTGATCTTATGATAGCGTGACTGGAATATTTGATTGGTTCGGCAGCAGGTATGGCTTTTTTATATGTGTTACTGGCAAAGTAAGATGGGGCTGAAATGATAGTCAGTATATTTGACAGTTATTAATGCTCAGTAAGTCTCAGATATGGTGGTGGATATGGACTGCATTGTTAATAGCATGGATGTGGCAAACTAATGCCATGGCGAAAGGTATTATATCAGTTTTTATATTCAGTACAATTCTATATTGCTGTTAAGTAAGACTGTAAAGAGAGGAGGTGAAGAGGGGTCTGGCGATGACTAGAGTTTGTGGTTAGGTTAAATGATTGTCGAGAGAAATAAAAAAATATGTATTCAGAATTCTTACAAGACGATTGGGTAAGGCGAAGTTAGGTCACATTATCACAGGTTAGGTTAAGTTATGTAAGGTTATCTTAGGTTACGTGAAGTTAGGTTAGGTTAAGTTAGGTTAGGAGATATTAGGTTAGGTGATGTTGGGTTAAGCGAAGTGTATACTGAACTATTTATGGAATGGTGTGAAATTTAGAAGCATTACATTACATAGAAGAAGGAAATATTTTTCTAAGTTCAACGTAGAAGTCCCTACATACTTAAGTCTGGGACATTTAAAAAAATATTTTATGTAAATAAAAACCGAAAAAGTGTGAATATTCAATGTTCATAATAAAAAAACACTTGGCATATGTTTACTAAAACGCTTTTTATATATGCTTTTTAAAAAATACCATATGGCGCTTGTCATAGTCATGTAATCATATTTTCTGATGACATATTCTTATCTGCCTGACAAACACGAATCCGTAAAACCCTCACTCTATATACTTTAAAGTTTAATAGAAAATAATTTTAAAATACTTAAAAAATAGAATTTAAGTAAAATCTCAAATAAAATATATGAAAGTTAAACCAAAATAAAAAATAAAATTTTAAATCATATAATAAAATTAATACTTAAATATTCTCAATTTGTATATAAAATTTAAAAAATATTAATTGTATATACATTAAAAAATATATTTATGAGTAAATAGTAGGTGTAAAAGGATGATTCAAGCACAGTCCATAATTTAAGCTAAAAATAATTGAATTAAGGTACAAAATCATGAAATTTCATAAATTATTCATGGTTTCAAGATATATCATTTGTACCAATTCTTACTTCTCAAAAAACAAGAAATTTTGCCTCAAAATCATGCAAAAATCAAGTGAATTTATTGCTTTTTTTTTTTTTCAAAATAGCTTGCAGGGCAAGGTAAAAACATGCAGAATTATGCAAAAATCATGTAAAATTATACAAAAATCATGTTAATTTACGGCAAATCTGCAAAGTAGATTAAAGCAAACAGGGCAGTAAAAATTCAGCAAATTAAGCTAGAAAGAAGTGAAATATTATAAAAGATAGTTGAAAGATTCAAATAATAGAATATAGATATTATTTTTAAGAAAATTGATATCATGCATAAATGTACCATTTTTCATTTCTTTTAAACCTTTATACATTTTAAGACTTCTTTCACATTTATTAATTTTAAACATTTTTATCAAACATGTTTAAATAACGATCTGGTAATGTAATTTTATAATTCCCTTATAGAATACAAATAATTTTTTTTCCAAAATTAGAATCATAATTTTGAAAACCTGTAGCAGTAAATCATTTATTTTGTTCAAGATCTTGTAGTTTAGTCAATTTGAATGAATTGTTCAACTTGTTGAGAAGTGATTCCATTTTTGTTTAATTATAAAACAAAAAAAATTCCCAGAAAATTATTCTTTCAGTCTCTTAATATTTAAACTGAAAACCATGCTCGAAATGGAAAATAATACCATATATAAACAATGTATCTCAAATCTCCCGCAACCATTTCACTGGTAATAACAGAAGGGCATGTCAGATCGTGGTCCCAAAATCCTTGTGTCAGATTGTACTGTCGTATTTCCACGATTCAGTGTTTAGTGGACACTTGGGAATCAGGAGAACCTTTCAGAAGATTGCCACCTACTTCGCTTGGCCAACGCTGAAGAGCGAGGTTGCCTACTTAGTTCGGACTTGTGATGTGTGCCAGAAGTGCAAACAGGCATGTCAGGCCAATGTGGGTTAAAATGTTGCCCAGCTTCTGGAGGCCCCTTGTGAAACAGTACATCTAGATGTCTCCAGTCTGCTAGTTCATTCAAAGAAAGAGAATATTTGAATATAATTTTTTTTCGACACCTCCAAGTTTGTTATTCTTCTACCACTGAGGAATATGAAGTCCTCAGCCATTGTAAAAAGTGTGCATGACCAGATCTGGAAAATGTTCAGTGCTCCTGTGGAGATATCGAAGGACAATGCTAGGTACTACACCTCTACTATCTCCAAGGATATATGCTTTAGGTGACTAATTTAAACATTTTACCACCAGCCCATATTACCCTAAGGGAAATCAAGTCTAAAGGTTTATCAAATATCTAAAGGCCTACCTCGCCATATTTTACAATCGTGATCACCAACTTTGGGATCAGGATTTTGACCTCATTATTGTGGGATTCAGCAGTGCTATTCACGAAATTTACTGGGGTCCCTCCATCTGTTCCTTTCCTTGGACGCCTTCTCAGCCATCCTCTCTTAAATTTATGGAATATCCCTCCCTTCCCTACTCCACTCTCCGATGCGACCGGGACCAATTACTTGGGGTGGTGTATAAGCAGTTAGCTGCCGCGAAGAGTCAAGTTAATGAGAGATCAAATAAAGCCATGCCCCCTCCCCAGTTTAAAGTGGGAGGCGTCCTTCGTAGGAGTTTTGCACTGAGTTGATCTTGGGAGTGACGTGACTGGAAAACTGCTCCCAAAGTTTTAGGGTCCTTATAAATTCCATAAGTTTTTAGGCCCCAACACTTAGCTTCGTATCTCCCTCTACCGACAGGCCGTTTTGCAAAGCCCACGTTACTAAAATAAAACAATTATATCATTGAAGATTGTAATGGTGTAGCAGATGCCCTCCCATATATTTGTATTGTTGATTTGTTTATTGTGATTGTAATGCACCCTTCCTCTTACCTGTGTCCTTCCAGAATTTTATTTGTTCATAATGTTCTCCCTACAAAGTAGCCTTATTTGTTTATTTGTTTTTTTTTTTCGATCTTCCCCCTCGAGTTGTCCTGAGGAAATCATATGCATCGCAGTGAAGATGAGCTTGGCGAACCTGTTGGAGGATTGCTGAGACTGGTTGTTCGGAAGCCGAGCAGTATTCGTTGACGTGAAGAGGCCCGACCACTGGTGGTCGGTGTTTACACCTGGCTGTACACCAATATCTTCCCCGGGAAAGGACACTCTTCGCTTTAATGATGCCAAGAAACAAAGAAATGTTTGTGTTTGTTGGTGAAATTGTACTGTACTATCATCAGTGAACTCTTCCCTTTTCCTTTCTAAAATACTTTTCCATCTAATGTGTGATACTGAATTGAACTGTACTCTTTTAATTTGTCAACTATTTGTAATGTGTGTTTTGGGCTACCGGAGTGCTTATAGTGATGGGTGATATTTCTACATGTGAGACGTTCAGGTCAGGGAGTTGAGACACTGCTGCTGCACCATCTCATTTAGTTCCGATGACTAATATAGGCACCCAGCAACCAGAGACTACCTTCTTGGATACTCCATCACCTATTCCTACCTCCTTTCTTTTCCCCACTCCACCTCCCCACATGTGAGACTTCACAAAATTTAAATTAGAGGGAATTGAATTATGATTCGACTGTGGTAACAGCCCCGAGGGTGACCTCTCTTATCGCAGAGTTAGAGCTACATCGTCTACCAGAATTCTTCATGATATTCGACGACTTATAACTTGTCGAGGCACAACACACCATGGGATCAGAAATTGTAGGATTTGTTTCCACAGCTTTAAATTAATGTGAACTGTGTGCCGACAACAGAGGGAAAGCAAGCAGAGAGTAGTGGAAAATTTTTTATATTTATATTTCAGGGCATTTAGGGTTGTCGTGATATTGATTAACATATAGTATGCACTTAAGTTGTGGGCATGCAGTGTCAATTATTTTCAAAATTTGTTTTCACTCGGCATCTTCTAAATTAATTTATGGATTGAGTTATAATAAGCATGTTAGATGTGCTGGTTAGTTTATGTATTGCGGGTTTTGTGTGTGATCACTGCAGCCCCATTTGGCCCTGCCCAGGCCGAGCTGTTATTTCACCATTATGCATTCCACGACTCACCTGCCTATTTGCTTTTAATGATGTGGTCGTCTATTATTTTATGGCAGCACGCATTGTGTGGGCTAGTAAAGAATTTTAATCAGTAGTCGCCATGCTGCTGATTTTCATGCTGATTGAGAAATGTTTTAGTATGTTTAGTTTTATTGTCATTTTATTATGAGGCGTGCGTGATATGGCCACCACACACCATTACCTGCGAGATGTAAATCTTTTACCAGTATTTGTTGTTAGTCAAATGTATGTGAAGTGTCATTTACCCTTAAAAATGCAAAAGGTTTTATTATAATTTATTTCAACGTTGGTGTATGTACTGAGGGAGCTTTTGTTGTAAGATGTTGTCAAAAATGTTCAAATTATACACATTCTTGCAAAGCAAGTGTCATGAGTATGTATCAGGTTGTATTTTAATACACATCATGTTTTACACAATGCTGAAAATCAAATAAATGTGAAGGTGTTTTATACTGTAATACCAAATTGTTGCATAAATAAGACAAAATCAAACTGGATTATTCGGCCGAAGTGCTTATTATAAAAAAGTTATTGATCTAATTAACTGTTTTCAGAAATATGTTGAATAATTCTTTAAGCCAGCAGTTCTGTATGGGTATAACACTTTCATAAAAAATATTACGTTAACTACGATCTGACGAGAAATTGTCAATTAAACTGATATAGTTTTTCTATCATTATTTTTGGTACGATGTTAAAGTCATTTTGAATTGTAAATCTGAAACAGATTACCTTGTGTGCCCTTGAGAACATCGTGGGAATAAAATTGTACAAACATTTATCATGGTTTATTGTCATTTTATTATGTAGGAACACGATGTTAATTCATCGTATATCAATATTTGCAATAGCAACCCAATTTACTTATTTGAAACCACTTTTATAAACTTAATATTTGTTATCGTAATTGTAGCATGGAAGAGTAGAGTTATTATTATTATTTGTTGAGATATTTCTGCATTCATGTTTTTACAATTATACATTGCATAAATTACAAGGTACTGTTTATGAAGGTTTTTATACGTTTATTAGCAATGCTCTTTTATAATATTGTATTTGTATGTGAAAGGCTAAATGTTGTATGTCCCGGCTTGTTAATGAACGAATTTTGAAACTAAAATGTATTGTACAATTTGTGCTTGATATTACAAGGCACACAAGACTTCCCTTTGGCATTATATTTTTCTCAGCCATTTTTCAAAGGACTATGGAACATGTCCTTCTGGGGCTAGATTGAGTGGTATGTTTTAAGGATGACATCTGGGGCTTCCAAGGAGCAACACTATAGAAACTTGTACGATTTACTATAGAGACTACAAGACTATGGTTTTACACTGAATGAAAATAAATGGTAGACGAGGATGGTTCGCACATATGTAATGATATTGGTCACAAAAAAGTAACGAGGCTTTCAAAAAGCTCAAGCAGTTGGTAACATCTTCGCATGTAATCACCCATTACAACCCAGATCTGCCGGTCAGGCTGGTATGTGATGCATCTTCATATGGTGAAGGGGCTGTTATTAGCTACATGCTTCCAAATGGTGTAGAAAAACCATTTGTATTTGCATCTCGTACTTTGTCATCAGTAGAATTAACTAACTCTGCATTGGAGGTGCTGGGGGAGAGGCGCAGGCACCCAGGAGTGATGGGACAATTCTCGAGGGGTCCTGCCATCTTAGTTCATCGCCAAACCTCATGCTCCATAGACGCGACACTGGACACCAGCTCTCTCGCACTTGTCTTCACAGGGCACGGCAGTCAGCGGGGTTCGTAACGCGACAGTGAATATCACAGAGCACGGCAGCCAGAGGGTTTCTCATTTTAATATAAAAATTTTTAATTTATCAGGAATAAAATATAAATTTCCATGTGAACTACATTTCTGTGTTCGGTCGACGAAACTTGATATGAATTAAACTGTCGTTTCGCGAACTAGTGCCGTGAATTTCACAGAATTGATGGAAAAAATTTGTAGAGTGTCATTATTTTTAAATAATTCACTTTTATCGCATAGTGTTATTTTTATACATTCATGTAATTGTAGAACGAATAGTGTAATCAAGTCGTTAATAGTATCTTGGTAGGGAAGTAGGTTCTGTCAGTCATAAATTTCAACATAGCAGTGCTCCACACACACACACACACACACACACACACACACAACATATATATATATATATATATATATATTATATATATATATATATATATATATATATATATATATATATATATATATATAAGAGCTTATAAGCAGAAGCACGTCATACGATCCAGTCATTCATTGACTGACCTCCGAAGTGGGCGGATGTGTTTTGTGTGAGGTGCGATTTCATTATGTGTATTTCTATTACGCTATTGTGTCTGTTTAAAATTCAAAATGCAAGTTTGGCAATCTTTTTTTGTCCATGTTAACTTTAAGTGCTAAATCATTGTCTGTGTGTTTCGCTAATTAAGTTGTACGCAGTTCTTCGTAGGGATAATTTTTTTCTAGATATAATTCAGGATGCATATGAGTAGTGTGTAAATCATTGTCAATTGTATTCAGAGTTTTTTGCCATAATTTTAACTCGCCCGCAAGCTCCACATGTATAAGTTGGCACACGTCATTCATTGACTGACCTTCGAGGCAGACGGATATGTTTTGAGGGAGGTGTGATTTAATTACGTGTATGTTTAATTTATATGGAAACATTCGTTTTGTTTAAAATTTCCGAATTTTTTACCTCAGTCTATAATCAAACAGTGCTTCACTAAACCCCCGAGCGAATGGACGTATATTAAACTTTTTTTACGCCTGTTAATCAATTTCTTTTTATGTGTGGATTACATTTCTAAAGTTCCTCACCAGTCTCACAGGTAGACGGACGTGTGATGTTTGTGCGAGAGGCATCAAGTATTACCATATATCTTGTTATTGTGTTCGTTAGCCATTTAATTTATAGGGACATATTTTTGCTTCGTTAATTAATTCCATACTGCACACTCACATAATTGTGATATTCACGTAGTTGTGTTTGTTCATTATAATTTTCTCATGTAAATTATATTTATAACATACAGCTCAGGGTAGACTAATTCATCTATTTACATTTAATTTCAAACTGGAGACCCACGTAATTACACTTGTTTCTTTATGAGACTAGGTAGTTTTACTCCTCTCTCATGTTATTTATTCATGCGGAGAAATTATCTAGCATTTAATTGCTTTCAGAAAGAGTCATCGTCTCTTTAATCATTTGTCATTATCAGCATGTAAATCATAACTTTCAAAGTCACCTATCTATCAACATAATCTATGAGCATTATCACTACCAAACAAAAAAATTTACACTTATGCCACTCTTGCACAAAACTCACCATATATATATATATATATATATATATATATATACACACACACACACACACACACACACACACACACACACACACACACACACATACTCTGTCCCCAACATGCCACACCTCATCCGAGTGCCATCCATCGTATTGAAACTTCAACCAGAGCTTCTCCACAACCCACAAAAAGAAAGAAAGTAATAAATTTTTTCCCTTGGCTACACTCTTGCACCAACCAAAAATTACTAAAAAAATTTCATCCCAATAAAAATTAACCCTCTCAATACATTTAACCTTTTCAATAAATTTAATCCTTTGAAATTTTTGATTAACCCTTTTTTGGGTAACCATTTCAATCATTTTAATTGACCCTTTCAATTAATTTAACCCTTTGATATAAATTGTTATCCCTTTTTATCTGAAATTCATTCTGACTAAATTCGATAGATTTCTTAAAACTCTCGGCTCAGACCACCATTCGGTATCCTAATCTTGAAACGAAAGTCGAGTGACGTCACTAATGGAGTTGGAACTTCTCAACTGCTCACGAGCAGTTGGCAGGTTGGAATTTCGTAGGTAAACCAATATGGTGGGCTTCGGTATGAAATGCGGCAGTGTATTTCAATGATATGGAAATAAATATTGTGTAGTATAAAGTCAGTGCATAACATGTTTGTGTTGTATGGAGTTATAATTTGCCTACACATACATTTACGATACGAATAAGCATGTATAGATTGGTTATAACTATTACAAACGTGCATCATTCATTGTGTACAACAAGATACAGACTATTTTACGTCTGGGATGTTATTACAAGCACGTAAATGTACAAATACTCAATTTTTTATATGTATTTAATAAATTACTATTACTATATCTTAAATTAATATGTATTCATCCCTCAAACATCATGTGTTCTGTGATCTAGTGGTTAAGTTGTGTGCTTTATAGCACAAGTGTCTCTATGGAATGAGGTCGAAACTCCCCTGCTGTATAGTTTGTACTTTGTTTAAATATGTGAACTATAGTTATGTGATGTTATGCGGTAACAACATTTTTTTTAAATAAAGAAAGCTTATAAGATGTGTACATTTGTACTTTGGCCCCTAACAGCCTACAATTTGGAATGTTTTGGGGCTGTTTCTGTTATGGTCTATTTCATGTAAATGGCGTAAATTTTGACAGTTCTAGAAAAGTAGTACGGCCACAATTTATCCTTCCAACACAGCTGTTTTGTCAGCGAAGAAAAATACGTTTGTAAAGAAATGTTTGAGTCCAATGCATACGTGTATTTTCCTCTTTCCTCGTGTTTCCTGTCATGACCGGCACTGAAAGACTAACATGATCTAACTTCCATCCAGTAATTAATGTAGAATATTATAGCTAGTTGGCATTCCCAATTCATTAATTTTAGTAATTACCAAGTTATATATGATAGGGTTCTGTTTATTTTGTTTCGAGGGAAAAAGGAAACAGTAATGTTTGGAGGGAGGCTTTAGTTTCTCGTCTTTTGTGAGACGACATTATTTTGATGTGCTTACTAGTGTGCGGCATTTTGTTTTGCACATATGTATTTTAATGAAGCAGTGGAAAATTTATCTCTTGTGGAAGTAACAATCAAATTATTGAACTTCGAAAATTTTAACTTTAATGAAAAACAGAACACAATTCATATACATCGCTGTTTGTATTCGTATAGATTCAGCAATACACACACATACTTGACCGAAGTTAACCCTACACTCATTGGATTTACGATAGACAAATAAATAAACATTATCCACTCACTACAAAAATATGGAAAGTGCTGTTGTTTCAGGCCACGTGCAATTCAATAATTGTATTAACGGTTTACAAATACATTTACAAAACATGCAAACTTACTGTTTGTAAAATTTTCAATCTCTTGAACATGAGGTTTTCCATGACTCTGCAGTACACTTTGGCGGACATCAAGGTTAGGAATATTAATATAATCTATTTAAGATGTGTACATTTATTTATTATTCAGGACAGATTTACGTGAAATCTATAATTAACATCTGCTAACATTCCTCCACTTAGCCTCCGCCAAATATTTTCTTTTTTACATGTACAAATAGTTTGCTGAACACACGTGCCTCGTCCATAACACGTAAACTCTATATATCACGAAAGAGGGGGGAGAGGGGATACTGTTTAACATGACCACCAACTACAGTTTCTCTAACTCCTCAGAAAATCAAAACTGTGCACTTTTATTTTCTTATAAAACACATATTTGTAATCATATACTATTGTTTACGAGCTAAAAAATATAAAGCTTCTATTCGTGTCTTTAAGTAATGTTTCTTCAACAGATTTGTGAAATTTTAAAAGAAGCAATTCTAGTATTATTTTGTTGGTATGTTGTCGACCGTGCGCAGACACACAAACGCTCGTCTAGCTTGGAGTGGGGAATGCCGGTAAGCCGAAGATGCCCGAATGCACCCCCGTGCTAAACGACTGATAACTCTGAATACAGTTTTGGAGCCGATAATTTCGTCGGTTGCGAGGTAGTAGGTTCATGATGGTGTGGGCAGTTACCGACGAAAATTAGAATAAGCCCCATGGAGTCCAGCTTCTACAGTCTTTTAACTTCGACATTAAATAAAAATTGTTCCATATTTAAATAGAATATTTACTACTTGCGCTTAGCGTAGATATAGAATAAATTATTATGTGGTTTTTCTCTTTAGATATTGAATAAATATGAGCTTGGTTACATATTTCCATTTTGAGGGGCACAGTTGTATTGTCTGTGTGTCTCTCTAATCTGTTAGTTTGTGCCACGTGCATTTTTGTGAATATTTGCATGAATCTGTTAATAAAATAGTGTTTCATCTAAAAGATTATGATTCTCACTCTCACAAATTCAATTGTGGTATGAAATAACTGTGGATAAATGACAAAATCAATCATTTTTCCAGGAAAAATTAGGGCAGCATAAAAAAAAAGAGCTGGCAAAGACATGTGTTGTCTGTCAACATCAAAGGTAAATATTTTTGGTTCAACACCCTTAACACAATAGAAAATTTTAGCATTTGAATTTAAGTTCTGACAGTAAGTTTGCTTCTCGACATGTTTCCTATGGAGCTTCACGCAATGGTACTGTCAAGGATAAAGTCAACCACTCTTACCTGCACGATTTCTAAAAGATCAAACTTAGTCAAAAGTCAAACAGCGATTTTGCCGAGAATGAAATGCTATGTGGGATGAATTTTACTGTAAGGCGATTTTAATTTCGGTGTACTGAATCGAGCTTTGGTAAGTTTGTCTTGTCGAAATTAAAGAAATAACTAACGAATGTTATGCGAAGAGGAAATCAATGAATTTATGCTTATGAATAAAGAAAACACATTTTTTTTTGTTTAAAATGAAATTGTAATATAAAGGCCTCTACTTACAATAAAAATATACTGATAAAATACATTCTTGGGTGTTTACTATGATTTACATAACAAGACGGGCATATTTATGAAAATCATAAACCATATTTTCAATTGTCTGAATTTCGACTTCAGGTTTGTATTGTGTATCGGAAATTTAGTTAAAAGCATTGGAAATGTGTAAGGGCCTTGACTCTATGTCCGAACATAAGCAGTTTGTAGAAACAACTTTGGAAAACAAATGACAGGTTCTCTCGTTGAGCTGCGACTCTGCTCCTATATGCTAGCAGATAATAGGAACATAATCGAAACAAATAACACGGGGCACATCTTTGCAATAGAGAAACATGGCTACGTCCGGCAGTATTATTTATAGCGTTAGTGGAAATAACAGGTTACACATTTATTAGATGAGACAGGGTAGGCCGACACTGTGGGCGATATATTGGCATGTGTCACAACAACTTAAATTTAGTTAAAAAAATAATTGGCAAAAATGATTCCGCAGCTAAGAGCAGACTCGAACAATTGAGGGCAGATGTAAAATTCAATCTTGACAAAATAGAAAATCTGTTGTTTAAATCCAGTACAAAAATCCAATACTAAATAAAATATTAGGACCATAGACCTACTATAAACATTTTGCGTCTCAAAATGCCTTGGCAATGTAATGTGCACAATTAGCAGAATACCTAAATACGAATAATTTATATTATAAAAAATTATCGGGGTTTCACCCTGATCGCAGACACTTACTTGCTGTGTGTGCGAATGTGTGTATATATGGGTAAATTAAGCAGTATGGGCTTTTAAACAAGTTCCATTAAAAGGGCGAGAAAATATTTTAATAGTCGTTCACAAATCAAATTGTAGAATAAAGAACGTTTGACGAAATAAATTGCTAGGATGGTGAAGTCATCAGGGATTGAGTGCCACAGAAATCTCTCTTCTGGCCGATTTTATTCTCTATCTCTGTTTCTCTATACACACACTCATATAATAATTAAGAAGTGGTGGGGCAAAAACAGCCTTAAAATAAACCTAAATAAAAGTTCTTATATGAAAATTTGAACATAACAGACCATTAAGAAGACACAAGTGTATCCAGTAAACGACTTAAATAATGAAATAAACTTGAGGATTATGTTATGTACTTTAAAATATTCAAACATATCTTACTGACAAGCAAAACATCTACATGCATATATGACCTACTTATGCGTACTATTTACTTATAACTGTTGCGCATGCCTGTTTATAGGAATAGAAAATACTCTGAAATATAGAATAATGAAGCTATAGAATGCCTGTCTTCCATTCGCCTTTGATTTTAAGATATCTAGCCATATCCATCCAGCTCCGGCTGGCTGGATATGGATAATAGAAGACTGCTCCAACATGTCAGACAAAGGTAGGTATAAACAACCAAAATATATCCTGGGTAAATTAACGCAGCTTACACCTAATCACAGACATTTCGTCACAAAGACATGCTAAGCGTCCCCATTCACGGTACTGCTATTTACTGATAATCATTCACTTATCTAGCTATGTAGCATGCAAACTCAGGAATGACTCGCAGCCAGAATTGGAATCCAATCAAAACAAACTCAAATACACGTCGCTATAGTAGGTCTATGAATATTCCTTAATGAGTAATTCGTAATTGATATATGTTTGCAATGGAAATATATAAGTAGTCCGGAACACAAAGTAATGTTTGTAATGTAAGAAGAAAAAATTGGGTATATAATTAAATTTTGCTAAGTATATTTTTATTTCTTCTAAGCTGGCGTGTGTGTGTGTGTGTATATATATATATATATATATATATAATATAACAAATGAAATGTGTTTAGAGTGTCTCTTTCGCCCGCCATTTTATGATAGCATCACATGATTAAAGTTTTCATGTCATATCTTGGGAAACAATCAACCAATTCCTTCTAAATTTGGCACACTGATAGTGCCACAGTAGGTCATATAAGTTGAGATATTTTAAGTGGGGCAGGATTTTTTCTAGATGGTGGTTATATGAATAATTTAGATTAGTATGTTATATATATTAAATGATTTAACAAAATTCACCCAAACTTAGCATTCTGGCAGTAACTACCCATTTCAGATATTTCACACATTGTGAAATAGCACATTCGAAAATGCAAAATTTGGACAATAAGTGATACTAAAAAAATATGCCGATATTGTTATTTATCAATAGTCCCCATTTAGTTGCATAAAATTATAAGTATGAAGGCATCAAAACCTTTATGACACACACACATGCTTGAAGCAGAAACAGAATTGGCATGGTATTTTCCAGTACAGCAGATACGATATTAATAATTTAATATCATATAACCGGTTGAGTCCTCTTATTTGATCTCATTGGTTTCCTACAGATATTGTTAATGTGTGCAAATGGAATGTAAAAAATAGCATTAAACTGCACAATATAACAATATACAAATCAGATCAGTGAACATGAATGAGCATGAACACGAACAAATTTGGCATGATATTATACTGTATAACATAGACTCATATGCGATCATATTGATCAAGATAATACAATACTACTAATATATCATCACAAACATAATATAATCTCATGAAAAATCATGGGAAAATTTTCAGCAACTCGGAGCCCAACTACTTACATACATGGCTGCATGGTAAGTTGTGTGCATTTATATCGTCACTCGAACTTTAAAAGTTAAGCATCTTTTCAAAACGTGTTTTGATTACCGCTGTCGAAAGTATTCAAGTCTACTCAATGTATGCCTTTTTTTTTTGTTTTATATAGTCCTCTTCATTTTGTGCTTTGTTGTTTTGCCCATGTAGTATGTTTATACAAAACTTATTTTAAACCTCGACATATAACAGAACTTATTTAAGAAGTAACAAAAAATGCAACAGGAGAAAATTTCCAATAGAAACATACCGACATACTACATATACACACTGTAGTTTGTTTTAAAATACTACTTACGAACATATATGTGGCCGATATTCACCATTAAGCACCTAAGTTACTATGAAGTAATTTAACTTATGACTGGCAGACAAATTTTTTTCAATGTCCCAAGATTCTACTGGTAATTCCAGTGGCGGAGAGGGAAGAGGGCGGGACGATTGCGCCACACCTCTCACCATACAGATGTGAAGACATTATTCTGGTTAAGGGGCATCAAAATCAATTATAAGAAGTCCACCACCCCTCTACTAGTTTTTTACAAACATTTCCCTCGTTCTCCAAATAATAAAGAGGAAACCGCATATCGTTTTCAAATCTCCTCAGTCGCTCTAATACAACGGCCAAGCAAACGGCCCCGGGACCACTCTGGTGGCCCAAACTTCCCCCTATTCTTTGTTCTGCCAGCCTCACGCACATTCCTAATGGTACCGCGACCTTCCCACGTACACCTACGGGACTGCCAAGCCAACACTACCCTATTAGCCCAGCAATGCACAATCATTGCGAGTGCATTGCAATCGAATGACAAGCTACACACACTACACTAGCCCAGCGCATTAATCTTGTAATGGACTTAAAACAACTTTGCGACATTATAAATGGCGTGCGTAGGTACACAACAGTAAATAAGAGTTCCGCAATACACACATACCATATCTGAAATTGATTAAAGCAATCCCGCTATACGAGGCGATGTATATGTGTGTGTGTACACACACACACACACACACATATATATATATATATATATATATATATATATATATATATATATATATATATATATAGGAACGCCGGAACAGGAGTATCAGGGGTAGCAGTTGCTACCACAACTTTTTAGTGGGGTAGCAAAGAGCTACTTTTGCTACCCCAATATTTCTTTGTTGCAAATAGGCCCTAACATTCTTCTCTACAACAGTCATATTTTGTAAACAGCTTGCTGTAACTCTGTAGACACGCGTTAAAATTTAGAAAAAAATTAATAGGCGCAGAGCATTCTAGTTCCGGCCCTGGTGTGCACTATTGCCCAGGAGTTATTCGCAGGAGCCGTGAATGTTTTATGTTACTAGGAAAGCCCAATATGGAGAGACTTATTGTTGTCAGTCTGGCGACAACTTGTCCCCCCTCCCCTCCCGGGGAAAAGCACGCAGCTAAGAGTGGTGAGTGTCCTCGTTTACACGGAAGTATGTAGCAATGCGTATTAGGGGACGAGGTGTGCCCGTTTTCCCACTCTGACTCCCCTACACGGCTCAATACTAGAGTGACACTATGGCGTCTTCACATCTTTTTTAGCAGTTTGTCGGATGCATTGTCTTGTGAATGTGTTTTATCTTTATTGAGTGCACTGTGCACCATGAAGAGGGCCAGTTTGGAGGTTCTTAGAGAAAAAGCAATAGTGTCATTTTTCAAGAAGATGAACATTTACGGAGATGTCAAGGTAAAAGCACTAAAATGTTAAATTTTAAGAACTTACGCGCCTGTCAGATCTTGCCAACTTCGTTGTCAGTCAACGTATTTGTTTTAAACACTTTATAATACTAATATTTAAAAATTATTTTTTAAATAATCTCATCTTGGTTGCCGCTTGTGACTCAAGCCATTCACAGGATACAGCGTGCAAAATATTTTGATCCAAAACTAAATATTTTTATGAATAACTTTGTTTAAATTTTAAATGTTCCTTTTAAATGAACAGAGAAATACTACTGCAAACAGTATTTTTTTAAATACCGGGATTAATCTTAAAAGTATTTTGTATTTTAAAATAAATTTATTAATATAATCTCAGTATTGTAAGTTCGTCCAGTAGAAATAAAATTCTAGTTTACCAGGCCCCTGGATAGCGGACAGCTACAGGTGTCAAAATTTCACACATCGCATATCAAATTAGGTTTATTAAGCATCGTGAACAAAATGGATGGCTGTATAAACTTGTGTAAGGTGTATAAAATTGCAGGTTGTTTAATAATAAATGCCCGTTCTGAAAACGCATTCATAACAGATTGGTTTAAGACCTGGAGTAAAGCAAGGAAGAAATTTAAAATTCATGAGAAAAGCGAATCTCATGCGGATTCTGTGCACCATGTTTTGCAGCATTTCGTAGGTACGCCTGTAATATCAGAAATTAGCGAACAAACAAGAAATCAACAGATAGAAGCTAAAATAACTTTAAGAACAATATTCAGTTCTATTCGCTATTCAGCCCGTAGTGATCTGGATATTCGGGGTCTTGCACACAATAATGGAAATCTCATGCAGCTCCTGGAAGAACGAAGTGAAGATGTTCCTTGTCTTAAGAACTGGTTTGCTAAGCTTGAAAAATGGTTGAGTGGGGACATACAGAACGAAATAATTGGAATACTAGCACATACGCTCCAATGCCAGTTAGTAGAAGATGATAAGAAGAGTATATATTATGCTCTTATAACATACGGCACCACAGACGTATCTGGGGAAGAGCAATTTACAATCTGCCTGAGATAAGTAGATCAGGTTTTTTTGTAGTCCTGACAGTATAGCTGATACTCTATTTTCTGTTATCATTGATTTACTCACATGCCCGAACCTGAGCACCAACAACTTCAAGATATTTTGAAGGAACAGCGAGTATGTCAGGGTGTCAAACAGTGGTTCGCATCAAATAACAGAAGTTCAGCCCAAGGCGATATTTGTCCACTGCTGAAATCACGCTTTGGAATTTGCATTGCAAGTAATACGGGGGGGTGCAATTATTTGTGATGTGCTCGTAGCAGTGAAGGATGTTTCCGTTTTAATATTGGAATCTTCAAAGTGCAAAACTACTTACTCGAATGTGGTTCTGAATCCATGTAACGGAAACAGTGATAGCACTACCAGTGGAACAAAATGTATTTTGCCCCTGTACACAACCCGACGATGGACTGTGAGGCAAAAATCCATCAGAGATTTATTGCCATCTACTATCGAGTAATTGAAACAACGAGTATTCTTCAAGATAGAAGTATGGCTAGAGAAGACAAGAGCATTATGATGAATGGTACCTGAAAAAAACTAGAGAAATTTGAACACTTCTGGCATTAGAGATTTAATCACTTGTTTTCGGACCCTGTGAACAACGAGCCAAAGCTTTTCAGAGCCCTGATTATACTGCTGCTGGGGCAAAACATGCATCAGATATACTGAAAATTACATTGCTGAATCCCCGGGATGATGATACTTTTGATAACTTGTGGGATGAATTGGAATCTTGAGGAGTGAATTTAAAACTAAATGTGCCAAAAGCATCGAGAGTCATAGTTCCACGAAATCTCTATGAGTAATCTCTTAATACATCGTCACCTGTCAGGTTAGATGACAGAAAATTTCTGCGCAAAGAGTATTTTGCGGATATTGACAGGCTCACAAATGAAATTGAAAATCGCTTTGACCAACCAGGAATGAAACTTTTCTTTCGCTGGAAAGTGTTTTGCTTAATGCAGCAAAAGGGCAGCATATACCTGACAAAGAACTACATCAACATATCGGTATATACAACGAAGATTTGGATTTACTCAAACTTTCGGCATAACTTATTATACTGCCATATATTCTACGCAAGAGTGTCTGCTCTGTACAAGAAATAGTTGATACTCCGAGAGATTTGCCACACCAAGGTAGAATTATTTTTCATCACGTGGAGAGACTAGTGTACCAGCTTCAGCTGCTACAGGGGAAAGTTCTTTCAGTGCTTTGCGACGGGTTAAGACATATCTCTGCGCAGAAATGTCTCAAAACGTCTAACACATTTGTCACTTCTTCATACACATCAAAATCACACAGGAACATTAGACCTTATAGTTGATTCACGATAACTTTGGCCTTTTCTGAAGCTCTGCCAAATTTCTACTTTTGGTTACTGTTTACGCATCATTCCGCTACATGTAAACATGCCATGTGAAATCTACTTTTATAACTGTCAAATGCGATTGTTGCTGTTTACAGCTGTTCAAAGAATAATGTCATATTTCAGAAACCATTTCCTACGAATGTTCACAATGTAGGCCTATAACAATATTTAGGTCAGCTTTACAACTATTTATTACACACGATATAGCATGTTACACATAATACACATTAATATTTGGTCACGACGGTGTTTTTTACAACTGTGGCGGAAACAACAGTAGTATTTAACATGTTATTAATATGTGTTTGGAATAAAAATTAAAACGAAGGACAGCCAGTCCAATGAAACGACGCAGTAAATTCAAGCATGCAACTCGCGTCGCTTATTTATTGTACATCGGCAAACGTAAAAGATAGTGGAGGACATGCAAACACATTGGCCTACCATAATATTTATTCTGCTAATATTTACATGCATTGGTACTTACTAGTTTTTAGGTTTATTTGATTATTTATTTAATTTTATCTGGGCGGGCTTAGTATTTCGTTGGGATTGCTGCCGACATTCAAATCACAGAAACATAAGCTCGTTACAAAAATGATTTTCAAACACCTAGCACAAACGTACAGCGTTGTGATAATCAGACTTGATGTAAATAATTAACTTCGTCATACAAGTTATAGAATATACTAAGGTAAAATTTGATTTATTCAATATTACAGTACTCTAAAATTAATCACAATGTTAAATATTTGTGGAATACAAGTTATTGGAAAAACAGGTTGACATGATACGCCTAGGGTGATTTTTCAAATGTTCGATTCCAAAAGGCCGAAGAAAGCGTGAATGGACTATAGTAATGCAATGAATGCATTTGTTTGCAGAACTACCGAGAGGAAACGTGTGATCGGCATTCAGTGACAAAATGTAAATCACCTACGAATTTATGAATTGTGCTGTTTCATTATTGTGACTTTGCATCTCTTGAAACGATTTTTTAGTAAAACAATACAGCAATTCAAATTACTGTCAAATGTTTTTGTAAAAGACTTAGGTAAAAATTCATTGTTATAAATATTGCAATATATAGTTCAGTTCTTTCAGTTGTAGATAATTTTTGCTTCACTAAAATAGTTGTATGCAGCAATCTGTTGTTAAAAACTAAAAATTGTGGTGTGTTAGTTCTCAGCTCGTACTATAATAATATACTTTAAAAAAACATGCGGAAAAATGGTTTGCAGAGATGTAGCATTATGCGATTTAGATGTAATTCGGAGTATTATTATTGGGAGGTTCTTATTTTGAGCCTGCGTTTTTGCACACTTCTAATAGTATATAATTATTAAGTGGACAAGGCTCCGGATTTGATAAAGGTATCTTTTTAAAATTCGTCGCTCAAGCTAATTCTATGTTAAAAATATTAATATTTTTACAAGCGATACATTCCATGTTTAGGCACGAAAAATGCTTAAATAGCACCTTTTTGCCCCTTGAAATCCAAATTTTCCCAGTGGAGCACCCCCGGACGCCCCTTTATTCGGGAGATCAGTGTCGCTAAGTGCCCTTGACGTCACCAACAGTTGTCACTGGATCCGCCCCTGATCAGAAATCACTATTTCTACCCCAACTTTTCAGTGCTTCCGGCGTCCCCATATATATATACACACATACTGTATATAAACTGTAAATTAAAAGGAAATTATTTATAGAATGTTGACCGCGACGAAATGTGTTTGAAAGAGAGAAATAGAGAGATACTCGTGATGTCATCAGACAACAAGCATTCACAAGTGGGCGAAAGAATTTTATTTTGGTTGGAGTGCTCCTCAGAAGACTGTTTCCTCAGGCCGGGACGCAAACAGCATCTGTATCCGAGCCATGAATATGCCAAACCTAAATAACTAGATAATTAAAAAATGAAATAAGCCTAATTCGTCTTGGGTCTGTTTCAGCCCCTTTGTGCCAGTCGCCTTGCTTCACGTATCCTCAGTTATGCTAGGAGGCTTCCTCAGATCGGAGATGCAAACGGACTTGGGACATGACAAACTGGTCCAGTGGGGCCGAAACAGTCGAGAATTTTATAGTAGTTCATTAATTTTAATAATTATTTAATTATTAAGACTGATTCCTCTTGGGATGGTTTCAGCCCACTGGATCAGTCCGTCATGTTCCAGGGCTCCTCAGACTGCAACCACAAACCAGGGATGCAAGTTGAATCTGTAGCAAAGAAGCAAGAATAAATTCTAATATAACGATATTTCCTTATTCTCTGTGGGACGGTTTTCAGCCCCGCTGGATCTACCGCCTTGTTACAGAGCTACTCAGGCTAGTTTAATGCTCTTAGTGAAGTGCACAGAACATGATAGCATGGTTATCTAGGTTGATTAATACTAAGGTAATTAATCTATAAGCCTCCCAAATACTCTGATGATAGGCCTGACAGTGTGTTCTGAGCAGGTCTTAAGGAGGCTTACAAAATGTGCTAGAAGCGATTTAGGTCGATTGTCACGCTACATTTCACCAGTATCATAATCTACAAGAGAAGTTATTGGAGGAATAGTATGTTTTTCATTAGAAGTAGCCTATATAATTATTTCGACATTTTGCGAAATGTATTTCTGCATTCCTTATTTTAATTTTTTTTTTTTCTTGTTTTAATTCAACGCACAAGCTTTTAATAGGAATATACCTAAGTTCATCTGCGGCTAATATAGGGAATATTTTTGCACCCTGCAGTTGATTTATGCGATGTAATTGTGCATAGTATGCCCAAGTTAAGGCAGCGTATGATATAATGGGGCGAATCATGAGTTATGAGAGGATACAATGCTGACATGTGGCCATATGCAAGATTTATTTTAATCTCCACAATGTGCCTCCATGTCAGTATTATATCCGTAATTAATCCGAGGTATTTCACAATCCCGGAAAAGAGTAACTAGTGGGAGGTTGGGAGGAATATTGCGGCGTGTTTAAAAAACCGCTTCGCCATTTTCCGCTGTTTATGCTATACCAAGCAACTTATGAAACCCTTCCTAAGATATATTTGCGTGTACATAGTGTATTCTTCCACTGTATGTAAAATTATCACTGTTATGGCTCTGATCACTTTATTAGTGCGTCAGCCAAGTGAAACAGCGAAATTATAAAAAAACGAAATATTTGGCAAATTTGGCACATGCACATTTTAATTCGACATTAAGATGTGGAACTACTATATTCCTTCCGTCTTTAGCTACTTGACTGGGCGGTGGATGCTCAGTGTACCCGTTAAAAATACATGCAGATAATAACAGTGGCATTTACAAAAGGTTGAGACCGTAAGTCTCATGTATTGCGGAAAATTACCAACTGCGACCCCAACTTGACTGCGGGCAGCGCTGCAACTGACGTCCCGTGTGCTAGCTTGACCACCTGCTGGCCTTACCTACATCCCACAGCGCAATATCGAACTATGTTTATATTTACTAAAATTGTAGATACGCATAAGACTTGTGTGCTACGTAATAAAAATAGACATTTTTACCTTGACTGGAAGTGTGATGCACACGAGGAACAATATAATTTTTCGTGTTGTTAGTCGGAGCCTGAGCCGTGGCAGACCGACATGCTGTAAGGCAGCTGTTAATCTGAGCGGCACGGAAAGCATGGTTCATTGACTTGCCACCTTGGGCGCTAGTGTAGCGGTAGGGGTGTGTACCAGCATATTATGCACGTCATAGATGGCGTCACAAGTACCTTACTTCTGGGAAATTAACGACTTCTGGAAGGTGCAGAAACTCACCATTGGTCAAAATTAAAAATTGACTGTTTGTCCCTAATGTAGTGGTGCGGTTTCCCCACCCAAACTTGTACTATAAATTAACCCAGCAGCCGACTGGTCCCCAGTGTCTCGACTGCTTGTTTCCAGGCACATTTTAAGCTAAGTATTTCCCATCAGGTTTTAGGGCCTATATTGGCCAGCTTAAAAGTAGAAAAAAATTGACTTTCTGGCCTGTCCATATAGCTGGTAGAAACTCTCCTGGTAGGCCTAGACAAATGATTGGAGATGGCTATTCAATTTATTAAAAATTAGTAATGTAAAGCTGTTAAATTTAATAATGCTTTTGCTTCAGCCTTAGTTTTGTAATCAAAGTCATGTCAAGAAAATGCATTTGCAGCCTTGGTGTAGGTTGGTAATCAGTCGTGTATTCTAATATTTATAAAAAAAATCAAGTGTTTTCTAGTTTTGCTTTGTTCTGAAAAGAAGTAACCGTGAAAGTATAGGAAGTACAAGGAATACTTAGCGTTATAGTTAAAAGGAGAAAGATCTCTTACACGTTTAACAAATGCAATTGAAAAAGAAAAAAAATGTAACTGTAAAAATGGCAAATTGTTAGAACTTTATACCATTTTAACAAATATTTTTGGGAGTACCCAAACACGTGAATTAATGGAAAAGTTAAATCGTCATGTTCTGTCTTGAGAAACTTAAAAAGGGTTAATGTCTTTAACACACCAAATGTTATGATTTTCAGCTTTATCCAAAGTGGGAATCTTCATGCTGTGTCATAATGTTTTAAGGGCTGTTTTAACATTGCCTTTTTCTAGTCTAGATTTGTAATCTATAAAAGTAACTTTAGTGAATAGCTAAAAGTGTACTTAGCTTTAATGAACAAACGACATTTTTGTAGCAGTATATTTTGCAGAAGTAGTGTTTTGTAAATATTGGGTGCTTCTGCATCGTATTGCTGCGGCTGGCGTATGGAATGTTTGCCAAGCTGCGAACTGAGGCAAGGCAGAGCTACCTCGGCCAGCCGAGCCGTTGTTGTAGAAAAACAAATTCCGGGGGATTGAGCTCGAGGTCAGGAAGGAAGTACATAACCTTGGAGCAATGGCGGCTCTGGGAGCCATCTTGCCAGCGTCACCGGAGGCTCTGCCCATGTCCTGCCAAACGAGAGGACCACCTCCCGTGGCCCGACTTCATCACCTGACGAGTCCGCCGTGGAGAGAGTTTCATCGAGATATCATCTAGAATCTAGGGGGTAATTACATTCCCTGGTAGGGCGACTAAAGCCATGTTAGGACTCGGGACAAGCGAAGGCATTTTAAGCTCCATCCGAGTAGAGTACCGCCTTTTTAAGCTTAATGCTTGTTGTAACTGAGTAAAGGCATCTGCGCCTTTTTGAGTGAATATTGGACTTATTCCATTTCTTCTATAGCTGATTGACTTAGTATATTTAATTGGATTGACAGAGGCTTACTTGCAGTGCACTTGTATTGTTTAGAGTTGAATAAAAGTCGTATTTTATAATTAAGTGCTTTTTCATCTAGCACCCTTATCCCCCTAGTCAATATGTGACATTTTGTGTGCCTGATAGATCTATAGTAGCATGTTTCAAAATATTCCTGGCTGTTTTGTGAACGGTAATGTGGGTTTGTCTGTCATGAAATAATCTTGTTATGTGATGCTGTGACATATGTTATATTACACTCTACACTCTCCCAAGCATTCTATCATTTACTTTTCCACAAATGCCCACTCTTTTTGTGGAAATTGCGTTAAGCAGATGACAATTGGTCCGAAGAGCGGAACCGTGTTTAAGCATGCATTAATTTACTTAAAAGCCAAGCTCACACACACTATGCTACTGAATATAGTGGGCGACTGTCTGGCCGAGCAGCTATTTGCAATGTGGCAGTTCCTGCTCGCTGTTCTGGTGCGGCTGCGATTTTCTGCTGAATAGTACAACACACAATGCTGTGAATTAGTGATTACTCTTTTACCATCGTTTAATACAGCGGATTCGTTGACCTGTAATTCTCGAGGGAATTATAACCCTGTGGCAGGTGGAAGGTGCTAACTGTCTTTACGAATTCCTCTATTAATTCCTTCCAATTTATTTTAATTATTTCTTTATACAGTTTCAGACTTGTTTATGTACTCTCATACCAACTTCTACCTTGAATTTACTTTTTTAATCAGTTCCAAGCTAAAAGGGGAGGATGAGAAAGCTAAGGTGCCACCACTATTTGCTGTGGCCTGTCCTGAGGGGAGCAGGTCACACATTAACTAGGGGGATAAGGGTAGCTAGATGGAAAAGAATGCAAATGCAAAATATTACTTTTATTCAACTCTAAACAATACAAGTACGCTGCAAGTAAGCGTCTATCAATCCAATTAAATATACTAAGTCAATCAGCTATAGAAGAACTGTAATACGTCCAATATTCACTCAAAGAGGTGGAGATGCCTTTACTCAGTTACAATAAGCATTAAGCTTAAAAAGGCGGTGCTATGCTCGGCTGGAGCTCAAAATGCCTTCACTTCTACCACAATACTACATTCCAGACATTATTACAGTATTATTAGGACACCATGGCCAATAATATAAAAGACTACATAAAAAACTGCCCCACCTGCCATAAGGTGAAACACACAAACCAAAAATCTATCAGCCTTATGACTCCAATTTAGGCCTCCCTCCCCCTCATTATTCCACTCTTGGGGTCTCGATGCAAAAGGTCCTCTCCAAACCACGGCATCAGGTAACAAATACATCCTTGTAATGACAAAGTTTTTTATGTGTTACATAGTAGCTAAGCTCATCAAAGCCATCGACATGAAAACCTGCACCCACTTCATTAAAGACGTAATGTTACGATATGGGTGCCCCAAGAAAATATTAACCGATCGGGTAACATCATTTAATAACGACATGATTGCGGAATTATTGAAGATTCTACAAATAAAATCTACAGACGATGGCGTACAACCCGGCTTGTAATGGCCTGACCGAGCAAGTAAATAAAATTTCGTCACAACAATTGACTGCCTGTGCGAACGAAGACCACACACACTGGGATAATAACGTCCCATACATTCTTCAATTACAATTCCACAATTAATAGAAGCATTAAATTTTCACCATTATTTCTTTTACATGGCATTCAAGCCGTCCAACCGTGCCACGTTATATCACACACATTTTTGCAGTGAACTGCAGACTGGTGTGAACAGCTCCAGCAAAAATTTACTCGTTTCACAGGAACAACAGAAAAGCATTTTTGACAGAAAATTTCCACGCAACGACCTACAAATCGGGAAATTCGCATGGGTAAAAATGCATGCAAAGCACAAAGCCCTGAATTTCAGATACCACGGCCCATACAGGATCAACGATATCGCGGGACCCTCCACGATATCGATCGAAATAAAAAAAATGGGGACACTCCGAAATTGACACAGTCAACACAAGAAACATCAAGCTGGTTAATATCAGAAACTAATAACTGCATGTATGTTACAAGTTAGTCACCACTGAAATGGGGACAACACAACTGGGGGTGCTGCTCCTAGCACTCCAAATAGTGTCGGTTTCCACTGGCGTGCACTTGTACAAGACCCACAGCAGGGTTTATTTTCAACAGCTCTCGCCCGACATCCAGTACGAGGAGACGATTCCCCTGGCGTACACCCTGCCGCTGCACCAACCAGCTACACCCAGCAACGTCGAAGTGTGGTACTATCAGGGCTGTACCACAAAGAACAGCACAGTTTGCAAGAATGCAGACCAACTGCGCAAATTCTTTAATGAAACATCGGAAAATATTGTACAAGAATTCGTGTCAAAAATTGCAATATCTAATAAAATATAATGTGGAATCACATTCCTAGGAGATGTCACAACATGATGTTGTGACATTCTCACAACCCGACAACTGAAATCCCTTCCGACCAATGAGGAAATACTTGCGCTGCAAATAAGTGACGTAGAAAATAATGTAATAACTTCCAACAAAAATTTAAATATCACGATTCACAGCATGATGCAAATTAAGAATCAGTGGAGAATAAAATTAACTCAATTAGTAAAAACATAGGTTCCATATCACATGAACTAAGCAACCATAACAGAGAAATAGAATCTTCTCTCATTTGATCGCAATTGTTAACTAGTATGGTGTTGCAACTTATAAATAATATTGCTAACGCGCTCAGAATTATTACATACATCCAGCAATGTCAGCAGAATTTTTTACCTCTGCAAGCAGTAACAAAAGATATATTACAGGTTGACCTATTTCAATTACAGGGGCAAGTTTATGTCCTAGGGTTAGAACAAAGCATTCCTGTTAAAGACATTAAAAAATATTTTACGCTACCCCTAACTAAATGCATGCTGTCTCCCAAGCAAATGATGATTAAAATCCAAATTACTGTACAAAGCATTAAAAGTTCTTGGCAATTCTTTAGAACCACTAAAGTCCCTTACATGTACAACAATGAAACTTGCACAGTTAGAACTCCATCAAATATAGTCGCCATTGATGTAATTACAAAAGAGACAAGGGAACTCTACGATATGCCTGAACAAGCTCAAGGTATATATTTCCTATCTAAGCAAATCGTCGATAATTCACAAACCAATTGCTTAAAGGCCGCAATCTATCTTAATGATATTATTAAGAGTTTATTTAAATATTGCAAATTTCAATGCGTACCTGGAAACTCATTGTCAGTTCAAGCCATTTAACTGCAGTTACCAATGCTCCAGGTGATCTAGTAATCAGGTGTAGTAATAAAACTTTAAGCAAGGAAATTCACAATCCAAAGCTGGAGACAATAGAAATTCATGTACGCTGTGGTTGCGAACTAACTTCAAACCAAGCCACTCTCGTCAAAGCAACACACGTTTGTGATACAAAGAGCTCCAAAATAACTATATCTCACACTATCTTGCCTGTGCAATGGCTCCATAATAACTACTTTGAAGCTAAAAAACTCAAAGCTAGCGAAGGGATTTCCTTCTACTCTGTCAATGACACTATTTATAGTGAATGGAAAATCACACATGTGGAACTTCCCACAGTAAAGTATACAGAAACAGCATCGTAATTTCGACAAACGCACATATTTTCCCTATTCACGCAGGAACATTACAACTACATTAGTTTCTCAGCAATTGTAATACTGACTGTGGATCTTGCAGCAATATAATTAAAATAGCTGTCTTAATTAACTGTTTGGCGCAGGCGGCGCAACCTTAAGATGACGTAAATAAAAAGGTGGCATGCAGTCCAGTAAAATCATTGTACTCTTAAAGTAGCTTACCAATAAATTAAGAAACGTGTTACTAATAGTAGCAATACTAATCTGTAATACACTGAAAGGGAGTACCAGCAGCATCCCCAATTACATAACATCTTAAGAAAACAGCCATATTAGAATATTACTTGGAAACCTCACAACATTGTATGATACTTGTGTTCACTTATGCTGTACTAAAATTTTCACTCTCTTATGTACACATACACTAGCAGCATGATTTTAAACCACTTGCCTTAGATCAGGCACTCTAAAAATGGGGTTTCTCGTTAAAACAAAAAATGTACATTTGTTTTGATACAAGCGATCAACACACTGACTCGTCGCATGTCTCTACAGTCAGTTCTGACGGCGGCTGCTAGATGGTATCATCAGTATAATAATGGCGAGGAATCATTTTACCCCTCATGGATCATTATGGGCCACGTTCTCGACATACAAAAACATCACAGTAATGACGCCAGTTAAAGGTATTTATAATATGTTCGGATAATCTGACGAGCTCAAGATCTCAAGATAGTACAATGACACAAGACAATTACATAAACTACTAATTATTTTATTACACTTTATAATCTCAATACTTTAACAAACAATACTGAATACTTAATAGATCTGAAATATCTTGACAAGCAAAACCGAATAAGTCTCGACTCTTCCAAGCTAGAATTACGGTATAAAATATTAAGGCTCTTAATAGGCGACCTCTAGGATTCGCTGCGCATAAGATCGTTTCCGAATCTATTGTGCACCCAGAACCAAATATATCCTTAGCACTGGCAATTAACGACACCGGACCAGAGCTCCGCCGTCTCATGATAGTGTGTTGTCGTGGTGTAATTGGCTGATCTGGTCACGTCTCTCTAAGACGTCAGTATCTGGACTCGCCCTGCAGGGTTGTCCTGAAGTTGCTCGTGCCGACCTCCGGTGTCGATGTGCCCTTGAAGTGATACCGGCAGAGTGGATCAAAGAATGGGGGTGTCGTCATGCACCAGCCGCCTTTTATACCTTGCGGCTGGCCGACATACAGGGACGCCTTCTGCCACCCTCGCTACTCCCTAGCTCACCTCACTGCAAGTGTACCAGGTCAGCGCTTCGTCATCTAAGTGTGTGGGTTAGAGTTCCGTGCTCGCAACAGGACAAGGTGCTGCATAAGTGTATACTCAGTTTAATAACTTTTGCATGGAAACTATTTCTTATTATTGTTACAATTTATCTCTCGAAATTCAGTGGGCTAAACCAAGTTCGTTAAGGGATGGAGGTCTTGATTAAATTAAAGAGTTATTTATGGTTTCCTAATTTTCTTTACAATAATTAAAAGAATATTATCTCGACTCAACATCACACAGTAAAATGATATTACTGCCTGTTACAATTAATGACTTCAATTAATACACTATATAATTATTTCAAAGAAATCAATGAAATTAAATAATTAAAAATCAGTCATAATAGACAGTGTATCAAAATATATTCGATTATTTCATAAATTATGTGTCCATATTTGACTGTCTCAGTATTTACAATAAACTCCGTATTATATCTCCATTCAGTCCCACCTCAGTTTAGTCCTTGTCCTGCCAGTTCTAAGTGCTTTAGAGTTCTGCGAGCGCCCTCACGCACAGTAGGCTTCACTCATCAGGTTTCACACCTTCTCGTCCATTCACACCACGAATGCCTCCTCTGCCATCGTCTGGAACTTGACTTCCCACTATGGACTCAGACGAAAGGTTTCTACCAAAACTGCTGGCCATTGGACCGCTGCAGTATTTATAGGGTCGTAGGCCATCCCCCAGAAATCTCTCTAAATCCCGCTTTGCACCGAAGTCCTAATTCCCAGAATATTCTTACGCCTTCTGTATGTTTGTCGGCTCCTCAGCAGGGGGGAGGAGGGGTTGTGACATCAGCCAGGTCTCGCTGCTGTCAATCATTCCTTGGCCTCCCTGGGGGTGGGCTGGGGCAGCGAGCGCAGCGTCTGGGACAGGGGAGGGATGAGGTAGGTCACCCCAGGCCATGAATAATGGGAGTTGGCTGCCGGTGCAAGCTGCAGCCCGTAAAAGTATGTATTACCAACACGTATGTATATTTTCTCCCTGTTTTTATTCATACTAATTATGAACAAAATCTTATAATTTATAGATAAACTATAAGTTAAAGTTCACTGTTAAAAATATAAGATACTTCTATTTTAGCTTTAGTATAAAATGCTTGTGACACTTATGTATCCTATGTGTTTAGGAAACAATCAAATACATCATACAGTGGGTGAATTTTCAAAGGTTTGATTAAAAAAGTACGAAGATACTGCGAATATACTGTACTATAATTAATACGCCGCCACTTGAATTAACCTCTTTATCCATTCTTTAGCACGATTAGCCTGGGATAAAGTAACTGCATTGTGGGCGTGAATGCATCTCATCAATAGCTACGATGGAGATCTGTGTAGTAAAATATTATTTACCAGCACATGTTTATTGTTAAGTATGCTTCGGGCATTCCAATAAGCACTCTAATTAGCTATACTACACCAAATGGAGGGGCCACGGTGGCATTAGTGATTAGACTACTTGCCACTCACCAAGGCGGACGATGCCGCTGGTCGGCGGGTTTTCTCGGGATCTCCCTTTCCTCCCGCCCTTGCATTCCGATGTTGCTCCATACTCAACTCACTTAACTTCAATTCATCCTCATCAGCTCTCAATACTTCGATGTTAAGAGTCGATCAAATTTCTTCACTGACTCACTACACCAAAGAGAGGGCAGATTTTCCAGTTGCCCTCTAACAGATATTTGACTGTATGCTTAGAACCATCAGCATGAAACATAGCAGGGCCTGACACTTGTCACCATTCGTGTATTTAGTGAACGTCCTGATGGTATTAATGCTATAAAAAACAAAGCGAATACTGGCGGGCTCTCCTGTCACCAAGCCAGATGTCTAGCATGGGAGTCACTCCCATGCTAGACATTTGGCTTGGTGACACAAAGACAAATCCCTCCTTTACTATTAGAAACTTAGGCGTTGCTGTGGATGAACACCTCCATTGTGTTGTGCATGTGATTCCCACGAATCCGTCCTCTACTATCCTCAGTTGTATGTAAATGCCCGCCATGTCATCGATGCACGTCGATTGTGTGTTACGAAATTAGTAGAAAATTGAAAACAAGAGCGAGAGAAAGGTTTGCATACACGAGTGGATAAAAAAAAGCGCAAAATACTAGGAGCTTCAAGAGCACTGTGCAATGAACTAAGGGATGAGCATGAAATGGGCATACTAATTTTTATAGATTAAATGGAAACCAATACATCTGGCTACTGGATAAAGTGAGATTGTAAATACAAAAAGCTGATACTAACATGAGTAAATCAATCCTTGCTGAAACTAAACAAGAAATTACTTTGCATTTCGTGTCATCAGGTAAATCATATGCTAGTCTCCAGTACTTGTTTAGAGTGCCTAAAAATTCTATGAGTAAACTTATTCCAGAACTGCTGGATGCTATATATAGTGCCATCGCAGAATGTACTGTCATCCTAACTTCTGCCGAGCAGTGAAGGCAATAGAAGATTTGCAGATAAGTGGAATTCCCCTGGTTGCTGTGGTTCTATCTTTCGCAATCATTCCATCAATCTTCCCATAAATTTCTCGCAATTTTTCGCAACCTTTCCATCAATCTTCCAATCTTTCCATCAATCTCGCAATATTTATATCACTTTCGCAATCTTTCCATCGATCTATCGCAATCTTGCCATCAATCATTCACAGTCTTTCTCTCAATATTTCAATCAACTTCTCTATCAATCTGAATTCTTCAATCGATCCTTCGATCAATATATCGGTTTGTCCCCACCCACAAATATAGAAACTACATTAGTATGCCAACTGTCTCCAAATTTATATGTTGACATACTTGATGTTTTGTATGCAGTACACTATCCATGCATATTTTATACTTAAAGTCTTCATTAATAATCTCCATGCCGAACTTTACCGTAATAGTTGGGTACTCATAGCAGTACTATAAATTTGTAAGTTAAAAAAAAATTATACGGCACACAGAAATAATAATTTTTAATAACAATTTGACATTGTTTTGTAATTTGCAATTTCAGAAGAAAGCAGTTTATCACATCATATGATATAATCCCTGACCTTCAGTTTACTAATGACTGAAAATATCTCTTTAATGAGCGATAAATCTCCATCTCGTTGCAAAGCGATCACATGTCTCATTATATCAACAAGTTCATTCGGGTCTTCGGGAAACATGTATAGCCAGTATTCTCAACATCTTCTGCCTTCTTCACGTCACTCGTTGCAGCAAATATGGTAGAGGAGTCTGCCAGTGCATCGAGAAAATCGCCATCTTCTTCAGCACCATAACTGTCTTCGTGTTCAATTTCATCACAGCTGTCTTCGCGATCATTTTCACCCCCAGTTTTGTATTATATATTAAATTTACTTTTCCTTATAGCAGGAGTTGTATGATCATCGGTATTTAGAGGTGATGGTCGTTTAATATGCATTTCATCGATTTCACGAGAATGTCGTGAAACTGTATATTTCGCACAAACCGACTGCACTGCATGTCGTAGGTCGCTCATTCTATCGTTAACTGCATCGCAATAATCATCTGTGGAATCAGTTCCCTTCGATGCAGCAAGGGGAATTGGCGGCTACACTTGTTAGCTCCCAATAGATGAATCCTTGCAGTTCTCAATGTGGTTCTTCAATGTTTCGCCTTGCATAAAATGCACAGGACTAATATCGTAATAATTTCCTATGGTGAAAGGACTCTTCGTATATGTGATTCTCTCATGTCACCGAGCATTTTGACCAAGGGTAAAAACTCGATCGCAGAATCGACACACTCGACAATCAGGCAGCGATGATGCAGGTCGCGGATCCATGTTCGTTGAAGTCAAAGGCAGGCCTTCGTATTCGCATTTCATCTTCACTGTATAGCGAGAGAATGCTTCCTAATAAATGCTAACTCGTCAGTGTCTGAACATCAACTAAGGTACCAGTGTGCGTCACCGATCTATACACGGTATATACATCATCACATCATTCGGAAAAACCGTCAGATTGTTTCAAAGTCCACGATATAATTAATAATTTTACAAATTCAGACTTGGAGCTCAGGGCCTTATGTCTTGTCTAACAAGTACAGATTCCTTAAAACTTTGTATTAGTTGTGCATGAACACCAAACAGTGAGAAATTAATCTACAAACGTAGCTAACACGCTTCCAAAACTCGGTTCATTAACCTAATTGTCAACCTCTTATCTCACTCTGATTCCTATATCAGACGCCTAAAACTTACATTTCGCCTTCATTTTACATTCCTGAGAGTCTCCGAAATACTAGGGAAAACTACCAGATATATCTAAGTCCGAAAGAGAATGAATAAGTATTTTTTTATAGTTTCGTGTCTTGAGTTAAGATCCTTACACCATACATCCCCTTTGAAGATTGCTTAAATGTATATACCTACATTTATGAGGCACGCAAAGCACATAAACAGAAAGAAAATCACATATAAAATTTCGTAAAAAATTATCCGAAACTCGTGAAATTAATAAAGTTGCAAACCCTTTATTTCATTCCGACTCTTCTGCCAATACTTCCGTTTAGCCTTCATGGTATAATCCTGAAACATTCTCCCATCACGAAGTGAAAACAACTGCTTTTTTCCAAGTCCGATAGAAAAATTATTTTTTAAATAATTTCAGGTCTCGAACTGAGGACTCTCCGCCATACCTAACTGATGGATATCACGTTAACATTTATATTAGGTGCCTATAAGCACGCAAACAGAGATAATATAATGTACAAAATTCATTTAAAATGATGCTAACCTCGGGTCACATGACAATTCACAAAAACCGATCAGCCCAAATGTGTTATCTTGTAAAAATATTACAATTAGCTGCTCTATCTTGTAATTCAACATGTCGTGCAAAATGGCTCATGTGACACACATAATATCATATTTTATAGTTTATACTGAAATATTACATTATATAAATTTTATGATATGTTTGTAGAACTGCACAAAATACTTAGCATCAGCATACCAACCTAACACTACGATCGTTTATCATTTTTGTGCAAGGTGCCGCACATGAACGAAATACTCATTCAAAGGATGATAGCTCGAGAGCCCTAATCGCAAAACAATTATTTCTAAAAATTATTACTTTTTTTATGTTGTTGTGACAATGGAACCTGTGGTCGAAAATAACAAGAGACTTTACTTCCAAAAAACTTGCAGCTTTTAAGAAGTTTCATGAGAACTGTTCAATTGTATCGCTGCTGCTAAAATTATTGTGATATGTGATACATCCTTTAATATAACTATTTCCATTTTAAATACGTATTATGTAAATAAAAAAATTTAGTTTTAGGAACAACTAGCTCATCAAAAATATGTCAAATAAAAATTAACTTCTACAGTTTGTATTTCAAGTTGTTTATTTATTTTTTAATGTTTTTTTTTGTGCTAACAAGAACGTGGCCATGCATGACCTCTCTTATATCTAATCTGCAGTACAACTTTAATTACACGCTATTTAAAAGTTAATACAAATTAATAGACCTATAACAAGTTATAATATTTATTAATTAGCTATTAATATTATACCACAATACATTATAGCAATTTTAAATGAGTTATTTATGATAAAGATATTGGCGCTTTTGCTTTTATACTTAGCAAATGGTCATTCAATAAAACGCTCATTAGTCTTGCCCTTTCATATTTTTTTACCAACCCTTTAATTTTCTCACCACAGATAAATGAATGATTACGAATAGCAACTTCAACAATTTACTATTGCTGTTGTTTGTGCAACATCCACGCCAATTTATTTGAAAATTGAATATAAATACAAGTAAAACGACAATATAAAATAAACCATTAAAAATTAACACAGACCATTTTAGCAAGGTTTAATGATATTACATAATAAGTGATTCATATTATATTTCGAAATAATCTAATGATATTATATCATCATACACTGTTGCTGTTTGTGAAACGCAGTGTTGGTGTTTTACACAGAAACACATTACACAGGCAAAACCACAATGTACAGAAGCAAAACGACAATATAGAACAGCAAAACGGCATCGATTGAGTAGAATTTAATTACTTATGACGTAGGTACTCAAAACATAATTTTTTCTTAAGAGGATAAACTTTTGGAGTTCTTTATTGTTATTGCTAGTGAGTTCTACAACCCAAAAATCTGAACAGTGAAAGTCGTTCCGTAAAAGTTTGATTTGTGCCGGAATATTTTGAGGGTATGGTTGTCGTTGGATCGAGTATCATGGTTGTGGTGAATAGGCAGTGGTTCGAATTTACTGGAGATCCCTACTTTAAATTTGCTATAACTATGACCAACTTACCCAGTGTGGGGTGATACGGTCATGCGAGCGTATGTTAAATTTGAACCTAATGCTGAAAGTTGATTTCTTTCATTTACGAATGTTTTTGAAAATAAAAACGAAGGGCTAGTGTTGTGATCGTAAGTTGGCAGACGTGCAAAGTGTGTATGTATAATGGCAGACCTGAGTGGTCTTGTAAATGGAGTGGTCTTGGTAGACAGACAATAAGATATTAACGCAATGTTTTTATTCGTTTGAGATAAATGAGATATAGTAAAAGATTACAAAAACATAACATGGCGCAGTTGGTAGTCACTTCGGCAGTTTACAGACGTATGCAGCATATTTAAAATTTCCGCATCGCTTTGTGGTTGCTAGCAATAGTGAGGTTATGGAAAGTCGGGTGGCGGCGTGATCTCATTGATGGAGTCGTTCAAACCACCGTCGGCTTTGCTTCTCGATGGCCATCTGTGTGAAAACAATCGGAAGTTCAATAAGAGTTATAATATCTTCAAGCTAGTGATGGGGTACGACTCGAAGTCATTGGCTGTTAAAGTGGCAATATGGTTTAATATCTAAGATCAAGAAGCAGTTGAGTAATACAACATCTTTAACCTGTCGGAAGCAGAAATACGGGATCTTGTTCAGCTAAAGAAAGCCTTTGAAGACTATTGTAACCCTTTAAAAAACACTGTAGTTACATGTTATAAGTTTAACTGTCGCCCGCTGGAACAGGCCCACCATGAGAAATTCCGGGCCCCTGAGAAATGTGTGCTGTGGGCTCCCCTACCCCCTCTCCATAAAATCCGACCATTTACAACTACATAAATACACAAGTAGCAAACAACAAGCAGATAACAGTTGGCAAACTGTTGGCACAGGTGGTACATATTCGCCCACATGATTGCAAGTGTTTTCTTATGTGGTACACAATAAGAGCACTTGAACAATAATGACTATAATTGCTTGGGAAATATTTTTGATGTGTGCCATTAAACGCAAAATGATTGAAAGAATTTAATTTATGGCCCACAAGCAAACATCAGTGAATTACCCACTGGCATTTTAGTACACGTGGAAAACATGTAGCTGATATATGCCAAAGAGTATGAAAGTAAGATCATTTTTCCTTATAAAACCCTCATGTGATAGAGAGGTTCAATTCTGATAGTTGAACATCATCACGTGGTTAATTATGGGCCACTTATCATAAAATAACTGACAATTTCATATGTGGCCCACAAGCAAACCTCAGTGAAACACCCACAGACATCTTAGAGTATGTAAATAATGTGTGGCTGATGTATGACAAAGAGTATGATTATAATATCATGTTTGTGCATAAAGTCCTCGTGTGGTAGAATGGTTCATTTCTGATAGTTGGACATCATCATGTGGGAAATTGTGGGCCATTTAACACAAAATGACTGACGGAATTTCATATATGACGCAGAACCAAATGTCTGTGAAACACCCACAGGCATCTTAGAGTATATCGAGAGCGTGTGGGTGATGTTTGCCAAAGAGTACATATCGCTTTTTGTGATATGCCAACTGTTCCTTATTACTGAGGAAACATGATAAGTAAGCTTATGTTCCATTTATGGCATACCAACTATATGTTGTTGTGCAGTAGCAAATAGCATATGCATGTTCACTTAATTTTTTATTTAATGTATATATGAAATAAAATTATCACATGGCATTGCTAGAAATAGTACAAAATAGTTTTAGACCAGAAACCTGCAAAGTATAACAGCAAAAAAAATTCGTTATATGCATTTTTAATTCTGCCTGAAAGTAGTCCGAAACTAAAATACTAGTATTTTAAACAAAACATATAAATCCTAGTATTGACTCATTATACTAACATTGTCTATATAGCAAAGCTAATAATGCATTATGTATGAGAGGTCAGTATCCAGCTTTACCTTAATAGGTCGTATATGAATACATAGTAGAGTAGTTGATAGCAAACTTGACTATAGACGAAAGTTTCGCGAGTTCGATTCCAGGTCTCTCCGAATAATTTTACTAATTGTGAAATAAAGCTGAAGATATCACATATGAATATATTAAATACATCAATTTTATTTGGTTTGAACACTATTATTTTTTGGTTTTGAAAATGCATGGCAAACTGCGACTATGTGGGCCACAAGTGGCTAATAGATAGGCCACAAGTGGCTTACCAATAATTGGCTAATGACAAATGGTTTACTTACGGCAGGCCAGAAACAGAAAGCCGGAAGTGTCCCGCTTGTGGTTAACTTACGAGCAACTCTTGTTTTCCCAGACATCGGCCCACAGTTCATCAGAAAGTGGCCCGCCAGTTGTTGACTTACGGGCAACTCTTGGTTTGCCAGACATCAGCCGACAGTACATCCAGAAGAGGCCCGCTTGTGGATAACTTACGAGGGACTCTGATATTGCCAGACATCTGCTGACAGTTAAATATCTTTATGTGGCTCATGCGTATACACATCATACCTCAGTCATCATTCATAATGTGTCCCACATGCATCTGCGGGTGTATTTCACTTCTTGAATGCATGTGGATGCAGCGTGTATGCTGCTTGTTCACAATCAGATCAGTTTTGAGTGCCCTCTTGACGGGCCTGCGCAGGAAGAACGGGAACCTTTTGACTCGGGTTTACAGGACCCAAAAAAAAAGCTGGTTAAAAGCTGTGAATTCAAGGGCCAGACTGGTTGTGTTGCACAGAACCGAACTGTTCTGGGTATTCGAGACAAATGTTTGCAGGAGCAATTGCTGCGAGAACCAGATTTAAGTTTGTTAAAGGCAATGGAACAGTGCAGGGCTGCAGAGTTGGGCAAGCAGCATGCAGACATGGAACAAAGTATGATTGTTAAAGGCCGTTCACGTTAAAGTGAGCACTCTAGAAATCAACCTTTGAAAAATACCACTGTCTGCAACTGCGTGCATATAACCATGTGTGTTACCGCACAGGCTGGGGATGAACACACCCAGTTATATTAGCTATGAAATTTGAAAAGTAGTTCTAAGAAATAATGCTGTATTACAAGTGTAATGTTTAAATTTTTGGCTACTTACGTTGTTTGAAGTGTATTTCATACAGTTTAAATTATTATTGGCTTAAAGATAATGTGTTTACTGTAACTCATAATTATATTGTGTCACGTGATCGGCGCAACTGTCAAAACCAACAGCCCGTTGTTGTGGTTCCTTCGTGCTTGTTGCTTGTCTTTGCTTGTGTGGAGTGGTTACGAGCCAAGCTAAACAGACAAATTTGGATGTTGGAAGTAGTTGTGTTTTAATATTTCTCATTTATTTTCAGTTTGTCTGCAGTCATCATTGTTTTATTATAGGTCGTATAGTGTTTAATCGTGTTGTAGCGATTTTGTGTAAAGTCATGAGTTCCAGCAAATTACGTACGAATAGTCAGCGTCAGGAAGACATTATAAATCTCGCCGAAAGTATTTATTCCTTAATTCGTCGAGGAGAGATGAAGCCATGCAAGGTCATCGAACGAGTTGCAGAAATGATGAAAATTTCAACTGCAACTGTCCGGAGGTAAGTGTAAATGTGTTTTTACGATGTGTTTCCGCGAACAGGTTTCACGGCGTGTTTTCCCCGCGTATCACCGGTACGTGGAAGTAAACCGTTGAAAAAGAACAAGTAGGAATCGAGATTTGGAAATGTGATATTATAAACGGATAGTTAAATAACAGTAGTGAAAGTAAATAAACGACAGCAGAAACGCAACACTAATATATTCATGTGAGTTTGCGAAGTACATTTTATATCCTAAGTTTGAATAATAATATAAAAAGTTATGTGTACTAATGTACCTACGACCATCTCTTTAACCTTTGTTTTAAATCTGTCTTGATATTAAATGCAAATTTTTCCATCAATAATTATTCGTTAATTTTACATGTTTTATAACACTGTGTTGTTTTGTAATGTAGGCCTAACCTCAAATACGTCTGTACTATTTACGCCCAGCCATGTGACCTTTCTTAAATCTGCCTTTATAACAAGTGAGCATTTCGCCGGTAGTAATTATACAGTAATTTTACACGTTTTTTTGTCACTGTTTTGTTTTGTAATGTAGGCCTAACCTCAAATACGTCTGTATGTATCTATTTAGGCCCAGCCATGTAACCTTTCTTAAACCTGCCTTGTTAACAAGTGTAAATGTGTCTCTCAATAATTATACATTGATTTGACACGTTTTGAAATCACTGTGTTATTTTGTAATGTAGGCCTAACCTCAAACTTGTGTTCATGTAGTTATTCATCTCAAGTTACAGTGTTTAATTTTACTATTGTTAACATAACATAAACGTCACAGTTTGATGCTACACCAAAGGTATTTTAATATCCTATAAATTATCAAATCTTGAAACTGGTTTTGTTAACTATAGGCCTATATCTGTGCTTGTTCAAAATATTATTTCTTATGCAAGTGTAATTGTTTTATTTGGAAATGCTTGCAGTAATAAGAATTAGAGAGTGTATACAATTAATTCTCAACAGTTATAGAATAATTCCATGTTTAAATTTCGAAATAGATGTTCGACAAGACAACTTGCTACCTTTCGAGAAATATCAACGAAGATAATATGCATTCTTGAGTAGGCATAATTCTTTGTTATAACTGCAACTTTGGCCGCAAAAATATTGTACTTACTGAAATTGAATGTAACTGTAAATTACATGGCTCCTGTTTACTTGCGAATGCATGTTTAGTAAAGGTTAGATTACATTTCGCAGTGTATGTGTTAAATTAAGTATATCTAAAGAATCTGTATGATCTAGCTTTCAATAAGGGCTGGGCTACAATTGACATACCTAACACATTCACTATTATAGCGATAAGCACATTTGTACCGAAGAAATTAATGTTGGTACATAGAGTTGGCCGGGTATTTTTTCAAAAAAATTATATCAATTGATATGAGACATTTTTTAAATAATAAATTATTTACATTTCAATTTTTACTATGAACTTTAGCTAAAAGCGTTACAAAACTTCTGGGGTTATGATTATCCAGAAATAAACAAAAGAAAATATATTCCCGAGGAATGAAGTCAAAATACACACTTTCTTTATTTGTAAATAAGTTTTTCAATTGATAACATAGTATAAGTCTCGGGGCTTCTGATTGGCTATTTATTGATGCATAGCTATAGTAACAAGGAAAGTTAAACAAAGGGATTATCACCATGCACAGTTGTAGCCACTATAACTGAAAACAAGCCGTTTAACTCGTATGTACACCACTGTGTTGTGTTAGTGATATGCTCATAGCAATTGTGGCCTGGCCTTAACTGTACCAGTCCCACAATAAGTGCTCTAGTCTGTTATATTGTGAAATACAAATAAAGTCGATTTTACTATCACTGCTGTGTAAAACATTTCAGGTACTACAAGACAGATATTGAAGATGTGGCCACTCCAGATAAGAAGAGAAAGAAGAGGCCACTAGAGGGAAAGTCATTTGAGAGTGTTGATGACTTCACCGTGCAGCCATTCGCCGCACCATGAAGGTATAGGCAACACAGATCAATAATGTGATGTTGATGTATATTTGATTTATAATATTTACACTGCAGATGCTAATGTAGTTCCTCTATTAACACATTAAGTTCCGAAAATGCAAATACACACACTTTGACTGGCTTTATAATTTCACTACAAAATATTCATTGTAACCACAAGCACTGAACCACACACAGTGTTTGCAGAATCTGCTACAAAATCAACCACGAAAATACGCGTATTAAACTTAACAACTTCACACATGTTAAAAGTATGATTACTGAAAATAAAACTGGTAAAAACACAACACCAATATGATGATATTGTCTTGTACACAACGTTTGAAATCAATACATGTTGGGAGCTACTGTGGGTGAGAGTAAGTGTATGACAAGCAGTCATGACCAAAACTTTATATATCAATATTAAAACACCACTAATTATTATTCAGTTATTTTCTGTCCTTGCCTACGACAATAATGCATTTACATTATCAAATTTTCTCACTGTGTCGACTTATATTTTCATATTCCACGCAAAGATTGTAATATAAATAGTATTAGCCTAGTTTAAAGTAAAATTGCTCGGCAGAAGAGAAGTTTCTTGGTTATTTGTAAATTGCCAGCCGTTAACATTTTGTGTAATATGAAACCATTTGTCGACGAAGGCACGTGCTACCTTCGTGACATAATTTTCATTATAATTTTGCAATTGACTTCGCGAGGACATCACATCACTTTGGCGATGTTACTGACGGAGGTGAGAGACAGCGGGATTGAGTTCTATGGTGGAAGAACCAAACTCTACCACCTTCTGACGAACATGGGCTTCGAGTCGACGACTGTGAACGGGCGATGGGCCATGCTCGAGAAGGAATACATCGTCATTCAACGTGCTATTTTTTTGAGGAAGTACATGGATGCAAAGGCGAATGGTGCATACTTCATATTCATTGATGAAACGTGGATTTTTGTAAAAGGTTTGCTGTGACTTACATATTTAGATATTATAATGTTGTATGTATACCAACAACAATAAATCACAACTTCGTTATATTTAGGAACTGTTAAGAAGAGCTGGCAGGACGAAACAGTCCACACAGTAAAGAGACACTGTGTGGACCAAGGTAAGTGGTTCATTGTTGTTCATGCTGGAGGGCGTAATGGCTTCGTGCCGGAAGCCGGGTTGCTGTTTGTTTCAGGGCAGAAGAAGGGTGACTACCATGGCGAAATGAATCGGGAAAGTTTCCAGAAGTGGATGAAGCCGCTCTTGGAGAGCCTGCCGGAGCCCAGCATTACCATCATGGACAACACATCGTATTACAGCACCCAGGTATGTGGTTCGGCACAAATGGAGGATTCTTTTTACCATAGTTGCATTTAAACAAGGCAAACTATTTGTTCAGCTGGTGACGTACTCAACAAAATTATTGCAATCTGTATTATTTTCTGAATTGTTTATTTTATATACTTTCAACTTGAAAAATTTCCCAACGGAAGCTGGAGGAAAGACGACATCGCCGTGTGGTTGAAGCAGCACAACATTCCATTTGTTGCGCATGCAGTGAAAGGTGAATTGCTGGGTGTCGCAAAAGCGAATATGCTTCCAGTGCGGTATGTTATTCTTGACGGCCATACATTACATTATGTATAGTAAAACTTCCATTCGGTTGCTTCTTAACATAGTAACATTCATTAATAGAGCTTTTATGACATTGTATCACGTGTTAAAAAATATTTCAGGTATGTGATTGATGACATGGCTCATCAGCCCGGGCATGAGGTACTGCGGCTTCCTCCATACCATTGCCTTTGCATTGCAATTGAACTTGTCTGGACCCAGTGCAAGCAGCACTACAATAGTCACATGACCGGGACAGAAAGTTTGATGATGTAGCTGTTAGGGCAATGTGGAGTGAAGCTCTCCAATTAGTTACCCCAGAGAGGTATACCTGTGTGTCATGTGGGTTCAGTGTCATCCTCTTCTGTGCCTGTAGATTCTGTGTAGTGGTCCTTACCATGTGATTTCCTTATGTCCTTGCAGTAGTTTGAAACATCCAATGTTTTTATGTGTCGTAGCTGTACTTCAAGGTGTTGGTATATAATGGCTAGTTAACAGTGTAAATTGTGTGTCCTTATGTGAATGTTCTTTTATTTGTATTTATTGTGTGTTATATTACATTTCTATATGCATAAATTGCTTCAGTATACTTACGTATTAAGTAGTAGTTCGCAATTTCTACATATCAAACATTCTTCAAGCTGTGGTCTGACTTTGTATGATAGATTTGTGTTTTTTACCATGTTTCTTGTCTTTACTTAAAGTTATTTTTCCATTATTTATATTTTTTATTCCATATTAATTCTTCTCATATATATATTAATAATTCACTCTTAGACTTACTTGCGTGTCTCTAACTGAAATGCCCCAAATTATGAAAAACTTCAATTCTTCTTAGCATATATGCATGGTCTCGATGTTTATTTTAAATCATTTGCATTATTGCTTAGAGTTTTTGTTAAGCCTGAAAATATGAATGTTTCTGGTGCCACATGTTAAACACAGCTTTTAAGTGTCTTGCACAAACTTTCCTTCAGATGGGCAAAGTGTGTGGACCACGTGGAGAAGCTGATTGCATAAGACTGGAAGAAGGAAGTGCACGAAGCCGCTGACATACCTCCATTCCTCATCTCCTTGGGTCCAGATTTGGACACCACTGATGAAGATGATCCTGGCAGTGGCGATGAAGTATTGGCAGTGCCACTGACAGAGGTACCAGGCTGTTCTACTGCACAGTAGCTGCTGGATGGTCAGTGGCGGTAAGGTGGTTTTAATGACCAGGAAAGGTATTTGCATTTTGTAGCTGCTTGTTTGTAGTATACACATATCTGTTATGGGTGGGTTCTATTTGTTATTGGAGTTCTCATGTGTTTATGTATTTGTCATGTTGTTTGTTAAGAAATGTTATTTGTTTTTAATGTCTAGTATAAAACAAATATTAGTAATATTTTTTTACATAATAAATACAGTTTTTGCAAAATTTGTTCTAAACGTTCAAATGTGTGTTGCAAGGTACGATAAGGTCATGTATATTGAGTTACTTGTTAACATAAATGTCATTGTAACATGTTAACATGTTTGGAATCTTGTTAATACAAGTGCCATGATAGTTTTACATCTTAGAAATTAAGTTGTATATTAATATGTAATTTTGTTGTGTGTGTCGGTCGTACACTAGATAAAAGTAACTTGCCTGTAAATATTACTTTTATAATGTGTCCTTTGCATTATCTTTTTGCAATTATTTGTAGATATGTATTGGTTTTACATTAATAATAAGACATTTCTTTCAGCTTTGTGTGTGCACGCATGAACCACTTTTCGTAGACTTAGTGATTTTCTTTAAATAATTGTATGATTTAATTTTTCAGTTTTGCTGCAGTCATAATAATGAAGGAACCACAACAATGATGAGAGTCCATGCACTTTCCCTGTAAAAGTTGTTTCTTGAGGTCTGTGTGGGTTTTTACAAAAAGGCAATGTCGCATCCATTTGGGCCACAAGAGACACCAGAAATCTGGTCATCACCGGATCGGCATTTCACTTAGCTATAAATAATATACATTATTTTTTAAATTATTTTGTACAAATGAAGGTGGTGCCAGTTACAAGCCTGGTATACCCTTCTGTTACCACTTCAATTCACAGTATAAATGTTCAGTTATTTTTTGGAGGGTCTCAGAAGGGTACGAACACAGAGTAACAGTGTCAAAAAATATATGTACATATACACAAATGCATTTGTTGATATGTTTATATTTTTAGTGTAAATTATTTTTATTTTACATATATGTAATTGATATATTGTAATATATGTTGAAATATATTTATCTCCATTTATAAAGATATATATAAAACTATCCTTAAAATGTTCATAAACATGCACATTTTTAAAAATTTTACTTTTTATATATTACATATTTTTATATACTGCCATGTTAGTGTCATCATGTTAAGTTTATTATCACCATCTACTTCTGGGTAGTGGTGTACTAGTTCGGCTCTGATCCCCTCATCTTTCCTTGCCTCCCTGCCTTTCCCTTCCCCCTTCGTACATCGCTATTTTTTTATTTGTCTTTTTTTATTTAAGGCCTTGCACGGTCTTGCTCTGTCTACTTTGTATGCTTCAGACGTCTGCTACGTTACGCCACTACCTTATGCCTGCAGGATGTATGTTTTTTCCTGGTGGCTTAGTTTCACTTAACTTCGATCAGCTGAAGCCAAACACAGCTACCATGTTTTCGAGCTTATGTTTTACTTGTCATGCTACAGAGCGATAGGGCACTTAGAAAACTGTGAGTCGTGGAAAACGTTAAGTTTACAGTACAGTTTTTAAATGTTTGGTAATTTGTGTGACAAGTGGTATTGTACCTTGGGTGTGCAGTAGTCCTAGATTAATTAAAAACAGGATATGGCTGCCCTTCAAAATTATTTTTCAGCTTAACTAATGTGTATCCTTTTTTAACGTGTCGTGGTGGTCCTTGTTCACCACCCAAGTTTAATGTTTGCTTTTTTACGGTTTCCATGACTTCATCGCTAAGGTGTTTATTTTTCAATCGTTTGTTGTGTAAAGTTTTTTGTCTATCGTAGCTTTGACATGGCCCAAACAATCATATATGTTACATATTTTATATATATTGTATATTTTACATTATATATATTTATGCATATATATACATTATATATTATGTGTTTTATACATCATATATGTTTCATGTTTTATATATAATATACATGTTACATTTAACAGTCCTGAAATGTAAACATTGAGTTTATTAACATGTGGCCATCACATTTCAGTCACATGGCAATGTTTGTTTACATGTGGTGGAAGGATACATAATGGGCAAGAAAGTAGAACTTTAGCAGGGCTTTCAAAAGTGCTCACTTTATCGTGAACGGCCTATAATCCAGTTAGGTGGTGTGTGGGCACCTAGAGTGCTGAATTACCTTGTGAGGGGCAAGTGGTTGACGCATTATGGAAAAGCTGAAAACCAAAACTTTCTGAACACAAGCAACCAACCAAAGGAACTTTTAAGTGTCGGATTTGTGGAAAGGTACATAGGAAGACTGTCTGCCCAGATTTAGAAAAGTGTGCTACAAATGTAAACAGTTCAATCACTTTGCAGCCTTCTGCACCAACCAAGTTGAAGAGGCTAGGTTGGTAACCGGGAACTTACAGTCCAAATACACTTTGACCAGAAGAGTTCTTCGTTAGCATGCCAGAAGTTGCAGAAGCAGCCTTTGGAGTGGAAAGTGTAAAGCCAGGTCGGAAGGAATGGATCCAGGAAATTAGGATGGAAGGCAAGACTGTGAATTTCAAGCTTGATACTGGCTCTGTGGTAAATATTATACCACTGTGCATTGTGAGGCAGGTGGCTAACACAAGGCAATTAAACCAACCTAACATACTCTTGGAAGGGTTTCAAAGTAACAGAGTGAGTCCGATGATTGTTATCAAGCTTATGTGTAGTATAAACATAGCTGACAGTGGCCACAAGTGGTTGTGGTTTGTTGTTGTGAACGGTGGCAACTGTAGAATGCCTCTTATAGGACTGCCAGGGTGTATGTTTAAATATGGTTTCTCGCAATTTTTTGTGCAGCAAATACAAGGGTGATCTAACAGAAGACAGGTTTAGATCAGAGTTTTTAGATCTATTTCGGGGAATAGGGTGTATTACCAACAAGTGCACCCTGGTTGTTGACAAATCGGTCCAGCCAGTTGCTAAACCTCCAAGAAGAGCGCTTCTTGCTTTGAGGGACAGACTCGAAGGTAAACTGCATTAGCTGGTTAAACTGGGTGTTATTGCTAAAGTGGACCATCCATGCGGAAGGGTCAGTAATTTAACAGTAGTAGAGAAGTCAGACAAGTCACTTAGACTGTACTTAAACCCAATGGAACTAAATAAAGCAATATGAAGGGAATATCATATTATACTGACCCTAGAGGAATTGAGTTGTCAGTTGAACAATATGGCCGTTTTCAGTGTGTTAGATTTAAAAATGTTTTTGTCACGTGGAGCTGAATGAGCCATCGTGCCAGTACTGTATGTTCAGTACACCATATTGTTGTTACAAGTTTCTTAGACTCCCATTTGGTCTGGCAAGTACACCGGAAATCTTTCGACGAGTGAATACACAGAACTTTGGTCACATTCCAGGTGTAATTGTTTACTTCAACAACATATTGATTGCAACTGAAAGTGAATGTGAACATGAGAGAGTCTTGCTTCAAGCGGCACAGCGAGCTAGGAAACTGAATATTAAGTTCAACAGAAACAAAATTCAGTTTAATCAGAATGAAGTGAAGGATTTTGGACATGTATTCCCTAAGAATGGGATGAAAAGAGATCCAGACCACATACAGGTAGTCCTAGTCCTATTGAGCTGCAGAAAGTGTTGGGGTTTGTCAGTTATCTATGGATGTTTTCACCAAATTTAACCAGCATTGTTGCTCCTCTGAGGAACCTCTCGAAATACAACAGTGAGTGGCAGTGGTTGCCCGTGAACACTGAAGTCTTGCAACAAGTCAATGAGTTAGCATGGCACCGGTTCTGGGTCTGTATGATATCACCAAAGAGCTCTCAGTACAGTGTGATGCATCAAAAGATGGGCTAGGGTGCTGCTTGATATGTGGTGGTCAGCCAATCAGCTTTGCATCATGAAGCCTGTCACCAGCTTTAAAGAACTATACACAACTTGAGAAGGAGATGCTGGGCACTGTGTTTACTGACAAAAAGTTTCACCATTACATATATGGTTGGAGTGTCACAGTGTACACTGATCACAAACCATTGGTGGTCCTAGTTTTCAACAGGAACATTGCAGATGTTTACTCAGTCAGACTACAAAGAATTAAGATTAGACTGTTATGCTATACGTTATCTGTGGAGTATCTGCCTGGTAAACTCATGCACGTAGCAGACCTGCTGTCAAGATCGTATGTGCCATAGTGAGATGGCAGTGATGAAGAGTTGGCCAATGAGATGGTTCGTCTAGTGAGTGTGTGTGACACACTTCAGGTGTCATCAACAAGAAAGAATGAGTTAGGGCAGGATATAGCTAAGGATGCAGTGCTATGTGCAGTCATGCACTACTGCCAGACAGGGTTGCCTGAGCACAAAAAGTAGGTAAGCCAACAGGCTCAAGTGTACTTTGGGCAACGACACCGTTTGCATGTTGACAAGAGTTTACTGTTTTGAATGACCGCATTGTTCTACCACTATAAATGAAGCAGTAAATTTTGCCATACTCCATGAGGGCAACTTAGGCATTGAGATGATCAAGGCATGGGCCAGGCAAGTACTGTATTGGCCCAATGTGTCAGTGAACATTGAGTTGTATGTAAATAGGTGTGTTCTATGTCAGAAGTTAAGATGCAGGAATATGGCAGATTCCCTTATTCCTCATGCCGTATCTGAACTACCATGAGGAATACGGCAGATTCCCTTATTCCTCATGCCGTACCTGAAGTGCCATTCGAGAAGGTTGGTGTTGATCTGTGTGGCTATGGTGGCAGCAGCTATATAGTAGTGGTCTAATATTATTTCAAGTAGATTGAATTGGTGCCGGTGGAAAATAAGCAGATTAGTGCGGTCGTAAGAGGACTGAAGTCTGTGTACTCCACTCATGGCATACGAAAACTTATTGTCTTATAATATGCTGTTCAACTCATACAAGTACAAGTAGTTTGCAAAGCAGTGGGATTCTGACAATGTTAAAACAAGTGCCTGTTACCCAAAGTCGAATGGACAGGCAGAACAAGCAGTTCAGATTGCAAGGAACATACTGAAGATGTGCACAAATCCAGGTGGTGATCTGCCAATCATGCTACTGGAGTACAGGAACACTCCTCTGGCTGGACTAGGCTTGTCACCTGCACAGCTTTTAATGAGTCGATGGGTGAGGACGAAGCTACTCACAGTGGCAAATTTGCTGGAACCTCACATGCCCAAAATGGTAGCCATGGCACTGCAAAGCAAAGAGGAAGTACTGGTATGATCAGAGAGCAAGAGGAAATAAAGAATAGCCTTTGCAGACCAGAGTCCTGTTACATCGAGATGGGCAGTGGGAACCAGACTAAATTGTGGAGAAAGATTATACTCCAAAGTCATACGTAGTCCGAGACTAAGATGGCTGGCAAATTTGAAGGAATTCCCAACACTTGCGACCATCCAGCCTAGCTTCTGTAGAGCATAGGAGACGACTAGTCTGGACTCTGATTTCAAGGGACTCTGATTTCCAGCTGATGTGGCAGCTGAAAAGTCCAGTCTGAACTTTGACTTCAAGGGGTTTCCAGCTGAAGACGGGACTGAGGAGTGTCAGGAGAGTTACTAGAAACCAGCGCACAGGAAACCAGCCTGCAGAACAAGGAAACTCCGTCCAAATGGAATAAATATAGGAAGTTGCCTGTATGCATAATGAGCAGATGGGAAACTAGATTGACAGCAAAATTCAGAAACTAGTGCCTGTAATATAGGCATAACTGAGCTAGTTTGTTTGGTTTATGTCCTTGTAAGAGGGGACTTGCTAAATTGATGTTTGTTTCTTCAATTGTGTGTGTAGTTTCAAGGTTATGTAATATGCTATTCAGTGCTTATGGAAGGGGAAGGTGTTGTGATTGTAAGTTAGCATATGTGTAAAGTGTGTGTATGTGTATAATGGAGGATCTGAGTGGTCTTGAAAAAAAGAATGATCTTGGTAGATAGACAATCAGTTATCAACATAATGTTGTAAATCGTTTGAGATCCATGACATATAATATAATATTACGAAAACATATGTGCACATTCATAAGCCCGTGTGCTTCCTATGCAGGGAAGAAAGTTTGTATCAAGAACAGAAGAGAGACAACTACAGCAGCGGATGTGACAGTTCCAACTAAGTTTGAACTATTTCTACAGTATGCAGCTCGTTGAGTTTACAATTTTTTCATTCTGCACCATGGAAAAAATTTTGTACCATTTACACAAATTTAACACGAAATTCCTGAATGATTTTAAGAGATCTTGAGGTTTGAGACTGAGTGAAATTTTATTTTGAAAATTTATTTGCAATCAAATTATTTCAATGAGAATGCCAACTTTATTTGCATGCTCTGATGTAACATTTACCTAGCTAGTGTCGGCGTCAGTCACCTGTATTATTTATTGAATCGTAAAGCAAACACATAATTAACATTGGTATAATTTGCACTTTAATTTCACTTTCGAAGTCCATATCTACACATGAAATACTGTCCGATCATTCTATTATTCTTAAACTTTCTTTCATACATTTTATTAAATATTTGACAAACTCTCAGCTGCGACTGTTTTCATTTCTATTATCCAATCAGTAGCTATCTATTATGTTTTGTATTCGATCTGTTAACATATAGATTGCTGAGCAGAGGTTTAGTAAGTATCTGGCAGGTTGTACCCACTGAGAATCTGAAAGGTGGTAAGTTCTTATTGGGGGTAGTATGCGGTCTGCAGTGTTAGTTGGCCAGGAAATAATATATCATGAGATTCACACGAGACGTCATACTCATCATACATTAAAATTATGCATTACACCCTCCACACCCATTCACACACACTCGAGATTCACATATATATATATATATATATATATATATATATATATATATATATATATATATATATATATATATATATATATATATATATATATATATATATAGTTACAATTTCTCTCGCAAAAGTCAGTGGGCTAAACCAGGTTCGTTAAGGGATGGAGGTCTTAATTAAATAAAAGAGTTATTATAATTTACTAATTTTATTTACATGAACTATAAACAAAATTCTCTCGACTCAACATCGCACAATAAATTTAAATCACTTACTGTTTACAATTAATGACTTCAATTAATACACTTTGTAACTACCTCAAACAAATTAATTTAATTAAATAATTAAAAACTGTCCCAATATAAGGTGTATAAAAATCTATTAAATTATATTATAACTTATGTGTCCATATTTGACAGTTACGATATTTACAATAAAATCCGTATTACATGTTCATTCAGTCCCACCTCATATTTGTCCATGTCCCGTAAGTCCACAATGTTCTATTGTTCTCCGAGCGCCCTCACGTGCAGTAGGCTTCACTCGTCGCGTTTCACGTCTTCTTGTTCATTAAAACCACGAACGCAGCGTCCGCCGTCGTCTCTCGCTTGACTTCGCACTGCGCATTTAGCCAAAAGGCTTCTACCAAAACTGCTGGCCGTTGGATCGCTGCAGTATTTATAGGGTCGTAGGCTATCAGCCAACATTTTCGCTAAATTCCGCGTTGCGCCCAAGTCCAAATTCCCAGAATATTCTTGCGCCTACTCTACAAGGCAGCAAGTGCATCCGTCTTTTGGTAAGGGGAGGGTAGGTTTTATTTAAGGTAAGGTTTTATTTAAACTATATAAACAGAAATATTAATGGAGTTTAACCATTAAAATAATTAATTAGCAGCTATTATTTATTCGATTATATTTCCTTAATTGGAATATTAAATTCAGTAATATCATTAACAATGATAAACCTCTATTTGGCTTCAATTAATAAATAGGGATAAATTTATATCTTCTTTTAGGCCGAAACTAATTACATTAAATGCTTCTTACTTGAGATAAATTGATTTCTCAATACTTTTTGAATGCAAAACAAATGTTATTATTAACTATAATCCCAGTTGGCCTATATATATTATATTATATTATTATTATATTCTATATATATAATATATAATATATAAATATATATATAATAATATATATATTATTAACTATAATCCCAGTATATATATGCCCCATGAAAATAGCCCCCCCCCCCCCCTCGGTCATACTGTTTTAATTTTTGCACCTTTTCTTCATTTATTATTTTACAATCTACAGCAAACAGACCAGGCGTCATCATGATTTAAAATATTAATAAAATATTATAAATAAATTATTTTAATGAATATGAATGGAAAAGGTTAAAACAGAGGAATTTAATTGACTCGGTATAAAATGCTGTACAATTTATGATAACAAACTATATGAACTTCAGGAGCCACGGTAGGTGAGCCGTTAGCCTGTCCGCTTTCAACCAAGGCGAGCCGGGTTCAATCCCGGCCGGTTCATTCCGTATTTTCGCAAGTGCCAATCGTGCCGGACGACGCCGCTTGTTTGTTCGTGGGTACTCTCGGGGATCTCCCATTTTCCTCACCCTTGCATAATGGCGCTGCACCTTCATCGGCTCTCTAGACCTAAACGTTGAGAGCAGCCCAAATCTCTTCACTCATTTATATAAAATTTACTTTTTATTTGTAGGTATTTATTCAAGCCATCATTCGTGTAAAGTCTTTGATGCCACGTGGATTATAAGTAATATGTGATTTCTTCTTTGTAGAAACTCTACTTTCTAGCATTAAATCACGCCACGCCCGAACACCTGTCTTCTCCAATGGTTGACGGTAATCAGTTTTTCACACGCCATCCAGTATGCTAGAAGATACTGATATAACAAATGAGTCTACTTTTCTCAACATGGGTGCAATTAGTTTTTGAATATGTTCTTAATAGCCGATTTGGTAGATAGGACTTTATGTCTCTTTGAAAGCAATATCATTAGAAATTAAACCAGAAACATATGCAACAGTAGTGAGACGATTACAAATACACACGTGCCTTACCCGGGACTCGAACTCAGGCATTTTCAAATGGCACAATTCTACAAGTAGATTGGAAAAAATATACCTCTATTCACATAACTGATAGTTCTATTAATTACTGTGCGTTAAAATATTTTTGAATTTTGTTGGTTTTATTTCTGGTGATAGAAACCACAGCTGTTGTCATTTAAAACTTGCTGTCATAAAGAACAAGATTTGTTTGTTTACCTTTGGAAGGGGATGATGAAGTAAAGATATGTTGATATTTCCTTTTAAATTTCTGGCGGAAGAGTAATAGAAAGCCCCAGAATTTTATTGCATAAAAACATAAAAAAATTGTTAACTTCTTACTTATATTATATGTGTATGAAATCACATGTTATTAGTTTTAATTTGCATGCATATTTGATTTTAGTGCAGTATTATTTCTATGTAATGTTAATAACATCCTTTGGAATATAGTTGTCAATTCTCTTACCAGGAACATTTTTAATGTATGCTGGTTGACATGAAACATAGAGGTTAAAGATGATAACTATGTATAAATTCATTGAAAAAAATATTCCTTATGATACTGTGAATAATAATGGCATTGTTTTAACATAGCTTGGCTTCATTAAGCCATTTTTCTTGTGAGTTTCCCTAACAGCTATTGAGGACAATGAACATGCTTGTAACAGTCCATGTTAACATCTGAAAATTCGACATACAGCAATGTAATGCTAGGCTTGTCAGAATTTGCGTGATCTTTGGCCGAGAACGTCGCCAGCACCATTCCAGTTACGATGCACGTCAGTAAAAAAGATTCGACTTCAAGAACTGAGGTAACCAGTATCTTGTCCTCAAAATAAGTACTACGTTTACCCGGGACTGTTTAATACACCTCCCTTTTAGAATTTTTTAATATAGTGAAATGATAAATTTTACCATTACGCCTAACTTTGAGAAGAAATAGCTACCGCCTTTTTTTTGCAAGAACGATGGAGAGGTGTAAGAGACATACTTAGTTGTCTGGGAATTTCAGAAGTTTGTGGCTCTACTGAGCTAGAATACATAGCAATAAATGTTCACTATATAATAATTTTAACCAGTCTATAGAAATTCATGAGCTTCGCCAGCATACATCTCAATTCCAATGCTTACCGTTTGAATACTGTGTTTAGGAAAATATGTAATATTTTCGAAAAGTCCTGTTTATTTCTTGCACTAGTTATTGATCAATTTCCATATTATTATGAAGTTTTCTAATATCAAGTTATCTTCATATCAGTACGCAGCCTCGTTGCCAGTTTAATTTTGTGTCCCAGTGAATGTGTTTTTAGAATTAAGTTAAAGTAATTATTTTCTTTCCTATTCAAGAGACTTCATGTCTTTGTATTGTCTTCTGTTTTCTTGTGTGTGCATTGAATAATGCATGTATTTTCTGCAATTATAGTGAGGGTTTATCATGTCATTGCTATGTTTTGTTTTATTTAATGTTAATATTAAAGGCATTTCTTATTAATTTTAAGAGAGTTTTCTTGTTTTCTCTTAATATTTTGTCGAATAGAACATTGGTGATCCTATCTTATGACTAGTGGGAGTGCTACTAACCCAAAAGCTTATTATCACGTTTATTTTATGTGAGATTGTCTTTTGGTACGAAGGTAACCTGTTTTTGAGTAAGTATAACGAAACTATTCATTGATATAATGATAATTTAGCGCCTATATTTAACATGTGGCACGTAAGAATTGGTGTCTTGAGGGATATCGTTGCACATGCTCTTCTCCCCTCTCCTCCAAATAAATACATGTTGCTTAGTGCATGTTACATTCATTCAAATTCATTTTCCTCAGGCCTCTCTAATTAAACTCTATACTTTAATCTGCGAGTCTCAGTTAGTGGGGAATATTGACTGTACATGTGAAAACCGGGCAAACATAATATATACATCTGTCACTGTCTAATATATTCCATAGTGCACACCAGCAGTACTAACGACCCTCACAGTTCTGGCGCACTAAAAGCGGGGCCATCAATAAATTGAGGGGAAAATAATTATGAGTGAATGGCCGTGTGAGCCAGATTTTCTCAGAAGCTCACTGTGAATGTCACGTAATTTTGCAATTGAGGAAATGGTCGATTAGACATTGGATACAATAAGCATAGAAGGTACACAGTTTTCAAGCGAGGTTGATAGTTTCTAAATGTAAAATATGGAGGAAAAGGAATCAGAACAACGACTTAACATGTCAGTAAATACTGTGGACGTTAGCGTAGTACGTCTTAGTATTGATTTGCCTATTAGAAACACAGTAGCAGGAACAAGTGCGGAAGAAACCTTTATCCGTACTAGCATTATGCAGATATGAATTCTCTTCAATCAAAATTTTGCTGAACTTAAAGAAAATTTTGCTAAAAATTCTGAGGAGCAGAAGGAAAATCTTGCAAAACACTTGGAGTAACAGAAGGAAAATCTTGCAAAACACTCGGAGGAGCAGAAGGAAAAGTTGCGAAACACATGGAAGAGCAGTAGAAAAATCTCGTGAAACACTTGGAGGAGCAGAAAAATAACTTTTCAAAAGTTTAACAAAATTTGCAACATGTTTTGTTTATTTTGAGAAATGAAGTGAAGAATTCTGTTTAAACTCTAACTTATCAACTTGCGGACATGCAAATCACCCTACAAGAAGTACAGGAAAAGATAGATAATTTGTTTTCAGCCCAGTTAAATCATATCATTCAAACTGAAGGACTCAGGGATGTTTGGAGAGATTAGAGGTTCGTGTGGATGAAAGAATCACACACACGCAAGAGGTCACGGAAGAAAGCATTCCTTTAATTCGAAACGATGTACGTGAAATGCGAAATCAAGTAGAAACAGTGAAAAAACGCTTAACTATAGGTTTAGAACAGGCATGGTAATGTCTTGACGAACGACTGCGTGGTTTATAAACATGAATCACAGAGGTGGAAAAGAGGCCGGAAATAACTTCCCTTTGTTCAGAACAAGATTTTTTAATGCAAGTTGATTTACAATTAAGTAATTAAAATACCTTTTAGCCATAAGCTAAATTGAACTAAAGCTGAATACTTTGCTCCAAAAAGGAATTTTGAGCAGAAAAGTAATGAAATACTACGCAAATTGAATGAACTGCGCTATCATTTAGAACTGAACTTTGTTCAAGCGAATACGTCACCTGCATCAGTAAGCGTAGGAGACACTTGACCTATTTATATGGGCGAAAACACCTATCCGTTGTTCAATACTAACGAACCTGTTAGTCATGCATCTTTACTAAATCCTACTGCGGCAGTTCTGCACCATCCGGCAAAGCATGGGTAGAAGAAGTGCCTAAATTTTCAGGAAATCGCAAAGAAGATCCAGTACTTTACCTTAAGAAAGTAGAAGAGTATTGAAGATTATTTGGTTTGACCGACCCAAGGATTTTACTAAGTTTAAGTTTGAGTCTAGAGTCAACCATTTTCTTTTTGGTGGGAAGTGGAGGAAAGTCAAAAATAATATTTTAATCAATTTTTTGTCTCAATACTGGAATTCACAATTGCAGGGTAATCAAAGAGCCAGACTTCACATGGAGAAGTATGATCCAAAGCGCGACAAAAGTTTAGCGCAGCATACTAGCGAGATGTACGAGAGAACTCGACACCTGAACGAGCCTATGGAAGATGAGTTGGCCTAAGCGCAACTGCCCTCACGTTACCAAGATCGCTGGTCTGATCGACCTTTTACTAATTTAAATGATTTCAGGCACTAAATCTGACAACAGATCAGTCCGAGCGATAGAAGACAACGATTACTCGCGATCAAGATAGGCAGGTTATTATTACCAGACCACCACCCCTATATCTACCACAATATGAACAGAATTTGCAGACACAACACTAACCGATATAAAAATCAACCAAGTAGTGGAAATCTCAGAGTAAGCTGTCTCAGTTTAGGTGAAAGTCCAGCAGAGGGGGTAACATTTGATAAATATCAGGAACCACCACGAAGAGGTGGTACTCGTCAGGGTTTAAGCGGGAAAGCGTTTCACGGCTGGGTACCATAGGAGAAAAAATGAGAAGCAAAGGGAGGGTGAAGATCAAGGTTCCCAGCTCTAGCCTAATGCGTACATACACTACGATGATACAGTGTATGCTTGCCCATCGGATAACCAAGTGGAAAGTAAAGGACGTCCAAAATCGCCGAAAGAAGACAAGAAGGAAAATTCTGCTGGCCAGAAATGGTCAGGTCAACCTATCGGTGTGTTACACTCTTCAATAGCCCCTGCCTCTGGTACTAACAAAGCTGTGAATTCAGATAAACTATTCAAACCACTACTGTGGCAATTTGTGCTGCCACCTAACCTAGTGTGTTCTAATCCAGTGGGAAATGGTTACGCCACAAACAACGAACATAATCCTGCAACTGGTTATTTTAGCTGGAACGAGGGCTTAAACCTCTGAGCGATGCCGTTCCCAGCACCTGTAAGCAACAGGCGAAGCAATGAGGGAGCAGGATGTGTCGCTGCTACTCCGCTAAACGGGAACAGGTTGGCGTAATGTGGCTCCCTATCAAGTTTTGACTGGGAAAAACTTGGATTACTTCCTGGAAGAATTTGGGACTTTACCGAAACTCAATGCAGGTACTACGGAGCATGATACTGAGAAGATAAGAAAAGAATTGATAGAATTTGTACGGAAGAAATTGTTTTTATCAGCTGAGAGCCGCCGCAAACATTGCAAGCTGAGTAAGAATAATAAGTTTAATGTTAATGAACTGGTTTTAATGAAAACCAGCCCCAAAATCAGTCATTGGGCATGGGTAATAAAGGAATTATTTTTCATTTTTTGAAGGCCCGTTTAAGGTTACTAATGTAATACATGAAAATTGTTACGAATGGACTTATCTACATTGCAATTCTGCTGACCGCTACAATATTATGCAGTTAAAACCTTACTCTATCCTAAGTGTAAGCAAGTGTGCTAATAAAAACAATGTAAATGTTGATGCTGATAAGAAGCCATGAATCAGACTACTTAAGTAGATAGACTGTATACAGACATTTATTTAAAACATCATCGTAAAGGCTAGATTGGGACGATAGTAGAGCCTGCCCAGAGATGATAGTTAAACCTTGAATGCAAGCGGCAAAATGTTATTGTAATGCTCATGTTTATGACCATGTTAATTAAGGGCCATATTTTCTTGTTTTATTGATTTGTTGCATGGTTTTGACACGTTTATTCACACGCCCAGAAGATTTAAGGAACCTATACGTTGCACCGCTGATATATTGTAACATTGCTGCTATAAGTATGGAATTATTATGAAAAAATGATAAGAGGCACTTATCCTGTTATAGCTTACATTATTTACATACATAAACACTAGGAAGAAAAGAGGGTCATGAACATGTAAAAGCTTGTCTTAATTGAAGCCACAGAGAGTTTACATATTATTCTCCAACCTCTACCATGTCCTACCTATCCACATGAAACCTAATACACTGCATCAATACAAGGAAAGAAAGGGCAATGGTCACATTAAACATTTACATTTATTTTATTCAGGGAAATGATGGATCTTACTTCATGCTGTATTTGTCTTCTTTACACAACTCCTTAGTGACGCGCGACAGGCTTTTTCTGTAAATATTTTAGTGCATTTTGTTGTATTGTAAACTGTTAGTGCATGTTCTTGATTTTGTCTTATCAAAAGTTAACCTTGTTAACGTTTCCTGCATAAGTTATTTGAAATTAAAGATGAATCCAAGGAGCGAGAGCATTATTAGAATGTCTCACATTGCCGGCATTTTCCTTAAGAATCGTGAGGGCAATGGGAATTTATTTTCCTCGCAACAACTCAAATCCCATAGATTGACGTTAGTGTCTTCATAATATAACAATTTTATATTGTTGGTTAATCCAGCAATGTACTCGAAACATTTACTACCGTGCCAATAACCATTTCTCCTGACATAGCATTAGAGTGATAACAGCGAAAATATTATTACTCATTAATTAAGAATAAAAAGGAAGAAGAAAAGATGAAGTAGTGTTAAACATTAAAGTGAACAGGAAAGAACTCTTTAAGAGATGTAATGAAAGTGAAGGTTTCTGGGAAGCCATGTTCTACTGAGGGTCCACGCCGACACAAGCTTTGTGAACTATATACAGTTTGATAATGATTCTTACCCTTTTGTGTTTACATGAACCACACTGCTTCTTCATGCATTCCGAGGAAACATGAGAAGATGCACCAACCCGAGGTAACGTGACGAATTAGTGAACGCCCCAAGCGCAGTGTTGCTTTGGAAGCCGATTGCCCAATCACCGTAGAGTTACTACAAATGTTTCGCAGAAAAACAGTAACTATACCTAACTTGTATTGTGATTGATCCAAAAGTAATTGACTGGACACATTGTCATTTTCCTGCCAAGAAACATTTAAAAGAAAAATATTGACATATATATGTAAATATATTTATTAAGTACTATAGTATATTAATGTAATTTCGAAGATATTTAATGTATGTTCATGGAAGTGTTTGCATGTATTGTTTGTAATATAATTTAAGTTTATCACATTGGTACACATGACAAAATATATACTGCAAAAAAATTTTGATCCGAAACGGCAAAAGAAATTGCACAATGATATTATTTTAAAGGTACTGTTCTGAATTTATTCACATACAATTTCCATGAGAGTTTTAGAAAATTGTAGTAAATAATTGAGGGGGCAAACTTGTGGTGCTAGAAACCACAGCTGTTGTCATTTAAAACTTGGTGTCCTTAAGCACAGACTTATTTGTTTACCTTTGGAAGGGGATGATAAAGTAAGGATATGTTGATAATTCCTTTTAAATTTCTGGTAAAAGAGTAACAGAACGACGCAGTATTTAATTGCATAAAATGTAAAATAATTGTTCACTTCTTGCTGATGTTACATGTGTATAAAATCACATGTTATTTATTTTTATTTGCATGCATATTTGCTTCTAGTGCAGTATTATTTCTATTGTAAAGTTAATAATATATTTTGTAATATAGTTGTCAATTCTCTTAGCAGGAACATTTTTAATGTATGCTCGTTGACATGGAACATAGAGGTTAAAGATGGTAACTATGTACAAATTTATTGAAAAATAGATTACTTATGACATTGTGAACAAGAAATGCATTGTTTTAACATAGCGTGATTTCTTTAAGCTATTTTTCTTGTGAGTTTTCCTGACACCTATTAAGGACAATGGACATGATTGTAACTGTCCATGTTAATATCTGAAAATTCGACATACAGCAATGTAATGCTAGGCTTGTCAGAATTTGAGTGATCTTCGGCCGAGAACATCGCCAGTACCATTCCAGTTACGATGTATGTCAGTAAAAAATATTCGACTTCAGGAACTGAGTTAACCAGTATCTTATCCTCAAAATAAGTACTATGTTTACCTGGGACTGTTGAATAGACCTCCTTTTTAGAATATTTAAATATATAGTAGAATGTTAAATTTGGCTGTTGCACCTAACATTGAAAATAAATAGCTACAGCCTATTTTGCAAGAACGATGGGGAGGTGTGAGAGACATACCTAGAGGTCTAGGAAATTCAGAAGTTTGTAGCTTTACCGAGCTAGAAACATTAGCAATCCATTTCAACTACAAAAAAATTTAACAAAACTATAGTAATTCATGAGCTTCGCCAGCATACATCACAATTTCAACGCTTCTCGTTTGAATTCTGTGTTTAGGACACACATGTAATATTTTCGGAAGGTCCTGTGTATTGCTTGCACTAGTTATTGATCAATTTCCTTGTTATTATGAAGTATTCCAATATAAAATTTCTTCACATCAGTACCCAGCCGCGTTGCCAGTTTAATTTTGCATCTCTTTGAATGTGGTGTTAGAAATAAGATAAAGTATTTATTTTCTTTCCTATTCAAGAGACTTCGTGTCTGTGTATTGTATTCTGTTGTCTTGTGTGTGTGTTGAATAATGCTGTCATGTCTGCATTTGCGTTGAAGGTTTATCATGTCAGTGCTATGTTTTATTATATTTTTTTAAATATTAAAAGGGTTTCTTGTTAATTTTAAAAGCATTCTCTTGTTTTCTCTTAATATTCTCTCTAATAGAATATTGCTGGTCCTATCTTGTGACTAGTGAGAATGCTACTAACCCAAAAGCTCATTCTCACAATTAGTTTGGGGTGTGATTGTCTTCTCGTGCGAATGTAACTTGGTTTTGAGAAAGTATAACGAAACTATTCAATGATATAATGATCATTTAGCAGATATATTTAATATATGGCACATAAGAATTGGTTTTTTGAGGTGTGCCCATTCTGGGACACCTGAGGTGACTAACAAGTAGATGGAGCATATCTAAAAATATATTTTCCATATTAGTGGCTAATGTTATTAACTAGCAGATAAATTGGCTAATCCTTTTAATTTGCATATTGTGTATTCGGATTAAGTCTTAATACGTTTTTTTAAGTTTTCCAAATGTTTTTATATTTTTAATTTTTGATTTTTGTATTTTGGGATATGTACAGGTGAAATTATGTATTTCTTATTGAGGAGTGATGTTTACTGTCTGACATCCGGCAGCCGACTGTGTAGAGAGCTATAGTTTAATGTATATCTATGTGTGTATGTGTGTGTGACGAGGTTGGTGCAAGAGTGGCATAAGTGTCTTGATTTTTGGGGAAGAGCATCGATGTTAACCATAGGACGTCTGAAGGTGTACTGAGAATGAGAGCAGCTCCATTCAGCTCGCTCTCTGAATGCAGACTGAGCACAAATTAGATATGGGAGAAATAAGTATTATTTTTCTGTCGAAGAAAATATTTTAATGACAATCAATTAAATGAAAAGAGACATTCGAGGAGTGATTATGGTCAGTTTTTGCATGCATTTTAATTACATTAGTATACTGACATTGTGTATTTGACCGTAAATTGTTTTCATGTCTCTTTTCATTTAATTGATTTTCATGAAAATATTTGCTTCGAAAGAAAAACAATATTTTTTAAATCCCGTATCTAATGTGTGCTCAGTCTGCATTCAGAGAGCGAGCTGACTGGAGCTGCTCTCATCTTCAGATGTCCTACAGTTATTACCGATGCTCTTCCCCTAAAATACAGGACCCTTATGCCACTCTTGCACCAACCTTGATATATATATACATTACACTATAGCTCTCTGCTCAGTTGGCTGCCGGACGTCAGACTTTAAACATCGTTCTTCAATAACACGTACATATTTCCCCATGTACATATTCCAAAATACAAAAAATCAAAAATTTAAAAAATTTAAAAATTTTGGAAAATAAAAAAACGAATTAAGAATTTATCTTATTAAGAAATATGAATATTAATTGGAATAGCGAAGTAATCCGCTAATTATTCGTATCAGCCACTAATCCACAAAATCTAGTTTTAGATAAGCTCCATCAACATATCATGCACCTCAGGTGTCCCAGAACCGACACGCCCCTACTACTGATATTGTTACACACTCTTCTCCCCTCTTCTAGTGCATGCACATTCATTGGAATTAATTTTCCTCAGGCCTCTCTAATTACACTCTGAACTTTAATCTGTGAGTCTTTGCTAGTGGGGAATATTGACAGTACAGGTGAAAACCGGGCAAACAAAATTAATATATCCGTCCCTGTCTAATATATTCCCTAGGGCCAACTAGCAGTTTTAACGACCCTCACAACATTGTAAAATAAATAATTTATATTAACAAAATAAAAAAAAGTACTGCGAACCTGAAACATGCTGTAATATAGCAATACGTGTAACATTCCGTGGTAATTCGTTGATCAGTCCTCGATATATGGCTTAAAACCTCCATATTTTTCACGTGACGATCTTCATAAATAGATGACAAAATTTTTATGTATTAACATATTCGATGATTGTATACTTTCAGCCAGTATACAAAGTTAATTTAAAATAGGTTAAATAGTTTCACAGATGAAGCACACTGAACTAAAATGATTTTATAGCCATCATTCTCAAAATATTTTTTAAAGTGCTATATTAATATGGCATGCCACAATAAAACTTCTCCAAATTTAGTATAAATGTTGTATTGTTTCCCCAGAAATAATATTAAAACTAAACTTTATTTTTTACCTTACAAAATGGCAAACACAAGAGGGTCTGTAAATACAAATATTATGGTTGTAATATATATAGCCAGCATACAATCTGTTAAGTTAGAATTTGTTTCTTTAATAGAATATACTAAGAAAAATATGTTTATAGCCACAATTTTAAAAATATGTGGCTGTTCTATATAAAACATTCAATTTTTCACAATCTGCTGCAGTACTATTTGTTACTAAATATGGTAGAAATATTTTTAATAGTTTCCCGAGATATTACATAAAATGTATTTATTAATATGGCGCTATCTTACAAAATGGCGAACAAAATATGCTTCGTGTAGATACAGTTGACAGTTGCAATATCTACTGCCAGAATACAGATACGTTGCAATGGATTATACGATTTCGACTATATAGCATTCTAAGCTAAAATAGCTATTTGTCCATCATTTTAAAAATGTCTGACATACTTAAACCATGCCATTTTAAATTATCTGCCGCAGTATGCCTTCTACTTATTTACCAAATTGGATAAGAATCGGTTAATTGTTTCCCAAGATATAACATGAAATCTTTTTTATTCGTGTGCTGCTACCTATCTTACAGAATGGCGGACAAAAATGATTTATGTAGATACAGTTGATAGTATAATATATACTGCCGGCATACAAAGTTAATTCGAAATTGATTACGTGGTTTCGATTATATAGCATTCTAGACCAAGATATCTATATGGTGGCCATTTTGAAAATAAGAGTTTTACAAACTTAAGGCACACCACTTAACATAATCTGCTGCAGTACTTCTTGTTTGCCGAGTTATGTAGAGGTCCGTTAATTTTTTGTACAGAGATATGACATAAAAAAAATTTTTTCTTGTGACGCTATCTTAAAAAATGGCTGACAAAAGTGGATATGTTCAACATGTATGATGCTTGTAATATATACTTTCATATACCAAATTTGGTCGAAATTGGTTAAATGGTATGATAGATATAACAAATAAACCTAAAGAATTTGTATGGCTGCCTACTTGGAAATAAGCTTTTAATCAAGTTCAATAATTTATGTTTATTTGGCCTATTACAGCATTACTTGCATGCCAAATGGATAAAAATTAGTCAAATAGTTTTCGAGATGTAATCTAAACATTTTTAGTTTTTAATTTAGTGCTGTCTCACAAAACGCAATATCCATTTCAAAATGTAATGCTTACACGATGCTCATCCAGCATACAAAATTTGGTTTAAATCAGTTGAATTATTCTCGAACTATGATGTATCACCCGACATTTTTAATGGCCGCCATTTTGAAAACAAGTACTCGACATGGTCAAAAACTACAAAAGTCAGGTGTCCTTACTAAGTACTACATGTGTACCCAGTTTGGTGAAATTCAATTGAGATGTTCAAAAATTGAAAACTGGGGACAGATACACACACACGTACAGAGACACAATCAGGAAAGTGATCTCATAAGCCTTCCTTTCCTTTGGAAGGTAAGCTAAAAATGAGGGAACAGCTGTTCACTGGAGCAGTATTATTCTAAGTGCTATGCTTACACTGGATAGATGTCAACAAATCTTCCTTGTGTAGAAATTTGCAGAACATTGCCAAATGGGCATTTCCTTCATATGCATATACGAATAGCTTCATATGTCCTCTTACATGCAATGACTATTCTACTATGGACAGTTAATGTCATTATAGTAAAAAGAGCCCATTCACGTGCAGCTGAAGAAATCTGTGCTTCCTCATATGCGCTTAGATTTTTTTTTTTAACAAAAACCTTTTATCAAGCTCATTATAATGTACACTCCATATTTGAAGCTCTGCTCTCAGTTTACCCAGGATTATGTTACATTTATCATTAAAACCATTTCAGATCATGTCTTAGGCATTAGTTCTTCAATTTTAGGCTCATTAGGCCTCAGAATGTGTTTATTTTTCTCCCTTCATAAAGTCTTTACTTATATAGGCTGCTCAAGGTCTGTGAAAAGACTTCATACTGATCAAAGATTTATTTTACTCTTAAATTTGCATCAAAGTCGGACTGTGAGCTGTACATTTTAATAACAAATTGCCCGAAATATGTGTTTACTGTCTGCATTGAATAAATATTGTTACACTTTTTCTGGCAGAGATTTAATGTGACGAAGTTAAGACATATGAAAAATAATTTTTCTTATTTATTGTAAAAGCGTAAATGTGTTGAGGGACAGTGAGAAATTTCGGTGGTTCTTAACAATTCTATTGAGTGCCAGTGGGTGTAAAGTGAGGTTCAGGTGAAAGAGAGACCGAATGCAATGGTGTGCAAAACCGACGTCCCCGAGAAAACACACCAATCAATGGTAACGACTGCCACGTTTCCCATTTGGGAAGATCCAGGGGTGACCCCAGCAGGGACTGAACCTGGTTCGTTGCAGTGGAAGACGAGTAATCAAACCATCCTAACACTCTACCTCGGAATTCTTGTGAAAACTAAATGTAGACAATTGACATGCCACTGTTACATCGCATATCTTTGGAAGTACTATTGTCAAATCGCATTATAATATTGGAGGCGCGCACGTAAAAGGAAAAGCGAGTCTACCACACCTTCAGTCCTTTCGGACTGATTGTCTCTATCTGTGATTACAATCACCAGCTATTTTGCCACAGAGTAATTGCCTGTAACATCATTTTTTAAGTATATACGAGGGCTGATTCCGAAGTCATAGCAACTATTGTTATCTCCGTAAAATTACCCAACACATGAAATGTACTACGTATTGTTAAAAGTGTACGACATTTAGGTTTTAAAGTTGACACCACGTGGGGTATAGATGCAGGAATGTCCGGCAAGGAACCAACACAAACATGACTGCTTGAAATAGACTCTCAAACACTTACAATTCTCGTTATTCGGATTTATACCAAAAGCGTTATGAATTTTATTTTAGCACTCAGTTATAAACAACGCACAATGAAACAAAATTTTTTTATTATTTTGCTTTCATTTCATGCTGCCCCTTAAAATATGCTGCTATAAGCCCAGGCCTAGTTCTCCTAATGATAAATACGGCCTTGGCAGGCTCTGAGCTGCGAGCCTATTACAGTCACACACAAATAATCCTTCGAAGACAAGCATTAAGTGTCCGCCTGCCTGGTACTGCGTTTCAGAGTGTCTGACATACACTTTTCTCCACGAAACTATTTAACGTGTGACAAATGTAGTGATCTACGAAAGGAAAACACGCTTTATACGGGGGGTGTTGAGTACCTTCCCACTGTCACACAGTTAGAAACTCAATTTCAGAGTATTCAAAAACAGCTAAAAACTGCTTTTCCAAATTACTCTAACTCAAAATATACGCATAAGATACATACAAAACTAACCAAGTGTCATGCACTAAACCTTCCTACAGATTTTCCACCAATAATAGAATAGGGCGAGTGAAAATATTTGGGCGGCTCGATCTTGAGAGCCGATGAGTGATCGAGTTGAAATTGGAGCAGCGCCGGAATGGGAGGGTGGGGGAAACGAGAGATCCCCGAGAAAACCCGCCTATCAGCGGCATCGTCCAGCACGGTTCCCACTTGCGAAAATGTGCGAGTGACCCTACCGGGGATTGAGCCTAGTTCCGCTTGGCGGGAGGCGGGCAATCTAACCGATCAGCCACCGCGGCATCTAGGTATAAGCAGCTTCTTTCACTTGCAAGCAGTAATTCCTGCCGGATTTGGTCTTTCGTAATATTTAGTTTTGTACTTGTAGCTGGGCTCAAGACTTCAGCGCATTTGTACCAGTACAGGCACTTCGATCGTAGGGCTCTAAGTATAAGCATGCAATACAACATGATTTCCAAGTGAAAATGGGGAACGTGTTTGTAAGTAGGCACAAGTACTATTGTAAACAAAATTGCGTCGATAAATGTGAAAATTTTAACATTCTGTTACAATTTTCTCTCCAAGTCAGTGAGTTAAACCAGGTTCGTTAAGGAATGGAAATCTTAATTTTATAAAAGAGAATTATAATTTATTTTATTTACAACTAAGAGCGCTCTCTGGGTTAATACTGTCTCAATAGTAATGCACCACTTGTACCCGGATTGTTAACTTGTTAAACCATTTTATCTAATTCGTTTCGATTAGATGGGATTGGTGCGATGATACCTACTAGAAAAAATTAGATCAATATTTTACCAACTTACTTTTAAAAAGCGAGTATTTTTTTAAAAATACATTGGCTTTGTTATATGCGCGTTATGCATTTCTCAGAGCTAAACATAATATCAGGTAATTCGGTAATATATATTTAGTATTGCAAACTTCATAGTTCTTAAAAAACAAATTATAAATTATGTTAGTAATTTTACTGACCCAATTGTTCCCGCATTTTTGTTAGCAAGATATTAAATTGGATCTGGTCTTGTGAGTAGGTACGGCTCCAGCCTACCTGTCGATTGGACTGCATCGTAGAAAGTTTGAAACACACGCTATTTCCACGAACTATTAAAGTAGTAGGCATATAGGGATCGGTCTATCGAGTCGCCATGTTGGATTCCGGACTTATTGCTCTGTCATTCCGGTCACGCGTCCGCCATCTTGAATTCCGCAGCATTGTTAGCCAATACATCGCCATATTTTTAGCCAGTACACCACAATATTTGGCCGCCATATTGGTAACTATTGTGCCATTTTTTCATGATCTCCCATTCACTTGAGTGCTCCCACTTTTTTGTAATCTTTCTTTTTTCTTACCTCCCTTAGCTTCCTTTCCTTCTTTCATTAATTCCTTTTTATCTGAATCTCTCCCCTTCGCTCATCATCTATTTACATCGACTGTTACTGGAGGCCACCATCTTTATTTACATTGTTGCCGCCATCTTGGTTTTTGGCATTTGTTCCCCCCCCCCCCAATTAGTCCTGGCTTTGGCCACTTGGGTTGCTGCCATATTGGTTCTGGCATTGATCACTAGAAGTGCTGGTGTCGCTCTTGTTCGATTAGTCGATCTCGCATCTGTCGCATGCGATCCACTGCCATATTGATTCTGGAATTGGCCGCTAGGGCACTGCGTCTTTTTAGAACTCAAAAAACCATCTGTAATAGTGTGGGATCGAACAGTCGGACCTTGGGTCGCCAGACTTACGGCTTAGGCCACTTGTCTATCGCGAGGTCTAAAAATCATGAAATTTCATCCATTTTTCATGGTTTCAAGAAATCTCATTTGTACTAATACTTACATCTAAAAAAACAAGCGAATTTGCTTCAAAATCAAGCAAATTTATCACTTTTTTTTATAAATAGCGTGCAGGGCATGGCACAAGGTAAAAACATAAAAAATTATGCAAAAATCATATATAATTATACAAAAATCGTGTAAATTTAAGGCAAATCTGCAAACTATATTTAAGCTAAGTGGGTAGTCTAAATTAATCAAATTAAGCTAAAAACAGGTGAAATATTATAAAAGATAATTATAGAATTTATAAATTTTATTTTACAAATGTAAAACACCAATAAGATTTTTAAGGTCTAAAAATAAAGAAAAATCTGAAGCATGGCAATTACAGGAACCACAATCCCAGCCATCCCAGCAATCAAAATTATAAACATTGTCCTTAATATTAGAAAATTTATCTGATATTAGATAAATTTTATTGATTTTTAAAACAATTTTGAAATGAACAAGGTCCAATTCTTTATCAATTGAAGTTGCTGTTTTTATAATTTAATATTCAATATCCCAATCTTCTAAAAGTTATATAATTTTATCGATTTTTGTTTTATTTATAAAGAAAAGAAATTTATTAAGGGAAAGAAAAAACTTATTTATTGTTATGAAAACAATTTTTATTCGATAAAACAACTCAACCAAATGGCTTAAAAATGGTATTAAAATATCGAAACATTTTTGTGATTCCTCCATTAAAAAAATAATAATATATCTTCAGTAATCCTTTTCTTTCAAGTAATCATTAGTTAAATTTCGTTCACTAACTAGAACATTACAAATTGTGTCAGCTCCAACATCTTTCTTAAAGTCAACTATAATTTTTATATTGGTTTTATCTTTAACTACTGCTGTTTTTCTATATTGGCAATTAATAACATATAACACAGTATTCCCCAAAAAGAATACTAACTGATATCGCCATGATAGTTTGTAGTTGGCTTAAAATAATGTTTATTGTTTCTATATATAGTATCTAATTTTGTGCTTGAATTTCTAAAATCATTAAAAGCGAGAAACATTTTAATGCAAAGATCAATTTCAAAATCTAGATTCCAATTTTCCTTTCGAAAAATTTCATTCCTTCCATTTTTAACATGAATATTTCTCACATTACAGTGATCAAACATAGAAGCATGAACAGTTTGGTCAGATTGATTTTTTTCTATTAGTTTGAAAGCCTACAATTACAAAATCGGGAATGTCTAAATGTACATTATTAAACTGATATTTTATATCAAAATTAAGGACTGTTGTTCCAGCAGGACCTTCTTTTTCTAAAAATTGCCAACACTTAAAACTAATACGAATTTTTTGATTTTAATTTTTTTAATTGCAATTGATGTGTTACCTTCGTATTCAAGAAGAGACCACAAAATTTATAATTCTCTATTAAAAGTTCTACCCAGATAAGCATAATCTCTATCAATTGTAGTGCCACCTGTTTTCTTAGTTTCATAAACATATAAATAACTGTTATCAGACGAATTTAGGGAAAAAAGTGATTTTAAACCCTTCTTTTCAGTAAATTTCATTGTTGTCTCGAATATAATAAAACAAATATCTTAATGGATACATTATTTCAATAATTTTATCATTATGAACCGATATCACTAGAAATTTACTAGCAATACCAGTAGACTGTAAATAATTTTTTTCACTTGGTGATCTTAACAAAGCATTCATCGTTGTTGTAGATATTCCTGGATTATCAACAGCCTCAATAATATGTCCATGTTTTGATATTTCTACTCTAGAAAACTGAAATGGAATAAAATTAGAACAAACATCAATATCATCTAATCTTTCGTATTTTGCCTCAGTTGCAGTTTTATATCTCTTTAGTAGGCGATTTTCTTCAAAAACATAAACATCGTTTGCTAAAGAAAAGCCATCTCCTATAGAAATATCAAACTCGATTATATTATTGTAAATAATTAAATTCCCCCTAGTTTGATCAGTTGGAGGAAAACTTTGTCTCTCAAAACTCTCAATGCTTTTATAACTCATTTATAAGTTAAAAAATTATATATAAATGGCAGAATCAAAAGGAGTTCATTGAGTGAAATCACTCTTTGTAAATATAAAAGTGTGTGAAGCAGAATATGGAAAAATAAGAATAAAACTTACCATTAATTCGTGAATTACAAAAATATTGGTTATAAAAAGTAGAAAAATTGAGTGAAGAAAATAAAAATTTAATAAACTCATTAGTTCCAGAAGCAGTGAAAAATTCAGATTATCCACCTTCTCCAAAGAAATGTCATTTGAAAGAGATTTATTCCCGAAATCACCTAATTTGTGTGTTACTCCATTAAAAGATTTGCCACCTATAGCTGGTGTTTCTACTATAAATCCCGGAATGGAAATTGGAAAAATAAATAATGTTATTAATGAAAAATATGTTTTACATGAAGATGGAGATAAATTTAAAATTGGAGATTCAGTATTAATGCTAAATAAATATACACTATTTGTTAAAGATAGACAATATAATTTAACACCAGGACTTTGCAATTTGTTAACAAAAAATGGAAAATCAGATCTTGAGGGCAAATATACTACTAATGAACTTGATATTTACAGATATATTGTTTTAGCAACCAATGCTGTATTTCAAAGTTATATTCTTAATTAGAAAAGGAATAATCCAAGTTAAAATAGTGGTTAGAAGTGGATTAATATAATTAGTCAAATTTATAATGAACTTATAACACCTCAACCAGCACAATGCACATACAGATTTGAGGATTTTGAGGATTTTTATAAATTATTTTAAATCTGGAGAAGGCATAAAAATACAATAGTTTGCCAAAAGAATATATTTGGATGCACGATTTTATAAAATTAATTTATAGATCGTTAGTTATTCACGGTGAAGAAAATGCTGGAAATAAAAATTATCACAATGAAAAAGTATACATTATGAATATGCTAAACAATAATTTTTCTGATTTTGTTGTTAATAATCTGAAAGGAATTCCATATCTAATAAGAGTTTTAAATGTAATTCCACATTCATTTTGGAATTCTGAACATCATGGTAAAGGTGCGATAAATTAGGCATTAAACAATAAAAATTTGCCCGAAATGCATTTGCCAGGTCAATAAACAAAATTAAACGAGCCATTAGAAAGAGGAATCTCAGGAATAAATAAATTAGACGAAGCTTGCAAATATCACGATATTGCATTTAGAGATCATAAAGGTTTAGAATATAGACTTGAAGCTGATAGAATTTTACAAAAAGGAAGCAGAATAAATTATATTAGATAGAAATACTCCAATTGGAGATAAAAATTTCTTCTGCTGCTGTTGCCTCTACTACGTCGACAAAAAGAAAATTAGGATGGGGCATTAAAATTTCTTAAACTATTATTTTACTTATAGATGAAAATAAAAATCTTAACTTTCGACATACCCATTAATCAATTAAGACATTTGGGTATAGATAAATTTTAAACAAAAGATCAACTTAAGCGAAAAAAATAAAAATAAAGGTAGGCAAAGGATTCTTACTAGTTTTATCAATACCAATACAAAAAATATATATTAAGAGGTAAAACAGGAAGTGGTTTACATCATAGAGTCATAGAGGATTTCTGACAATTTTAATTGCAGCTTTAGGAGCTCTCGGTACTTAAGCTGGAGGAGCTAGTGCAATTTATATTTCTGTTGAACAAACTAAAAAAACAAATAATAAAGAATTAGAAGAACAACAGAGACACAATTTGGAAATGGAAAATAAAGATGGAAGTGGCGTAGTTGCTAAAAAAAGAGGAATTCCAAAAAAAATGTCAAATATACCCACAATCTAACATCGATATTGAAAAATGTGTAAAAATTTTAAATATTAAAAATTTCAGAAATGTTTTTATGATTGATGTACTACCAAAAAGTATGCACAAAAATTAATGTGCTGTGTTAAATTTAGATTTTTCAACAAGTATTGGCACTCATTCGGTTTGCTATTTAAAAAAATTATAACGATGTTTATTATTACGATTCATTTGGTGGCAATATACCTAATAATTTAATTAATTATTTCAAAAACAATAATGTTTATTCCAATGATGATCTAGTTCAGAATTTTAATTCTGTTATATGTGGACAGCTATGTTTAATAATAATTTTTTTTTCGAGACATTTTAAGTTTCACGATATAATTTCTATATATATTTGGGAAACTGTTAAACAAATATTTAAATAAGGACTTTAACAATGTTGCTGAGGATTTAAAAACATATGTAGATTTAAAATGCAATTCGAGTGTTTCTACTTTACAAAGAGAACCATCAAACTGTTTTGAATTTACAAAGACTTGTGATACTTTTCTAGGAAGTAAAATTGTCAATATAGCTGCGCCTATAAATAATAAACGAGTGTTCAATAAAAGATATTTCGAAAAAATATATATATGTTGATTGCTCACTTATTATCAAAGTCCTTAAACAAGTATGAGCAGTGAATGTACAAGTTTAGTGTCAGCCAGTACAAGAACAGGTAAATCAGAAACAAAAACAGTCACATCCCTAGTTAAAATATGTGGCAACATACAAGTCGTAGCAAAAAGAAGAACAATTCCTTTTGAAACTAAACTAGAAGATGTATGGCGGTCTAAAAATCACGAAGGCAGCAGTGCAAAAGGTTGTGCGTTAAGATTAAGTGAATGCTCTATGACAAGATTTTCGTTTTGAACATGTTCTTTATCTTATTAATTCCCAAATTTCAGTCGTAAATCACAGATTTTCTGGCAATATCAATCTAAGTCATCTGATAATAGAGATGTTTGCATATATATATATGCATTTAATATATATATATGCATATAATATATATATGTATATATTAGATTATGCATTGAAAAAGTTGTCGTTTCAAAATATAAAACTATTGTTTCTGATTATGCTCTAAAAGAAGATATGAATTTACAATTCAGTAATACTATTGCTGATAGTATAAAACGAGTAAATAATGCAAAACAGACATTACAAAAATATGAAGATTTCAAATATAATACTATTGTTTCTGACTATGCATTAAAAACCAATGTAGAATCAAAAACAACACTTGTGTTTATAATTTAAAACATATGTAGAATCAAAATACAATATATTGTTTCTGCTTTACAAGATCAAATTAGTTAAATTTTTGTTTATACAACAGACTATGTTTCTATTCAAAATCGTAGAATTAATAATATGGCTGATCCTGTAGACGGAAGATATGCTGCCAATAAAAGATACTTTGATGATAAATTGTAAAATTTAAACAAATCAGTTTTGAATTACTGTGATACACTTGTTAACTTGAAAGCAGAAGAAAAATCTCACAAAAAATTTAGTTACCTGCAAAGTGAAATAAAAAAACGGATAATTTTATTTAGATAATTTCTTTTTTCTTTTCTTTTTTTATGGATTGTGCTGTTTATAAAAGATTTCTGATAATTTACGATGATAATCTAACTGTTATTAAGAATTTAAAAAACTGATTAAACTAACCAATTTGATGTTGAAATAGGTGATAAATTGGTTTTTTAAATAAAAAAAATTAAAATATCAAAATATGCTGATGGGTTTATGGCTATAATTCGAATATTCATTAAATATAAAGATTAACTATATATATATATATATATATATATATATATATATATATATATATATATATAAAACTATTAAATGGAGATGACTACATCTCGCCAGCTTCAGCTGCCTAACACTTGGTGTTTGATGAGCTAGAAAGTCACTAAAAATAATAATATAAAACTGATAATACACGAAATGGATGATTAGTTCAGAAAATTAAATGTTCAATATGCAATTCTTATAAATCACAATTTTTAAAAAAAAATTCCCGAAGTAAGAGAAGGAATATTTAATTAATTATATAAGCCACAAGAAGAAATTTTCTAAGTAATTTCATATGGAATTGACGAATTATGGCAAATTGATCTTGTAGAAACGAATACTGGTAATTTAAAAGGCATATCACATATAAACAGGGGATACAAATATATTATAACAAATATCAAAATTTTTCAAAATTTTCATTTGCTATACCAATTAACAATTAAATGGTTAAAAATGTAGTAAATGCTTTAGAAAATATTTTGATGAAGAGGAAACCAAATAATTTACAAACTGATAATGTCTCGGAATTATATAACAAAACATTTGACGAACTTATGGAAAAATATATAAACCATTATTCTTCATTTTCTGAATTAAAAGCTAGTGTAGTTGAAACATTTAATCAAACTTTAAAAAATATAATGTATAAAAAATTTGCTTTCAATGGCAATTATAAATGGACAACTATATTAGACGAATTTGTGAAAGAATATAATAATTCAAAAAATCGAACTATTGGAATGAAACTAATCGAAGTTAATAAAATTAATAAATTTATTGCAAACAGATTGAGTAAATATTTTTAAACCAAAATATAAAATTGGTGATGTCGTTCGTGATAGCAAAATTTATTTTTTTTTTTTTTAATGTTATACCATTAATTGGTCGACAGAATTATTTACTATCAGAAAAAATTTTAATTATGATGTACCAACTTACAAATTAATATATATTAATGGAGAAGAAATAAAAGGCAATTGTTTATGAATAAAAATTATGAACATAGACTTCCCCTATGAATAATTAGTTGAAAAAATTTTAAATGATGAACTAATTTATGTTAATCGATTAGATTTTGATAACTCATATAATTAATAAAAACTCATTAATAAAAAAGGTGTTTTATAAATTTAAATATGATAACTAACTTATTTACTCAATTTGGTGAAGATTATTAATATAATTAATTATTTGTTGTTGAGTATAGTTATTTCTGACCATTCTCTGATATAAATTGATTGAATTTGGAATATATTCAAATCTCAATAATTCTTCATAATTTGGATGTCTGTATTCATTTCTATACAATTGTATTTGAATATTTTTGAGGTCTAATGACGTAATAATCATATTCGCAATTATTATCAAATAATTAAAAAAAACGAAAGTTGGATTTCTCGGATTTCATTATTTCTGCGATTTATTACATCGAAAGCCATATGAACTGTATCTATTAAATTTTCCACATGTTTATCTTTTTTTGTATTAATATTTCTTAATTATTAACTTCTATTTCATTCATTTTATTTTTATTCTGTAATTGTTTTAATTTTCTATCTTTGATTTAATTACTTTTTGTAATTTATATTCACCATGCTTTCTTATTGATAGAAGAACTTCAGATGTTGCCAATTTTTATTTTGTTTCTTCTTTTTAGAAGATAAAACAAGTGAATGTAAGCATGATTCATTAATAAATATGGCATGTGATTGCATTTTTGAAAGAAACCCAGTTTTTCGGCCCCCTTTAATATTTTTAAAATGTAGCTTATCTTAATCATTAACATGATTTTGAATAGCATTTCTAGGTTTCTCACAGTCCACAATTTCAGCAACATCTTTTGTTTTAAACCAAGGATTATTATCACATCAATAATAATAAACAATTGTTTACCAAACTATGTACGCTTGTTATTATTTATATCTAAAATCGACTCCATTTTGACAAGTGTACAGTAGATAAGGGTTTTTATGTGTGTTATTTAGAATAACAGAATTTTATGAAGGAAATGAAAAATTATATATTAATTAAATTGTTTATAATACAGAACAATCAAGGTTTAAAGGGTTAAAATATCCAAATTATTAACAATATCTTTCATTTTATATATAATTTCGTTAAATGATTTACACTTTATACCTAACAACATAATGATTTTTTTTACCAGCTCTAGAGATTTTTTTTTGTAAATTCATTATATTCACTAACAGTCTCATTACTAAAAAAAAATGCAGTAAACCATTTGTATATCTAAAAGCAGACTCTAACATATTTGGTTAATAAGGCAATTTTTACCTAATTTGGCCATGCTCTTTTATCTGGAAATAATATTCGTCTATTTCAGTACAACACAACTTTTCAGAGAATATGAATGATTTCCCTGAATATGATTAAGAATATCATTTTTTTTAAATATTGATCACTTATTCCATTTGAAGAAAATCCTTTTGGATATCCATTTGAAATTTTATAACTATAATCAGTCATATAAATTTTGTCATCTACAAACATGACTATTTCACCCGAAAGTCTTCGATACATAAAAAAATTCTTGAAATCATGTGGTAAAAAATTAAACCAATCTGTTATCAAAAATGGTTTATTGATTATTTTGTTGTCATTCAAATCTTAGTCCAAATGTGTTTCTTGTAAAAAATGTACAACACTCTTACAAATATAAAATTTGTTTTTATATATTCACTTTGCATAAATCAATTGGTTCATTTTCATTATCATTTAAATTATTTTGTAGAGGTGGCCCATAAGTGTTTGGAATGTTTGAAGGTCTTCTGAATGGAAATCAAACAGATTATTAAGAACTGTATACATAATTGCATTTTTTTCGTTCGTGTGTTAAAGACCTAATTCTTGGCCATTTTAATGAATCAAAACTGCTGGTAAATTAACTTGATTTTCGGGTGTGTTTTTTGCATCATTAAATATTGTTGCTTTTTGATGTGAATTAAAGGGTATGTTTTTAATTTAAAAAAGTGTGTGCTAATGCCATATGAGTATAAAATAATATAACAAGGACTACTAGATGGTTTCTGATATTTATGTTGCCTTGTTTATAAGATACAAGTTTGTCTGAAAAACTGCATCATAAACAAATTGCAAATTTATATGTTTACTTTTTAATTGTATAATTAGCAAATCAAACATTTCATTCTAATTTATTTTTATACCATTTGTTGGTTGAGAAAAGCTACCTAATATATCATCTTTAACACCACCCCTGTGCTTAGTGATTAAATTAGGAGGGTCTTTAATGAGTTTACCATCAATTGAAGAAACATTATGTTATTCTTGGAATCTTTTTAAAGAATTTTCATACTTTTCTTGACCAGTAATTGAAAGCGAATTTGCATTAGCTTCGAAATATATATATTTATTAAAATAATCGATAACACATTTTGTTCGATTGTCTTTTTAGCATGTCGCAAAATTTATTTTCAGGGTACCAAAAATAATGATTATATCAAAATTAAATTATAAACAAAATTTTTATTTTATCAACTTGTTAATTTTTTTTTTTATACTTTCCATTATTAATTTTTTATTCAAATATAAAGTTATAAAACTATAGTTTTCATTCCAACATTTTGCACAAATTTCTTTAAATTTTTCATAATATGCTTGTCTAAAAATACACAAAAATTTTGTGTTACCTCTTACCAATTATTCCGAAACTCTCGAATATGTTTGAGCTAAATAAAATACATCGATATTTTCATTTCCTCCATGAGTAAAATATTCGAGAAATATATCTTGATTTATCTAAAATAACATTATAAAATATGACAAGAGAGCTGTTTTCACATTCATCTAATGATATCAACTCATCATTGTTATGAACAAAATATGCCACCTTTTCATTAATTTTCAGCTTTTTTGACATTGCCTCAAAATCATTTTGTAACACAATATATTTGGGATGATTTAAACTTTTTGAGCAAACATGCAATTTATAAAAATTAAGATGCCCTAAGTTAAAAATAAAATTTATCATCAAATTAGTTTTTTCACTATTACTAGGTCCAACTATTATTGCTCTAATGTCATCAGGCAATAGTTAGCCATTTTTTTTTGGGTTTTCTTCAGAAATTAAAACACCATTGCCCAATTAACTTTGGGCTACTTTAGCTGTCGCTTTTTCATTTAATACAACAATTTTTTTCTAATAAATGAAAAGAAATGATTTAAAATATCAGGCAATAGTTTTGTTCTAAAGAAAAAACTTAATTATATCATTCATAATAATAAATCTATTGCTTTAATTAGTTTCCATATAAGGTTTTTAACACCAAATATAAATAATAATACTACAATAACATTTGAAAAAGTTATTGTTGATAAAAAAAGATGTTATAACAATTCCTAGAGGTCAATATGATATCGAATCTTTAAAATAAACTATCAATTCAATTGGACCTTTTCAACAAATAATATTGAATTAACATCAGGAACTGTAAAAAAAATAGAATATCAATAAAATCTTAGATTGAAATTAAATTTTATGATAGATTATCTGATATGCTGAGATTTGAAAGAAATATTATTATTGAGAAAGATAAAATTGTTGTAGGTACTGAATTAGCTAATTTTAATCATTTAAAACAAAACAATAATGGTCATTGTAACTTGGATTATGGAATGTTTGTAAACTATGATGAATCTTATGACTTTGAAACTATTATTATAGCAAGTTTTCCACAAAAAACTATGTTTGGTTTTTGATATTATAATTTATGAGTCTGTGTATCCGGTTTTTTATAAAATTAATAATGAGAGTTTGATCACATTGTTTGGGAAATCAGAGATGAAAATGGAAAATTATTTATTTTTGATGGTGCTGGTATCGATATATGTTTTAGAAACTGAAGAAGTTTAAACTACAATAATAATAAAATTATTCATTTTGATAGCCTTGTGGTGATGTAACAATTTTATTTTCTAATATAATTATTTTGTTATTATAAGGATTTAATGCAATTTTATTAACTTCAACTCGATATATTTCATATTTCTCTCTTCTTATTAAATTCGTTGTTCTATATTGTATTTTCTCTTTAAAAAACTATTCTTAAGGTCATCACATGATATTCTCTTATTGACCACACATTTCTTTACTCCTTTAGATTTTTTATTTTTTTATTGTCAACCTTTTAACCTTTCACTCATAAACCAACAAATTATTTAATTATTTTCCATTCATCTTTCTTTTTCCTAAATTGTTTTTATTTATTTGAGGCAAGTTATAAATATTTTCATTTGGATAATCACTTGTATCAAATTTAGCTAACATCGACTTCACATCTTTATAAAAATCTTCAGTTTTTATGTTATATATGTGTGAATCAGTATCCTGATAACACAATCAATTTTATAACCTTATTTTGGTTTCACTTCTTTATAATGGAAATTGTTCATTCATTATATTGATATATCTAAAATTGACATACCTACATAAATGGGTTTATTTAATGTTACGGTGGTTTTATTCATATGTATTGCAGCAAGTTTCTTGTTTAATATAGAACGTCTTATAAAAGTCAGTTATGCTATTAATTTTTCACATTTTTCAGTATCTGATACTAGTTTTATATCAACTCTGTTGCTGATATTTTCCATAGTTTTACCAAATAGTGAACTATTCGTGAGATAATAACAATCTTTTTCAAATTGGTTTTTGGCATTAGTTCTCATTGTTGAGACTTTTTTTTTTTAACCAATCTGACTGATCTAACATTAATATTATGTGTATATTTGTAAATTTTTATCCAGTTTTTAAATGTTGTTTTAAATTCTGATTGTGTTATACATACTTTTCTGTTTTATGTAATGTTTTTTAATAAATTAGGTTTATTTGTTTATGGAACTATTTTATTTTCAGGACAAAAATGGAGAATTTTATATAGATTATGTAGTTCTTGTGGGTATTCTAAATCAACTTCTAATATATAACCATATTCACAATCATTCTCCATATTTTTTTTTCGCTCCAGTAATCTAAATCATTTAATGAATAATAAACCCAATGGAAACCACCATATGGTAAGTATTGAGACATCATATAAATTATTAGCATCAAGATATATTTAAAAATTTGATTCTTGATTAGAGTTCCATCTAAATATTTGTTATTTCCATATATCATTTACAATGTTGTGAAATTCCACCTCTAATATCCTTTTCAATCATTAAAATCATATCATAATTATGTATTTAATATAATGATTGTTTAGTCATTTTTAACATTGCATCCCATGATAATCCGAGCTGTAAAATGCCAAGCAGGATTCTACTTGAACATTTGGAAAATTAATTTGTGTATTTTGTATTTGATTTTTAGTTAAAATAGATGATAATTCAGCTAAACTAGTGTCTATGAATGTCATTTTTAGACTTTGTTGTTTCCCTTGGGTTAGGTTTGGTGGTTGATATTTTCTTTAAAATTGATTCAAAATTGGCATATATATAACGAAAGAAACCTTCATTGTATGTTTATAATTTTTGAAGAATATTTCCTCTCCTTTTGAAGGTACTTGAATTTTTACTGCTTCATTTTTAGAAGTTTTCTGTATGTTTATTTAATTTATACTGAGAGTAAAATAATTGAAGAAACATATTACATATATAAGCTTTAAGTTGCTCATTATTTTTTGTGTTGAGACTAATATAGGTAAATCTTTTATCCAACAACAATGTGGGTTTTCACCATTTTCAAAATAATGTAAACATGTATGTTTTCCTTTTTATTCTTTGTAAGTTGTAGTGGATATACCACAGATTTATCACCTTCATCATCTATATAGTATACATTTATAGATATGTCAATTTGATTTTCAATTTTTGGTATATCAACAATTTTAATAGAATATTCATATTTATCTATTTCTTCACAGATATTAAGACCCACATTCTTATGTTTAGAAACTCTTGTGGATCTTTTTTGCAGGAAAAAAAAAGCAGACTTTATTGTCAAAGAAATCATTTTTGATCATTATTATTTACATTTATGAATTCTTTTTATTTCTTAATAAATTCAGGTAGTTTAATATATGATGAGCCACTCAATGGATTATATTTATTTATTGCTAGTTGCATTTCAATTATTTAATCTCAAGCCCATCCAAAACCATTTTTTTAAATTCAATTAATTTTGTAAGCAATTCCCCCATTATAATGCTATAACCTTTGTAAATTCTCCTTTGTTTAAAATTCTATAATTAAATGACTGAAATACAAAATTCTACTTAAATACTTTCGTCTTGCTGGTTTTCAACCCTCTTAATGTTTTAAGTTTATTGTATATTATTTCAAAACCTTTATTTTTTAATGATCTTAAAAATGATTAGGCTCTACTAAATTAAAGTAATTTCCAATGTTTTATGTTTATATGCTACCTTTAAAAGCTTTATTCACTAAGTTATTTTTATAGGTTCTTCTCTTTTTTTGTTAACAAAATAATATTTATTGAATGGAAATATTATGTTTAATTTCTCTTTATCTTGTTTATATATATAAATTTTGAAAATGGTAAATTTTCTAAGTTTCTGTTTCTGTCCACACATAATTTTTCAATCTTTTTTCTCTCCTCTTCTCTATGGCCATCCATACACATTTCCATCAGAAATAAGGATTTATATACAAAATCACGATTTTATATGCTACCATCGAAATCCATTTCAATGTTTAGAGGAATAGTTAAAAAGACAGATGCTGCAACTAATCCAGCAACTACAGGAATAGTGAGAAATAGAATACTTCATTCAATCGACAGAATTGCATATCTGCTCAATGGTGTTGAAATTGACCAACATGAGATGTTGGAATTACTTCCACGATAAAGAACTATCTCTCACAAACTGTGAACTATCTTTATACAGGGCTTATGCTGGGTGGAGCTATTCTAACAATTATACACTACAAATAAACCGAGGTGGTAAATACAAAGATGTTATACCGTTAAGTAAAGTACTTGGATTTGCAGAAGACTATAAACATGTTATATTAAATGCTAACCAAGAATTAGTTACTATATTCGGTAGTATGCATTTGAAGCTATATACGATACAGCTTATAACAAGGAAGGTGTAACATTTGAATTATGCAGTGTTGCATGACTGATGCCACATATTGAAATTAACACTTGTGAGCATGTAAAGTTCTTAAAGTATATCGAAAAGGGGAGAATTTAGACATTGACTTCAGGTCATGGCCTTTAGAAACGTTTCCAACACTACCTACATTACAAAAAGTTGTGTGGAATATTAAATCAAGTTTTTTGTCCGAAAAAACATGTTATGTTGTCATTTGTTTTCAAACAAACCATCAAAACAATTTAAAAGTGGATAGATTGTTATTCGATAATTGTGATATGAAAAACATTTAACTGTATCTAAACAGCCAAGCTTATCCCTATGTTGATTTTAATACAAACTTTCGAAATGGAGAATTCATTATTTGTTTCAATATGTACAGGCTGTATCAGGAAACATATTATAACAAAAACAGTTCACCTATCCTTGAAGCCAAAGCATTTAAGAACAGAGGAGCATTATTTGTATTTGATGTAAGCAAACAAAATGACACCATTAGCAATCATGTAATTTATTCATGAATTGAAATAATTGCAAATACACCCATTCCAGAAAATATGCAAGCTTTTGCTTTGATAATTCACTATAAATTGGCAAGCTATAATTTAAGAGATAAATTGGTGAATATATTGATGTCAGTCAATAGCATCGAACCTTGATTGTGACAAGATGTTCTGCAATGTTCAGGGATTTCAATCTGCAGATAAATTTATCATTAAAGAATTGACTAACTGATATGGAAGACAATGTGTCCATTTTTAATTTTAAACCACCATTTGAGTGGAAATACCTATGTTCAAAGTACAAGAAAACAAATATATGGGTTACGAAACATCAGCATGGTTTAACATGGGAGAGTGGATGCATTAACTATGAGAATATAGAGGATATATGCAAGAACTATTTTTAAAAAACTATGAGATATATGTGTGGACTCGACCAATAACCCATTTTAGAAAGTGTTTGGAATGGAAAAGTAACTGATATTCAAAAAGTCTACAACTGTCCTTCATTCAAAAAATTACATATAACATATGGATATAAACCCACATTCTTCTCTGCAGAGGAAAACTCTAAATTAATGCTAAATTGGTAATTTATGACTGATTGGGGTCAAGTGGATAAAGATGAAGATGAAGATGATTCTCCAGTGGATGTTATACATGTAATATGGCACTATCTGGAATGAGAGAATATTGTGGAGTAACAAGTTTAATTTAGAATAAAAGTAATAGGTTTTGTGCAGAGCAGTACGGTTTTAAATATGAAACAAGATGAGAACGAGATCACATGCTCGTGCATAGGGAAACAATGTGTAAATTGAAAATTAGCAAGTTATTTACACTCTGGAGTAAACTGTTTAGGAGAAGTCTGGGAAAGAAATACTCTTAGTAATATTCTTACTTTCCTATTTTAAACATTTCCAACAAGCTGATATTTACATCTCTCTCATATCTGGAAACTCAAGTGTGAATTACTCTTGTTTGTGTAGATGAATAATACATCAGTTTGGAGAGAAACATACCCAATATCCATTAGAGGGTGTAAAATGTAATGATTTAATAGCTTTTCAGATCTGAAAAAAAATGTCCGAATACAAGTCTAACATCTAAGAAGCATATTCACACTTTTCCTGATTTACCAGAATGTATAATATTACATGAAAAATGCTAACGATCAAACAGATGAGAAGACCACAAATATGTATATTGCCATGGAGAAGATATGATGTAAAAAGTGTTATTGTAACCACCTAATGATGACAAAATGTACTCTGTAATAAAATGTAAAGAATAAATGGTTTGAAAATACTCATTTATTTTACTCACTTGCCAAATGCATGATTTTTAATATTCATGTATAAATAAATATGACAATTAAATGTTATGTAAATGTTGGTTATGTGCATTTAACAATCAAATCTAACTGTGTTTGCACATAGATGTTGAAATTTGTGTGTGGTATATTGATTAAATTATATATTTGTAATTTGAAAGTGGTATAATATGTAAAACCTTGTAAACACACATTTTAGGATTCAGACATATTGCATTTAAAACTAATAATGGAACCGAATTTACAATTCCTAGAAACAAACTTATTGCTTACATATATAATTCCTAGAATTTCCCTATCATGGATTATAAAAAGGTGTTCAACATCCAATTCTTTTGTTAGTTGTCTTCATACCAGTTTGATAAGATATTTGCAAAAAAAATCTTGGTATACATTTTTGTTTAAATATGGAACTTGGAACAGTGTGGGAGCACTGATGCCTTTGCTGTGTTGCTTCTGTGGTAAACCATTTACAGGTGTGCGAAACTTGCGAAGACATGAAAGAATAACCTGTGGAATGAAAAATTGAAGACAATAGTTTCAGTGTAAATTCTGCCATGTTCAGTTTTCTCAGACTATTACTTTAAAGAGACATTGTACATTTTGCAACACTGCTCCATAATCCACTTCACAACCTGCTCCATCTGCTCCACAACCTGCTCCACTTGCTCCACACCCTGCTTCACAGCCTGCTCCACAGCCTGCTCCACATCCTGCTCCACCTGATCCACAGTCAGCTCCACAGACTGCACCACGAATAGCATTTCCTGCTCCACCTACTGCATTTCCTCCAAAATGTTGATACATTTGTTTATTGAAGAATTTATTACCTGAACTGTAGTACGAGCTATTAACCAGTGTGTTTGCTGGCAGGTAAAGTGAGGCACGAATAGTTAATGACCAAACTACTACTGATGCAGCATTTGAACGATTTTTTTCAAGGTGCAGAATACTTCTGTTGAAGTTGACTATGACATCACCCAGGCCAGTTACGATGAGTGATAATGTATTGTGTAAGTTTCTGAAAACCTTCGCAGCAGATGATGGAGCTACAGAGTCCTTCTACTTTCAGAGCCAAGCTCTTCCCATTCTCCATTCGTCAGATGTTCGTGAAATTTATGATGATAGCATAGTGCCTTGCCTAACCTCTAGACATCAAGAGTTTAGTACACGAGGCAGTGGTTGGGCCTTGCAGTTAATACAATATATCAATATCAATATCTCGCCATATAAGCCCATCACCACCATTGTTGCACCCACTAAGTTAGCCAATAAGAAAGTATGAAGTTAATCCATCAATTATAGCTTGCAAAAAAATTAATGTTGTGTACCTTTTTTAGTCACCCTATACTTTCTTTGTTAAAAATAATTGTTGTGTAAAAGAAAAACATGTTTTAAATTATGTTACTATGCCAAAACTTGTATGATGAGTTTAAAATAAGTTTGGTTTTTATCAAGAATTAATAGATTATTTACTTGAATTCTTAAAGAAACAAAATACTCTTGAGTATGTAAAAACTTGCTTTTCACAGCAAATTTAGTCTTTTCCATCTCATTACTAATTTAAGAAAATATAGGGAGAGCTCCGAGCCAAGTTTACAAAAGTTTTTCAAATTAGAATTTTTATAGGCTTGTTCAGTTTTGGAGTAGCCAGTATGTGTACACAGACAACTTGTTTATTTAGCTCTGTTTGGAAAGCACCATCTTTATGTTGGCCTCCTTGTAACCATGCCATGGAGCAGTTCCCACACACCACACAATGTTTCATTAATGTTTCAGACACATCACCATCTTTCATTTACATAACATAACTTTCTCAAGCTTTCAGATACATAACTGAAATATATCCAAGTTACATTGTCTTTTGCTAGATCGCGTTATGTTTTGTTATATTTCAGATATGTAATTTTAATTGTGTTCCCAGAATGCACTTTCCTGTCTACATTGTCTATGGATATTTGCAAATGGCAACGACAACTCGTGGATGCTGTGTGGATGTTTGGTTAGTTGTTATTTAATATGTTACGAATTTCGTTCATGTAAGTGAAGGAAATATTTTATTACATATGTTTTGTTCCAAAACATTTTGGGAAGCAAGTAAATGGTTTATTTCATATTATGTGCATTATATGATTCCCTGAAGATACAGTCCTTGCTTGTATATATATATTGCTTCGTAATGAAAATACGATATGTGACAAAACAATATGTTGGTAGAGTTGTGCGAATATTTGGTAGGCCCTACCATGAAACTAAATCGAAAAATGCAAACTTTCTTTTTCATTTTAATAAGAAATATTTTCATCCATAGTGGTGACGAAATGAAAATTCTCGGTTTCAACGAATATCCTTGTGCTTATTGAATAATTGTTTAATTAACTGAAAAAGAAAATTTAAATTTATGTGCAGCTTCTTTGTTTACAGTATTGTATAACAAAAATAATTATTTAAACTTGTAGTGGAGATGCTTGGAATAACCTCTGTGTTAGTAATGTGATTCTGTAATAAGTACTAGTAATTTGAAATAATATTAAGAATTTTATTAAATTTTCGCAAAGATAAACTTCTCATGGGATTATTAGTTTTTGCTTAATTTTCGCGAATGTTTGTATAGTATTTCTCGTTTTCTTTTCATAGGAATAAAAGTCACATTGGTACAACCCCATACGTTTGTACTGGCAGCTCTCTATAAATGTTGTTCTCAATACCTAAATTGTATTGAAATAGGTTTTTTTTATTTACGATATCTCATGTTTTGCAACTAAAGTGTTTGGAAATAAAAAAATTCTGCAAAGTTGTGTTTTCCAATGAGTAAACTTTGTTCAGTGTATCTTAACACAATTAAATAGAGTTGTGCAAATTTTCGATATGCTGAACTGAAAATGAAAAATCTTAATTTTCATTTCATTTTTATTTCGGTGAGAAAACTTCATTACCAAAAGTCTATAAAAGGTAAATTATAAAGATCAATGATTGAGTTTTAGAAAATTTGAAAGTTCAATTTTAAAGGTACCCCCTCCATGAATTTTGTTACAGTATTTATTCCATCCTTGTGGAGTACACTCATTTATAGGCCATTCACTGTAAAGTCAGCACTTTGGAAATCAAACTATGAAAATAATCACAAATCAAAACACTTTTCCACTCGACTGATGCATCAATAAAGTTATCGGGTCCACGGAAATTTTCAGAGAATGGTCGAAAAGTACAAAATAAGGAGAAAAGTAGAGCCCAAGTAGCACTTTCGAAGGTGCTGACATTACCGTGAACATCCTATACCTTATTTGGTTATGCTATTAGGCCTATGCTGTCACCACAAATGTTAGTATAATTTTAAGATTTTCATTAAACTTCAGTTATTAAGTTCTCATCAAATTTTTATTTTTGTGTCTAATTAATATATTGTACACACTTATATTAGATACATATATTACAGGAAAGTATAAATTTTGGTGTTTCTTAAGAATGGATGCTTTTCAGAAGGGAAAAAATCTTGGAAAGTGGTATCATTTCCACTCTGCTAACTGCACAGAACACGACTTTACTAGGGGCATCAACATTTGACCAATAGAAACCACAAAACCGATATTGGGGAGCGTTACGAAGATCAGGGAAATTGTGAGATAAAATGGGTGAATAATAAGTAAATAATGTAATATTTATTCATTAAAAAATACATTAAATTGCAAAAAAAAAAGAACCAAACATCAACTAAATAGACAATATTTATAATACAAGCTACAAACATGATAGTGGAGAGGGCTATGAAGATCAGGGAAATTATGGGGTAAAAAAATACAAAATATGTACATTTTCATTATAAACTTTTATCCGTAAATTTCTCTCCAGTTCATAGCCTCCCCCACTATAGTATTTCTAAATTGAATTGGTCACATTGTCAATTCAGGTAATGTTCAGTTCAATCTTTTTGGAATTAGAAATGTTTTCATGACACAACATTACAGTAATGTTACAGATAGTACAAAAATATGGCAAGTTGCAAAACACACACACACATTATTTCTCAGTGAAAATAGGCTACACATGACAATCATTTATGGGGAATTTTCAAGCTTCACTGATGTGTGATGCTTCGCGTCACCAACTAAATAAAATTGCAGGTGTGCCTTGAATCCCTGTTTTGGGGATTTACTCCCCTGCTGGCACTGAGAGTTTGGCTCGGTAATTTTTGGCTATGCTTGTACAGTTATTTTCCTTGCGAGAGGGCTATGCTTGAAAATCGTTTGTGGGGAAACTCCAAGCTTTGCAGATGCGTGACGCTTCGCATCACCAACTGAGAAAAATTTACCGGCTCGCTTTGAATCACTATTTTGAGGATTTACTCCCCTGCTGGCAATGGGACTCTGGCTCGGTGCATAATGTTTGGCTATGCTTGTACAGTAATTTTCCTTGCGATAGGGCTTAATAAATCCCCATAACAGTCACTGTTATGGGGATTTATTCCCTTGCTGGTGCTGGGATTCTGGCTAGGTGCATAATGTTTGGCTATGCTTGTACAGCAAATTTCTTTTCGAGGGGGCTACGTTTGAAAATCATTTGTGAGGAAGCTGTAAGTTTCGCTGATGCTTGACACTTTGTGTCACAAATTAAAAAAATTACTGGCACACCTTGAATCATGGTTTTGGGAATTTACTTCCCTGCTGATGCTGGAACTCTGGCTCTGTGCATAATGTTTGGCTATGCTTGTACAGTAATTTTCCTTGCGAGGAGCTACACTTGAATATCATTTGTGGGGCAACTCCAAACTTCGCTGATGCATAACACTTCGTGTCACCACCTAAAAAAATTGCCGGCCTATCTTGAATAACTGTTTTCGGGATTTATTCCCCTGCTGGTGCTGGGACTCTGGTCTGGCTTGGTGCATAATATTTGCTTACACTTGTACAGTATTTTTGCAATTTATATTTTCGTGAATAAATGTTACATTATATAGGTACATATGTTTCACTGGTTTTACCTCACAATTTCCCTGATCTTCATAACCATCTCCACTATCGTTTTTGGGGTTTCTATTAGTCAAATGTAGATGTAACTAGTAAATTGGTGTTCTGTATAATTTGTGGAGTGGAGTCATACCACTTTGCGAGAGAAAAAAATTACCATGAAATTATTTTCATTTTGATAATACTCACCTAATCACTCGCCATTCATATGGTGTATATGAATACACACACCACAATGGCTATCCATTTGAACACACTACACAGACACACTAATCATTGCACATATATTATAACTTTACTTTTCCCTTGCTATAGTAGCATAGAAACACTCATAATTTCACACAATTAGTCTCTTAACAGGGCTCTGTAACATCTATGATATCTATATTTATTCTACAAGTAATACGTTTTATCCTCTTGTAAATATAGACCAGGTAAGTGTTGAGTAATTCACCAGAATTACATAATGTTCCGACACTGTACCATACATGTGTTGTTTACCTGTATAACCTCAGTGCCACACTATAAATATACCAGGAGCATAATGTTTTACTCATTAAATATTCGTTGCAAAAGATATTCTTACACTTAAAACAATTCACCTATCCTATATAAATATATTCTACATAAATTATACGTATTTTATAGCATAAATACAGCAATCTTGATCACCTTCCTACCTATCAAGTTTAATTTTTTTTTACAAAACACATCTTGAAAACTCTCCAAAATTCCTAGTAATAATGATTAGTAATAATAATATCTAAAGCTCCGCATTGCTTCACTGGTTCAACGACATTGCACGAAGCTTTGTGTGAATCGAAGGGAGGCATAAACAAATAGGAATTATAGTCTGCTAGATTTTTCCCATTACGATTTATATACGTTGCTGGATTTGTAAATGCAAATTCCTCACAATGCTTTTACGACCGGCCTTGTGTGCAGATGTGCAGAACGGAAACAAAACACTCAGATATGTTTCACTGAAAAAGAGCAAGTTGCTCAACACTGACAAGCAATATGGTGGCATAGGCCTACTTGAAATATATTAATACTTTCTGAGAAATGTATCGACAAATGTAAACTAACTTGATTATGAAGCATTGCCAACATGTTTAGTGAGCTGCAAAAGTTACATGCCTAGTTACAGTTTTCTCTATGAAGAAATATAATTTGTGAACACTTATTGTTGTGAAATTTTATAGTAAATACATATTTTTCACTGAGGGGAAGTTTATATTTTTAATTATGAAAAAATATACATTTGTGAACTTTTCAGCACTGTTTACAATTAATGAATATCTTGATGTCTCTACAGATGTGCATGATACGTACACTTATTTGTGTGTATCTATGGTCATATACTAATCATGTTTATTTCACTATCGACATGGTACAATTAGAACATCAATGATTATATTTACTCGGTCTCAAAATTAATAGGTGATAATGTAGGCAAGCGTATCACATCTAATATTCTGATACCACAAAAATGAACAAAATTCACGTGATTCTAATGACATGATTCAAGTTATGAAATGTGCAGATGTACTCATTAACACTGTGCAGCACATAACATTTTCGGCAATGATACAAACAACAAATTAACTGAAATTTTTTTTCTTTACAAGCAAGTCATTTGGCAGTCACAAAATGGGCCAATTTGTTGTAGTGGAAACATTTTGGTCAACTTTGTACAAATATGTAGATAGCTGAGCAATATCAAGTAACGGTTTGCAATTCAAAGTAATAGAAATTGTGACTCTTGGACAGCATTAATGAATACGTAATAAGTATGCTACTGTTTTAGACACTGGAATAACCTTGCATCTAAAAAGTCTGCTCTACTAATTTCGAAAATTTGGCTTCACTACTGATTAATATTTTTCTTTTCTTTGTTTATTTTATGTGTGAAAATTCAGCATTTTGTTTATATTTATTTATTTTTGCAGGAAACAACAGAAACAAGATCAAGTATAACAGCTTACAAGAGGGCAAGCATGATATATTTCTCACCCCACTGTCAATATAAGAATGCAAGCTGGTATTTCTCACCCCCACTGTCAATATTTTAATAAATATCCTACAATTTATAACTGTTGTGTTTTATTTCGATTATATTACAGTCATTCGCAGAAAAGGGATTTCCAATGTTTTGTGTGGCTTGTTAACATACTGGTTATAGCCACTTCAGTAATTATAACGTAACTGACCAATGTTAAGGTCTGAATTAACAGTATATTGGGATTTTCTAGAAATTGCTTGGTTCCCGGAAATATTTGAGGCTAGAGGGCTCTGAAGACAAGGAAAATTGAAGGCTGTTAAGATACAAAATTATTAAGGAATATGGTACCCATTCATTAGGTTGAAAATTTTAAGATTCAAAAGGGCAAATGTGACAGAAATATTTCTTTAACTACAGTACTACTTCTGTATTGTACAAATTAGTTGATTTTAATGCAAAAGTTAAAATCCTTGCTTCCTGCACTAACTTAAATGCTTCATGCTTATTTTTTATGTGAATGATTATTTTCTTGATTTATAAACAAAGCTGCTGTTTATGATAATCCCTCATTTCATGTTGTTTAACTAAACTATGATTCTTTAATAAAACCAACCTAAATAATTTTAAGCTTGTACTGCCTTTATTTTCTTGAGCAATAAAGAACTCGTGACCACACTTGTGGTTTTCTTTTGTTTGCGCCAATTATATTACATTTTCCCTAGCAACACTCAAATGACATCTCTGATATTTTAATAGGTTTGTTTGGAAAATAAAACATATGTCAAAATATAATCGCATTTTGTGTATTCCTTGCTACATAATTGACTTATCTTAAGACAGTGCCAAATAGAATTTGCCAAATGAAAGTACTTGTATTTGGAAGTAGAAGACAACTTATATTATAGTGTAAGGTTTGAAATATATTTAATTCTTCCATGCTGAAGTTACATGCACTGTATGTTCAGCCTTACCTGTGTTTTGAAAATAACAACTGTCGTATCACTATACAGGATCAGCACTTACTTGGCTCAGTTATCCTGCATGCCAGCTGCCAACACACTATCTCCAACAAACAAGACTACTGGCTGTGTCATGAAACCAACCCTCAATATTCATCAAGAAACTAAGAGCTTTATTCATAGTCAGAGCTTCATCCAAGGATGATCCAGAGATGATCTTCCTCGAAGTTGGTCCGAGGTTAGTCTGGACTATGGGTGGACTAACTATATTGTATTCTTGCACCCCGATGAGAGTAGGACTAACTTTAGTCAAAGGATCATGGACGTACACTGTTGTCAAGTTTACTATGCATTCGCATTGCATATTTTGTGTCTAGATAGTGCCACGTAGAATATAACTTATTAATAAAAAAATTGGTTTTTCTTTCCATATTTATTACTAATTTACAATAATGCTAATATATTTAAAAATAAAGAGAATACAATCTATTATACTGTGTGTTGAGTTGAAAATAAAATTTGACATTTTATAAATATAAATATATTTTACACAGCAATTTTACAATAGAAAAAGAGTATATAAAATATCTTGGCCATATATTTAGGTTAAATTATTTCCATTTAAAAGGGTTGCTTTCGGTAATGAAATTAATATACTAATATTTTAATATTCCATTTTGATTTGTTCAATTTGCATAGCACACACATATGCACTGGTAATAGGGGCTGGTTTCATTTTATTATGCAAATACTGTCTTTATAACGATGTTAAATGTGTATTGTAATGTTAAATACATTACAAAAGTACATTAACTGCTTAAAATTCTATCTCCCAGAAAAGATTCGATCCTGCATTCCTCTGCTCTGTGACATGCAGATCAATATTTTACACAGTACACCTTTTATTTCCACCAAAGTGTATTCACCTCGCGGCAGACTCGACAATAGTGTTTTATTCACATAGTCAGGGCACACCTAAGATTCCTTTCTCTGTGATATATGCTGTAATTATTGCTGTGGTGATAGTTTCTAAATCGCGTATCCTGAAATTTACTCTTTCTTTCCCTTGTGTGCTATTACTTTCTTGCTCTGTAGCCAATCTGATTACATGTTTTGTGATGGAAGGGGGGTTACATATGCTTTGTTGACAAATTGAGGTTGCAAGAAATTGTGTGAAGCAGAAGTGTCGATCAATGCATGACGTGGTTTATTGTTGACAAACACAAGTATGCAGATAAATTGTGCTGTTGCTTCACTCACCTGATTCACTATGGCCAGCGGGGGTGTCAATTCGAGTTATTGTAGTTTTGATGGGACCAGGGCATCAGAGGCATCATGCCCCCTTACCCGCGCTTCCCGTTTCCCTGCAGATTGCCTACAATACCTTGATAGCCGTCAAGGTGCGGGTTGTTGGGACACTGGCTGTGTCAATTGTAGGCCTTGGCTGGCCTGCAGTAGCGACAAGGATGCAGCGGCTTCCCTGTCCTCTCCAATTGGGCATCTTGACTCATAGGAACACTTGCGACACCATTTTGTTTGCTATACCCGACATCCCGTGCGTTGTTGACATTACTGTTTACATGAGAAAATTTTGAAGTTGACTGTCCGGACTATGGCTTGTTGTACATTTTCGGTTGCACACTGTCCTTTGCACTGTTGTCTTCTTGTGGCTCGTGCCACCATCGTGCGGCATCGTTATCGTGGTATATTTGGTATGGATTTAGTTCCAATATGATTGCAGCTCCCATTATCTCTTTGGCAGTCCTGTTTAGCAGTGGAACTACTGCTGTGCAGTATTCCGGTAAGACCATTTCTGCTACGACCTCCATCACTTTATGCTCAGGCAGATGCGGGTGAAAATGCTGTACAGGTGCACTTTGCACGTGATTAATGTGGTGAGAGGCTCGCCAGGTTGTTGGGCTTGTAGCATCAGCATGCTTTGTACTTGCAGTGATGAGAATGCACCGCCGAACAGGCACCGAAAGCTGTGGATGAACACTTGCAATGATAGTCCGTAAAGATTTAGTGAATTCCACCATACTTTTGATTCACTTTGCAATTGGGCTCCCACACATCCTGCCCATTCCTCTTCCCATATGCCATATCTCTGTAGACATGAAGTACAGCCCTGGAGAAATGCCTGTGGTTCTTCTGTTGGTGCTCCTGCAAAAGTGGGCAACATTTGGAATTGGTTTGGAGTCTTTTTCCAGTCTGGTTCCTGCTGTTGTTGACTCTGGTTGGTTGGCATCACTGCTTGTGGCATTCTGAATTGCCTCCAATTTTATTCTGTCGGTGCTTTGGTACAATTCTTTGGCATAGGTGTCACAGGAATTGTGGTTGAATAGGGAGTAAACAAAGGCGGGATATGCTGTGGAATTATTGTGTTGGGATCGAATGCCGGTAATATCTGTGTATAAGGTGTGATTGGTATCAGTGTTTGAGGTACTGAGGTTAGGGTGGGTTGTTGTGGAACAGACTGTACCTCCTCATTACTTGTGCTGTCAATTTCCAAGTCCATTTTGTTTACATATGCCTGCTGCTCCATGCCCTCATGTGCTTCAAAGTCTTCACAAAAAATTCTTTTCCCTGAACCATTGCTCTTTCTCGTGCTGCCTGACACTTCTTGTATACTGGTGGCTTACAACTGCAGCATTTGTAGCTTTATCCCCTTGCTTCTTCTGCGCATGTGGTCTGTGAACAAGCCATGACATGCCCTCTGAACTCAGTGAAAATGTTACCCAGTTGAACGGTGCTGCTTGTTTTGGTTACAAGTTTTCGTTAGAGTTATTACAAATGTATTTCTATACGGTTGTACTTTCAGCCTCCCTTCCATTGAGACATTCGTGGTGACACTGTATTTCACACTGCATACAGACGAGAGTCTGTGTATTCTGTCCCATGCATAGCAGATTGTTGCACCAGTTTTCTTCTGCTAGTAGTGTATAAATTTCTTGATTTTTCTTTTGTTTTGAGTGTCCGAAATGTTTGTTATTTCCTGTTTGATTTCACTTTCACAGGTGTCTGCGATACGGTAGCTCGCTGGGCTGGACTGTTGGTGGCAGCGGCAGTTGTCATTTGCCATATTCAAATTTATACCATAAGTCCTGCAGTCTAAGTTTCAAACAATTCGGGCAGAGTATTCTCGGTGCACTGTCATCTGGCCGGCCAGCCATGGTTTATTCTGATATGAACCACACGAATGTGGAAGCACAGAGTTCGGAAGCACAGACACGGAAGCACAGATGCGGAAGTGCGATGCGGTTAGAGTGTGGCTGTTCTGTGCATGGTGCAGGGGTCAATGTACAATGGGCGCACAGTTGACCGCCAGCATGCGGTGACCAGATGACGCTGGAGGGAGGAGTCTTTTGTTTCTCCTTCCCACCATTCTCCCTCGTTTTCTCCTCCTTCACGCAGCATGACGTGATGCATGTGGAGGGGTAGTTGGTGATGCGTGTGCAGCCAGGATCCTGCTGGCATGCCAGGATGGTGCAGCTGATGTGACATCAGCTGTGATCCAAATAGCCACTATGTTGACCTCTTGCTTGTTCTTTCTGTGCATTGGCGGCACTCACTGCTTATCCCTGCGCTTTTTCCTCTGGCCTTGTGCTCGCCTTACCGACGTCTTGCAGGCATCTGAAAGGCATCCTGATGCTGTAGTCTTGCAGTTGTTGTCTTCGTTGCCTTCCTCGTAGTATGAAATCAGAGGGGAAATGTTCAGCGGGAAATTTTGAGAATTGTGAAAATTGTGGGAAATGTTTGTGGAGCGATTTTGAGTGATTTTGATGCCCAGGAGAAAAATGATGAAGGATAGGCCACAAAGTTGGGCGACATTTTGATGGCTGCTGAGCCCTGATAGGTGGTAGGACTTAGGCCAGTGGACGGGGCTCCAGTGGTGAGAGTGAAAATTATGAAATTCACAAACTTGTGGAGTTAGCTTGTCTGGGTGAGGTGGTTGGAATGAGGTATATTACCCGGGCACAAAGGAACTATGCAGACCTAGTTCCATTGAAGTGATATAGCAGATTCTTCTTCACTCAGGGCTGTGTGGCCGATGACCAAAGGCAGCTATCCTTCAGTGTGATGCATTACTCCTTGTGCTGTAGATTGATGAACTGTATTGCGTGCTACACTGAGAATTATCTAGACTATTCACACACCTATGTTACTTTACATTGTAATACTTGAAAATAAAATCTGAAAGTCAATACACACGTGCGGGTTGCCGGGAAATTAGAAGGGCCTGTCCCTGAATCGCCTTGCGACTTTCCTTAAATAAAAGCACTCGGTTCACATAATGCAGATTATTTAGGCGATTAATTACACGCATCGAGGAGCAACACTTTACATGAAATGTGCAGTACATTTACCGGTCGGCAGCGTTTAAGTGGAAAAATGGCACGAAGGCAGGTGCATTAGTTAAGTGCAGGTTTAACTCGTCCAGGCGATGCAAACCTGGAGAAGGTGAGAGGCAGTGTCCCAGGCAGCTTACAAAAAAGGTTCCTGTTAGCTTACGAGACTATTGCATTGAAAAATAGCTGGTACATGTGATGAACGCCTCCCAGGCACAGAACCGAACGGTACACGATTGGCCTCTCCAAGTTCTCAATGTCTACCGTCTTTCCATCATGACGTGCTCGCCGGGGTTGCCACCCCAGCACGCCACATGGAACTGCTTTCCCTTACCTTGTACTAGCAAAATATTCTTAATACTACAACCCTTGCAATAATACTCTTAAAAATTCTCTAGAATGACAACAAAACATAATACACTTGAAAACCAGTGGGATGATGTGTGGATGATAACACATGAATGAAGTACACTACCAAAATATTGCAATAACACTCAATAATAATTTTAGGACTTTGAAAATACTCTTATGGGTGTCCTTTCCCTTGCAAGAGACTGTTTGTCATCGCCTTAGCCATTTAAATATAATATTTAGGAAAAATAAAAGTACTTTGTATTCTTCCTGTATTCTTGCGTGGTTGTGCACATGGCCGCATGGCCCCTGTACTACTCTGCATTGTGTTGCACCTGGAACACACACACTGTACTGCACTTCCACCTCTGCTGGTCACCTATGCGCTACCATGTGTGATAGAGTGCGGCTCTCTGCTGCAGATGCGCTGGACGGCAGGCAAATTGTCTAAGGGCCAGGAGCTTGACTCACTTCTATGGGATATATCGTTTTTTCCATCACTTGCCCACATAGTGTTTATTCATCAAAACACACATATAAGGAACATATTAGTTTATAAGTTTTTCTACTGCAGATATTGAACGAGTCTTCACGATTATGTCTGCTGTAGCTTGAACTATGATCTTCTGTACACGAATTCTGTGTGTCACAGATATATGGTATAACATACATTTTACACATAATTAAAACAATTATTTTTTAAAATAAAACAGTTTCTAAACAAAACTTTGAGAGAACTGTCTGAAACAGTTTTACGTCGTAAAACTGTCGTCAATGTTATGGTATAGATTTTAAAGGGCTTTGGAACTGGGAGAACCTTAAGAAATCCTATTTAAAATGTGTTTAATATATTGTCAACCCAGTAAGGAGTTAAAAACCGGTCACCTTTGTGAGAGGTGAGTAGGTTTACCACAAAACGGAAAACACTCTGGCAGTTGGAGTACATGTTTTAAATAGTAGTTTGCAGCAGTTCACTTAGTTACGATATAACAAATACGTTTACTGAAAATCCCTGTATAGGTTTCTTAAGGAGTGAATCGCGTAGTATTTAATAAAATATCTATATTTTACAAAACGACATACATTTTGGTGTATTTGCCTTGTGCGGGATTAATAATATTCGTGACTGTACTTCATTCTGCAGTAAAAGTTTTGGAGTGAAATTTTAAAATGTAAATGAGACAAATACGATTCTGAATTGTGTACTATAATTTGAAACGGTCGTGAATATGTATCATTTTAGTAATGTAAGTTAGAAAACAGATTTTTTGGATATCTATATTGCAATAGTTGAAAGTACATTTTTACGATATTATCTCATGTAACAATTTAACAATGGTAATTAAGTTGGTAACTTTTTATTTTAAATAAAATATTGTAGGATATGCTTCATGTAACATTGCTAAGGGTGTTGAGAGACATTTTTAAATCCAGAAAAAATAATACAAAATGATCTGTTCTGAATTGTGTTGTTAACATTGAGTGTTTTGAGAAATATTGTAAAATAAATTCCGTTTACACTATTTTTGGGGTGTGGGGTATGAATTTTTTAGTTTTCCATCATGTGGGCGTTCCCTGCTATGGGTTACTTTATCATTGTGTGGGAGGGAGAGAGAGGGAGCATGGTGACTTGAGAGCTCACTATTCGGAGGAATTGGAAGTAGTCCTAATAGCGGCTTGCTTCTTGCGATCGGAGCTCCAACGTGCAGAGGACAGCCCTCGCAAACAAGCTCGTCTCGTTCACCCCTCGTGGGCCCAGCTCTCACGAACCCGTCTCGTTCTCCTCATGGCTGGAGCTCCGTAGCCCACTTGTGCACCACCCCTTGCAAGTTAACTGAGGACAATACCAGTCCTTCGGAAATATTACACATTCGAATGTATGTTTATTCGTAAATTGAAAACACAATATGTATTGTAATATAATTAACACATTTACTCAAACGTATTGAGTATGTTTCTAAAAGATGGGAACCTTAATATGTCTACCATTCTTCTTGCGCGATGAAATATTAATAAGAATTAACTATCCTTGCATGAGGGCTTTACTGAATGAATATTTTACCACACATTGCATGATATAGGTTATACAGAGCGGATAAATAAATCTTCACCATAAATAAAAGACGTTTTTATAATATACAATGTACTCGTACTTAAATAGTGAAATATATTTATAAACAAAGGAATCATGTTTTACTGAAAAAATATAACTTTTTGCTGGCAACTCATTTAATAAACATACATCATGCTGGTGTCTTTGTATTTGGGAACAAATTAATTTTTATACATTGGGTGTGAATTAAAATTACATATATATTCCTAAGACTAATTTTTTATTTAGATTTCCTTCTTGATTTTGTATTGGGGAATGAAACACGATATTGGAGACATAGCATATTTGCTTTTTCCAAATATCTTTGTAGGCGGGGGAAGGAGGGAAGGTCCTGTCACCTTTGTCATAGCGCACTTCCCTATGGTGTGGGCGAACGTGGAACAGGGAGTGACAGAGAGAGGTAGAGTGGCGATTACTGGCGCCCTCCCAGCGGGAATCTCGGAACTAACCATTATCCGTGTTTGCTCGTGTGGAGAGGATTGGGGCTCAAGCAATGCTAGCGGCATAGATCCTTCCTGGTTGCGGGACAGGGAGAAGGGAGAGAGGGGAGCGGAACGACTGGCGCGCCTTGGCGAGAAAACACAGAACGATGCATTTGGTATTTTGCATTGTGTAAAGAGCAATGGTAAAGATGTTGGTGTATCGCAGTGGGTGTTCCATCAAGGGGAGACGATTGAAGCGGAGAAAGGGGGTTTGTCTGCTCCATCCTTGGGGATTGCGCATGCGCTAGGGGGGATGTTCAAGGAGCCGGGGGGATTCAATCGTCTTTTTTTCAGAGCGCCTACACATTTCAGGGTTGGAAGAGGGGGTTTCCTACTATGCATGCACATCGCACAAGGGAGGGGGTACGCATCCCTTCTCTTGATAGCAGAGAGTAGGGGGGAGGAATGCTGCTCTCTTGTTTCGTGGTGCTCTGCATTCTGGGTAATATTTGGGGTGGGGTTGTGCATCTGCTCTTATGCACGGCGGGGCGGTGTCTGGCAGATACTGGAGACCGGAGGTTGGCTAGGCAAATGACTTTGTTCATTGGCTTCGGAGCCTAGCCATCACTACATTATGTTAGGATACATACTCGATTTACGATTTACCTTCGTTTTTACTCCTTTTTGTTAATGCAGTGGTAATGATTCCATAATTTTGAAAATATTCGCATAGCCAATTTAGGAGTCCAAAAATTTTGTGAAGTTTATTTCGCGTGCGTGGCTGTGGGTAGCAGTTAATGAGGTTTATCTGTTTGGGGTTAGGTTTATTTCCCCGTGGTCGAACACATGACCTAAAAAGTCGATGCTAGTTTTTCCCACGTGACATTTTTCTATTTCACATGGCAGGCCATTTATTGCTAACCTTTCCAAAACAACTGCCAAATGAGGTACATCTTCTTCCCAGCTGTTTGACCAAATTATGACATTGTCAAGGTATGCAAGCATGTACTCTCCAATAATACCATCTAAAACTCATATCATCATTGACTGGAAGGTAGTGGGCTATATTTCAACCCAAATGGCATTGTACAGAATTGAAATCGCCACCCGTATAGTGCAGTGAATACGGCAGTGAATTCTTGTGGTCCTCCAACTTCACGGCTACTTAACAGCATCCGTTGTTTAAATCTAGGGATGTCCAGAATTTCGCTTGGCCCAGTGAGCTTAATGCGTATTTCTTGCTAATGTAGGGCGGGAGTGCACTACACATGACTTGGTTTAAGGGACTGAAATCTAAGCATATCTACATGTGAAATTTTTCTGGACTAGTATTATGGCCGAATTGTATGGACTGTCAGATGGCTCTATGACCACGTCATTTAAAATTTCCTGTATCTGTCTCTTAATTATGCGTATTTGATGGGATAAGTATCCCTGCAGATTGGTACATAAAGGCGGGTCCTCAGTTAATGGAATTTCGTGCTCGGCGACAGTGGTATGTTTTAAGGAATGATACTTTCCAAACACGTCTCTATGTTAATTTAAAATACATTGAAATGCGGCCCAATGTTCTGTCGGAAACTGTACCTCGGGTAGGCTACCTGTTGGACAGCGATCTAGGTTGTACACGGTCCTTCTTTCCTTCGCGCCAAAATGTATACGAAAAGCTTCCGACTCTACTATCGTGTTCTGCTCTGAAAGCCAGGGAACACCTAAAATTGCATATTCCCATATTCCTGGTGTAACAATTACTGATGTGATATTTTCAATATTGCGAACTTCAAGTGCAACTCTTACCTGGCCTATGGCGGTACTGCAATATTCGTTTGTGGCTAATATGATTAACAGGTTTACAGGTTTTATATTCTGTTCATTTACAAAATTTGGACATATGAAATTGTGCAATTCTGCAGTATCTATCAGTTCATTGCACCACTGATAGTTAATGGATACCAGAATGTATATGAACTGGGCTTGACTATTACTGACCTGCTGAATGAGTGTTTGTTGTGGAGTCAATTCTAGTGATTTTTGTGGTTTGGGTGAGGTGTCAGAGGCATCCGACCCCTTCACCCCTGAAACTAGTTACCCTACCTCTTCAAACCTGCAGCCTCCTTTACTCGGTGTACATGTGGATTGTTGGTGCAGTTATTATGCAAGTCGTATTGCTCAGTAGGTCAATACCAGCACAGTCGTTGCGGTGGTTGATTCGGCTTCCACATCCTTCTTGTACTGACATTACTATCCATAGCACTTTATCGGGTGGTTTCTGACAACTCGACCTCAGCGAACCATGAGATTTTTTATCTTGCCTAAACACTTTTGGTGGGTTGTGTCCTGGAAAATGCTGCTGTTGTTGTTGCCATTGCATGTTGTGCATCTAATTACTTGTGTCGCCATCATGCATTCCAGGATAGTGGCTGCATGCATGACATCTTCAAGAGTACCATAGAGAAGCGATATCAAGGCTGCTCTAAATTCTGGTCTGGCGGTATAGGCAACTGCCTCCAGCACCTCTCGCTCTGGCAAATGCAGATGAAAATGTTTAACCAAGTGGCTTTTCTTGCTGATGAATGCTGTGACTTATCTAGTTGTTGTCCCTCCAAGTTCAGTTTGCTTTGGGCCTGCAGTGATGTACTCTCAGAAGCGGCATTCGAACAATCTCTGGATCCCTCCCACTAGAGCCCATAATGATTAAGAGAGAGCCACCAAGATCATGTTTCCCCTTGAAGTTTCTCTCCGACACAGCTGGCTCATTCTTCCCTACTGACTCCATACCTCGTAAGGCGAGACATGCAGTCATCCAAAAATGCTGTGGGGTCCTCTGTCGGAGTCCCCGCAAAATATAGCAGTGTTTGGAACTTTGCCGGCATCGTTGCTGTAGCTGGTCTTGTCGATATGTTGGTTGAGTCAACCCCTGTAGTTTCGCTCCATGCTACAATCCTGATCGGTACCCGATGTGGTGTCATCACTCTCATGTAGTTGGTTGGACACAATATCACTGGTGGGAAATTTTGAAAGGGTGTTGACATAGTTGAAAGTATTGTGTGATACAAGGTTGTGGAAAATACATTGGGTACTTATGGATAATAGTGGATCAATGGTTGGAATGGAAATGATGCATGGGTTATGGTTGGTATGAGCGATGTTGGCAGTGTGGATTTGTTTACCTCGGCCACGTGTGTGAAGTGAGCGCATGGCGGCTCCGTCCCCTGCTGTGTTGCCTCCGCAAACTGTGGCGACCATGCTCCAGCACTGATCCTGATTGTACTTGAAAGTTTCCATCCCATGCAAGTATAATATTTGAACCATGATTGTTGACAGTAACTTGAATTTCGTGGTCTCACTGATCCAACAAATTTACAGTGTGTGATCGCAGTTCTTCTCCGATGAATACAATTTGTGTTCGGTTTGTGCCCTGCTCTTTGATTTTTGAATTACGCCCCAGAGAGGTGAATGAAATCCCACTGCAGTATTCAAGTCCCTTGCATTTAAACATTCCCGATGAGAATTTATTTTGCACTCCGTACACTGCAACAGAATTATGCCTTGACCACTGCAGAGAAAATTACCAAAATAATTTGGGAGAGTGTAATTTGGAAATTCTGAGTTATCAAGTTTTGTTCGCACTAGAGTTCACTGTGCTGCACGAAATGTCATTGTCATGTGCATGGTGCAGGTGACCGGCTCGTGGATATGTAGGGTCTGGGAATGGGAGTACCCTCCCTGCTCACGATGTGGCTGTCCCTGCTCAGCACGACAAGGCACAGGGGTCACAATGTGGCGGCGCTCAGCTGATGTGATGCAGGTCATCAGCTGATCGCTGGCATGTGAAGAGTGCGGGAGGTGGGAGGGAATTATCGCCTGTTGTTTCTCCCAGCTCCTCCTTCAGGCGGTGTGGTACATGGTGTGGTGCATTTTACCCGTTGTTGATATGTGACATGTCTCCTGGTATCTGGACGACATTCCGATGCTGCTGTTGCCCTTGTTGATGTGTTCCCGTCCACCTCTCGTCATTGGCGGGCAGGAACAAGACAGGAATGATTTAAATGGTTGCAATTTTGCCAGAAAAGTTGCAGAAAAGTTTTTGGCAGGACAACGGAAGTTTTCGCCAAATGCTTAGGCAAGCCAATTGAACGTGTACTGTTGTGTGGAAATGGGTTAAAATGGATTTTCAGGGCAGTGAAGTGCGAGGTCTGCGGAGTTTTGGAATTACCCGACTACGCGCCAGACATCATCAAGGCGATGCCATGATGGTGGATGATGCTATTGCATATGACACTTGGTGACCTCAAAGCACTGCTGGCTGTACGCCCAGATGAAAACTTCCGTTGAACTGTTGACCTGTGCCCTTCTGTGGCTGCAGCTGTAGAGTTGATATTGTTGGGTGTTTACTAAATGGTAACCCATAGGCTGATTGCATGCCGTACTACTGCTGTGAATTTGGTGCCAAACTGATAATTACTAATATGTCTCGCGATGTGGATTATCGGGGCTATCCACATGCCCATACATATAAGACACAATTAAAACACTGTACACATGCTTACGTTGAACCCTGCTGAAACACTTGCAAATGAAGGTGGGTATTGTTAGGGCCCATCCCCATAAATGCCTTTCGGAAACCGGAATAACTTACTCGCTTATAGAGACTTAAGCTTTCCCAGGCAACGCAAACCATGGGAAAGTGAGGGTGGTGTACCAGGCAGTGGAAAACGAGACGATTCTTAAGACATTAACTATGGAGGTGAAGTGATCAGTTTCAAAATATGTATGCCGTCCGGTGTGCGGGAATATGCTGATAATGCAAACACACACAATCACCCTCGTTCATCCCTGATGCTTATTAACCTCCCACACCTACACAAGAGCGACTGAAGGCTGGCTTGCGCACCAAGGTAGGGACTACCTTTTGCACTACATGCTAATTCCTGTTTTGCTTGCTAAAATTTAGAGCTACATGCTGCATTAAAACACATAATAACCCTGGATGATACACACATACATAACAGTGGCGAAATGAGAATGAGCACAAAGTTACAATGAAGATAGAAAATACACATTTAAAGAAAAACACAACAAAACAGTGAAGGTACAGAAGGACAACAAAGTAAAATGCTTTATGAACATAACAATCAACAACTGTGATGGCATGAGCCATAAGCCCTTTGACTCATTATGCTGTATGGTTCTCTTTAATGTATCATTCCGCCATGCGGAGTCATGGCTAATTGGCCTGGGAAATGCCAGTTACCCTGCCCCTGGCATGTCCCATGTTGCCCTTGCACACGCCACACACTGTGAAATCGTTGTGCACCCTGCACATCTGCAGAGTGCGTATTCCAGCTGCAGTGGTGGTGAGTGCTCGGCCGGACAAACAGCCTTAGGGAAGGGGAACATGGCACACATCAAAGCGATAGAGTCTTTAACCGAATAAATGCAGCTGAGGAAAGATCAGCATGTATGTTGTTCTGGTAGCTGCAAGTCATGTAAGAGCACAAACCCTCAGAATACACACCAAAAGTATTGCAAGTATTTTCCAGTCTTTTCAGCATATCATTGTCTTGAGTGTTTAATTGCATCGTGAATATAATTATGGCCATCTGGTCAGCGCTGATAGTCTAAAATGTGAGACGTAACAGCATCAGCAAATTTTACCACCCAAAATCACTGTGTCAGCATGGTGTGTAACCAGTCCATGGGTTATCATTTAACAAGCAACAGGCAATAATACGACAATAATTACAGCATCTGAGGGGCAGATGAAATCATCGATGAAATGTTTCTCCCAGGCGTATGGCCGCAGCACCTCGAGATCATCAAGAGTCACCATGCTACATCAACATCATCATTAATGGCATTGCCATCTGCGATGCCATCTACATACCTCACACCTCACTGCCTTGCAGAACCTAACCTAACCCCATCCGAGACACCACACGGCATCAAATGTGTCTTATCTGCCTGCCTTCCATGTTTTGAAAATAAGTCGTTGCAGACAAGTCAAGTCTGGTGCCCTTGGCATAGCCTGATAGGCCATGGCAGTGAGTTCATGTAGACATAGCTGGGTCATTCGTGGGGCCGAATTTGCTTGTGCTTGTGTACAGTCGAAATGACTTGATGTGTGTCCTTTCCAGTATCACTTCCAATGTGGTCAACCAAACTATGTGGATGGTTTTCAAGTTATTATCTTCCCGAACAACTTGTTTATGATAATTAAGTTCAACTTTCATCTCAAGAATTTTACCACTTCTGAAAAAACAATGCTATCAAGCACTCCTCACCACCCTACCACTAATGGCTTTGCAGAAAATATAGCGAAAGCTCTGAAATGCAAGCTGAAGGCTTTAGTTCAGTCCAGTGTTCCCCGAATGTTTGCACTACCCTGTTTCCTAATGAATTACCGTATAACACCACTAACAGTCGCAGGGGAGTCGCCCAGTAGCCTTATGTTTTAACCCTTTCTTGCCTGGTGGTACTTAAAAGTACCAGGCTATTCAACATCTCATAGAAAAACCCTGTGCAGTATTGAACTCTCCTACTTCCTGACGGTACTTTCTTGTACCACTGAGAATGCATGGCCGTTTGTGTTATTCACGTAGTTGGCTGGACAGCCACAAGATAGCATCCAATGTCCACGAGGTCGCTGGTCATGCACGACTCCAGCACCACACATTTTATTTAACTAATCATAACTTAATTTATTCAAGTTTTGTTTTCGGTGTATCAAGAACTTGAAAATACTATGTGAATACTGAACTGAAAATAAGTAATTAATAAATAAACTGAGGTGAATATATTTTTTAGCATAAATATCGTTGGTACTTATAAGTACCGACAGGGACCAAGCTAGTTATTGTGTTTAGTGTGTCTTCCATTGTTATGGGTTCGTATTCTGCTAGTTGTTTTGCCGATTATTCGTAAACAATTAATTTTTAGTTATGTCAAAGAAGGTTTATAGCCCTTCCATTTGTTGAATATTTTCCTGCAGCCTCGGAATCGGAAGGAAGCGATGACGAGTTCGGTGGGAAAATGTATGGACTTGAACTTGGCGGCAATAATTTTGACAAAGTATTTCAGTATGGCCTTTTGTGTCAAATATTTTTATAGCCTACATTGCATCATTTTCTATGGGGTTGCCAATAATAATAATAATTTTGGTACATGTTTTTATTGTAAATATAGGGGCCATGGTGGTCGAGCGGCCAGAGCGCTTGCCTCCCACCATGGCAATCCGTGCTCGATCCCCGGCGAGGTCACCCCGTATTTTTGCATGTAGGAATTGTGCCGGACGATGTCACTGGTCGGCAGCTTTACTCGGAATCTCCCGTTTCCCCGCCCTTGCATTCTGGTGCTGCTCCATACCTACCTCATTCACCCTCATTGGCACTCAAGACCATAATTGCTAAGAGCCTTCCAAATTTCTCCACTTCACTCATTGTAAATTTGTCAAGTTATTTCAAATAAACTAATTTTTATAAAATTTTACTTGCTTTCTGTTACAGGTCCTGTCGAGCATTTTTTTTCAACCAATGTAAAACTCCTACTGATGTTTTTGTGGTTATGATTGGTGATGTTGAAGATGTGACATTTCAGTCAAACCCATATGCAACACAAAATGAAAAGATCTTGAACCTAAAGGAAGGTGAGTTACTTTGTTTTCTTGGGATAAATTTCATGATGGATTATCATAAACTGCCATCATGGAAGCACCACTGGTCAACTTGAGAGGACTTAGGAGTAACGGTGATAACAAATGCAATGCCAAGTATCGTTTTGAAAATTTCTCTGGTACCTGCATGCAAATGATACTTATAAGTACCGACAGGGACCAAGCTAGTTATTGTGTTCAGTGTGTCTTCCATTGTTATGGGTTAGTATTTTGCTAGTTGTTTTGCCGATTATTCGTAAACAATTAATTTTTAGTTATGTCAAAGAAGATTTATAGCCCTTACATTTGCCTGTGGTTAACAAATTGAATGATAGATTTCAACTGTATAAAGGGACTAGAGAACTTAGTATTGACGAAAGTATAATACTGTTCAAAGGTCGTTACACACTGAAGCAGTATAACCATACGAAGCCCATAAAGAGTGGCTACAAGCTGTGGGCAATGGCTGACCAAAGAGGTTTTACTCGTGCTTTCAAAGTATATCAAGTGAAGGATAAGTTGTCCGAGACCGAATTCCAAGGCTGTGACTTGGGGGAAAGAGTAGTCCTTGAAGTATCAAAACAGTGTGGGGAAGTTTTAGAGAATTATATTTTTATAATAATTTTCTTTGCTCTCGTTTCTTGAGAGATTTGCAGCAGAAAAAGCACACGACTGTGGAACGAAACATGCAACCAGGAAAGGTATTCCAAACAATCTAACTGATGACAAGAAACTTGATAGAGGTGAATCGGATTTCAGATTTACAAACACTGATGTTGGCTATTTCAAGTGGAAAGATACTAAATGTGTTAATTTAGTATCAAATTTCCATGGGTCGGAAATTACCACTGTAAAAAGAAAATACCACAGTGGTAACAGCAAAAATGTAGGGTGTCCAACAGTAGTATCCGACTACTATCAGCACATGAGAGGTGTAGACCACGCCGACAGACTAAGACAGCTGTACTGTGTAGATCGAAAATCCCGGAAATGGTGGCACAGACTGTTTTGGGGGATGTGTGGTATCGCATTTGTAAATGCTTTTGTTGTGTACAAAGAACTTCTTGATAAAGACCTTTCTTTTCTTGAATTCAGGAGATTTCTATCGCAAGTCTTAATCACACATCAGACTCTGAAAGCCAAAAGAAGATGTTCTTACGATCGTGGTTTAAGTCCTGGAACAAAGACTGCAGCAATGGATGTGAAGAGGAGAAAAAGCAATTTCTTTGTCCCCAAGGATGTACGAATAACCAATTGTGGTATTCATTGGCCAGTATTTGATTCTCGTCGTGGTCGTTGTGAAGTGTGCAGCTCCAAAAATATCCAGTTCCAAAAATAACCTTTTTCTCAGTGCTCCCATTGCAAATTTTTTTTGTGCAGGAATGAAAAAAAGAGGTGTTTTTTGGTATATCACGAAGTACAGTTGTAGACTGTAAGATGTTTTACGTCTGAAAGAACTCAATAATTCCTTCTCACGATATGTGCCACTCTAGCTATGGTCTTGATCAGAAACCTATGTACATAAAATATTATTCCTGATGTTATATGTAAATTTTTAGCTATGCAGAATAATTCAATGTGTGCTCTTTTTCAGGGGATTTTTCAAATACTTTCAAAGGAAAAAAATGTGTGCTGATGTATCTACTCGATTAATTTTCAAATGAAATGTGTTACATAAGAACAGTTATGTTCTTCTCAAGAAACATTTTTAAATAAAATATTGTTCCTGAAGTTATGTGTAAATTTAGAGCTAAGTATTTAAAATATGAATTCATTGTGTAGTGTTTGTCAGGCGATTTTTCAAATACTTTCAAAGGAAAAAAATGTGTCTATGATTATATGTATTAATGCATTTTGTGAAAGGCATTACTTGTAAAGACTGGCGGTACTTATTAGTACCATGCCCGAATTTAATATAAGTTTTAAATAAAAAATTATGTAAAAATTTTAGTGTGTTCTGTATGGCATTCGTATTTCATTTCCATTGTAAAAACTAATGAAATATAAATTTTCATATGTTAGGCACGAAAGGGTTTTAAGTGTCATCCACAATATACGTTCATTGCTTTCACTAACAGTGTTTGCGACTGTTGCCGTCCATCAAGTAGAACCTGCAATATCCCACTCTAATCGCCGAGTTAGGCCCTTTGCTGAGAATTTTCAAGTGGGCTTCACAGTGTATACAAATGGAGGGAAGAAATGGTAGAAAGAATTAGTCGTTCTAAAGTTTGGTCCTCTTACTTACAGAGTGCGGGCAGCTGATAGCATCTACCACCATCACCTGGTTCAGCTTTTCTCTTGCCCTTTGGAACGTTCTCCAGATGTAGTAGAAGCTAGCAAAGCCCAGGTATACAAGGGAAATGTGAGTCAGCACCTAGGAGACACTGGGATGGAGAACATTGCATCAGGTGTGTAAGAGAATGCAGAGGCCTATGCTGCTGAGTGCCTCAATGACAACACTCAGGACAAGGATAGACCAAGCAAGGAGCCGGAAGAAGGTTTCAGATGTTTTGCGTACGAGGAGGCTATACGAAGTTTTGTGTGTGACTCAGTGTCAGGGAACAAATATGGGCTAAGACATCCCAAATGTAAAATGACCCTTCCCCTTAAAGTTTTTTTTATGTATAACTGATAATTGTTCTTGAGAAGTGTGCTATATTGTGTTAAGTTGGTTCTTTTGATATTGTAAAGTTGGCAGTCCTGCGGCCAGCAGTGGCAAAAATGGAAGCTTGCCATGAGGCTTAAATAAACATGTTACAGGCCAAATACAATCGCATTTCAAGGAACATAACGAAAACATAGGGCTCCTGATAATAAGACATTATGTACATGGAGCAGTTTTGCCTATCCAAGGTCAAGAAGTGAGCGAGCAAATATGGGCGACACCAACACATATGCCTAATGCCTTATTTCTCCCATGTGTAAAGTGTGTAGAGTCTCCATCAGTGCAGATTTTTGAAGAAATTTTGCACATTCTAAGTCAAGAAGCGAGGGAGCAAATACGAGAGACATGTAACACATGTCACGTGCCTTATTTCACTTATGTGAAAGGTAAGTAGTGTTTCTGTCAGTGTGGGTTACTGTGAAAATGAGATCTGTAATATGGGACTTTATTACCTGTGATGAAATTGCACACATAAAACTATGTCACTATAATTATACTCTTCTCTTATAGCTTAATAAAAAAAATACACAAGCTTTTAAAATGTGATTTTTAACAATTTTCACCATTTTTATCTACACTAATACAGTCATGTGACGTCAGGCCACTGAAGACATCACGGTCGGACAAAGTTTTGGTGTGTCAGTCAGAGACACGGGCGATATAACCGGGATGGCCTTATTGGCTGTTGACCATGGCCCAGGAGTGTATATAAGAAAGCGTGCGTGGCTTGACAGCAGGACACAAAGTCATATGGGATACTGGTTGACACACTGCCATTGGTTTTCCTATGCTGGATGAGTGCTGGGATAGCTCCTGGCTCTGTTGCTGAGACCGGCCAGAGCTGGTGCCCAGTCCTTGGATGGAGGTGGTGTCGCAGCTGGTGGTCCTGTAGGATGCCCGCTCAGAGTTGCTGGTCTGGCTTTTCTGGAACCAGGGGTGTGCGAACCCCAGTGGCACGTGGCATCCCTAAAGGAAGTAAGTGACGACAAGGTGAGGTCGGCCGGCGGTGTTTGTTTGGGGGCTGAAATAAGGAAAGGGAGGGAGCTGGAAGGTCAGGTCTCTCCAACTGATGGGTAGCTTGAGCTCATTCCCGTAGGGTTGTGCTGCAAGTTTAGTTGGTGCAGGTTTACAGTACCCATTTGAGTCGGGGGCAGTAGCTGCCTTCCTAATGCACCATTTCGTACCACTCCTCTGTGTGTATAGCATACATGCAGGTACTAAATTCGGCCCACAAGGGAAGAGCAGGTGACGATTATCCCTAGCTAGGTGTATAGCCAAACCGACGCCGAACCAACCAGAGTCGTACCCGAATACTCCAGTCAACGACAGTTAAGCATGGTGGTTAGAGTAGTAGTTTTACCCTGGAAGTCCGAAGACGATGTTGGGTGTGGTCGAAAGGTGGGCAGACCTAAAGAACCAGTCTATTACTCCTTCCAGTGAGAGTTCAGTGCGTAGGATGGAGTGAATTGACTAGGCTGGTTGTCCAGCCACCTTGTGGATTGAGTATCTAGTGGTTGTGGTTCCACGGTACTGCACTCCAGGTGCAGAGTATGGGTGGTCGTCTAATGGGTTGTTTGCGATGTATGTCTGCTCAGTTAAGGAAACCAGCAGTCCTACTCTAGGTTCGGCAATTGGGTTGTAAAATATGCTGTCTTCTACTTTACCCTGGTGGGCTGATGTTTATGGGGGACAATGCCACAGTCACCCTAGAATCAGTACTCAAAGGTTTTATAGGAAACATGTTTATTCTGTGAGGAATATACATGGTAGCCAGTACTACATCCCAACTAACTAGGGTCTGAATGGAAGTAAACTTCATAAACCAGGTAAAGAGGTCCTGGGTAAAAATTAGACAAGAGCAGATGCAGTTAGGTAGCTATGATACTAACGGTCCCTAACTATCTCAATGCTGTTGTCCAGAAGGGACATGGGTAGCACTACCAAAATGGCAGAGCTGGTTTTGAGGGGGGTTGAAAACTTCTTCCGGGGGGGTGCTGGTGCAGGTCTTGAAGAGCTTCTGGTACATCACGAAGACGTTGGGGTCAGCAGAGAGATCAAGCAAACGAGATGGTGGAGCAAGCAATTGGAGATGAAATGCCATTTCTTGGCGGTACAAGGACGTATATTCTACCTGCTTGGTGGCTCGTCTGAGGTGTGGGGGTGCGGGCGGTAAGCTCTTCCTATGAGGACGGAGGTGCACTCTCTAGTATGATCCACTGGTCCATAGTGGAAGAAGGCGTCTCTGTAATTCTGAGTTGCTTCTGCAGCACATGATCAGGCACTTAACTCGGCTGCTTAGTTAGCTTCTATCGCATGTGGGGGGTTGGCGTGACGTCTGACATAAGGGCGAAACGAACTTGGCTGACGTGTCCGTGGGTACCCCAGTGTCTAGGGGCGTACGTACTGGTAGGTTCTCGTTGCATGTCGTTTCCGGGTTAAAACCCAGCCTGCGATAACGTCATAATACACAAAGATGAGGCGAAGTCGTGTTTATATATTTGTCAGGAAGCATCGCGCATCAATCGCCCCCCTACCTTTGTGATGTATATTCATCTGGGTATCTGGGTAGAAAATTTTTTTGGAGGGAGAAATGAAGTACTGTCACTCGCAAAAAAGTCGGGTTGGCTTCTGTAGAGCTCCTCTTCTGTGCACTATCTTGACTGAGCACATGGCATGTCACGTTCGCTCTCTCTCTCTCTCTCTATTATATATATATATATATATATATATATATATATATATATATATATGATGCCGGCTGGCTCAGTGAGAGACTGGCTGATGGGTTCCTACCCCCTGGGGAGGATAACTGTCACATGGTAATGTCCAGGTGTTGGGTGAATGCAAGTGTTCCACCTTTCGTTACGTAATTGCATGTCACTCACACAAGTCAGCTACAGATCTTAACTTTGGAGAACAAATTTACAGGTGGTTACATGAAAACTCTAACACTAGTTTACACACAATTTTCACTTGTGAGGGGTGTGTCATTTCTGCTGGGTTTGCACTTAAGGCAAGGTAACTTGGCTCTGCCCTCTACACTCCTATGGGTCGCACGGCAGGTAGTTTTACATGTGAGATGGTTCTAAGTGGTGCCAGCACTAGGCCTTCCGTTACCTAGGTCGGCCTGTATCTACCTACTATTTACAACACGAGTACCCTTATAATTAATCATGCTAATAAGATTGAAATACGGACAACATACATAAAAAAATATAACATATTACGCTCAAGACACACGATTGCACTTCAAGTATTAACAACAATTCTTAATTTTGTTTTCATTGGAGAGTCCCTTTAACCGGTGTTGACCTGGAGTAATCTTCACCTGTAAGGAAGTCCATGCTTTACTAGGTAAGTTTGTGATTCACTGTTTCCACTGAATGCCAAGTGCATCATGGCTTGATACTTGCACTATCTTGACTGATTATTTCATGTAACACTTATTCAATAAGCTACGAAGTGACAGTACACTATTGCATTATACCATCTGTCTTATAATGCACTTACTGGTTTAACTAGCAACACTGATAACTGTGATTTACAGATGTTCTTATACTGTGTTCTCTTGATGTTACTGATGAGTATTTAACGACTCATGTATGTCCATTAATTCCTGTACTTGGTTGGAGTCCCAGATTTGCACAGGTAGCCTCACTTCCTCAAGGCAGCATACTGAGAGTACGACCAAGTGGATTTGGAAGTGGCCCACCATGATGACCCGCAGTAACATTCCGGTTGAGAGGCTCCGCAGCAGGTCCGGGAAGGCCCTTGTGGGCTGGCTGCTGGCTTCCCGCCCCAGCAGTGGCCAGCTCGGGGCCACCAGGCACTGGAGAACAATCGAGTGCCCTCTCCTTCTGGAGGGGCAGTGCTGGGGTGGCAATCAGGGGCAGGAAATCTTCCATTTTCCCTGCCTCCTCGGCTGGGCTGGTCACATCATCCTGTTTGGAAGGTGACATGCGCGAGGTCTCGATGCCATCCGGCATCTTGACTTGGTGGGTGACCACACCCTCCTGGGTGTGCATGACCTTCATTACCATCTGAGGCAAGGGCTCTTTGGGCACCCCTGCCTCATCGGTGCTGGAGGGCTCATCTTCCCATACAGAAGGCTAGAACTCTGTGTAGGTCTCGGCAGCTCCTGGTGTCGCGACCTGGTGAGTAACCATGCCCTTCTGGGTGGATGTGACCTGGGTTGCTGTCTGAGGTAGGGACTCTTGGGCACCCCTGCCTCATCAGCGCTGGTGGGCTTTACAGCACGGTTCTTGGCGGTGGTCAACTCGGAGCCACCAGTTAATGAAGCACAACTGGGTGTCCCTCCCTCCCGGAGGGGATTCGCCTGGGTCATCATGGAGGCAGGGACTCATCTGCTTCCTCTACTAGCTCTGCTGGACTCATCCTCCTGTATGGAAGGTGATCTGCTAGTGGTCTTGGCACCATCAGGCTTCGTGACCTGGTGGGCAGCCACGCCTTACTGGGTTGGTGTATTATGGGTTGCCGTCTGAGGCAGGGGCTCTTTGGGCACACCTGACTCGTTGGTTCTGGTGGGTTTAACCCTTTCTGTGATGGGGCTTGGTTGCTGCAGTCGCCAGCGGGTCTCCCTGTCTAACAGGCTCCGCCACATCAGTTTGGACCAGGTGGGAGACATCTGGCAACATCTGGCGACCATCTTGCAGATGAAGTCCGTGGAGGTCGAACGCAAGGTCCGAATGGACATTCCTCTCGAAGTGGTGGTTGTTCGACCCTAGTCAGTGTGGGTTGAATGCTCCTCTGTTCGGCATCCAATCAGATTACTGTCTCTTGGAAGTAAGGTGGTTCGATATCGGTAGGGATCAGCTGCCGGAGATCATTGTCCCTTCCTTCCTCTTCATTGACCTCGGGGTCTGATGCTTCGGTTTTGTGGTTTTGCATTCCGGCAGGGCACCGATGCAGCTGCCCTCGGGTTATCTTGCGGATTCGTCCTCTGGAATATTCTGCCCAGTACATGTTTTCTTGACATCCATCTATGTTATAGGGCCCTTCCCACCTATCTGCGAGGCCCACACTGGGTGTGGGTAGCTGCATAGAAGTACAACCTCACCTCGCCTATCTTGAAGCTTCTCACTATGGTGCTGGGTTGTGGGTACTTCCTGTTTGAGTTCTGGGTCTGGGTGTCATGCACCCAAATGGTTTGGGATAAAGTGGACAGTCGTATGTCGTATGGTTGTGACATGTGGGAGATTGTTCCCACTGTTAGTCACCTGGGCGATGGAGGGTTCGGCACAAAATGAACTTTTTGGGGCTGGTGTTCATGGCTTTGTTTGTCCTCCTCCTGAGGGTGAAGAGGATGGTTGGAAGGTGTTTGTCCTAATGGTGGTGGTCCTTTTCCAGTCTGAGATGGAGGCTATTCTTCAGTTCTTCATTCCTCTGCTCAGTGAGGTTTTTGCCTGCAATTGACATGGGGGCGATGTCCTCAACCCCCCTCCCCCCTGTTTTGCATACTGTCTGCCATTTGTGAGTAGGAGTACACGCACCCTGAGATTTTTTTCATGGAGGATGAGAGTGTGCTCTCATTCCTATTGTCTTACTCCTGTCATAGTGGTACTGCTTACTTCAGACTTGAACCAGCTGCACCGCCTCCTCAGGTACATCCGAAAGTTTCAACACAGAACACACACCTGCCAGCATCCCACATACAACCTATTAAAATCATCAAGGCCAAGCCTACAACTGAGGTTTTGCATCGCCTAGGTTTACCATCAAATGCCCAGAACCTGAAAAGTAATATCTCGCTGCTGGAACTACATTTTGTGCTTTGCAACATAGCTAGCAGGCCAGTTCTCTACACTGGATGTGTACCAGTTCCAAATAAAGACTAGAGAAAACCTGTGAAACCAACTAGAAGTGTGTGCCAGGCTTAGCAACCGACAAAAGACCTTTATTCTTGTGACGATCCTCACAGTCCCAAGATGTCATGCATCAAGAAGACAGGGTGAAATTTTCCTGGCGTCCAATGTGGGGCGTAACTGCGATAGGGTTGCCCACTCTGTATGAAGAAGTCAGTCAGACCCAAGGCAGAAATTCCAGGACTTCGGGGAATCAAGCAAAACACAGTGTATTACTCATAACTGCACTCAGAATGTCTGTAACCGATATGTGCGAGAATGAGCTCAGCAGCACAGCTGCAGCCACAACCGAACACAGCTGTTTGAATCCGAACTGCCCCAGTTTGGGAAACTACCAAGTACATTGTGAACTTTGGCAACAATTGACCATTATTCCTGCCTAGGCTGGGCAGATGAGCCCTATTTAACCGATGGCCCATATACCGATGCGAAGAGTATAAAATGTGGCAGGCAGCATTGTGCAGTTGGATAACCTGTCCAGGACACCGCACCCACACAGTACGATGTATCATGTGTGGCGAGAGCTATCACCACAGTTGTATCGGGTGGCCTAAGGAACATGTTAGCCCGGCCAGGCATGATATACCAATTCTAAATTTTTCGACATGCCACAGAATACAGACTGTATAACCCAGGGTTGAACTCCCACCACTGCACAGCCCATTGCGAGGGAAAGCCTCAATTGCCAGAATTTGAGGGGCGACCTCCTGAGGACTCAGTGTTCACGACCGAATATGAACGAAGATTGCTCAGACACGAAATTCAAGAGAATTAGTGGGTCTCACGAGCACAGTCATGTTTGAAGGGGTGGTGAAACAAATTGGGGGAGTTTGTTTCGGAGCGTAGCCAACTCAGTAGCCGACTCACACAACAGTTTACAGGAAAAGAGGTATTGGCGCGCCTCATAATGGAATTTTACAGATGCACCCAGACACCTGACGAGCTCAAAATTTTTATCAACAGTAAGATAAAAATGTATCAGAGAATCATTCCCAAAGTAGATGAGGAAAGTTGTGTGCAGCTGTTAACTCGCATATTGTTACATTGACTGCGAAATTTCCTACTCATTTCCAAGCCTTTCGCCATTGATGAAATCATAGACCATGCATGAGAAGCTGAAGGTAACTTCAAGGTGCAAGCGATTCTCAACTTCCCTAAACCTACCAAGCAACCTAAGTCAGACAAGCTGCCGGAACGACGTAACAGATCGCTGCTGCCCGCACCGCCTAAGTTATGTTTGACAAGTGTTGGTACTTTCCAGAATACCATTTCAAAAAGGACTGCCTGCAGCTGCCCACACCAAAGCAAATATGCATGGAAGTGGATGCAAACCATACGAAACGTACCACCCAAGCTGACACCCTCAACAATATCGCACACCAGAAGGAAAACGCTGCAGCCAGCGGGCCAAAAGGGACAACCCTGTTGGACAAGAAAGGTAAGCCGTCCAGCTCATTTCAACAGCTAACAGCAGCCGAGGTCTTAACTTTGAAGCATGCCTCACTGCTGCACAGCGTGACTGCGCATACTACTGATCGACTTCGCCCCATCAACAAGTGTTGACAGCCTTGGGGCAAGTCTAAAGATGCGTAAATTTATTCTAGTGGCTACAGTGTTGAATACATGCATTGGATAACTACAGACATGGAAAATAATTAACGTGTTTAACTATATAAATTGTACTGCCTGTGCAGAATTCAACATGGAGTCACCACACCCTCGACCAAAGAGTGTTTTACCCAACGAGCCACCAACCAGCAGACACCGGCAAGGAAGTTGAAAGAGTCACCACAGGATGGCAGCAACCCTGCACCCAGTGACATCAGAGCCGTCGAGCCTAGAGAAGAGGTGGTAAACTTGTCATCAGCCTCCACCCAGGGTAATAAGAAAAGTGTGGTGTTGTGCCTGCTACTCTGAGATAATCTACCCCTCCGGTGGAAGGCTGGAACCCCTCCCACCTTCCAAGAGGGCCAAGAAGCTAAGATTTTACTACATAAGGAATCCTTAAAACACTCTTGCCGGAGTTCGTAGGCCCACCGACCGCAAAGGTTAGAGGACTCTCCTGGGTCTGGACAAGACCTCGACCTCTCCCAGCCTGAAGAAGGCCAGCTTCCCTTTACCAGCAGCCTGCGAAGGCCCATCCACCAGTTTGCACAGCAAAGGCTCTCCAGCACGTTCAGCTCTGGCAGTTAGTGAAGGCTCTCCAGAGGTAACTTTATCATCCATAACCCAGTACTCCTTACCTGAGTCATTTCTTGACTCCCCAGTAGAAGGCCGTCGCGATGTCCTCTCTGGATAACCACCCTCTGATAACTAACTCGCTTTTAATTGCAATGTTTGGTATCCTCAGCTGGAGAGAAAGAAACCATACAATATAACATTAGTTTGGTAAAGTTAAATTTCATAAATTTAGATGACTAGAAAGGGAGGAGGACTGCTTAGCAGAAAGCATCATCGAGCACGATGGGCCCTACTACCATTCGACTCCACTCATAACACTATACCCCCATCCCCCTTACCAGAAGTCATTGCTGCCGCACCACGTCCGATGTCACACTATATAGCTTGCGAACACGAATCCGAACATGATTCTGAACTAGGCATCTGTTGGCCATGGCCAAACTACGAATACGTTAATATTTTCAGCCCATCTACCACCGCACCGATTGGGAAGACACCTGCCCCATTCCAAGTTAATAACACTGCACCACCAAAGATATGTACGATCCAAACGGCAGCCAGGAAGTTAATTAAACTCGCCATACCTCCCAAAGCTACGCCGAAATTCCTCATAGCTTCCCCACAGCATAACTTCGTTCTTTCTTGTAAGCTTATGAGGCCGGCCAATTTCAGATGTCCCGGAAATGAACGAGACCCAGGGTAGGAACTATCCAAGAAAAGTCAGACTCATACCCATTCATTTTTCATACCCAACTCCACTAGTGGTATTTCATTCTTTTGGACAGCTGGCGTTCCGTATAATGACAACCTTCACAGTGAGCAATGTAATGCTCCCTGGGAGGGGGTCGTTTATAATTAAGCTCACCCTGGGGTTTGATTTCCCTCCTTTCAAACACAACCCTTCCACTAGGTGGTATCTCCATAAGGACCCCAAAGTGGGACTAACCCCGACTCACCTGACAAAGGGACACTCGTTCGAAATCTATACCCACCGAAAGGCCCCCTTATAACCACTCAAAGGGAAATCAGCAGATTTAATGATCCACCCCAATGATAGGTGCACCAGCAGTGAGGCGCCCCCTTAATAAGGTGAGCGACTATGTGCCGGTAGGGAGTATTAATGTATAGGCTGGGTACCTCTTATTGCCCACCAACTCAGGGTGCGTCAATTGGCGCCCAATGCCTGGCATACAGCTTCATATATCTCAGCCTTGGGAGCTGGGACCTAGCCAGACACCCCCTCCCCCTTTATTTCCAAATTTCCTTGCAGAGGAGCACTTTGTTTGATTTCGGGGAGTTAAAGTAAACACCCTGTGGCGCTCAACTTTTCTAAGACCATGTATAGTTCCAAGAATAGTTTACAGGACCCACAGGTCGAATTAGTAGAAGCTAATTTCGAAGAAACCCCAAAAACTCAGTGTCCCGTAGATAAATATGTTGGAATGGGATTAAACATCGTACATCGCATATATTTTCACCGACAATATCATTATGGTCGTTTAGGATGGGAGGACATGCCGAGGTTTACAGACAGCCTAGAGTTTAGGTGTCACACTTGTTGGCAAGCCCAGTTGAAGACATTACATTTCCCAGAATGTAAAGGGTGAGGGTACCACAGTGTACATTGCATCCTCTGTAACAGAGAATACAACAGTAGATTTATTGGGTGGACAGACGAATGCATGAGAAACCCAGGACAGGTAAACCAATGTGAGGTGTGTAGACGGTCACACATCCACCGAACCTCGAACCTGGTGTCACGAACCAGTCCGATGATTTCCGGAATACCGAAGGAACTAATTTTGCCAGAGTTCCATGGTAGGCCATACAAATAGAGGTCTTCGTTCCTTCATGCAAGAGAGAAATGAGGGAGCACCCCATAACGGTGATGCAATGGGTAGGCCGAGCACACCACCAACTGGCTGGTCAAGCCCAGAAATGGTGGAAAATGTATGGGGAATTCTTTAAATAATGGCTCCAGTTTGAAACCAGCTCACCACACATTTTACAGGCGAGGAAGTCCTGTCAAAATTAATTACAGACTTTCATTTAAGGACACAAACCCCTGACAAGGAAGTGTAACAATTTATCCGCAAAAGGAGCGGATCCACATTTAGAAACCTCCTGCTACTTCCACGGCCGCAGATCGTCGAAGATTTGGCAAGCAAAGCGAAGGAGACAGAGATGAATAACCATCCCTTTTCTGGGAAGATCCCACTGGCACGCACCGTCAAGGATGCCAGCGCAGCCCCCTTCCCCAGACCGCCTGCAGGGGGAGAACCGACCTTTTCTCCACCCGCCGCCCTGTTGCACGCTGCTGGCATTGCCAGGGCCAGCACTTTAACAGAAACTGCCCGACATGGCAACCACAGGAGACGAGAGTCCCTCCTCCACACTCGCAGAATGTGCAACCCCGAAATCGCGAAGCGCATTTCCCATGCCGAGAGAATGGGAACCAGGAAAGACAGCAAACCATGGCTAGAAGAAGGCCACTCAGCCTTAGACAGTTGCGAGTGCGACTGAGTCTGTACCAGGACTTTAACCTAGGTCTTCCAATGCGAAGTCCGGACCCCGGTCTCCCAAGAGGCGGGAAAGGTATGCATCCCGACCCCAGGTCAATGGACATTAAACACTGGATTCGGGAAGGGTGGACTCACCCCCTGCCCTGTCGTATCACACATACCACAGACAATTGTTTATAGGAGGTGTATCCACGAAGAAACTACCTTCTATACCAAGTTTGTATGTTCTGTTCTCATGTAGACCCCGCACAGCAAATCGCAGTACAGTTACTGAAAGATCATGGCGTAACCAAGCCGATAGAATTAAAGTAGCAAGGCAACCCATAGGAACCAGTATCGAGGAGTCAAATGAACCTCCAGCCGCCTCTAACGACGCGGACAGTCTACCACAGATTCCCCTAGTTCCACCCCTTGCTGCACCCCTGGCTGTTGAGAGCCAAGAAGCTTATGAGACGCCCCTGCCGAGTGGCGAAAACGTCCCCCCAGCATTCTTTCCTATACTGGAAGAAGTGCTACACCCATAGGCTGATTTGGACAAGGCCACATACCCATTACCACCAGGTTCAGTCGCGCCAACTCCACCCCCCTAAGGGCATGGATATGTCCAATGCCCTTAGGGGGCATTGGACATATCCATGCCGTATTTAACCGACGTAGCTGGCCAAGCAAAAGTGGCTGGGGAGGCAAGGTAATGGGTAACATGCGCAGTTCAAAGTATAAAAACGGTCCCGCGGACGCCCGAGAGCATAGGTGCGACCATAGCAGCGTCTCCGCAACCTGGAGAAGAAAAGGCCTGCGAGCACTGCACACCCATCACCTGTACAGCTCGAAATGGTCCGAACATATCTGCATTGACGACCCAGACAACTACAAAATTAACCCCGCAGGCAGACAGCTACCTCACCCAGGCTGCTATCACAGAGCAGCTGCCTGCAGCTATCTTCACCCACCAAGCAGCCCCACTACATACAAGGTGCATGTGTCACATCCTGGGGTGTTACAAGGAGAGTGCAAGCACTCGTACCAGCTAGCTTAGTAAGGAAGGTTAGGTAATGCAGAACATACCAAAAATAAAATCCTAACCTGACTAGTTAGGCAGTGTAACAGGAGCAGTGTTTGTCCCAAAGAAACGAACATGCAAAACCACATACTTTGTAAAAACGTGTAACTGTTAACTTGAGAATCTCTATGGTTAAGAATTCCAATCGATTTGCCAGCAACAGAGGTCCTACACAAATAAGTACCTTTTTAACTGTAAATTTCTTCAAACTAATGGGCGCCCGTAACATAGATGTAAAGAATTTTGAATGTCTTATTTAATATATAACTTTGATCCCTTGCTTGCCAAAGATAAAACGAAGGAACTAACGTAGCAGCAATCCCTAACCAAACTAAAAATTTGTTGTTTGACTGGCCTACTCCTCGGAGTGCTCACGTAAAGCATATAAATAGTAAATAATGTAAGATTGCTTCTGGTGAAATATATTGCACGACTCATTTAACGTAGAGCCACGAAAACTCCGCAAGCACTATTAGGAAGTGAGATACGCGTAAACGAAGCCTATCAGGAAGCTCGCAAAAACATGTAATTTAATCCTCAATATTCCTTACAATGCGACATTGGGCGTCATTGCATTAGTAACCGATGTAAATTTGCAGTAAGAGCATGAGGTGAAAGCTCTCTGGGAGCACGCCATATTCGCCGCCCAAGAAATTCTCGGCCTTATCAAAACGCAAAAAGTACGATTAGCCCATGTAGCGCTATCCAGGTAAAAGGGAAAAATGTGAAAATGATCAATACCCTGAATGTACATAAATGTTAGAAACTAAGTTGAGAGAAATTACTGTTACTAGGGTACATAAAGTGAATGTAAACACACACCACCTCCCCCCACCCCCAGAAGTAGGCTGGGAAAAATATCTTTTGAGTTCTCTCTGACTTTGAATCTTGTATCATAAGAGTAAGAAATATCCCGTATAAATTGAGTCCGATATGTTTTAATAAGTAATGTTTTGCACAATACTTTAATGTAACGTATTCTCGCCAGTAGTATGGTATGGCATATAGAAAAAACGACTCAAATGGAGTCCCGTAATTCCAGATTAGCTATGTTACAAGACAAGTTGTTCTCCCCTAGTATGTTGAAGGAAAAAAGTGGTACATAAATAATAAACATCAAAGTAAGCTATGCCACACTTGAATGTAGAATGATAGGATTTCTCTGTTGTAAAAACACTGTAAAAGGATGTAATAGGAACTAAGAAATTCTTGCTTAACCATCTAGTGAGAGCTTGCAAATTATTAAGTGAGGTTTAGGATAGGAAGTGGAAACTGTAGAAGTAACATTCCCATTAAGTTCAAATAATTTCCTACTGTGTACATACGTAATTGAATTGTACTGACATTAAAACATGCAGTAGCCAAAACTCTATATAACTACCTAGTGTTAAGGAATTTAACAGCCATAGCCAGTATAATGAATATACACATACAGAGTCAGATGTTTCGTATTTGAAACAGGCAGTAGTCTACACTAATAAATGTGTAAAGTGCAAAGTTGAAGTGTGAAGTAGATAACAGAAGTGTTACACCAGATGGATGGCTACCTAGAATATAAGTAACCATCGTACAAACTGTGTGCATAGTGTTCATTGTCTACAAAACTGTTTTATTTGTAGTAATTACCAAGAGTTCAATAAATACTCAATCTAAAAATCAAGTATGATTGAACCAGTGTTTTATGGGTGCAAGTGTTCATGTCTTCTTTATGTTATCCTCTTTGCATGTGACTTGTATGGCTTAATAATATTCCCTTTTTTTTTTTTTTTTTTTTTTTTTTTTTTAAATAATTTACATTTTTTTACACAGAAGTTGTTTACCATGCGACAGTGCAGGCTGGTAACAGACCGGTCAAAATCATCCCCTAGGGGACACAGTAAGCTTTCCCTTAGCTAGTTCTTGCGAGTAGGACTCCATCGTTAGTTACACTTTTATCTCGAGGGCAGAGACAAATATTTAAAGAATTATAAAAAACTTTGCCAACAAAGTATTGTAACACACCCTGTTTAAAATGTAACTCAGTTTTCAATTTCTGTGAATTTCCCTCGACCTAGGAAGATAAAGGTTCGAAACTAAGACGACCTGCTCCCATCAAAATCTTCTTCCTCAAAACTCTTTTCCCTGCTGTGAAAGCGAAGAATGTACGACAGCCGGCAGACGAATCGAGACACTGCGCCGCCACCAGCACCCGACCACAGCAGAAGAGGGAGAAGAGGCCGTTAACCCAGTGACACTGTACAGATGCCTCCCGGCCAGATACCGGGCCGCCGCTACTACAGCTGGCTGTGTAAGCCAAAGAAGAGGCGCGAGTCCAGAACTGCAACCAGAGTCATACGATTGGGGAGTCAACCCCCCACCTGAAGTAAAAGTGTTCTCACTTGAATGAGTCTACATAGCTTCAGGGTGTGGACGATTAACGCATGCCACACTGCTGCGCAGAGCGACTGTGCGCACTACAGGTCGACTTTGCCCCATCAATGAGCGCTGAGAGCCTTGGGGCAAGTCTAAAGCGGCGTACATTTATTCTAGTAGCTAAAGTGAAGAGGTGGAATGAAGAGATTTGGGGGGCTCTTAAAAGCGAGATCTTGAGATACAATGAGGGTGATTGAAGTGAATATAGAGCAGTGTCGGAATGAAGGGGCAGGGATAATGGGAGATCCCCGAGAAAACCCACCGACCAACTCCATCGTCCAGCACGATTACCACTTGCGAAAATACGGTCACCCAGCCGGGGATTACTAGTAGCTACAGGGTTGATTCAATGGATTGGACAACTACAGAAATGAAAAATTATTAACGTGTTTAATTAATAAAATTGTCACTACCCCCTCGACCAAAGATTGTTTTACCCGACGAGTCACCAACCAGCAGACACCGACAAGGAAGTTGAAAGAGTCACCACAGGATCGCAGCACCCCTGGGCCCAGTGATGTCACAACTGCTGAGACTAGAGAAGAGGTGGTAAACTTGTCATCAGCCTCCACCCAGGGTGATAAGAAAAGTGTGGTGATTTGCCTGCTACCCTGGGATAATCTACCCCACGGGTGGAAGGCTGGAACCCTCCCACCTTCCGAGAGGGCCAAGAAGCTAAGATTTTGACTACATAAGGAAACCTTAAAACACTCTGCTGGAGTTCGTCTGCCCACCGAGCGCAAATATTGGAGGGCTGTCCTGGGTATGGACAAGACCTCCGCCTCTCACAGCCTGAAGAAGGCCAGCCTTCCTCTACTAGCCGCCTGCAAAAGCTCATCCACCAGCTTGCACAGCAAAGATTCTCCAGTACCTCCAGCTCCGGCAGATTGTGGAGGCTCTCCAGAAGTAACTTCATCGTCCACAACCCTGCACCCCTTACCACAGTCATTCCTTTACTCCCGTGGTAACAGGATGTGGCGACGTCCCCTCTGGACAACCACTCCCCCGATAACTAACTCGTTGTTAATTGCGACGTTTAGTATTCTTGGAATTTGTTTGTTTGGGGAGAATTCATCCAGGTTCGCCTTAACCTGGTTTAAAATTAGATAATTAATTATTATTGTTTTAAGATTATCAAAGAACCAGATGCCCTGTGTTTTCTCAATAGTGAATAAAATTCTACGACGAAATCTTGGTCTAATCTTGGTGCGGTACTCATTTACGCATCCTTAATTATTTCCATTTTATTTCATTTCATTTGGCGCTCAACAGTAAACCTAACCTTTTACTGCGGAATATGTGTGAGTGGGCCGAATTCCTCAGGATCACAGCGCCTGCAAATGCTATAATCGGCAAATACATACTGGGATTCCTGGAAGTGTCCGATACGCTCGCGCTTGTTTGCAGAACCATTGCGACACTAGTGTGTCATTTCTCCCCGTCAGTGCCTCGAGAGTGACTGAATAAGATACACCCACGAGTGCTGTACTTCGACAACTAGGGGGAAGTGTGAGACCAACCAGTACATTAATAAGAAGTGTCTCAGTTAGAGAAAAAGAAACCTTTCAATATAACATTAGTTTGGTAAAGTTAATTTTTATGAATTTAGATGACTAGAAAGGGATGATGACTGTTTAGCAGAAAGGGTCGTCGAGCTCGATGGGCCGTACAGAGGGACCTATCTGAGTCTGGTGATGTACCGCCAGTCGTCTCCACTCACGACACCTCACCCCGTCCCCCTTACCAGAAGTCACTGCTGCCGCAATACATCCGATTTTGCCTTATATAGCTTGCGAACACAAATTCGAACTATATTCTGAACTAGACATCTGTTGGCCGTGGCCAAGCTACGAATAAGTTAGCATTTTCAGCCCATGTAACCCCTCGCCGATTGTGAAGCCACCTGTCCCTTCCCAAGTTAGCGACACTGCACCACCAAAGACAAGTACGATCTGAATAGCAGCCTGAAAGGTAATTAAACTCTCCTTATCTCCCAAAGCTACACCAAAATTCCGGATAGCTTCTGTTCCGCATAACTTCGTTCCTTCTTGTAAGCTTACGAGGCCGGCCACTTTCGGATGTCCCGGAAGTGAACGAGACCCCGAGTAGGAACTATCAGAGGAAAGTCAGACTCATTCCCGTTCCATTTTCATACCCAACTTCACTCGTAGTATTTCATTCTTTTGGACAGCTGGCAACCTGTATATTGGCAACCTCCCTGGGAGGAAGTCGTTTATAGTTAAGCTCATCCTGGGGTTTGATTCCCCTCCCTTCAAACACAACCCTTCCACTAGACGATATCTCCGTGAGCACCCCAATGTGGGACCAACCCCAACCCGCCAGGCTAAGGAACACTCGTTCGAAACCCATACACTGCCGAATAGCCGCCTTATAACTACCGGAGGGAAATCAGCACTCGTAATGATCCACCCCAACAATATGTGCGCCTCCAGTGAGGTGTCCATGTAACAAGGTGGGAGACTCGGTGCAGGTAGGGAGTATCAAGATATAGATCGGGTACCTGCTATCGCCCACCGACTCAGGGGGGTTTAAACTGGCTACATAGGACATGTTTCATGGCGGCCACTCAACTAAAAAAAAATTCCCTAATTTCCCTGATAGAAAATGCAAAATTTCCCTGATGGTTTCAATTGAATTTTTATACATTTTTTAATCACTATAAAAAAAATTTCTAGTGGTTTATCATGTCGTATGTTTCTCATTCTGTGACAATGCATATATTTATAATCATCTTTAAAAAATCAGTCACTTTACACTAAAGCACTCATTTTGATGACCTGCAGCTTAGGTTTTTCTGTCTATGAACAGTTAAGGCGATAATAAAAGATAACTGGTTACGCAAAAGCTTGTGCAAGCTCCACCATAGAGACCAGTAGTCCTATATCTGATAGTGAGGCACCTGCCATGGCATTTCCTGTCATGTACGGCCAGATATTGTACTAGGTTTAGTAATTGGACACGTCTTATTATTCACGGCATGTTCCATGCCGGCTTTAGTACCTGGCCAATCACATTGCAGCTTTAAAACATAGTGCACTCCCCATGGCAAATACTTGAAACGAATTGATGAATAAACCGAAAAGGATGACTCCATCGTGATTTCACATCAGTGAGGTTGAAACACTTTCAAATACATTTAAATTGCAAAGACGAATAATATTGGCTATGACAACTTTTAATTAATGTTTAAAACCGTTCTGAATACTTAAAACATTACCTACTCTATAAAATCATATAGTTTATCTAAAATATATAAACTCATAGCCCTGTGTGTGCAATGGTAGTACGGTGGTGTTAAAAAACATGCAACTTTTGGATGCAAGTTCAAAACTCCACCGAACCCAATATTTTTATTATTAAATTTTACATGCAGATAATATCATGGTACGTAAAGAAAAAACTATATTTGGCAACTCGTCAGTAATTTTCGTCAAAATTAAAAATAACACACCCTTACTTCATGTGATTTTCAAGAAAATGAATGAAACTGTACTAGTAATCAATCAATTTATGTAAAAGGCAAACAGTAATATAGCAATATTAAGATGTGCTAGCTAGCTTACTTCATAAACCTACGCAAGTTACTAAATGGTAGCAGTTATACGAATGGGGTTCATATTTACTACAAACCACACACTGCACACCCACCGAGGGTGCCAAATGCTAGTACGCGAACTGCTGTCGTGTAATATCAGTCTTCCATGGCGGCTCATATTGCAGCTGGTTTACCGGCTCGTGCACCAGGGCTCGCAGAAGATTGTACAAGAATCAAGTATGGCTCCTGCAGCCATATCGTGTAATATCGGCTTTAACACAAACACACATATTACACATACTTAAGCATATCCCCTTTAGAAATACTAAAATTTAAGTTGTTCATGAGGATGCACATTATTTAAATGATAAGGGACTTAATTTCCTCATCAAACAGTTCAACTTCCTTCATTACTTCATCAATGATTCGTTGTTTCTTGGTGGCAGGCTCTATTGTGGCTATTGCTGCCCTCTTCTGTTGCTTTTTATTTTCTCACTTCACTTCACAGTCTTTCATTTGTTGATCCATAACATTCTTATATAGTTCATGTGAATTACATGCATCATGAATTATGCCCTTGGGAATATTAGACACCAAACTGACGAATCCACCATCTGCAGCAATCCCATCTGCCTCTGAGCAGTAAGGGACTCTTATTTAAGGTTCTTTAATAAAAACTCGAAGTTGATGGAGAAACCTCGTTCCACATTGGCATTTACATGGGAATGAAATAATATATGTTTTACAAACGACACCAGTACAATGGTATCCTGCACCAACAAAAGTTGTTTCATCCAAAAACTGTCAAGTCTTTCAGTTTTTTCTAGAACATTTTTGATGCAATTTGGACATTATCTCTTTAACAAAGTGACTTTTGAACTGACAGTCAGTTTTATCTGTCTTGAGACTAGGCACCATATTGTTGCTAACAAGAATGTTAAGTGTCTGTCTAAGATGCCTGTGTTGCACAACTGGACATGACATAACAACGAGGTCCAAGTAAGAAATTCCTTCCGTCCAAGGATATTTCAATGGTGTTCGCTCAAAAATTTTGCACAGTGCTTTGGCAAACTGTTTCTTCATTCATTCTTGAACTGTATAATTTCCAGTTGCGAGGCATTCTTGATTTTTTGCAGTGGATTCCTTGTAGCATAGCCTATGTCTGTATTCTTGGCATTCAAAAACACATTCTTATCAGACAGATAAATAGCAGTAGCATTGGTTGAAGAATCAAGTGCATCTTTTTTAACACATTTTGGCATGATACTGAGAAACAATTAATTCACTGATTCAAACAATTGCATCAGACTGAAAGTGCATCAGACTGAAAGTCTACAGTAAATGGTTCGATAGTTGCAGCAAGTGAATGGAAAAATGTTCGCTTAGAAAGCAAGAATTTTTCTTTCATTGCTTCAGACACAAATACGAAACTACTGCACTGAGGAGATTTCAGTTTTCTCAACATACAGTATTTCTCAATGCACAAATAGATTGTAATTGCCCTTTCTGCCACTTTTGTGTTTTCCACCCAGCAAACTGAACAAAACTTCAGCAGAAACAAAGTGGCACCTAACAGAAAACTATAATCAATTCATTGAGATGGTACATTTTAAAACAAAAATTATAACACTCAAAAACTCCATAATTTTCCATCCAGTGATTTTGCTGAAGTTTTGAAGGCACCTTGAAGGGTATGTAGCCCACAACTACCAATATTCAAAATGGAAGCTTCACCAGGGCCTTTCACAAAAGTTTCCTTTAAATCCTTCAAGAGCTTAACATTTACATTTGGCCCATCCATGGAAAACTGAACAATTTTATTCATGTTGATTTTAGCTAATGCTAATGTGAGAACATTAAACAGATCTTTCGATGCACTATGGCCAAGGAATGCAGAAGAAAAATATCTTGTGACCACACAACTATTCCCCTCGCCCCAAATCCTCATCACTATAGCTGTCTTACCCTTTTGTACAACTTTATTAAGAGAGTCGTCAAATCTCACAACTACGTGTTTACAATATCACAATGCATGTGTGGCACCAAACCATATATTACCAAATATAAAATTTTTGTTCTGTCCAATTGAATTTTTTTGCAATGTTGGAGTCGAGAAACATGACCATTAAAATTATTCATTCCTATTGGCACTGTGCAGCAAGTTGCACAGTTGTGCAGTTGTGGCAGTTTCTGCACGAGTTGTGCCATTTACTGTCACAGTAAGCTTTTAGCATATGTTTATCTTATTTTATTACATTTTGAGTGTTTCCCTTAGTGGGCAAATTTTTCCTTTTTTTGGCAAAGTCTGTTTCTTGGTATTTCATTGAAATCAATTATCCCCTTTTGGTGTTCAAGTAAATGTTATTCAAATTATGTCTGCATCATTAAATTCATTATGTATAATAAATGGTATTAATGGGGGAAAAGAATTAATATCTGTAAATCTTCAAATTTTATGTCACTAATTTTTGTAAATGTAGTTAACGAATATTAATTGGATTCATTTTTAAGGTTATAGAGGGCAGCAATTTGTAAATCGCCTTATTTCTGCATTAAGTATGTTACAATTTATTTCAATATAAAATGCCGTAAAATTTGCTAATTTAATTCTTTAGAATCCTTATGTTTTGAATAATTATTTTTAAGCATATATTTTCCTGAAAGCAAGTATAACAATAGAAATATCGATATGTATCATATAAAGTAGTGCTGATGGGATGTTCTTTCTTCTACTTCTCGGCATCTTGAAAATGTTACTCGTTTTTAGTAACTACTAATATTATACATAACATTGTGTAAATTCTTCATTCCCGCAGCATTCGGTAAGTTTAAAGTGTTACTTATTTTCCCGGCGATGTTTTGATGTAATTTTTAAGCCTGTGGAATTTTTATTTTGTCGTTAAAACTATTGTTTAGTGCGGTCGCAGTGTGTTGTGTCTTACACCAAGGAGCCAATGTAGATTCGGCCATTTTCACCTTGTGAACGAGGCGATGTGTCCCTGTTGTTCGTAATTGTGTGAACCACCTTCTGGAAACGGCAAAAGAATGGCTTGTGAGTGCACTATCTAAATCAGGAAAGAAATTTTTTTAAATTCTATAATATTTATTTTTCTGGCAAGCATGAAGTGAATTGTGCGGGTGTGCCTATTCATACATTATAGTTCTCAAGCATGACATGAACATTCTTCTTTCTAATTAAAATCAAAAATAAAAGAATAAGAAAAACTACACTTTGTAACAACCACATCAAAACATTATGCTATTCTCAAAATTAATTTATTTGCTCGTTTTGCGATGTGTACCTCTATTGTAACAAGTTTACCCCACTTTTAATCAATTTTGCCTGTATCAAGTATATTCAGTTAAGCCTACCTTTATGTTTGATGAATTCATTCTTGTTGTCATCATGTTAATTGATATAACCTCCCAAGGTCGTTTTATGCTGAAATTATTTGCATTCTGATATTATGAAAGGGTAATACTCAGCTATGTAACCAAATATTTATTTATTTACAGGAATCATCTTTTATAAAGAAGTCATTATTAAATACATGTGTGGGTCACAGAATTTGTGCATAGTGTTGTTCTTTCATAATATAATTTCCCCTTATTCAGTCATTTTATATATAGTTTTTTGCGATGACATCAATGTTACTTTACTGTTTTTTATGTACATTATTGATTACATGGTAATGATAGATATTTTTTTTAATACTCGGCCTATGTCGCTTTAAACTTCTCTTCACAAAACACATGTAAGAGCAACCGGATCCACCCTTTTGTATTCGCCATCTTCGGTCTTGTAAGTTGTGTGTTGTCGAGGTCTACTGCACCATCCGACACATAACTTGTATCACCCGAGTTGGTGGAACAGAGTGATGATGTCATTCAAAACAAATCTATCCAAGCCATGTAATTCTTTGGTCTCTTTAAAAAAATTGCTCGGGTAGAGGGTTATGTACAGTTTTTCCACTTGCAGATGTTGATGGCATCCTTGTGTTGGTAAGTAGACTCGGTTGTAAAGATTTTTGCTCGTGTAGTGCCAGTAGACAGTGCTGCACCTGCTGATTGATGTTTTTTGCCATTCTTGTGGCTTCTCACTGCCTTTTTGCTCATACTGTTAAATGAAAATGCAGTTTTGCAGACACTGCACTGAGCCGAAAATGGATTTCCACCAACCTCGCAAACCTATTCCTTAAATTGATCGTCTAGCAGTCAATCTCGCGAAAATGTGCACATAGAATACGAGCTCATTTTGATCAAAATTTAATGATGAACTCACAAAATAAAAACAGACTCGTTTATGTTACACCTTGTGCTGCTTAAATGCGACACCACCCTTTTTGTTTCCACTATAGGGCACTTCGTAATGTGTTACTGAGCATTCCGAATTATACTAACTTTAAATGTTTTTGCATTATTGCAGTTTTGAGTGATTTTGCTATTTGCAGCTTAAATATGTTTTCAGTCCTTGATTTTCCGAAATTTATTATTATTGTGATCCCTGATAATTAACTTTTAGCTAATTGTTTTGGTCTATTTGATTTAAGTTCAGTTATTACCCAGTGTTGCGAGTAATTTTCAGTCATTATTTTGCTTACTGCAACATCAAATGGGACTTGTTTACACCTGTTTGCTTAGCGTGTGTGTGTCAGTGTTTTGGTTCCTCCCGTGTAATTTGTTTGATTTCTTTAATTGTTTTGCAATTTATTGTTTCCTTTTGAGAGTTTCGTTTCGTCCGATATTTTGGCAAAGTTAAGTTTTCTTTCCAACATCTAATTTAATTAGTATTTTGACTGGTTCATTTGTTAATTTAGGCCGTGTCCTAACTCAAAAGTGTGCTCACTCTCACTCGCCACTCTCACTCTGGCACACTTTGGCTCACTTTAGAGAATTGAGACTTGTGCCTTCTGTAAGCCTTCGGCATTATTCCTCTGACAGGAAAGGCAAATAGTGAAAAATAAAATATTGCTAGCCTTTCACTTTCCTCGAATAAATGTACAGTATTTTATGAAATGGTGTTTTATTTTAATTTGTTAAGTTTTTGCATGATTAAAAACATAATTGTTATGTTCAATTCACATTATTTAATAATATGCACACAATTAACCTAAATGAAACGTAAACATAAAACCATCATAATTTGTTATTTTCCATATAAAATGGAATATTGTTATTACACATTTCACAATAGCAACCATTAAGTTAAGTCTTTAAAATATTTCTAATACTGCTTTAGAAACAATAAATTTTATGATTTGATATTATTTGAGAGTTGGCAGACTCTCGGAAGTGGCACTTAGGTTTCTTTTAGTTTTTATAGGGGGCCCAGAACTAACTGTCAATCTTGGGGAGATTGCAGAGCTCCATGTAAAAATTTGATTTTGGTTTACCTAATATTTTATTTTGTTGGATTTGTAATTTGTTATATTTATTGAGAGTTAATAAGTAATGTTTTTTTTTTTATTTGAGTGTTACTAAGTGTGTTTGTTTGTGCAGTGTCTTCCCCGTGCCCTAAATTAGATCCACTAAATAACCTTTCTTTCCCAGTTTGATATTCTTTTCGGTTTTTCTGTATGTTTTGTTTTTCCTGTAGTTCTGTCGCTTTCGTGCCCTCGTCGTCGGGTGACATCTTGTTTGTGTGGACAATACCCTCTAGTGCAATTTTGGGGATGGCCTCTCTGTTTCCATCTGTGGCTGCCTGTGGTGGAGTCCATGCTGCATGTTTTCTCCTGTGTGAGGGGTCGTAGTGCAACAGATTTTTCCTATTCTTCTGAACGAAGGTAGTCGCCATTTGATTTCTTTATCTTTAAGTCTCTTTCTGTTTAAAGTCTTGAATGTGATTGCTTTGTTAAATCTCACGTTAGGATATAAAGGGGATGCGCCTGTCACATAGGCTTTGAACAACCACACATCTGGTAACAGAATTGGTTATTTCTCTTGACTTTTGTTTTGTTGTATTTTATCAGGCTAATTTTAGATTGGTCATTTACGTTTGAGGAACTTTGGTCCATCTTCGGCCTTCGTGCTCATGCTTTGCATGTGTTGCAAGCACATTGTTGTGATCCTTTTGTCCCTGAGCCTGGATGCTGCTAAAATTTGCTATTTCACTGTGCTTTTTTTTTTTTTGTATTTCTATTGTTCGGTGAAGATATCATGGTGTTGCAGTATGGAATGCATCGGTGTGGTGTTCCTCGTCAATTTTCTCTTCGTAACTTAACCTCACATCTTGTTTGAAACCCTCATGTAATCTTCATTTTGTAATTTTTGGACGTTTTGTTCAGGGTTTGTGTTAGGTTGCATTTCGGCACTTGGTGCTCGTGTTTTGCCTTGGTGGCGAACATGTTGTTCCGTAGTCTTGCTCCTGATCTTGGGCATTTCGAGATTTGTCTTGTTTCGGTGGAGCGTCATGTCTTATTACAGGTATGGGATGGTGCTTCTTGCATGGTATCTCATCGGAGTTCTAGGGGCAACATACCCTCATTTCTCCTTCTTGTTTTCTTTCAGTCCTGCAGGTTGCCTTTTTGATTAAATTTTGTCTGTGTATTTGTGTCAGTTTCAATGAGGAATCTGTCTAGTGTTGTTTTTTTTTTTTTTTTTTTTTTTTTGTGGGCTGGACGCGCATTGGCTTTTCAGGACACCCACAAGTTACTAGTCTGGCTAGTGGCAGTCAGGACTTTTGCTTGGCTTTGTGCCAGCACCAGTGTGGGATTTGTCCTTTTGTGAGTGCCTTTAATTTGGAGTGGTGTTTGTGGTTGTTTCGCAACATGTTCGTTTCCTCCTTTTGGCTCTTGGACATGCCCAAAATATGTGGGGTTGTGGGTAGTTTCTTGACATCCTGTTTTGTTATAGAGTCTTGTGACAACTCGTTATTTCATTGGTTTTGTTTTTTACTGCGGTCCTGGGAACTTGTACCTCTATTATTAAGCTGTTTTGTGAGTAAATTTTGCAAACCATTGTTGCGTTTGAGTACTCTTTGTTAATTGTTATGTGAGTTTGTTTATTGAGTGTTGATTTTAAACGCAAGTTTTAGTCTTGATTCCATTTCTTCTTTTGTCGTTGGTGCACATGTTTGCATGGTGCATTTTATTTAGATAACTTTCTGATTTTTGGATCTGGTCAATGTTGAGACAAGTAGTAGGGCTTTCAGGTCAGGAGTGTGTGCCACTTTAAGTGCGACACCGCCCATTATGTTTCCGCTATAGAGAACTTCATTATGTGTTTCTGAGAATTTCGAATTATACTAACTTTAAATTTTGTTGCATTATTGCAGTTTTGAGCTATTTTGCTATTTCCAAATTAAATATGTTTTAAGTCCATGACTTTCCAAAATTTTATTATTATTGTGATCCCTATGCCTGATAATTAACTTGCAGCTAATCATTTTTGTAAATTTAATTCACTTAATTTCTGTTCTTACCCTTTGTTGTAATTTTCAGTCGTTATTTTGCTTCCTGCAACACCTAACATGACTTGTTTAGTACCTGTTTGTTAAGTGTGCGTGTGTCATTGTTTTGGCGCATCCCATGTTTTTTGTTTGATTTCGTTTAGCTGCTTTGCATTTAGTGTTCGGTTTTGAGAGTTTCGTTTCGTCCGAAATTTTGGCAAAACTCAGTTGATTTAATTTTGTCTTTAGATATTGGTGCACATGTTTATATGTTGCATTTTATTTAAATAGTGTTTGTTTGTTAATTTAATTACTAATAATTTTGTTAATCACTATTACCATAATTTTGCCACTTTTTCTGGTTACTGTTTCATGGATGTGTTTATTTTAGTATAATTAGAAGTTTGTATGCTTGTTAATTGGCATATGTAAAAACACTCATTCAAACCAAACTTTGTGAGCTTTCCTAAAGCACGATTTTTTGAAAACAGACCATAGTTTCATCCTTTGGGTACTGTATGTCAACTTTTCTTTTATAAATGGAAAGATTGTTCAACATTTTATAATATTGTGTTAATTGGTATAACCAAATATTCCCGTTTGTTTCGCTCAGTTTTGTACTTTGGTGTATTTGTTTTAATGTTTGACATTGCCGATGGCAGTCTTAGATAAAAAATATTTTCCCGATGCCAATAACCAAATGTTATATAATGTATGTGTAGTTTCTTTAATTGGAGTTCAATATTGTAAAGACTGTATTAATCATTCAATAGATTGTATTTATTGACATATCTAGAATAAAATTTATTTGTAATTTCAAAAGAATCGTAATAAGCTGTATATCGATTGTGCGTGAATGTCCTATCGATTCTATCTGGCTACGACCTTGTAATTTAAACTTCAGTCTTCTTCACTGTAATATGGCATGATATTTCATTTATTATCATCCTTTGCAAGACTCTTCAGATTTCGGATGTAGTTTTGTAATATCGATTGTTGCGGGTGAGTGATTATGCTAGCTTAATGTTTCCCTCGTGATTTGCATTATGTTTTTTGTCCCGCAGTATACTTATTGTAGTATTAATTCTGTGTAGTGGTCCCCGATATCTTCGGCATTCCTTCGCCACACCTATCATGGTTGTATAATTGTCCCTGAGGTAGAGCTACCAATTTTCTTCTGGCATGGAATTGGCCACTTCGCAGCCTGTTATTATCGACATGAACAACTGATGTCAATTTGGAATATTCTGATTTTGGCAGACTTCAAGGGCCTTATTCGTAGTATTTTTTAGTCCGGACTTAGGAAAGATCATCCTCCGACCAAAATTTTTCGTATTCAGAGAGCTAGTCCAAGGATCATCTTGCATCAGTACTGCCTAACTTTAGTCTGGACTTAGGGTAGCATTAACGAAGTATTAAGGTCAAAAAGAAACATGGCGAACATAAATACGACAATTTCGTTAATATTACATGCCAGTACAAGCTAGATAAAGTTTGCGATACATAAAAATTATGTTTAAAGCCATTTTGTCAACATGTGCAAAAATATGCCGACCTAATGAATGAAATGTTCCGTGAATAATAATTGAAAGGAAATATACATTATAAGCTTAATAAGACATCAGTTTTTAGCTACAGCAATGCTGTTCTATTTTTGTGTCAATCAAATGCTCTCTCTAAAAACAGATTCTTAGGAGACTTGATATTAATACACTTAAAGAAAATTTTAATACTAATTTAACATTAGTTATATATACACACACACATCTAAAATGTGTTGGTAGCTCAATGGTGACATCATGGGCTGAAGAACAGAAGAATGCAAGTTCGAAACTCTTCTGAGAGATAGAATTTTGGCCAGTTTATAATGTATCTTTGTAATATATTTAACATAAAAATACACATTTAACATCATTATAAAGACAGTACTGGAGTAATAAAATTAAACCAGCCCATATAAGCAGTTCATAGGCGTGTGCTACAAAAATTTAACAAATCAATATTGAATAAGAAGATGTTAGTTAATTAATTTTATCATTCTCTATTCTGCAGTATTGCCATATATGATACAGTTATAAAACGAGGTTAAAACGAATAAAGTGATGTTAATGTAATGATTAATGTGATTTGTTTATATGAGCAGGCAAAAATAAAAAAGCACATTACAGAGAGCATCACTTTTGAATGGAAATAATCCAAACCAACTGCCGCCACCACCGACCCTCATATGCCACCGGAATGACACGCATGTCGTGAGACCGGGATCCGCAGCTCCCATAACTCACTGGGTGTTTGTAAAAACAATTGCCACCCGACACTTGGACTAATCATAGAGTCCGTGGTCGGCGACCATGTCAGTGTAAGTCTGGGGCACCGGGCCCACATTTAGGCTGTTTTTGTTTTAGTGCCTATTATTATGTGATTTTACATGTTTATGTTGTCGGCGGGGGAGTGAAACTCCCCTCCAGCCCTACCGGCTGGAGTGAATGTAAGTTTCGTGATGTCTGTCTAACGTGTTATGTTGTATACAAGTGTGCTATTTAATCTCGCGTGTAGTGTGACGGTGAGTCCTTAATCGCCCGGGAGCAGCCCTCGGGGGTAGGTTTTGTCGTTTCAAAGTGTTGTGACATAGGAAAGAAAGCCAGTGTTAGTAACAAAAACAATAGGGTGGGGCTCTTGGGATCAGAGTCTGCCAGGCTTTGCCAGAGTCTGCCAGGCCTTAGTCAAATCACCCCCCCCCCCCCTCCCACCTACATCGTCATCTCTTCAACGTTGATGGTCTTCTTCCCAACCTAAAACAGACTATCAGGTCGGTGCGTTATTTCAAGTAATTAATGGTGTTTGTAACACACAGAACATTATATGTTTTAATTATTTAATTTTTTTAAGTGTTAATTTTTTTTAAATTTTATATATGAATATTTAGTATTTAATTTTACTATAATTATTTGAAATTCAATTTATTTTAATATATTGTGATTGTAGTAATAGACTAAGCTAAATTAAATTGTTTAAGGTAGACTAAATTAGCTATGTCATATTGTGTTAGCCCCCGACCCCTACCTCGACTGGCATGTGTGTCACTTGACCTGAAAGACGAGTAGTGGTTGGGGCTATTTCCCACCTTTCCCGAGTTCCCACATAACCGTGTGCCTGGGCAGAGCACCCTAAATATTAGATACCGTTGGGTTTATTTTATGTTTAAATAATTCCCAACTATTTGTTTGTTTACTATAGTAAGGTGACGAGTGCTGTGAGAAGCAACATCTGTTTCTCGTATAGTGTTGTTAAGTTTTTTTCCTGTGTAATGATGGGCCTAAAATGGCCCAAAAGTGTTGCAAATTGTGTTTCTCGCAGAAAAGCGGCCAGTTCTTGCAATCCTGAGAATATGGTGGCATTTTCTATTGTGTTGGTGTCCCTTCTCTCATGTTTTTGTGGCGTGTCCCTTGTTTGTTGCGTGAGTGGTTGTTCCCTGTGTGTGTTTCCCTGTTCAATCTGTATTTTCCCTACTTGAAGGGGAGGGAATTCGGCCTTTGACTGAATATTTGATCGCGTATCCTGCCTATTATTTTGTGCTTGTTTGTTGGACTTAGCTTCCAACCTTTGTTTAAGTGTAGTAATGTACTTCTGGACCACTTCGCACTGTTTCCATATAGCCGAGTGTCCCATTTTCTTACAAAGTGGACATGACCACTTTGACTTGTCTTGGTCTTTTAAGGGGCGTACTATCATTGTGTGTTTACCAGAACAAATAGCACACTTACTCTCAAGTGTGCAGTAGTTCTGTGTGTGTCCCAGTGCACAACATCTTTTACACTGTGGAACATTATCAATGTGGTGTTTATACGGTTCTATACCATCTGTCATGTAACCTAGTTTGCGTAATTTTAGAATGTCTAGCTCGTCTTGTACCAGTACTATAGCCCCGAAAACTGCCGGTGCGTCAGCTGGTGTTCTAAACTGTCAAACAGTCTGTGGTACGAATCCATACTCTTTAATTTCGTTAAATATTTATTTTTTGCCTGTTTTGTGAGGTGATCCTCTCATTACTAATTTTACTGGCCTTTCACTTATTATGCAGTGTGCTTAATGTCTAATTGTTTTTCTCTCAAGAAAATCAATAAGAGTCTGGTGTTTCTCCTCATCTACTACAACCCTCAACTGTTGTTTCTTTGCAAGTGTTATTTTTGCGAAAAAAGCATCACTGAATTTGGTATTTAAATACTTAAGCTTCGTGTTGTCTGAAATATATATTGGTGGAGCAAGTGGTGTTTTAATTGTATGCTGTTGTGAAACTACTGTGCTTGTACTACTCTGACTATCGTCTAATGGGCCTACTTCTTCCAAAGGAAAAAACGAATGACCAGTTGGAACTGATTTGATAATCTGTGTCGTTTTAACTGTTTTTGCTGTGTGTTTTTTGCTTGGTTTATGATAGTCTGTATGTTGTGTGCTGAGTTGAGCTGTGTTCGAGTTATCAGAGGAAGAAGCTGGCAATGCAGCTGTTACCTTTCGGCCCTGCTCCCCTCCGATAACATGTCGTCCACCATCCGACATCGCAAAGTCGGTGTTGTCGAGCCGCTGCCGACTCGCCTACAGCACCGAGGTTCGGGGCGAAGTGAATGCCAAACCAGCTGCCGCCGCCGAACCCTCATACGCCACCGAATGGCCTGTGTGTCGTGAGACCGGGAGCCTAGACTCCCATAACTCACAGGATGTTTGTAAAGATAAAATGCACCCCGACACGTACTCAAATCATTGGGTAAGGCGGCGAGGCGCCGTGTAGCTGTGGTTTCTTGTGCACCGGACCCGTGTTAAGGCGATTTAAGTTGTTGCTTATTTTTAAATTAAGTTACGTGTGGTTGTATTCGGCGGGGGAATGAAGCTCCCCTCCAGCCTCACGGCTGGAGTGAAAGTTAGTGTCGTGATATGTGTCTAGTATGTTGGTCTGTTGTTTACAAGTGTGCTAATTAAACTCGCATTTTTTGTATATGTGCGTCCCTAGTTGTCCCGGGGCAGCCCACAGGGTACGTTTCGTCGTTTCAATGTGTAGTGTAGGAGAGGATTGAAATATTCTTAATCATATATGTGTTTGCGCTGATGGCGCTTATTCAAAAATATGATATACTTATTTACGTTTATTTTTACTTATGGCACACTTCTGTTTTAGTGCTGAAAGCACTTGAATCTTTTTTTTTATCGGGACAAAATATGTCTCAAAGTGGTTATCTTATTAAAAGTTGATTGTTATGTCAATTGTGTGCCATATTTTCTCATTCTTCAACCTGAAAGGAAAAAGAAAGAATTTTTTTCCCCATAAAAAATAAGAAGGGGGGAAGATTTGATTTTTTCCCCCTTTAATTTTGTTGAACACTGAGGGTGCAATCCTGACAGAAAGTGGTCGTTATTAGTGCATATGTTAGGGGAGCCCTTGGCACCATAGTCCAGTCGGATTTCTGGTAAAAGCAGGGCTCCCCCTCCCCCCCCCCCCCCGGCGCAGCTCCTCCCGACCTGAAACAAACTATCAAGTCGGTGCTTCATTGTGGTATATATCATATCATATAAGTATTTTGTAGTGTTTTTGAATTTTTTGTTTTTTTATTTTTCTTATTTATTTTATTTACTTATTTATTTTTTCCTTGTATAGGTATGTTTTGTCCTTTTTTATGTTATACATATGTATATATATATTGTTTTTATTATTGGTTTTTATTAATTTTTTTAATGATTTTATAATTTTAATTATGAATTACCTATCCTGGTATGTCCAGTGTTGAAAGCTAAGTGATATATAGAATGATGGTGGTTATTATTACGAAGTTACCCCATATGAACACTATTCCCAGTGTGTTAGCCGCTAGGCCTGACTCCCAGGTGGAGGTGGGGCAGGTCTCCTTGCCTGAGAATCCACTCAGTAGACCCCTGAAACAGTGTATCTCTACTTCCTTTTTTATGTGGTTGCGTGTGTGTAAGAAGTTATTGCGCGGTGTGAGTGTAGTGAATATATCGTGCACAGCTTGGGTCGGTATGCGCGCTCTACCGTTGCATGCTTCGCCCCGTTTGGGGGAGGGGAGAGTCGGCGGCCCGGGCTGCATGGTAGTTCTAACAAGAACTTGTATACCTTTCATTGCACGAGCAGCTCTGAAAAGAGCCACTCGGCCGTGTGTGCTAAGTGTTGCGCTTTGCATCTGTCGTTTCGCGTCTCACTGCTCTCCGACTGCCGGATTTTTGGTAGCGCGGTCATATTTATAACCTCGCGGGGCCGTGCGCTGTAATTGGCCGGCTTCACTGGCCAACTAGCAGGCAGGCCTATTCCTACTTTCGCAGTGTTCAGATCAATTTAGGTTTTTTGAATTTTCTTATGCCTGCGGGATCATAGTTTCCCCAAGTTTTTAATAATTATATTGTCATGCCCTTCTCAAGTATTATACAGATTTTTATTTTTGTCTACAATTATTTCTTTAATGTATTTTGCGGAGAGCAGCTCATGGATAGTTTTATTGGTTGTGAATCTCTCTTTATTAGCTATTACTCTCAAATATTTATTTTTTACAGTTTGTAAATCTTTTAATCTGAATTTTGCGGCATGTCCCCATACCTCACATACATATAGCATAGCTGGGAGTGTTGCTTGTTTATATATTAGAAGTTTTTTGCATAGTGGGAATTTATCTGCATTTAAAATGGGGTATAGAAGTTTAACTTTGGCTTGTGCTGCATTTCTTGCGTTATTTATGTGTGGCTGCCAAATTAACCTATGGTCCAATGTTATGCCTAAATATTTTGCAGTTTTAACAAACGGGATAATTTGATTAAATAGTATTAGTTCTTTAGGTGATTTTGGTAACATTTTAGTGATTATTATTTTCTCGGGGCCAATATATTTTCCATATATATTTTCTATTCCAAAGTCGCTGTGTAAATATATTTATATTTGCAAAATGTCTACTTTTATTTTCAATTCAACACACAGCATAATAAATTATATCCTCATTCCTGTTACATACATTAAGATTATTGTAAATTACTATGACATTTGAAAAGAAAAAACATTTTTTATAAATAAGTTATATTTTATTTATCGATACCTAGAGACGAAAATCTGCAATGCGCATTCGTAGTAAACTTGACAACTGTATACGTCCATGATCCTTCGACTAAAGTTAGTCCTACTCTGGTCAGGGTTTATGAACACGGTATAGTTAGTCCACCCTTAGTCTGGACTAACCTCAGACTAACTCCAAGGAAGATCATCTCAGGATCATCCTTGGACGAAGCTCTGACTATGAATAATCCGCGTATTCGTAAATTCATCGGTGGATCCATCAGTGGTTGGTACACCGGTGTACACCGATGGAGGTATTTTACGAACATCAGGTTAACCAAATGGTTAATATTTTATCGCGAAAGTTTGAATTCTAACAGACTACCGGTGCCGAAGAAAATAAACATGGGTCTAAGATTTTCAGCGGTATTTAAGTCTACTTTGGTAGACAAATTAATACAGTTACATACAAATTCCACCACTTCCATTGCTTTCTGAACCTTTAAAAACACCTGCTCCGTGTTTGTTTATGTTATTGCTTTTCAGAAGGAGCGTTCGAAAATGCACTGGTTGAAGTTTCAATGCATATCCACCGGATCCATCAGATTTTCAGGCCAGTGGAACCGATTGATACGCCGGTTCAACCAGACTCACCAAACGATGAATTTTCAACCGTCCGATGTACATCGGTGGATCCACTGGTGAATTTACGAATACGCGGAACACCCCAAGTTTCGGCGATGCTTTCAGGCCATGAATTTTCACTAAATTTTCTTTTGCATGTGCTTCTGCATGCGCTCTTAAACATGTATTTTGTTCGTGGTCGTTTTGCCAAATTTACGTACAGGACAGCTCCATTAAAATCGCGAAGTTGTGAACCAAAACATGTTCTTTTGGTAACTTAAATAATGTAACACTCTAGGCTTGAGGTGCAAGGTCAAGAGGCCTTGTTAGCCGACTAAATAATTTGTTTCGTTGTATGCCGAAAGTCATTTGGCACAGTTTTATGTAACTCAGGGGATTCCCAGTAAGTGTTTGTCTTAAAGCAATAAAAATAGAATTAAAGAAAAAGTTCTAAAATGTTGAAGTGGCCTATGCATGTCTAAAAAATAAAAAGTAAAAAAATGGGCAACGTAACTGAAATATATTACTTGTTGGTGTTTTACTGTTTATTTTTGTTATTAATTTATTTTGTTTTGAATAGAACATTTATTATTTCCTTTGTTAATTTGTTGTGGGCAAAATTTGGGTTGAAAATAATAAATTTTGAATGTTACTTACCCGAACATGGTATTTTGTTCACTTAACCTCATTCACCATAATATCAAAATAATTTTCACATGCGTTTTCTAGACCTTTTGAGGTATAGCCAGTAAACATAATGATATCTGAATTGCTTCGCAAAGTTGGTTTTGTCTAGCTATGTAACCTGACATAATGAAAAGTGGCTAAATAAAATATAAATAATTTCACTGTACAGATGTTGGAAATCCATTGTGTAAGTTCGGTTTGGCTTGTTCATTAGTGAAAAGTATGTACACTGTGCGTAAATAGAACCACATGGTTTTTGTTGATGTTCTTGTGTCGGTATTTTGGGGGTGTTTGGTTCATGTGTGTTTTTAACTGCGCTTCTGAGTCCATGGGTATTGGTACAACCATCAGAAATCACAGTTTCTCTTTTTGTGTAAAAAAAACGTTGCCAAGCCCTCAAACAGAAACATAAAAAAATTAAAACCGTATATTAGATAGTAATATTAGATGAGTCTTTCGCCAAGATTTAAAATTTAACTAAACATTGTTTATTGCTGAACACATGCGACAATCACAATCACTTTTGTTTAATTACTATTTTTGCATCACTTCCCAGTAGTCTTCTGCTATAGTCCACTTCATATAAGTATGGTAAATTTTGACAATTATAGAAATGTAACATGGCCAAAATTTATCCTTCTGCCGGAGCTGTTTTGACGATAAAGAAAACATTTTTGTATGCTAAGGCTAATTGCCCATATGCTTCCTTTCATGGCAGGCACTGAAATATCGACAATAGCAAACTTAAGGTAGTTAATGTAATTCCAATCTGTTATTAAATTTTAAGCCTAAATTATACATTTAAGGTTTGGTTTATTCCAACGGTAGGGCGGAAAACACTTTAGTTTACGTCTTACATGTATTGTTTCGCAGCTTGGCAGGCAAATTATTTCGATGGATGTGCGGAGCATTTTATTGAATGGAAATAACATTCTAACTAACATAGCTTGGAAAGTAACTCTACTGAAAGAACGTGGTATTGTATTGCTGCTCACACAGATGCGAGAAATAGAGAAACAACAGATCAACATTTTCAGCGAAGTTAACCTCATGTAAAATAATACTTAGATTTGCAATATAGTAAAAAAAACTGATTGTTAATGGTTATTTTCAAGGTACAGCGTTTAGAAAAGATTGTTTCTTAGGCCTATAGCCTACAATGTTATTTTTTTCGAAAGAAAAAGGTAAATTGACAGTTTTATAGGTCACATACATTGCAAACATCCTAAAAACTGTTTCGTAAGACATACATTATTTACAAAACACATTAACTTACAGTTCGTGTTGAATCCTTGAAAAAATCGCAATTCCTGAATACAGGTTGTTCTAATGCATACTTTGGCAAGAATACTTGAGTAATAGGTTATTGCGTTTGTTTGCCACTGATACGATTAATTTATTTGCAGATTCGTTCTATTACAACATCTCACCTGTATCTTCAAACGAGCCATCGCGAACGTCGAATGTATATATGGTTGTTGTGATCCATAAAATAAAGAGTAAAGTAAAAATGGTGGGCAGAGGCACGAAATCAACTATTTGGTTACACATGCCGATAATATTTCATCCAAGAAGACGCACTGAAAGAAACACCTACAGCAAACTACAGTTATTGAAAGGTCCAAATACCAAAATAATTATTCGCTAACAAAATATTACGACTGCAATGCGAAGAAAGGTGCTCGAAAAACTTTTAACTCATGTACATGAACGATAAACTTTATCGTTCATGTACAAAAATTAGCGTGCATTATTATTGGACATGGACACAAGGAATTACAACAGTTCCCTAATGATGCCAAAGGCAAAGAGTGTCATAACATTTTAACTACTGCCCAATATCGTGTTTATTATTTGTATTATGCAAAAAAATATGGTTAAACTAGAATTTTAATTATGTATGTATTACAAATTAGGCAGCTTTCATAACATTGCTCTCAGTCACTTCGTAAAATTTCCTGAAATTCCGAGGTTTTCCAGGTTTTCCAGGTTTTCCTGGTGAGTGGCCACCCTGGTTTTACTTCGCTAACCTAGACGATGTGATCGTCTACTCCAAGTCTTGGGACAAACACCTTATACACTTGCAACGAAATTTAGAGCTGCTTGAACTCCACGGTATGACAGCCAAACTTTTGAAGAGCTACTTTGGAAAGACTTCCATCGAGTACCTGGGGCACGTCGTATCCACCAAAGGTAAATTTCCCCAAGCAAAATCGATAAGGGCGATACAGGAAGTGGAGGAACAGAGGATTAAGAAGCAAATCTGTCGCTTTCTTAGACTATGAACAGGCTCCAAGACTTCGTGCCCAGTATCACTGACCTAATGGCACCACTCCACACATTGTTGGAAAAGGAAGCATGGCGACAGTGGACACTAGGTTATTGAGCCACCTTCCAAGCCCTCAAGGACAGCTTCCAGAAGATACAGCATCTGCATCAGCCTCAAGGAGAGGGACCCTTGATCCTACAGATAGATTCATGCCAGAACAGACTTGGCACAGTACTGTATCAGAAGGATCTGGATAGGAAGCCCCTAGTGATTGCCTAGGCCAGCACCTGGTTCGATACCACTGAGCAGAAATATCACATTAATGAACAAGAATACCAAACAGTTATTTGAGCTATCCAGAAATAACGCTATCATCAGGATGACACTCACTTCATTCTAAGAACCGACAGTAAGACACTCAAATGGCTAAGGGAGTCTCACAACAAGGCCAAACTCGGAAAATGGGACCTCTTTCTAGACGAGTTTGATTTCGAAGTTTAGCACTGCCCAGGAAAGGACAACGACCTTCCGGACACATAACCCCGACAGCCAGACCTAAACGAGGAGACCAAGCCAGACGAAGATGTGGACAGTATCTTGCCCCCCTCCCCGCCCACCAGCCGAAAGTATTCCAGACGAACACCTCAGGCTTCTGCAACTCCGAATAAGCCAAAGACAGATTGAGCACCATCCACAGCATGCACCGGGTGTGAAGGAACTCCTACAAAAACAACTGCAATGATTCATGCTATGAGACGATGTCGTCTGGTCATGCACCAATAAGCCGGAAACCAAATGGAGGATCTGGATACCGAATAAATAGCATGCTGATATCTGCCGTAATTTTCACGACCATCCCGACGCAGCAAAAACCTTTCACCTGGAAGACCCTTGCCGAGATTAGTAGGAGGTATATCTGCGACCGCATGAGTCAAAACATCCGCCAGTATCTCCACAGTTTCACCCCATGCCCAAAAACAAAGCCCACCCAGTGTGACTGCTGCCGGCCAAACCATAGAAGTAACACACCCTGTGGATTCAAATTGTCGCCGACTTGATAGGATGCTATCCCTGCAAAACCAAGGGAAACAAACAGGTACCTGTTGGTCGTGATGGATTTGTTTTCCTGGTTGGTCGAAGCCTTTCTCCTGCCAGCCACAAGATCCATCACATCATAACAAAATTCAACAATGAAATTTTCTTACAGTGGGGATACCAGCAGAGCATACTGACTGACAACGGGACCCAGTTCGATAGAATAAAGTGGCAGGTAGCATGTGAATAGTGGGGAGCAGAAACCTGGACAACACACCCATATCAGCCCCAAGCCAACCCCAAAGAGTGGAGGAGCCAGGAGTTGAAGAAAAGAGTCCGACTCAGTATAAGGGAAAACCAGAAGCACTGGGATCGTCACATCCCCAGAATCCTTTTCACTCTGCGACGCCATATGAACGAAGCTATCAACTCTAGCCCGAGTCAGCTCCTCCTGGGCCAGACACTTCGATGCCCAGGGGACTGGCAGTAGGAGCATGAGCCAATAGAGAAGACATCACCTGAAAACATACAGCTGGCTGCTCTAGCCCGAGTGGACATAGCAAAGGAAAGTCAGGAGGTATATATCACAAGGAAGTATCAGCTGCCTCGCACCATTGTTTTAGCCTTCGAAATGGGAGAAGACATTCTACTCCGCAGTCACCCTCTGAGCAGTGGCAACTAGCAGTTTAGTGCAAGACTCGCAAGAACTTGGTAAGGTCCCTACAACGTAATCGGATGCCAAGAAAATATGTGTTGGACAGAGGACCGCCGAGGGCGCATACAAAAAGCCACTAGATGACAGATGAGGCCCTACAATGGAAAAGCTCCGGATTCCGACGTTCACCCCTGAAGTTATCACCGACACGCCAGACGTCGTGGAAGAGCTCACCGACCACACCCCTCCAAAGGATGCACGGACATCGCGACTCCAGGAATGGGTTGAGAAAAACAAGATGAGCAAAGACACTGTTTATTCCATGCCAACGCGAGTAGTATTCCTGAAGCAGAAACCCAAAGAATCTGAACAGACTCTGCCATAAACGCCATCCGAGGGGTGGACTCCCAGCACAACTGAGGTATCTTGAAGAAACCCACTAGACAGAGAACAGAAACACCGCCAGCCTCGTGTTCGGCCCGACACAGAGAGGTCTTAACACTATAGTGCCCTCGACCGGAATACGCTCACAAAGCTTTGATCACGACGCACCGCACCTACACTTCCAGCTTCAGCTAGACAACAGAGCAAGACGCCTGCAACACCGAACATCGTAGTAGTCGCCACCGAGGTCTCACCTCCCACAGGAGAGGCATCTAGCAGAACTGCCAGCTCACACAAGGCAGCCTTCCAGGCCTGAGTTCAGCTGGTACCTGTGTCTGCGATCACTCCAGATCGTGAGGCCACCCTGGTCGCCCAGTCGTCACTCAATACCGAGGCTACCAGTTTCCAGTTCCATGCACCGCCGCCAACTCCCCAGCCAGACTCCACATCCGTGAAGGAGGACCATCCAAGGACACTGTCCAGGCCATTCGAATGGTCATGCTACCCAGATGAGAGGATGGCTTCGCCGAGGCGCCAGTCACACCTAACTAATGTGTCATTATGACGAACTTGCCAAATGTTTACAGTTCGTCAGTACCACCCGAACCAGAAGCTGTTCCAGTGGCCACTCCCCCTGGATGAGAGGAAGACCATGATCGTAACGCCTGTCCCGCCAGATTGGCTGAACGTCGAAAAGGCTGCACCTTGCAGACAAAAGGACAAATTTTGTTGTAGCTATGAGTACTAATCAGTTTGCTTTCAGGTCACCAGCACTGCCCAATATTCCAACTTGCCCAAAGGTCATTCCTGCAGCGCGCGAGGATAACAACGCAGAGACGGCAGTTCCAGCCGCTGTCCTGGCTGTGTCTGCAGCCGCCCCTCCTGGACAAGAGAGGGCCCTTGTGGAGACACTCAGCCTCCCAGTAGCCCAGGTCGACCCTACGACCTCCCTGCCAGTCTGCCCAAAGGACACGACGGCCATGTCCGAGGTCACATGTAAGTGAAACCATAGCGAAGTCGCCGTCGAACTGGCAGCCCTGTCACTGGTTCCAGTTCCAGTGGATGTTTTCCAGGGGTGTATAAACCACCTGCTTTACCACCTCCGCAGATGATAGAGTCAGCTACAGCAACTGAGTGGGCAGGAGTTGCTGTCCCTAGCCTGTCGCTGATGGCAAGAGAGAGCTTCATACAGCGTGACGACCACTCCATGACAGGCGCCAGCCAACGATGCGTATACAGCCGCCTCAAGCCTGCCAGGCCACCCTGTTGCCCAGCTGTTATCATGAATCGCCGTGGCAGCCATCTGGCCCTTTCACCTGGCCGAACCTGCCTTACACACCACCACGTAAGCGAGGGCATCCATCAAAGGCTGTGGGTACCAAGAAACAGCGAGTGTAAGTTCTATGCACCCATCAAACTTTGATAGTGTCAGAAACCCTCGTCAAGCAAGTTGACCATATCTGCTAGGTACAATGTCAACATTAAGTGCAGTTACGTAGTTACAAACTTTGTTCTTGATACTTCTAGCACAATACTTTCATCAAGATAGTTCAGGCAACTTGCCTTTGTTAGTTGCTATCTTAGCTGCCCCTGTATTCTCTAATTATGTAACTTACCTGTGAAGAGTGGCTTGTAGATTGTCATATGAAGTGTGTAAATAGTTCTTGAACACTTGGACTCGTGAGATCAGTGCAACATGTAAAGCGATTGAAAATAAGATGTTATATGTGTAACAACATCAATACACGGTTAATATTTCTTGTTGAAAGAAATTGAACTGAGATTGGAAAATAAATAATAATTGTTGAGTATGTTGACATATTATAGAGACTTTAAAATTGCAACATACTTTGGTTTATATAGAGTCACGACGATGCATTGTAAATATTATTTGCATTGTGTAGAATCAAAATTTTCTCTATATAACAATTTTTAAAATCAATTTTATAATAGAATTTTTAATAATATTTTTGAATTGTGTTGAGTCATTAGATTAAATAAATCAAGCAGCGTTTTGTAAAATGAATCTTCGCTTTATTAATCACACGTTGATTTGTGTTATGTCATGATCGCAATAAAATATCCTTACAAAAACATTATAAACAAAGCAAAAAAGGTTGCATCTGAAAATGTAACATTTCAAGTGCATATGTGTTTGAACGGTTCTTTCTATGTCTGTATTCTTTATTTGTAGTGGTGTTCGCACGAAACTGTTGTAGATAACATCACTGCTAAATCACTCGTTTGCAAAGCTTAGCAGTCAGTTGAGTCTGGAAGTGTCTAGCTGACTATTCCTCTTAGCATTTTCTTAATACACACATTATTTTGCCTGTTGTGCGACACATAGACAGTTAGAGTAGAAGCAGAGCTTTCACTTCCGCCCAGACAGCCACAGCAGAGCACAGCTGACACGACCTAACGAGTGAGGTGTCTGGCATTTTCTCTATTTTTTTCTGTGATATTCCATTGTTTTAACAATTACATTTATTTTTATTCCCCAGGGGTCATTATTATTCAGTGTGCAGCCAGCATGTATTTGCTTTACCCCTTTTTCACAGCTCTGCTATGCTTAATAAAACGATTGTAAGTACCCAAGCCATAAAGCTCTTATTGTAGGACTGCACACATTAATGACAGAGGCTCGCGACATACCTCCCGAGAATCCCTTGCTGCGACATGGCTTTACACAAGAATAAGTAAAAAAAAAAATCACACGAAGAGCTTATGAAGGCTGCAACGACTATAACGTCACCGCAAACAGCACTGCAGTAACCTGAGACCAAGGAGCAAGGAGTGAAACAGAACGCCTGTTCACAACGCATCAGAGAGCAACAGAGATGTCTGCCGATCAGCAAGCTAAGAAACGAAAGAAAAAAAAAAAGAAAGTGTTCCACAGCATGTGCACTGTCCGGATATTCATCCAGCCCAGCTGATCAGCCATCGCCGCCAAGATCAACAGCTTGCCAGGAAGCGCCGGAGCCCAAAGAAGAAACGCACAGAGTAGCAGGGGCTACAGCAGCAAATTCGGGACATAAAAAACTGCTGTTGAGAGGACAGTACTACATTCGCTGAAAGGAATTTCTTTCTTGGTCTAGACCATTCTTCTAAGAAGCCTAACCACTATTGAGAGGGAAACAAATTGTTCTTGTAGGGACAGTGCTTCATTCCTACAAAGAATTTGTTTCTTAACTCGCTTCCGGGATGAGATTTCATCGCAGTGGAGATGGGGCGAATTGACGCATGATATCTTTGCAACAATGATATATTTACCGGCTTCAGCTCAGCAGTAAGCATAGCCATGTGCCTTATTGCAACAAAGTTTGTATTGTTGACTACCAAGTGACGTTAAGAAATTGTACTATTGACAACTGCAAGAGCGGACATTCCAGCATGCATGATTTTATTATTCATCAACCCACCGAGTCTATGCACTGTAAGCATCGACTTACACTGCATGTTGCAAAATGGCTACACCAGTATCACTTCCCCGCCTCCTCATCACCAAGCTGGCCGATGACTTCTCACCTCCAAGTAGTTATGCTATCACCACCCCCCTCTCCAGCTTGCAACCCCTCACTCACGAACTTCGCCAGCCAATGACAGCAGAGGAAGCTGACTCAAGATAGCAGGCTGCGACACTCACTCGAGATCAGTCTTCAGTCATCCACCACACTCGTTACAGGACATTGACCAGCCTGCTCAGCTACACCTCTAGCTCTACCTTCCTTCTTTCACCGCACTCTTAGTACTGAAGAAAACCTACTCCTTGATCTCCACTGCACCCGTCTCCAGAGCTATCCCATCTTCACCATGCTTAGCCTTCACCGCATTCATGCAGAAGAAACCAAACCACCACGTCGTCTATGCACTGATACACTGCGGCCCCATCTCGGCAACAATTGCATAGGGAGTTAGATAACTTTAAGTTGTTTTCACAGCAGTCGTCTATCCCTTCCCTTGTTAGTCTAGGAACAGGTCACCTCTACCTATCTTAACGTAGAGTTAAGCTTCCTTAATCTTGTGCCGAACTTTAGAGGTAGTGCGACACCACATGTTTATTTCCCATCAAACAGAATAAACAAAAGTTGCACCATCTCCCAAGTAGCCATTTTCTCTAGAGAGAGCACCTTTCCTAGTTTAATACACTCGGTTAAGTGGAATACAGGTGACCCTGGAATGTTACTCATCGAACCAGTACTCTATCAAATACCCACACACTAGCATCGGCCAGCCACCCTTTCTGCATAGCATGGTAGGCAGAACGGTAGGGCTCCACCAGGTACTCGTTCTCACAGGACAGATTGTCGATTCGGTGCTCGCCCTCTCCACTGCGTTTGGCGCCGGAGGGGTCATTCCCTGAAATGGGAAGACTGAACTTAAGACTTACAACCACATGTAGAGACTGCCAACAATGAAGCTTGACCCCCAGTACTCACCATGTTTTGGCACCAAGTACTGTGATAGAGTGACCATTAAGTCAGCAGATGTTCTACATGATCATAAACCAGTAGGAATATACATAATCTGCGATTTTTTCATAGCCATGAGAATGTGCTCTCCTTACTAATGCCTTATTCCTGTCGTAGTTGTGTACCTGAGAAAGTGAACTTGTGCGAGCTGCCTCCAGATGTTTGCATGACCTTACCCCTTCCCTCATCACAGCTCTCAACCAGCTCGCACCCAAAGAATAAGTTCGAGAACTGTGTCTCCATTTGGTACCGATTACACCTGAGATCCCGAAGCACCTGTTTATCCCACCTTCACATCTGAACGAAGAATTACACCCTTGGCTCTCCGAATTACTTACTCGGCCTGAAAAGCCTGCAGTAATTACTAAAGACTACTTTAGACTTGAACCGCTGCTCCGCCTCCTCAGGCGCGACAAACCATCTCAACACAGAACACAAAACTGCTGGTGGCACACGTAAAACCTATTTAAATGATCAAGGCCAAGCCTACAGCTAAGGTTACGCATCACTCAGGTACCCCGCCAAAACCCAGAACCTGAAACGTAAGATATTACTGCTCGAACCCGATTTTGTGACCTTCCACAAAGCTACCAGAGCAGTTCTCTACACTTGACCTATCCCAGTGCCACGTAGAGACTAGTGAATAACCTGCTTAACCCGCAAGAAGGGTGTACCTGGTTTAGTACCCGACAAAATACCTCCTTTGTTCTTGTGATTCCCTCACAGTCCCGAGGTGTCACACTTCAGGAAGAGAGGGATAAAACTTTACTGACACCCAACATGGGCCGTAACTGCGATAAGGTTGCCTACGTGGTATTAACAAGTCAGCCAGACCAGAGCAGGAATGACCAGGACTTCGGGGAGTCCAGCAATACACCCAGTGACGCTCAAAGCTGCACTCAGTATGTCCATAACTGACATGGGCGAGTGCGAACTTGGCTACACAGCTGCTAAAGCAACCAAACACAGCCGCTGTTCGAAGCTGAACTGACCTGGTTCAGGTATGCACCTGATACATTGTGCCTAATGTCAACAATGCTACCATTATGCCTGCCTAGGCTGAGCAGATGAGCCCCATTTCACCGATGGCCTAGAGTACCGGTACGAAAAAATGCAGATGGGGCAGACAGCTTATTGCAGTTGGATAACCTGTCCAGGTCATGGCACCCACACGGTGTGATGTATCATGTGTGATGAGAGCAATCACCACAGTCGCATCGGGTGGCCTGAGGGACGTGTTTCCTGGCCAGGCATGGTATACCAATGCGAAATCTCTAAACATGCCACATAGTACAGACCGCATAACCTAGGACCAGCCTCCCACCACAGCACAACCCATTGTGTAAGGGAACCTCAATTACCAGAATTTGCAGGGTGACCTCATGAGGACCTGTTAGGAGACCTGCCAACTTGTGAAGTTTGAAATCAAGAAGACATACAAATGCTTAAAATAGTGCGTAATGGGGTCGCAGCATTTTAAATCAACTTTTTCTTGTTCATCGTCCATTACTGGTATTGTTATAAAAATGTGGAATTATTGATGTACTTTATGATATTAAATCAACATAATAATAATTTTTATATGCAACAATACATGCCTCTCAGCGCCATGAATCAACTTAGAACACAGTATTACATGTAGATTAATGCATATATTACTTTATTTGAAGAAAATTCCTGCTAATTACCGAATATTATAACACAGTCCGCACAGTACATCAGTTACAAAATCCAGCATGTTAACACAAAAATTGTGGTAATCGTTCAAATAATTTTCCAAACAAAAACATGCTCTTTTAAGATAATTTGAAATGTCACTTTTCACCATGACAAATACTTGTGTCACAGAGACACACACTACAAAATTTATACGTTTCACCATTATATTATTTCAGATTGAATGGACACTGCTCATAATATGCAGACCTGAATACTTGGGAGTATTGTTTTGGTTTTTACGCATCTGACAGTTATTATATACAGTATGTGTATCAGACTATTAAGACAAACTCAAGCCGATCTATTTCAGGAAAATTTATTATAAAAAGTTTCTTCATGCTTCAAATACTTACAAAAGTCCATCAATTATCAACAACACACAAGCTCCGCAATAAGCTTCACGCCATATAATTAAACGTGTTGGCATGCAAAATCGCACAATGTTGTTGTGTTCCTACTTGGGTGCATGAATATAACAGTACAACTTTGAGCGAGTGTTTGCCACTATTTTTAAATTATTGTAATACAACTGCTAACAGATGCCTATGACACCTTAAATAGAGGAAGCAGTAATTTCACGTGTAACTTGTATTATTATTTTTTCCTAGCCAAGCAAGCTGGTGAAACATCAAGGCAAACAGTTTACAAATACACACTGGAGAAACATGACACCTTGGCCATACCTAACCTATAAATAAACTATGTAAGATGTGACAAATTTACTTACCAAAATGGTTTTTACTTTTTATTGGTATCTCCTGAATGAAAGCTCACTCCCATACTTTACCGCAGCTGAATTTAAAAATCACGATATCAACACCCATCAACTTTATAATACGCTGTCTTCACGCCAATCCGACTTCACAGCAGGAAATGCTTGACTCCCAGACCACGAAATTAATATGTACAGTTGCTGCACAAACATACCGGCAAAGTTCGCATAAATTTGCTACTATATATCTAAATTATGGCATACAATAAAAACCCTTTTCAACATCCAAATCTTCATGACCACAAATAGAATATGCTTCACATCAATGGAATTTCCATGCCACGTGATAAGAAAAGACAAATACTGTAGTATGAACATATGTTTTTCACTATTTAACACAAATTTCTTGCGTGAAGAGACGGTATTAATGTCTTTCAAACACTGAAACATAATTGTAGTCAGTAAATACAAACAACATTGGCATTTGTATAGCCACAGTGGTCTGTAGAGTCAGAGTGTATCAGATTCAGTTGCCATATGACTAGATGCATGCTAGGTAAGTTATTGATCGATGTGCTTCACCCAGACCACAGCCTAAGAAGGGCTGACTCAAAGCTACCATTTTCCTTTTTTTTTTCGGAATGAACTTATGTATCTTTATTGACAGTTACTGGTACCAGTGTCAATATAATAATGCACTGTAGGAACATAAAAACAGCCTTAAAATTGTATTCAGTTAAAAAACAAAACATAATAAGACTATGTAGGAGTGAATCTTAATAGCTGCTGCGTGCACAATGTATTGCTTGCAGCACAGGCACATGAAAAATCTCTCGCACATGCACATTCCCGACTCAAAGAAAAATTCCAGGCATTTTCATGTTTTCCTGGCATTCGAGAAAATGCATTTCCCGATTTCACGATTAAGTTGTCACCTCGAATTACCGAAAAAAACCACATACATGTGACACTTTCACAGAGACCAAAAGCCAAGAGCCTGCCCAATGCTATTTCATGAATTTTGGAATCTGGCCGAGATAAAATTCGTAAGATATGGAGGGTTCCTGTAAAATCGTAAGATGCGAACTTTTCCATAAAAATTACGAGGAGATCGTAAGGGTTGGCAGTCCTGCGTTAGTGTTCACGGCCCAATGAGAATGGGGATTTTGCACACACGAAGTGCCCGAGGAGCAGTGGGTCTCACGAGCACAGTCACATTTAAAGGGCAAATCCCTCGACTGGTGGAACGGGGAGATTGTTTCAGAGTGCAGCCAACTCAGTAGCTGACTCAAACAGCAATTTACATGCGAAGAGGATTCTGGTGCTCACAATCGAATTTTACAGCTGCTCCCAGACACCCAACAAGGAGGTCGAAATTTTTATCCACAGAAAGGTACAAATGTATCGGAGAATAATTCCTGAAGGATATGAGGAAGGTTTCGTGTGTCAGTTAACTTACCTATTATTACCTCGCCTGCGAAATATCCTACTCATCGCCAAGCCTCTCACCATGTATGAAGTCGTAGATCGTGCACGAGAAGCTGAGCGTAACTTCAAGGCCCAAGCGATTCTCGACCGTCCTATACCTACAAAGCAACCGGAGTCAGATAAGCAGTTGGAACGAGGTAACAGAGAGCCACCACCCACAGCGCCCTCGCCACATTTTCCGAAGTGTTGGTACTGTCCAGAATACCATTTCAACAAGGACTGCCCGCAGCGGCCGGCCAGAAGCAAATACGTCCAGAAGAAGGGGACACAAACTGTATGCCATGTACCACTCAAGCTGATACCCGCAACAATAGCACCCACCAGAAGGGAAACGCAGCCAGTGGGCAATGAGGGGAGACCCCATCGGACAAGAAGGGCATTCCATTCAGCTCATAGACGTGGTAACTGAGGTACTTGAAGCCCCAATTATAGAAGTGGAAGTCAATGGGAAAAATGTGCTGGCATTATTGGACTCAGCCTCGTCTGGAAATTTCGTCAGACAAGACATTATCACCGAAGACCAACAGGGTGTCTGAGACCCCATATGAAAACTGTGAGAATGGCAAAACCGGAGTGCATACTCACTGTCGATGGCCGCACCACCCTCATTGTCAAGCTTCACAAGACCTAGACACAAGCAGAGTTCGTTGTGTCACAGGACACCCAGGAGGAATTGATACTAGGCCACCCCTGGCTTCAGCAGCAACAGTGCATAATGAACCACGGGCAAAGGAAAGTATACCTGGGCTACAATCACTGTGTAACAAAGAATTGGGAACACCGACCCGACCACATGGCCCCACAAGCCCTCCGAGAAGAGGAAATTAACCATGACCTTAAGGAGATGAAATTCTGACAGTTGAAGAAAGTCCTCGACGAACACGCCAGAGCTTTCGGATCAGGAGGAAAGCTGCGTCAAACGTGCACTATTCAACATGAGATTTTGTTGAACTTAACCACGCCAATATATAACCGAACCATACGTGGTTTAAGCCAGGTGGCACCTCCTCATAATGGAACATATCGTAGACATGAAGCGACAAGGAATCGTTGAGCCACCCGCCTCACACTACAACTCCCACGTTATATTAGTTCCCAAAAATACAGACAGCTTAGATTCTGCAGCAATTATAAAGTGTTGAACGCTATGCTGCTGATTCCGCCACCAGCACTCGACCTAGCACACACTATGCGAGACATAGGCGAGGCCAAAGTCTTCAGCACCTTGGACATGCAGTCTGGTTATTGGCAAATTTATGTAAACCTTGACAGCTGCAAATATACGGCATCTACGTCCCCAGAAGGAGAGACCCTTTAGTGAAGAGTCATGCCATTTTGTCACAAAAATATGCCCACAACATTTCAAGGACTAATGGCAGCCGAGGTCTTAACTGTCTACATCGAACTGTTTTGATTTGCTTACCTAGATGATGTGATTGTCTACTCAAGTCTTGGGACAAACACCTCACACTCTTGCATCAAGTTTTGGAACGGCTGGAACTCCACAGTATGATGGCTAAGCTTTCGAAGAGCCACTTCAGGAAGACTTCCATTGAATATCTGGGCCACGTCATATCCACTTATGGCAACGTTCCCCGAGCAAATTTGTTAAGGGCGATACAAGAAACTGAGGAAGCACGCACCAAGAAGTAACTCCTTCGTTTTCTTGGATTATGTTACTGGTTCTAAGACATCAGGCCCACCATAACCGACCTAATGGCACCACTCCATCCATTGTTGGAAAGTAACATGGTGGAAATAGACACCAGAGCATTGTGCCGCCTTCCAAGCTCTCAACAACAGTTTTCAAAATATCCAGCACATACATCGGCCTAGAAGAGAGGGATTCTTAATCCTACAGACACATGTCAGACTGGTCTTGGAGCAGTATTATATCAGGAGTATCCGGATGGAAGGCCCCTAGTGATAGCCTACATCAGCACCTGGCTCAATACCACTGAGTAGAAGTACCACACACATTAATGAAAAGAATGTCTTGCAGTTATCTGAGCTATGCGGAAATATAGCTATCATCCAGAGAGAACTCACTTTATTCTGAGAACCAACAGTCAGGCACACACATGGCTAAGGGATTCTCGCAAAAATAAGACAAAACTCGGAATATGGGTCATCTTTCTGTCCACATTTGATTTCGAAGTCCAGCACTGCCCAGGAAAGGACAACGACCTTCTCGATGCCTTATCCCAGCAGCCAGACTTGAACGAGCAGGCCAAGCCAGACGAAGATGTGGACCGCATCTTGCCGCCCCCACCACCAGAAAGTAGTCTAATAGAGGAAATCAGGCTTATGCAACTCCTAATATGCCGAAGACAGATTGTGCACCATTAACAGCAGGCACCAGGCAGGAAGGAACTCCTACAGAAACACCCACAATGATTAATGCTACAAGACAATGTCGTCTGGTCACACAAGAATCAGCCGGAAGCCAAATGGAGGATCTGGATACCGAAGGACTTGTGTGCCGATATCTACTGGCTATTCTACGACCATCCCAATTTAGGACACCCTGACACCCGGAAATGCTTTCAGACATTAGCAGCAGGTACATTTGGGATGGCATGAGTCGAGACATCTGCCAGTACGTTCGCAGCTGCACCAAGTGATGTAAAAAAGAAGCCTACATTGCGCGACTGCCGCTGGCAAAACCACGGAAGACACACATGTTGTGTATTCAAATAGCCACCAACTTAATGGGGCCATATCCCTGCAGCACCAATGGAAATGGGCACATGTTGGTCGTGATGGGTTTGTTCTCCCAGTGGACCGAAGTCTTTCCTCTGCCAAGCCAGGAGACCCATCATATAATAGGGATGTTCAACATTGAAATTTCCCCACGCTGGGGATACCCACAGAGCATATTGACTGACAATGGGACCCAGTTCGCTAGCAGATAAAGGCAACTAGCTTGTCAAGAGTGGGGAGGAGAAACCTGTACATCACTAGATGTATCGCATGTATTGCTACACCATATTCTCCATCCCAAAGCCGGCTGGTGAATCTCACCTCCAAGCATCTATGCTATCAGCACCCTCCTCGCCAGCTTACAACCCCTCACCAACGAACACACCAGTCAATTACAGCACAGGAAGCCGACTCAAGATAGCGGGCCGTAACGCTCGCTCGAGAACAGTCTTCAGTCATCCACCACACTTGTTGCCTAACACTGCCCAGCCTGCTCAGCTACACTCCTAACTCTACTTTATTTCTTTCACCACACTCTTACTGCTGAAAGAATACTTACTCCTTCGTCTCCACCACTCTCATCGCCGGAGCCATCCCGTCTTCACCCTGCTTAGTCTTCACTGCATTTGTTCCGAAGAAACCAAACTGCCACGTCGTCTATACACTAGGACACTGTAGCCCTGTCTGGGCAACAATATTGTAGTGAGTTAGATAAATTTAAGTTGTTTTCACAGCGCTCATCAACCCCGTCCTTGTTAGTCTAGAAGCAGGCTACCTCTACCTGTCATAATGTAGGGTTAAGTGTCCCTAAGCTCGTGCCAATGATAGCTGGTAGTGCGACACCACATGTTTATTTTCCTCAATGGAATAAACAAGAGTTGAACTGACTTCCGAATACCACATTTCCTGTAGACATAGCACCTTTCCTAATTTACTTCATGCCATTGAGGAGAATGCAGGTGGCCCAGGAAAGTTACTCGATCGAGCAACTACTCTGCTAAATACCCACACACACTATAATCGGCCAAACCTACTGCATACCATTGTAGGCAGATCGGTAGACCCCCACAAGGTACTCCTCATGGGACAGCTTGTCGATTAGATGCTCACCCTCTCCACCACGTTTTGGTGCCGGAGGGGTCGTTCTCTGACTTGGGAAGACTGAACTTGAGGCATACACCCACATGCAGGGACTGTTGACCACAAAGTCTGACTCCCAGTGCTCCCACGTTTTGGCACCGATCACTGTGATAGGATGGTTATAAGTCGAAAGACACTCCATGTGGTTCTACACAAGTAGGACTACACGTACCCTGAGATTCACTCATAGACATGAGGTGTGTTCTAATTCTTAATTCCTTATTCCCGTCGCAATGGCCTACATGCGAAAGTGAAACAGATGCTAACTGCTTTCGGATTATTGCACGAGCTTACCCCTTCCCTCAGCACAGATCTCAAACAATTTGCTTCCAGGGATCTAGCTCAATCACTGCTTCTACTTTTGGTACCCATCACTCCCGAGATCCCAAAATACATGTTTGCAACACTTACATATCTGAACGAAGAAGTACACCCTTAGCTCGCCGAATTCCTTAGTCGTCCCTAAAGCCCACAGTAATTCCTAAGGCCTACTTCAGACTTGAAACCATTGATCTGCCTCCTCAGGCACGACCAACCGTCTCAACACAGAGCACACACCAGCCAGCGGCACACGTACAACCTATTGAAATCGTCAAGGCCAAGCCCACAGCTGATGTTGCGCGATTCCAAGGTATCCAGCCAAAAACCTAGATCCTGAAATGTAAGTTCTCGCTGCTCGAACCCGATTCTGTGCCGTGCCGCAAAGCTACCAGGCCATTTCTCTGCACTGGACATGCACCAGCGCCACGTAGACACTAGAGAATAACTCGCTAAACCTGCCAGAAGGGTGCGCCTGGTTTAGCACCCGAAAAAATACCTCCTTTATTCTTGTGACAACCCTCACAGACCCGAGGCATCACACGTCAATATAAGTATAAAATAAAGCTTCCCCTGCGATTAATTCGTAATGGGATTTCACTGTATTTGTAATTTAATAACATTCACCAAGAATAGTGTAAAATTTGTTTGTCCATTTCGGGCAATAGAATTTTTGTACAACTACATTTACTCAGATTACTGCAACTTTTGTTGGAATTTAAAGAGACTGTAACTTTTAGTATAATTTTAAGAGATCTTTGAACAAAGCTCCAATTCATGTACTTTAATTGTAGCCAAGTCACATACTGGAGGTTATGAACACCACATACAACACGTGTATGCTAACACATTTTATTCCCTTCACTGCTCTCCATTGCAAAAACACTTGTGAAATAAGAAATGTTTTTCCCACAGAAAATTTGTATACAGCATTTTTGTAGTAGACATCTCATCGGCAACAAGCGAACACAACCCGTATCTCGTGCACATGCATACATACATTTGTGCATGCACATTTGCACACACACAAAATAAGGTATTATTTTGTTTATGTGTATATCTAAACTCGCATACTGCATCAACCAGCAATTGCATCGCTTGTACTGCTGTAAATATGCTCCTCTCACAGTAGACACAATGAGTGTCTACAGCTTATTACAGATATCGTCATACTGATGTGTGTCATATTTCCTAGTACAAACTTAATTGAATGTGTATCATGTTCACTACTTTTGTATTTTTGATGCCATGATCTTAGAAGCACAGCTTTAAAAAGAAGCATTAACAGTACATCTCGATAATATCAGCATTATGTTTTATATCAAAATGCATTGCATCATTGTTACGACTACCCCTTGCTGTGAAAAAGAAATGCTTGCATTCATTTCTAAAGCTTGGAAACATCATCTACATCCAGTTATATTAATTTTTTTCTCCATCATGTGGTGGCGTTATTAACACCCATCTGAAAATTATGTAGTATACGTCCAAAATATTTGGTAGAGAATGCAATAAAAATTAATTGGTGAAAGAACAGACCATTGGAACATTTCTTGGGAAGTTTTGTTCCACTCAGGGAACTGTTCTCTTGAATAGTTATTTACGAATCTTCAAGAAACCCTGGTTTTAGCTGAAAACAAGTTAAGGATTTAAACAAAGTTTTTACAAAAAATGTGGGGGATAAAAATTCCCCCCTCCCCCAACCCTTTTTCTCATGAACCCTGAATATTGATATATATTCTGAAATTTTACTTGATCTTGCATGCCCCTACAAAAAATATAACATGATATCTCAATTCACCTAACTGCTGTAGCTTGTCCTGCACAGAGTATGTATTTAGTAGCATATTGAAATTTAAATTTAACATTTGGTGTTGTGAACTGTATTAAAACCCTTCTCAGAATTTGTGTTTTCTATTGTATATTTGTGTTTGCATGTATTTCCCTTTATGTATACCATATTCACTAAAATTTATAAAGTCTTAAAAAATAACCCTCAGTTTTTTAACAAGAAATATTATTTCGCCACGCATTAGTATGTAATGTAATTCTTAAAGATCACATACTTCGCACCCATTGGGGTGACTTTGTCCCAATATCATTAACAAGATAGAATGTGTAATTCCAAAAAGTTTTACAAATTAATTCACAATGTTTCCATCTGACAGTTTGCTGACACATTTTTGCTAACATTTCTCATGGCTAAGTGTAATATTTTTATATTTACGTGTTGCCAGCCATTTTTTATATTAACAGCTGATTTTTGCCGCCAAACTGCAGTTCTGAAACTTTTATCTCCATAGGACAGTAGATTCATCAAAAGCTCAAGGTAAATAACCTCTGATATTATATTCAGCTCATCATTTTCCGATCGTTCAAGAAACGTGCAGATAAATTCGCTGGGATCCTTTCATGCGATACATAATACGTAGTACAGCAGCAGGAAAATGTTAGTCGAAGAAAAAAATGACAATAACATGGAAGTATCAAAAGTAGCTGTTAAGATGCCCGTCTTTTGGGAAAAATATCGATGTTTGATTCCTCCAAACAGAGTCTCAATTTGCAGTTGCGAAAATAACCAGTGAAAACACAAAATATCACTATATGCTAGGATCCATCGACAGTGAGAGAGCTGAATTAGTGTCAGACTTAATTTCCAAGCCATTATCGCAAAATCCATATACTGACCTAAAACAAAGATTGGCAAAAGAGTTTGCAGAATCAGACCAATGTAAGGCGAAAAGGCTCTTTACAGAGAGCGATCTGGGGCATAAAAAGCCATCATACCTCCTACACGAAATGCGGAACCTAGCTGGGGATAACATTCAAGACGAGTTTTTAAGAACCATGTTTTTGCAACGCATGCCAGTCAATGAACATGCTATCCTTTCCACTAATCGTGACGATCTCGACACTTGCGGACAAAATTGTAGAAGTAAATGTGCGCACCTTTGCATTCTCATGCAGTGCTCAGCCGGACAACAATGATAATGGTAGCTTGGATACTGCAAGAGCAATATACAGGCCTAACTACGATGCAATTTCTCGCCTCACTCAGCAAGTGGCAGCCCTAGCCTCGTCAATTGAGGAAATAAAAAGTGGTACCTTCAAATGAGGTAGGATCCGTTATACTAATAAACTGAAAAATTACGACACTTGTTCGTATCATTACAAATATGGGAAGAACGCACAGAAATGCATTCCAACATGCTACTTAGCAACTAAGGTGGAAAATGCGGAGGCTCTCTGCTAATGATGGCAAATGCTACGAGCCAGAACTCCTGCTGCCTATTCATCACAGATGCAAATTCTGGAGTAAAATTGCTCATAGACACAGGCGCGGATATCTCTATTCTACCACACAAGACCTGTGAGAAAACGAATACTGATGAATCTAAGCAGTTGTACACTGCGAATGGTAGTATCATACGGACCTTAGGCGAGCGACTAATCAAATTTGACCTCGGCCTGAAATGTTCATACATATGACCTTTTGTACTGGCAAATGTTCGGACACCCATAATAGGAGCTGATTTCGTCAAACATTTAAATATGTTGCCCGATGTGTCAAACGGGTGACTATTGTATGCTAACACCTCGTTGGCAACCACACGTCACATTCAAGTGAACTCTGGCATCGACGAACTCCATAACATCTCTCCAGACCATAGCTAAGCCGATCTCCTCAAGGAATTCCCTGGCATACGTCAGCATAATCCAAGCTTTATAATGCCCTCCTGTAATGTAACTCACACGATAGAAACTACTAGACCCCCCGTTCATGGCAGAGCTTGGCGGCTTCCAACACACAAACTAGCAGCGGCATAAATAGAATTCCAACAAATGATGGATATGGGTATTTGCCGCCAATCGAAAAGTTTTTGGCCAATCCGCTTAAGTCTCACAAGTAAAAAAGATGGGTTGTGGAGACCATGTAAGGATTACCGCATGCTAAATTATGTTACAAAACTGGATCGGTACCCTGTATCACATCTGCAGAATTTCAATAGCGTACTTGGGTATGCTTATATTCTCTAATAGTGACCTGATGCTAGTATTTCATCATGTTTCGGTTGCTCCTGCAAATGTACAAAAATCAGCAATCATAACACCATTTGGTCTGTTTAAATTTCTGAAACTCCTATTGGGTTGCGCAACTCAGCACAATCTTTCCAAAGATTTTTGGATTCGATAATGTGGGATCTGCCATTTGCCTTTTGCTATACTTATGACATCCTCATCGTGTCAGTCGACAAGCAACAACAACATGACCACCTTCGCGAGGTGTTTCAACACCTTAAAGAATTCCATATTCATATCAAAATAAGTAAATGCATATTCGGGGCCACAGAAGCCCCATTTTTGGGTACTTTAGTCAGTGCAAAAGACGTTTTTCCAATACCGGACTGTGTGGCTGCCATCACAGAGTATCGACATCCGAAGACACTAAAAGAACTGTGTCGCTTCTTGGGTATGATCAACTTCTACCGATGCTGTCTGCCCAACTCTGACACTATGCAAGCTGCCATTTTGAAGTTCATTCCAGACTCACAAAAAATGACCGTCGCATCATTCAATGGGATACTGAAGGGATACATGCCTTTGAGGGCCTCAAAAGTAGCCTGTCCAATGCTACACTCCTCGCACACCCCTCAATTGATGCTGCCTTAGTACTAATGGTTGATGCATCCAACTGGGCAATAGGCGCATCATTACATCAGGTACAAGAAGACACGCTCGAGCCATTAGCCTTCTTCTCCAAAAAGCTTCACAGTACGCTGACAAAGTACAGCACATATGACATGGAGCTCCTGGTCGCTTATAATGCCATTAAACACTTCCAGCATATGCTTGAAGCCAGAGAGTTTTGCATTTATACAGACCACAAACCACTCACATTTACCTTCAAGCAACGATCGGACAAGGCGACACCATGACAACTAAGACATTTAGATTTTGTCGGACAAATTCACGACAGATATTAGATTTATTGTTGGGAAAGACAATGTGGTGGCCGATGCATGCTCTACGATATGCTCCATTATGGTCTCATCCGATATGCCTTGGGATGATATCGCCAATGCGCAATCAGAGGATGTAGAATTTCAGTACTTGTGGGCGCCTCCTTCATGCTTATTGAAATTCCAGACCTCCAGCTACCCAGTGGCTTCGAATTGGTGTACGACACATCAGATGGGGATACCAGACCCTAAATTCCAGTACCGTTTCGAAAGAAGATATTTGAGTCCGTTCATAACTTGGCACACCCGGGGATCAAAGTCTCCGTACATCTCATTCAGGCACGCATTCCATGGCCATCCCTCAAGCGGGATGTTGGTTTGTGGGCAAGATCGTGTATACCCTGCCCCCGCTAGAAGATATGGCGACACACTCACAGCGAGGTTGGAACGTATGAACTAGTTGAACATCAATTCTCCCTCATTAATATTGACATTATTGATCTGTTACCACAATCCAGGGGATACCATTAATTGGTGACGCTCATTGACAGATTGTGATGTCTGCCACAAGAGTTTACACAAAACAGATTCCAACTTCGACTATTTTTATTCTGCTTCATACAATTCATCAATCAGAAAACAATATGCAATAAAAACTGGATATAAAAACGAACAATGACATCATGGGTACCAAATTGTGCTGGCTAATCAAAGCTGTGATGTACATAAAATTTCCTTTAAAAGTTATAAAACCTTCAGCGAAAACAAATATTCCACCCTGGAAAAACTAAAAAAAAAATAAAAAAACTCAGTAAAATAAGGGCTTGTTCATTGTAACCAACCAGTACTAAACACTTATTACAACAAATATACTCAATAGAGAAAATGCGATTGCAATACTGGATTTTAAATAATTAAAATTAAAGAACCTCAAAACATTTTAATTGCCCTTCTCGTGTTAATACTGAAATTCATACTGACATTCACTAGAGCGCCATGATGGTCTTCCAAAGTCTAGTGAACATTAAAAATTTTGTCCTGATAAACAGAATTTAAAAAAAATGTATAAAAACCAACGAACCATCCTTGGTTCGTACCATTTAAAAATATTTCACACAGGTGGTTTACCTTTATTGTATGACCATGTTGTGCAAGCCAGTGCAGATCCATTCAGGAAGCCACCATGTTGCACAAGCCAGTGCAGACCCATCAACAAACGGCAGCTGGAAAAATATGAATATCCAAAACTACTTTCAACCATAAATCTAAGTGCAATGCTACACACAACAGAAAACCCTATGGGCCACACACACTAATAAGTTAAGTCAAACCCAGAATTCAAACACTGCGGGCACAAAATCAATTTAGAATCAAAGCTACATGTGCAAACCTATAATTCCTTGACTAGCCCACATTAAATCTTAATTCAAGCTCAATGCAGAATACGGCACTCCCACCTATGCTTCTCGCCGTAAGCCATGACGATATTCTAACTTTCGTCAGATACCAAGTTGTAAAGCGTGGTAGCCTAACATTGCATGAAAACCCATCAGGGCCAGGAACAGAAATTAAAAAGAAGTTTCTCAAAAGTTTGCTGGCATAGAAGTGGATGAGCCACCAACATAAGCAGAAGTCCCAATCTTCAAACTGTAGCCAGTGACCAATGAGAGAGAAGCTCGATGTGCATGCATGGTAGGAGGGGATCGATAGATATGGGTAGGAAAAAGAAGCAGGAAGACAGCCCAGAGGCGGAGTGGCCGAGCACAGAAAAGTCGTTAATGTTTGGAGCACATTCTATGCTGCACAAGATTATCATAGTAGCCGGAGGCAGCACTGGTCCAGGATATCACCACGGAATCCATTGCTGAAACCATTCTGTAATTTTGGATCGCCAGTTTTGGATTCCCAAGTATCATTATGACAGGCAGGGGCCATCAGTTTGACTGCGTCCTTTTTTCTCACCTCTGCAAATTCCTGGGCATACATCATATTAAAACCACAGCATACCACCCTTCAGCGAATGGTAAAATCTAACCTTGGCACAGTCAATTGAAATCGGCTCTCAAAGCATAACTCAGTGACGAATGGGTATCCAAGTTCCCATGTGTGCTTATGAGACTGCTGTGGTACCTGAATCCGCAACATAAATGAACACCAGTGGAAATCACATATGGTGAGCCAATATGCCTACCTGCCGATATACCCCTTGTTTTCCAGCTCAAGGAGCAGATGAGAACAATGTGGCAGTTTCCAACTGAGCATCACTAGCCCAGAAACATCTTCGTCCACCCCGACCTCATGTCAACTGAGTTGGTAATTGTGCATCATGACGCTCTCCATAAACCTTTGTAGCCGTTGTCTGATGGACCGTTTCGAGTTTGTTAAAGAAGCAATAAACATTTTGTGATGGAGACAATATGTGGCAAACAAACTGTCTCTATTGACGGACTAATCACAGCATTCATTCCTTTGTCAAATATAATATAATTTTGTAAAGAAAGAGTATTATCTTTATACAGTTATTAAATGTATACGAAATACCAACACGTTTGGCAGTTTATCATAACAATATCTTAAATGTAACATGAAAATATAAACGATAATATCACATGATCGCATTACATTTAAATTACATTATACCAATGACTGGGGCAAAAAATGAAAATGATTATTTAAAGTATAAAAAACTTAAATCATGGATGCATCCTAAATACTAAAATTAAATTAGTATTACTACATATGATTCCCCCAAACAGAATAATAAATTTACATTATGTAACACAAAGAAGCATTCGTAAATAAAATATCATGGTGTCTTAAAAGACGTGTAAAATATACAGGCGCTAGTGTAGATAAAAATTGGTCCGAACATTAACGACTTTCAGTGCTCGGGCCTTTGGACTGTCTTGACAACCTACCTACTTTTTTTCCTTCCCATATTAATGGATCCCCTCCTACTGTGCACGTGCGTTGAGCTTCTCTCCCACTGCTCACTGGCTACAGCTTGAAGTTTGGGCTTTCTGCTTATGTTGGTGACTCGTCCACGTCTATGCCAGCAAGCATTTGAGTAACTTTGCTTTAATTTATGTTCCTGGCCCTGATGGGTTTTCATTGAATGTTAGGTTGCTACGCATTACAATTTGGTAGCTGACGACAGTTAGAATATCGTCATGGCTGACGGCGAGAAGCATAGGTGTGTTTCCCATATAATGCATTGAGCTTGAATTAAGGTTTTGTTGTGGCTAGTCAAGGAATTCTAGGGTTGCGCATGTAGCTTTTATTCTAAATTCATTTTGTGCCCTCAGTGTTTAAATTCTGGCTTTGGCTTAACTTATTAGTTGTGTGTGGCCCGTGGGGTTTTCTGTTGTGTGTAGACTTGCACTTAGATTATAGTTGAAAGTAGTTTTGGACATTCATATTTTGCCAGCCGCCTGAATCGTGATGGCTTGTTGAATGGTGATACATACAGGTAACCCACCGGTGTGAAATAATTTTTAATGGTACGAACCGAGGATGGTTCGTTATTTTTTAATTCATGTTTTTTAATTGTGCTTGTCAGAGCACTTGTTTAATGGTTATTAGGATTTGGAAGGCAGTCACGGCGCTCTAGTGAATCTCAGTAATAACTTTCAGTATTAATACAAGAACGCCAGTTAAATATTTTGAGCTTCTTTTAACTTAATTATTTAGAATCCAGGACTGTGTTTGTATTCTCTCTATTGAGTATATATTTTGCATAATGTTTAGTACTGGTTGGCTGAAAGAAGGAGTCCTTAATTACTTGAAGTTTTTTACTGCACTCCAGTGTGGAACATTTGTGTTCACCCAAAGATTTATATTTTTTTTAAGCAAAGTAAATTTGATATTGTATGTTTAAATCTATTATTATGGTAAATTGTATTTTGATTGAGTTGCTTGAAACCCTGAACAAACAGCATACTTATGTAATTTGTATTTTTTGTAAATTCTTGTGGCAGATGTCACACTAGGGTACAAACAAATACAAATAATAAACCAGTCAACTGACAGAATTATATATTATGCAACATATTCATATAGATTTTGTTAAATTTTATATGTTTATTATTGGTTCCTTCATATTTAAAAAAATATTTAGTCACAATTATATTTTAAGGAACAGTTCAAATTGTTGTTCAAATTATAATTTTTTTTTAGGTTACAATTAATACGTCTGCAAACACAGGATTTAATAGACTAAAATTGATTGTATCTTGAGAATATATTTTTGTATAAAGAAAGATTGTTATATCAAATCTGTCCAAGTTGAAATAAAAATGGTTAATACTGACTTAATAACTCGTAGAAAATGAAGTGCATTCGCAAGTCTCGATGGAACGAGAGAAGATTGCCACAAGCATCTTGACTGGTGGCCAGTAGAATTAATTCCTCAGGAAGGAATGGGAATTTTACAACATCTCGTAACAACTTGTGGAATGAAACTGAAAGTGAGGAAGCGCATGGAACTTAACCGATTGGGAGCACTTCCAAACGTGAAACCGTCACTATAACAAAATTAATTAAACAAAATAGTGAGTTAAAAAAATATAAATGGGTGCAAGAGACGGGGCGAAAATCAATTAAAACTGTACTCATCAGACGAGGGTAGAATAAATTCTGGTTACATTTTATGTTGCAGTAGAAGCACCAAAATAAAAATTAACAAATAAAATACACAATTAACAACAGAACAATGAAAACTACATATCGATGGCCCCTACACTATCTGATGGTGAGTGTATAGAACACTAAAAAAGGATTTTAAGTCCCCGAGAACACCACAACTACCACATGTCGATAATGTGTCATGACGACAACAGGCTACAAAGGAAAGTGCCGGGAAAACGCAGTGAGAATGGACAGAGCAAAGAAGACGGCTAATACCGGGGTTGCCGCAAGATAGCATAGGTTGTACAAAATGAGGTAGAGTGTTGGATCCATGGCCTCTGGCACGTGGTAGAACAGAGTCTTTTTATACATTATATCACGAACTGACTGTGTGATCACAGAAAGAAATTGCAGAATAAGCTACAGCAGAAAAAAAGCATGTTGAAGAAGGGCTACGGCCAGCGCGACAAAGTAATGTGCAACATTTCACTGCAATTCTGGTGAAAAAGGACAAGACATAATATGCGGTTCTGGATGCCATTAACGAGATTGAAAACAAAGCTTTGAAAGTACGACTTGAACAGTATTAAAATGAAACTTAAAAAAAAAAGTCTTCAAATGTTAAAATATTAATAAACTCATATGAAGTAGGTTGAGATAAGAAAATTAATCGATTTATATTGCCAGATAAACAAATGGTAAAAGTATATAAGTTACTTGACGAAAATAAAGATGGAGATAAATAAATATATAGGAAATAAACTTTGATTGCTAATCAAACAACTAATATGTAGTTCAAAATGGGCATATTTTCCTTCATTATAAAAATAATAAAAGTAACGAGACAAATGATTAAAAAAAACTCAGAATAAAGGCAATTAACTTGAACACCAACAATATTTAAAATTAATTTAAGTAACAAATCGAGAGACTATGATAATTCTCAGTAATGTAGTGTTCCTGAAGTTCATAGGGAATTCTGCAATGGAAAATTTGTAATCCACAAAACACCCCAACAATTTTCTGCTCTTCCCGTTGACCAGGCTCATGATCAGAATAATGCCATAATTAAAGGAATTGGAGGTGCGATAGGCCTGACAGAAGATTCTAAATCACTTCGAAGATGGTTTCTAGCTCGACCAGAGCTATGCAGGATGCTAAATGAGTTTATTCCTTCTGAATCTGAATGAGATTATATCCTACATCACGAACAGTACAGAGCATTCCAAAAGATGTTTCGGGAAGAAACAAGGAGAGCTTCCTTAAATATGGAAATCCTTTCCTAGATAATTCTGAGGATCTTGTTGCAATTGACAACTGGGTGGTTGAGTGTAAAGAAGGTATTGGTACACTAAACACCCTTGAAGAAGATGACATGGCTATGTACACATGTTTTGTCAAAGAAAGGTTAATTGACAAGTGAAAAACTCTATTTGAGCCTATTGGACATGTTGATACTAAGAAATTTACAGCCACACCTAAACAATCTGACAGATGCAGAAAGAACTTGTTTACAGATGAGAAGCTATTTTCTAAAATATTCATTGCCAGCCAACATAGAGACTTGAAACTTGATCAATTTTTCTCTTACGAAAATAAACCCTGCCTCCCTTCACTTTCTGTCAATGGAAAACTTCGTATTGGAATGAAAAGTGAATTGACAAATACCCTCTAAAAGTTGGTAGAGCCATTTGAATTTCCGGAATGTTACGAAGGACTTGTGTATGATGGTGCAGCTCTTATACATGGCTTACACCCAGAACATTCTACAATATTTTCAGAATATTTTGAAAAAGATATTTTGCCAACTTTGGAAAGAACAGTCTCTCTCAGCTGCCTGCTAAACGAATAAACTTGGTATGGGACACTTACGACGACAACAGCTTGAAGAACTGTGTCCGAGAGTAGAGAGGAATGGGCATTCGACGCAAAGTACTTCCTGGGGCGAAACTGCCATGCAATTGGCCTGACTTTCTAAGAAATAAGACAAACAAGGAGGAATTATTTGGTATGCTTTCCAAACTGCTTCTTGAAATTTTAGATCAAGTCCATGTCATTATGAATATCAACACAGTAATTCATTTATATAGGAATGATTGTACAGGCATTGCTGGAGCAACATGAGAAAAAATGTAAGAAGCTTATGTGGTGTATGCCCCCTCTCAGGACCGATGTGGGTCGCCCTGCCTCTTACCCAAGACAGGGGCGAGAAGATGTGTTGCCTGGCGCCAGCTCGATTGAGCAAATGTTGGGGTTGTTGGCCGATGGCCACGGGGATTCCTGGAGGTTGCTGTTGTGCTAGTTGCGGTGTTCGTCGTGCACTTACAAGCACTGATGTTAAAATAATGGTAGGAACCATAATACTCAACACAAAGCACTGAGGTTAAACTTCGGCCTTAAGGATTCTGTGCCCTAAATTACCTAAGGTAAAAGTAATAAAAGGCGAGAATTCATCACACACACACTTTTATTACATCTAACTGAATACAACTGATATTATACTCTACAAAACTCTATTATGCGGGCTCGGCACTGTGGCCTGCCGATAGCCGATGCTGCTTTCTAAACGTGCATACTACGCACTTACGTTCTTACGGTAAAATTAGCTGTCGGTCACCCCTCGGTATTAGAATCAAAGCAAAGAGGTACCAGAAGTCACACTATTGATAAATTAAAGATTAACGCCCAAAAGTTGCTATACCAAGGGGACGAACTGAAGAGCGTGGTTCCCGAACAACGTGCTGGCTAATGACGGAGGTCAGACTCCGAACGATGCTCAGTTTCGTGGGGGCGAAACTGAGGGTGTGTTCAGATTCGTGCTGGTTCATTATGCTATTTGCCCTTACTCTTACACCAAGGTTATATAACACTTCTATATGCCCCCTTTATTCCTATTAATTACATTACACATTGTGGCGACATTCCTGTGGCTCTAAATGCTAAATTAACAGGTTTTGTTATGACGTCACGGGAATGCTGCCGCCCTTACGAATGTTTTATACATGCACTGTGTGAAAAATGCGACATAATGATAATTTAAAACCCTGTCCATTTATTATCTTAAAATATCTGCCCAAATCTGGTACTGGCGAGAGTACTGCACTTTTCGTTCACAGGTTGTCCGTTGCATAAAGTAACATTCTGTAAACACGAGTTTTCCTCGACATCACACCTATGGTATTCATCTATGAGATGCAGCTGAAAGCTAGAATAAGCTAAGTGCAGCTTCATTCTGCATACCTACAAAGGAATTCATATTAACACTTGTGACCACACGAGTGGTGGCTTGACACAATGAATGGTGTATATAAACTAGCCATTTGAAACACTTCACATAATCACTACACTTATAATTCGGCCTACAGGCACGCCGACACAGGCCAAACTAGAGACACAGGTTATGCTGTTGTACAGGCAGCACCCACATTCCCTCTAATGGTACTATCTTCTGATAGCTGTGGTTTCACAGGGACTCAATGCCAGATCACTAACTTATTGCCCACAAGAGTTCCCTTTTGTGAGAAATGGGTTAAACGGCCGATTTGGAGTTATGCAATTTGGGTCACCAGGAAAGTTAATAACTGTTCCCGGCGGCATGCACCAACATACTCTGGGCTGTTCGACTCGCCCCTGGCGTGAACTAATGCAATAGCCGACTGCGGTGGCAGAAATGGTCATAACAGCACATGGAAGTGCTCGGCTCATGTCAGATGGCAGAATGATTCTGCAAATCCATGATATGGCATGTAATAGCATTAAGACTTTACTTCTCGTCAATACAGATACAGATGTAATTGTATTGGCAACATCATTCTTCTACACATTAAATAAAATGTAATTTAATGAGCTTTGGGATTTGTTGCGCAGCGGCAGGAAAAGATGGTATCTAGCCATTCATAAAATAGCTGAAAAGTTAGGAGATGTGAAATCGGTCGCTTTACATGGTTTTCGTGCCTTTACGGGCTGTGATACTGTATCTACTTTCAGTTCAAGAGGTAAACGGTCCGCTTGGAAGAAATGGAAATCATACGAGGAAGCAACTCCTGCTTTCGCAGCTATTTCAAGACCTCTCATAGAACTTCAACCTGAAGTAATAAGACTGTTGGATAAGTTTGTTGTCATTCTGTACACTGCGAATGTGAACTGCGAGACTACTAAAGCTGCAAGAATAGATATTTTTGCTAAAAAGCAAAGTCTTTGTGCAACCTTCCATCAACACCTGATGCTCTAGTCTTGCATTCACTCCGTGCTGCCTATCAAGATGGCCACATATGGGATCAAGCAGATAAAGTCATCGCAGATACATCACCAGCAGACTGGGGATGGATGCAAGAGAATGGAGTTTGTACTCCCTTATGGACCAGACAACCAACGATTTGGCAGGCCTGTAGAGAACTTCTTAAATGTCAATGTATCCAATGCAATAAGAACAGGTGTGCGTGTGCTGCTGCAGGTGTGCCATGCACATTGATGTGCTCCAACTGCAAATTAAAATGCGAAAACAGCAAATAAAGGTATTACAGACATTAATTAACATCCACATTTAAAAACATGAACTAGTGCACATTTGTGACACCAACAATTATGTTTGTTAATGTAAATTTTTATAGTAACCAAATGGGAAGGAAAAATGTAACATACTCATGACATTGGGTAGCCATTTTTATTCAATTAGGGGCTTTTAGGGATTAATTGTAGGTATCCAATCTTTATTTTTTTTATTCAGTATAAAAATTGCTTAAGAAATGTCATAATTACAACATAAAAATACACTGGTCTAGTAGAAATTACATAATTTTGAAATATTGTAAGTCATATAAAAAAAACCGCCATTTTGGATTCTAAAGGAAAAAATTTTAGGGTTCTACTTCCTAATTTTTTCCTTTAAGGGTCATAACTAACTGTGCCAAGTGGCAACCTGTGACTCAAAAATGCAGTATTCTTTTATTTTTTCTTGTGTTCAGCTAAGAACAAAGTGAAATTAGAGAATATGAAATTGAAAGGTTTAGCATCGTATTTTGTTGCTACACGTCCAAGATTAAGAGGGGACATAACATTTACAATGATGAAGGATGAGTTGAACGACAGATTCGAAGAAAATCAGCCATTGCAATTTTATTATTACATGCTTCCTATGTCAGGCAGAAACATAATGAGGATGTGCCGACATTTGCAGACAGATGTTGTAAATTTTGTGAGAAAACAGTTCAGCATTTAGATTATCCAGAGAAACAGGAAATTTTGAATCATGAATCTGAAAAGAGGCTAATAGCAGCTTTTACTGATGGGTTACAAGGTAACTTAGGTCAGTTGTTATGATATGAGATACCAAAAACCATGGACGAAGCTGAACGCATGGCTATAGCATTAGAAAGGCGCATCAGGAAGGCAAAACAAAATTTGATGATCCTCAGAGGAGAAAAGTGTATAACATAGTCTCCCAGCAAACAAGTGTGGCACGGGGTAAGGCGAGAAGTGGCGAAAATACTTCCGTTAACGGAGGTTTTGGAAGAGGTTATAACTCATGTTAATGTGGTTCAATCGATAGCAGTAACAGTAGAAAGAGTTTATTGGGAGCATTTGTTTCTCCCAAGAACATGAGTTACAGACAAGAACAAGGTAATAACTGTAATATTAGATGTCTTAACTGCGGAAGTTTTGGGTACATGATCAGAGAATGCCGAAGTTTGGGAACCCCACAACGAACACAAGTACCTAGGAACGTAGGGCACTGCATTAGAGAAACTAGCGAGAATGTAAGTAGTAATCACCCAAACACAAGAAGCCGAGTGTCAGCCCCGGGTACCACATGGTGGTAATTACAGTTGTAGGGGGAAAAGAGACCATAGTATCAGTCCTTGTCGAGGGCCTATCTCACTCGTTCTTAATTGACACAGGGTCCGATATATCTCTCGTTCGACCTATAATCGTTGGGAATATTACCGATGAATCTCAGTTAGGAGCGAAAGGCGTAACTGAAGATTCTCCAGATCGCAGGTACCCAATATGTAGAGTTATGGGTAAATAGTCAATGTTACCCATATTGGTTCCTTGCGTACGCATCAGAGTTTCCTTTCGAGGGAATATTTGGAACCGATTTTCTCCGTTTTTATGATGCCAGAATCGACTTGAAAAAACAGACATTGAATCTCAAAGATACAATTGATTTAAATACATATAATTCAGTTACTTGCATAATTGAGGAAAAGCAGTGGAAACAAGCTGAGAGCTCGGCCAACTCTGAACTTCGATCCAGAACTGTGACTAGTAATAAATATAATGAAATGAAAATGATACAGAATGCGATTCTGCCAACAAAATAGGAGATAGTGATTGAAGTTGCATTGCACATGACAGGTTGGTGCGCTTACTCGAAATTTCTTCTTATCGAACCAACATTGACGAATGTACCGGGCATCTGTATGGCAAGGGCAACATGCAACTTAATTCTTGCCGGTAAGAGCCTCTCAGAGAACGAGGTGTACTGTAGGAGCAGTACGGCTACAAATTCTATAGGGACATGTAATAGATTCAGTGTGACGAACATGGAAGATGGGGTGAACGACCGTCAGGGTACCTGTGTAATTTAAAATAAGGCACTAATTAGGGTGAGGGACCAGTGTGATATGCCCTTTGTTTCGGGTCAAAGGGAAGCATCCCAGTCTTTCGTTCCTCATCGCGATCACGTAAAAGGGGGCAAGAGGACATGGAGTCCTATTCGTGCGGATGATGCAGGAGAGATATGTGAAGTAGGCGGTCGTGTCGAGAGGACTTCTGACAGGGTAGGTCAAGAATTATTTGAGGGTTCAAGGAAACCTCACAGTAACGGTTCAAGGAAGCCTCACAGAGCGTTAGAAAAATCGGTACAGGCCGTGACAAAATCGTGAACATTACTAATGAGATGCTCGTGCCAAAGAGCTCGGTAATAGGATTTGCCACACTTTTCAGTGACGTTGCTGGAATACTATATGTAAATAGCGTACCTTAAATATCCGAGAGAAGTTGTATAAGTCTTGGGTCGGAACAAAGTAGTTTAGTATCACCACAAATAGAACCATGGGAGAAAATCCTCGCAGATATCCCTAGAAATAATGAGAATAAGTTTTCGCTTCCAGGCTCTGGAGCAGTTAAAATCCCCTCGAGTTGCATTAGCCACACAGTGAGTGAGTTAGTGTGCGAGATCACAGAACAAGACAGATTTTGTCGCTGTGTCCCACAAATCCGCCAAGATAGTGTATGACTCCGATTCCAAATGAGAACCCCAAGTGCTGTCATAATGTTTTAAGATGTAATAGTAATTTAAAAAGTCAGAGTAATTTGAAATATTATGAAAACTTTACATGTCAGAAAAATGTGAAAAGTAGTAGAAACAGAGAAGTTTGAAGTTGAAGTTGAAATATGTGCGAAAAGGTAAGATCGCTACTGATGTCAGATTGTTAATGTAAATTGAAAATAAATGATCCAAACTATTTAGTGACTCAAGGTAGTCAGATTTTTGAAACCCACACAACGAATAGTCATAAATCAGTGAAGCAGAAGGGCAAAGTGTTACCAGAACTACCAAAAGATTAACTTATGGAGGTAGAGAAAATTGTCAGAGATAAATTGAATCATTTTAGTAAGAGTGATTTTAATGCAATGTTCCTAGTGTTAATGAAGTTTGTGTATATATTTCAAGTGGAAGGTAGTTCAAATTTCAGGTGCACGAATTTATTGAAACATAAGATATATACAGGAGAGGCCAGACCAATAAAACAGAATCCATACAGAGTACCACATGCTTTGAAACCAGTAATTGCAGAGCAAATAAGACATGATAGATAAAGATATTATTACAGAGAGTAAATCACCTTGGCAGTTTCCCATAGTTATTGTAAAACAGAAAAATAAAGACTGTTCATTTAAGATGAGATTTTGTATAGATTTCCATCAGCTTAATAACATTACAAAGCAGGTTCCTTATCCTATTCCGAATGTCACAGAGACATTATATTCCTTGCATGGGTAGAAATATTTTTCAATGTTTGATTTAGCGAGTGGCTACTTACAAATCGAATAAGAAGAGAGTGATAAAGAAAAAACTATTTTTGCTACATTCATGGGGAAATATGAATTTAATAGACTCCCATTTGGACTGTGTAACGTTAATGGTTAATGTTCTGGCAGGTTTGTTAGGTAACCAGTGTTTAGTATAACTTGATGACATTATAATATTTAGTAGTACGATGAGAGAACATGCTGAACTCATGAGTACAGTTTTGAAATGGCTAGGGGAGGCTCATTTGCGAATCCAGCCTAGTAAGTGTTAATTTGTACAAGACAGTGTAGAATACTTAGGACATGTTGTAAGTTTCAACGGCGTAGAACCAAATCAAAAGTACTTGCAAGCGATTAAAGAACTCCCCAGATCTAAAAAGGTCACTGAAGTTCGTTGAGTGGTAAGTTTATTTCAGTATTATAGGAAATTCGTGCCAAATTTTGCGGCTATAGCAAGACCATTGACAAAATCAACAAAGAAAGATGAACCATTTGTTTGAGGAATGGAACAGGAAGAAGCTTTCAATATGTTAAGAGAAAAATTAATGTCATATCCAATTCTTGTGTATCCAGATTTTTCAGAATCATTTATTATGAGTACAGATGCTAGTAATTAAGCTGTTGTCCTGTCTCAGATGAGGAACGGACACGAGAAATCAATCGCCTATGCCAGTAGACAGTTAAATTCAGCAGGAAGGAATTACAGTACAATGGAAAAAGAATTGTGCGCTTTAATTTTTCCTACGAAACAATTCAGAGTGTATTTGTACAGACATAGATTTGCCATTATTTTTGATCATGCTTCATTGTGATGGTTATTAAATTTGAAGGAGCCTAGTTCGAGACTAACTTGATGGGCGCTTCGTTTAACACAGTTTGATTTTGAAGTAATCCATAAGCCGGACAAGAAACACGTAGATGTAGATTGTTTGTCGCGAATGGTAAATGCGACAAATTCGGAAGATTTAGCTAGAGAAATAATTAAGAAAGAACAGAGAGAAGACGAAACATATCAAAGTATAATTAATAAAGCAGAAAAGGAAAATTTCTTTATTGATAGGGAACACATCCTATACAAAAGAGAAGAAGACAAAATTTTAGTAGTTGTTCCACAGTCCCTCGCGACCAAAGTAATTAATCACCACCACGTCACCCCATTTTCTACTCACCAAGGAGTGAAACGAACCCAGAACCTCCTCAAATCATTATACTGCTGGCCAAAATTGAATAAAGATGTAGATGAATATATTGTGAAATGCGATGATTGTCTTAGGAGAAAGAGTGCGAAACTGACAAAAGCACCGCTAGGTTCTTTGCCGCAAGTAAATTCCCTGTTTCAGTTGGTTTCTCTAGATATTTTAGGTCCCTTGCCGATGAGCGAGAAACGGAATAAGTATGTATTGATATTTATTGATTATTTCACAAGGCACTGTGAAGTGATACCAATTCCCGATCAAACCGCAGAAAGAGTAACAAAGTATTTTGTACAGCAGACTATCTTAAGACATGGTTGTCCCCACAGCCTCCTTACAGATCAAGGGAGAAATTTTGTATTTAGATTAATGCTAGAGACGTGGAAAGTGTTAGTAATTAAGAAACTACAGACGACCCCTTTCAGACCACAATGTAATGGGTGTATTAAGAGACTTCATCGAACCCTAGCAGACATATCTCATTACGTATATGAATACGACAGTAATTGGGAAAAATATTTGCCATATGCAGTACACACATAGAGAACAGTTCTGCACTCAATAACGGGTTATAGCCCACATTATTTGTTGTTTGGGAAAGAAGTTAGGCTATCCCCTTTTGGTGTATTGAGTAGTCAGCCTAGTGTTTTAGAGGGAGGTATTACAGCCAAGGAATATGTGGATATTTTGAGTAACAAGTTGAAAGAAGCACATAAAGTAGTTAGCAAAAGGAATAAAGTAGCTTCTGAGAAACAAAGAGAATATTATAAGAAATTTAAATCACCAGATATTGAGATAGGTGATTACATGTATCTGCACACACCAAGTGTTAAGAAAGGTAAAGTATCTAAGTTTCATAAATTTTGGCCTGGACCTCATAAAGTTTTGAGAAAACTGAGCTCAGTCACATTTGAAGTATTATTAGACAAAAGAAGAGTTATTGTGCACAGTGATAGATTAAAGTTGTCTAAGAATTCTAAAGGAGTCAAGGAGCTCGTTTCTAGGTAATAAAGACAGAATATGTAAGGAAAGTGCCGCTCAAGTTATTGATGAAGAAGAATCAGTTGAGAGATCTTGTGATAGTGAAAGTGATAATGAATTAAGTGAGGAAAATGTTGGAGAAAATATAGGCTCAAAGTCGCACCCAATTTTAGCAGACATTACGGAGTTAGTAGAAATAGGTGAAGTAGAGGAAATATGTGTAGAATACGCTCGGGACGACAGCACCCTCAATTATAGTGAGCGTTATGATAATGTAGAAACCGACGATGTTTGGGAACCTTCGTGTTATTTAAAAGGGAAAATTTGTGAGCATATAGGTGAATATAGTGTCAGGTATAATTTGTGTTCAAATGTAAGAAACCCCTCGGTGTAAGAGGAGGAAGCAGAAATAAGTTATGCATAGCCTCAGAGTATAATGTAACCTAGAATTGAAGGGTAATTACGAATTCAATGCGAAAAATTAAGTAAGAGATATATTGGTTTGCATTGCAGATCACAAAATAGGTGCTGGTGTGATTCTGGTACAAGCATTGGACGCCGTATTAACAGGAGATAGATGGACAATAGTATTAGACATTGCCATAAAAAATTTGGAGAGTATTACTCACAGATTTGGGAACCAGCTGAACATAATTAAAGGGATGAAATTTTCCAGAGACCACAAATTTGAAAAACCACATACAGAGAGTGGTGTTCTTGATAGGTTAGTTGCATAATTAGAGAAGGAAGTAAATGAAATAACTTTGATATTACCCAGAACCTCATCTCGCGAAAAGAGAGGTTTGATTGATGCAGGTGGTAGTATTCTGAAATTTTTATTTGGTACACTTGCGAAGGTACTGTGCGATTAGTTCCGATATTTACCATGCACAGAACCGATTGATTCCGCTTCTCGCCGCTCTGTCCGCTCCCTACTCTATGCCTCTCCCCACCCAGCCTCCTCCCCTCACGGTGTGTCACGCCAGGAGTGTCAGAGGGGGTGCTATGGTCAGCTGGGTGCACGCCGCTACTCCTCCGGCGCCACTCTACCTTTGGCGACTACAAGAAGCACTTCATTCCTTGCCTTATGTTCTGCTAGATCGTGAGGACGTCCGAAACCATTATGGATTGCGAAAACATATTCAAATTGTAATGCCGGAGCAGTGATTAGTTTTGAACTAAATTGTAGTCCAATTTAAGCAATATTGATAGGATTTAGGAACCACTATGAGAAGTACCGGTGAGTTGTGGACAGCGCTTATTAATTGGGCTAGTTTTGGGCATGTATTTAGTGCATAATTGTAGCTAGGTACACGATTTCTGTTGTCCCTTTGGATTGTAATATTTTGCTAGTAATCATGCATTTATTTAATATTGTGTTATGAAGTTGCTATGCATACTTAGGTGTTTACGAGTGCATAGTACATTAGTTGAATCGTTGCCCCATTCGGCTGGCCTGGCCGTGTTGTTTGCTGCTACACGCATCCACAACTTATGGCTAGGTAGAAGAAGGTAACTTGGTAACATTATTTTAATTGTATTGGTCTTGTTAAGATTTTATATTCAGAAACTTTGCTGGCCCGTCTGCCTTTTACTGGGTGCCACCTGAATTATACTTATCCATTTTAGTGAAGATTTTAATTAGAAGGCGCAACACCCTCTAATGAGACCCCTTTGATCGCGGTGCGCTCGCATGATGAATTTTAAATATTAGTGTTTGTATACGTCAATCTTAAAGTAACTTGTAGTATGCTCAAGGAACTGCGTCGTAAAATGGTGCATTGACGCTCTAATGATAATTAACTGTTTCAATGATTTTGTAATTTCCCTGAATGGTTGCCGTGCTTTTGAAAGAACTTAATGAATGTTGTAAATTTTAATAATTTCCCCGATTGTGACATATCTAGCATGTGGTAAACGGCGAGTATGGCAAATATAAATACACTCTGGTTGCACTTTAATCACGAAGAGAGTGATTAATGGTTTTTGTCTCTGTAATTGTACGAAACATTTTCGGTCCTGTTTGAATACTATTTGTTAACACACCTGTTCATGGTGTTTGATATTTTGTGTTATTGCAAACAAAGAGGTGAAAACTATCAGTATTACATACTTCAGTTATTTTTCTAATCATGCATGCTTTTATTTGCTGGCCACAACCTTTTATTTGTGTTAATGACATTTGTCATCATAAGATCTGCCACTTTGAATTATTTTATTGGAGTTAATACATTTGGAAAAGATGGAATTTTTGTATATTTATTGTATTTGCCTGTATTCTCTGATTTGGAACTCACAATTGCGCTGAAGTCAGTCAGTGCAATTATTCTGCGCAACTTTACTGATTCTTGTTTTTGTTTTTTTTATGATCAATATCCGACATGAGTACTTCGAGGGTCAGTCTCGTGTACAGTCTGCAGAGAGAAGCTTTTATCTCATTCATCGAGGATTTGGGGATTACCGAAGACATTTCGATGATGGTTGCGCAACTTCGCAAAGTGGCTGTACAATGCCTGCAGCAGGAGTCCGGTGCAAAGGTGCATGCCACCTCACAGCAGTCTGTCCCGGTAAGCCTGACTACCAAATAAATGCCTACTGATAATTTGTTTGTTATCCCTACACCATATCACTCTGCTCGCATCACTGAATCCTGTTGTCATCTTGACTTTTTTCATTGGCCCTAGCTAAGCCTTGTGTCTTTGTCCTGAGGATTGTCTATTAAAATCCCTGTCAGAAGTAGAAGACTTGATCCTGCAATTGTCCATTCCTGGTGGTCGGTTTGTGGGATTAAAAATCTGTGTTATTCATCCTTTGTTTCCACACCACATTAAGTGGAAATGTGAAACGGATTTAGTGTTTCGGGTTCAAAGGCCTCAAGAATCCATGTATGACTTTGTTGAATCTATTTGTGCCAACCATGATGCAATGTGTTTGGGTTTCAGTGAAGGCGATCTCGTTAACATAATTGTCGACAATTTTTCTCATTTTGTTAAGTGGCATTGCATGATGGTCTACCTGCCACGTAATTTGTATGAGTTACATCAACTGGATGCCGAAATTCAGGGTAGAGTCATGGCGACCGAACAGTATCATCAAGTTTATCCTCCCCACCCCCGCCAAGACCTTCGCTAAGGTGGAAATGCTGCGACGAGTCAGCTGTTGAGCTTGAAGTGTGATAAGCACGCGAGCTGAGGAATTCTGTAGTTCGAAGCGCTAATTGCTCGCGTCTGGGGCACATTGCAGCCAAGTCTAGCAGAACAGAAGTGCTTCCGGTGCACCGAGCCCGGTAATTTGTGCCACTTTTGCTGCTGATCGGTAAATGACTCGTTACTGGTCAGTGGCGTGGTCGGACCAGCCAGGAGAAAAAAAAAAAAAAAAAAAAAAAAAAAAAAAAAAAAAAAAAAAAAAACTATTTGTTTCAGATGTCTTGTCACTATCACCTGTGGGGGCAAAATTTTTCCTGCTTTAATTGACACCGGCGCTACGCACTGCACCATTAGCCAGTGCTTTGTCAAGGAACTTTTACATCTCAGAATTATTTCCAAAGGCTGCATTAGTGTGGTGCCAGAAAAAATGTGTGTTGCCAACTGCGAAAATGTGCGTTCCAGCTTTGTTGTGCATTTGCACTTTAAAATAGGCTGTTTCTCGTGGACATATTCTTTTTGGGTTTTTTTATGCCCTTAGTCAAGACCTCATTTTAGGTCTGACGTTTTTAGGCAAGACCAGGGCTGTGGTAAATTTTGATGCTAATTTTACCTAGTGAGTTATGGTGTAATCACAGTGAATTATGCTTACAAATGCTCCTATTAAAAAATGCTGCTAGGGAACTGCTCGCCCCTTCACACTTCATGCAGGAATTTGATTCTGCGTCTTTCGAAACCACTTGGAGCCACGTCGCATTCTGCATATGGTCACAGGGCCCGTCGACATTGCGCACATCGGAAGGTCGTGGGAATAAGCAGCACCACTTACCCCAGTGTTCTCTCTAATGGCTGTTGCGTCTAATGGTCGTGACTTCACAGGAAACACTCGTTTAGGTCACATATCCATTCATCACGAAATTTACCTCTTGTGATGAATGTTAAATGACCCGTGGCTACGAGTTACAGGACGGCAAGAAAAGTGTAATGCCGTTCTTGTCGACCTGCACTGATCGAGACATCAACCTAATGTCGATCGGTCGAATGTTGCTGTGTGGTTAATGCATCTGTGATGGAACAAATGGGCGCAAGGGATACGTCGATGTCAGGAACCCGTCAAGTACAACTATACCACTAGCAGTCGTCAACGGAGTTGGGTCACCACCACTGCCTACAAGATCGTTCTACCTACCGGGTCGGGAGAGATTTCCCAATAATATAATTTATTTTCACCCGATGAGCCATCTTGACCTTGCAAGACATCCAGGACTAGTACAGCAGTGTGCTGCGAAATTCCACTGCAAGTATGATGCCTAGATCCCACAACTCTTCATTACACTGCTCACACAGAGTATGTAAGTGCTGGGTTTGGACCTGCTAAACTCCACTCCAGATGCCCAATGTCGGTGAAGGAAGGGATGGCCAAGGAGTATATAAGGAGATGCGCCCTGGCCTCCGGATCAGTTATACTTCAATTCTCGATCAGTCTTCTGACTCCTCTCCTGGGCTCTCATCGCACAAGCAATCGGTGCCGAGGCCCGCACCCCTCAAGTTTACTTCACCGTTACCACACGAGGCAGAAGATCCTCTCCTGCCTTCGACTAAGGAAGAACCAACCGCATCGTAAACTCAGCACTTTAAGACACGTTCGGTCACCAGTAACAGCCTACCCCCCAAATAGCTTTGCACAGTTTGCCTTCCCCTGTTTTACACTAGGGTGTTTACATTCCTCCAAGCCCGAGTGGATAGGAGGTAGTGCTTGCAACATTTCTGTTTGTTTTCCTCTGTGGTAAAATAAGCATTGATCTTACCTTACTTCTCGAATATCACTCCGACTTCCTACCTCTTGTCATCATTGGGTCTGACAGATAGTAGACCAATTGTGCTCGTTCCGAGGCTACACTAACAACACACCAAAACATCCTTGGAAGGACAACCATTCTTAGCCCCGTGCAGTGAATGGTAGAACTACAACACTAGGATACAATCTCCTGGAAGGTGGCTTACCAACTTGAAGTCACCCCCACCTCACTGCACACTTATCGGTGCAGAGGAGGGGAACTTCTTCGGACTTGGGGAGACCAGTGACCTTGGGACACTCACATCACCAATATCGGAGGTCCCCCATTCCTTGCACCCAGGTGGGAGGCACGGTAGAACCACGATACTAGGTACACTTCTGGTGGGATTGGCTTGTCGGCTGGGGCGAACTACTCTTATCGCACACATTTTGCGGTACCGAGTGGGGTTTACACTCCAGTTCGGGGGAGAAAAACCCCATTGGGACAACATTTTGCAGTTATTGCAAACAACACTTTACAGCTTTCTACTCCCGCACCTTCGGTGGGGAAGTCAAGAGCGAGGTGCGGTGTTGGCCATGGCAATTGGCACATACATGTGCACACTATCATGTTGACTGCCTAACGCCTGCAGGCCCGATCTTAGTTTAGAGCCAGATGCCTTTCCACATGTAGGGGTGGTGTTCAGAACAAGGTTAACAAAGCAAAGGCTAAATCTAAGGATACCCACTGGCTTAGCATCCTTCCCAGCGAGTTCGGGCTACTGAGTCCACTACAACAGGCTGCTTTACTGTGATGACTCATGATACCAGTACCAATCGTCACTCCTAAAGTATTGTTTGTGCTACCCACCTGCGTAGAGAAGGGATGCCAACCAGTGATACAGGAGATCCTGTTTGGCGAGGGGTCCACTTGAACTCCGACTATACCTATCACCCAACACACTAGTCAAGCACAACCAGGGCTGAGGGAACAATGCTAGCGTAATCACCAATGGGCCAGACATGCTGTCACGCTAGCTTGGACTCCGTCCACCACCCTAAGCCTTCACCACACAGAGTAGTATTGCCAGAGCCGGACTTTGTACCAAGCCGGCAGCCTACTAGACCAGTTCTGTACTCTGATCGGGCACCAGTGACTCGCCTAGCATCGAACATGTCGCCCAGGGGTGCTGGTAGCCGATCAGTCCGACATCATACAAAAAAAAAAATTGCAAAAAGATTCATTTTGTATAAAAAAACTAGCTGTCTGTTTTGGAAACACCATTGTTCCATTATATTTTATTGTCACTATTCATATGGATCAATACTGTGTGTGACCACCTTTAGAACTCACAAGATCGCCGACGTGCCATGCCATACTGAGAATGAGGCTATCCAGTCGCTCTTGTGGTTAGTTGTCCCATTCTGCCTGCACTGCCAATGCCACCTCCTGTACATTGTTGGGCTGTTGATGCCGTGCTTGAATTGCAGTTTTCAGAAGGTTGCAGGCATGCTCTATGCAGTTCATGTCTGCACCTACTGATGGCCAATTCATGCTTTTAATACTGGCTCGCTGACAGTATTGTTCAACAACTCTTGCATGGTGTGGGTGGGCATTATCATATGCCAGTAGAAATATTTGACCAAATATCTTTCGATAAGGTTGCACAGCAGTCTGAAGGACATATGTGATGTACCGCCAAGCTCTCATTGTATCCTCAATACCAACTAAAGGCGTTCAACATCCGCACACGATTCCTACACCTAGATATGCCTAGAATTGATTGCACAGCACAATGCCTTGTTTGTGCAACTCGTTTTCTCCACATCCTCAACCTTCTGGAATCTGGCCTAAAACAAATCATCATCCCATAACTTAACCGAACATGGGTTCATTCTTCAGCTGTTGAGAAAAGGGGGTCTCATGGGTATCTTAGAATGTAGACCTCACACACGAGGATGGTTGTGCATGGTCAGAGATTTATACACCCGAAGTTTCTAAGAGATGATCTTTTATCCCCTTGCTGTTGAGGTATTATGGGTACAAAAAAAAAAAAAAAAAAAAAAAAGGGATGTTCTGGGATGAGATATATATCTGTACTCAGTTACTACTGCTGCCCATGGCTTAATGTAAAAACACTCAATTTAATTTCTTTCCTATTTTAGTGCATTTTATTGCCTCATTTATGTTTTAGTATTGAATTTTTGTGTTTTCTCTTTTCCAGTTTCATTGCCTGGTTTTTTGTGGTCACATTTTGGTGCTAATTCCATCAATAACTAGCTCAGGTTGCCACCATGCCAGCAGTGTTGAGCCAGTGGTCCAGAGTCGGCAATGCATGAGAATTGCTCTGTAACATCCCTCGGGTACCTCAAAAGCTAGTTTGGAATCTGTGTTCTTATTAACCAAAGAGGTCGTAATTAACAGTGTGCAGAACAAAGCAAAGGAAATAAAATGCAAAAGTAGATTCTGTGACAGTCGACGAAAATGAAAGTGGCATTTAAGTTTTTTTAGTCATCACCCAGACCTGACCCTAAGAGTACCCACAAATTGACATCTAGATGTGCTGCTGTCACTTCTCAGCAGAATGCATCATAGTTTCAGATTTTACATTATCCAACACCTGAAATTCAATTTTTCTTTTTACACTCTTCTTCAAATAGAAGAACATAAGAACTAAAATTCCATCAAGCTTTAGCAGAAAGATAAGCATCACTTTTTTCAGCACATGATCTTATCAAATGGCATGGACAACAAATAGACAATAAAATTAGCAATTTCACATTTCACTTCAGCAGTCGCACCATTCTTACGTCCAATCATTACTGGGGCATTATCAGTAATTAAAACTGAAAGAGAGAAATTAAGTTATCAAGCAACAGCCAACTTCGAATTTCTAATGTTTCCTCAATACAGAAAGACACTAGAATTGGTTGGAATTATTTTGATGCCAACATTGGGTGCAAAGATAAAGATGTACTATATTGTTACATGTATTTCTGTAGTTAATTTTTTTGTAATTTCCATTTAAATTATTATTTTTTGTTAAGATAGATGCCAGTAGTGGTATTTTTTATTGGTCTTTCTCATTTTTCTGTTCCGAGAGCCCTAAATCTTATGTTCAGGGAAGTTTTCTATACCTCTGTTTTTATGATGCTATAGGCCTACCCTTAATTAATTTTACTTTTTGATGTATGATGTATTTTACTGTATGATGTCGGACTGATCGGCTACCAGCACCCCTGGGCGACATGTTCGATGCTAGGCGGGTCACTGGTGCCCGATCAGAGTACATAACTGGTCTAGTAGGCTGCCAACTTGGTACAAAGTCCGGCTCTGGCAATACTACTCTGTGTGGTGAAGGCTTAGGGTGCTGGACGGAGTCCAAGCTAGCGTGACAGGTATTAAAGGTTTCACCACCTTATTAAAGGTGGTGAAATATAATCTCATGATTTTATTTGAAAATTGGTTTTAGAAGACAGTTTCGTAAGTTGTTTTTGTTTGTGTTGTGCTTTGGACTTTTTGACCTTAAACTAGACGTCGAGGTTTTAGTTGAAGGTTTACTGATACTGTCACCTTTAAAAATGAATTCATTTTAAATAATTTTTTTATTTGGGCAGAAATCTACACTTTGCCGAGGATTTTATTTGTACTTTTTTTGGGTTACGTCATTTAAGTTATGATGGAATTGAAATAGAAATCAGTAACTTTTCCGACTGTTAGTTTTTTATTTTTAAGAATAAAGGCTTTTTACTTGACCGTCAAGGTTCTTAAGGACCCGAGGGCACACACTATTTTAATTAGAAAGAGATGTGTCACCACCGGCATCAGCAGACTTCCACTGAAGCGACAACAGCCGGCCGTATTATTCTTAACCCAGGTGCTTGTTAAAGTTTTCAGTCAGTAGTTCGGGGGAACAGCTGTGTTATCTTGTTCGAGATACAGAGCAGTAGCTGTGAGCTTAGCTGACGTTTTCCTTGGCTACAGTGGTTTGTTTTGATGAACATGGAACTTCGCCGCTGGGCTAATCCGTGGGGGGGTGTTTGTCATTCGGCTTTCGAGACATCGCCTCCTCACTCGACTCGTCGCCACTGCTCTCGGCGCTCCCACTGTTCACACGCTGCAGTGACTGTCGCAGATTGTTTCTCTGGGCATCCCCAAAAACGAACAATACCAGCCTCTGTGTCCGTAACTGGTGGTGTCTCCTCAGCATCACGATGCCGCCGTTCGCGTCCCTCACACGCCAAATGTTATCGGACACAGGCGGCCCTTTCGGTGCATCTCGCAGGGCGGGAGGGTTAAAATCACTAGCAGTTCCTCCTCACGCTCTACTTGGTTTCCGACTGTCTCCCTTGCTGGGTCGTATGTAGGCATCGCAGCTGCAGGATGTCCGGAATTTCCGCACGTACTTCTTCTCCAAGCATGGTTGTGGTATCACATCGTACTTCATCACTACCGCTCACTCCCACATCGGGTATTACTCCAACTCCATGTTACAAAACAGAATGAAGAGAAAAAAACGAATGACGACTCGCAGGCTGGATGTTGCTGCTTCATCAGCTCAACCCCTTGTGGACGCTGGGCATCGGGTGTCCCAGCTGAAGACACGCTTGGCACGGTGCGGTCATGATGTAGAATATGTTGTGAACTATGATGATGGGTGTGCTGTTGCTGAAACACCACACACAGCATCGTTACATTTGGCATGATGAAGTAGCATAATGGTGGAGGGGGAAGGCAAAATTCTCCCGCCCATCGCACCATGATAGACATGTAGAATGCAGGTACAGAAGAGGGGAAATAGGGGTGACTGGCCCCCTGCCGCATAACTAATAGATAAACTTGAGCAGAATGTAAAAAAAAAAAAAAAAACCATGTGGCTGCATTGTGCATGCTGTTATTTCCATAGAGACAGACGTGAATGCGGATGAAATGTTCTATTGCCAGAAATGTATTTTAGGTGAAAACATTACAATTCCTCATCACTCTCGCCTGGCTCCGATGGCTGGAACACTGGTTTAAGTTTTACGCATGGACACATCCTTTATGGCAGCATAAATTGATGTGAGCGATTTTCACAAATGCGGCATGGCATACTAAGTTCACAAAATTCCGTTTCAATGCGGCGAACTAATACACACAACTGTCTTGAAGATTTTTTGCTGCTTGTTGCTGTACAATGACTGTTTAGGCTTCTGCCAGCAAGGCAGAGTTTGCATACGTTGCGCACGTTTCATGAGCGGACTGTGCATCGGTCCTGCTGGGCTGCGCCCTTTTAAACTTGGTGCGAAATGATGCGGTGTGCTTTGGTTTCGCACGCGGTGATTGGTGACGTGCTGGCAATGTTCTGCTGTATGGTCACTGCTACAAATCATTCCATTGTGACGGCGCATACTCAAAGTCGTAGTTCAGATGTTTCTATTTCACTTGTCTGTTCGTGCTGTGCGCCTAAAAGTCTGGACAATTGATCTTCGTGATCGATTGGGTCACACACTGTGCCAATGGTCGCTCGTTACAGGGCAATATCTACCGGGGTGGGGTTGTCGTGATGTTGGCTATGATATCCCGCAGTCCACTGCTGTACTGTGGCACGAGATCGGAGTTGATACGTTGTGCTGAGTCAAGCGCTGGGTAGGTGCATCAGCTGTGGGCGGTATTGATTGAGCCGGCTGGCCGTGTACTACATTGTTTACATTCACCGAGGTGGTTAGGGCAGCATGCTGCATTCAGGATCCACCCATCGTGTTCACGGCATTGGAAACGGACACTGTGGCTGTCACAATATATAATCCACACTGTTGCCACGTGACAGCTTGCATTTCGAAATAAAACCCCAAAGTTTTTCGTTGGATAACCGGCGCGGTTGGCACGGAAAGTCCAGATGTTTTCTGCTGGGGCATGTGGCTCTGCTTGCGGCAACACCCACATGCATTGCACGGTAGGGGTGGTTCCTGCAGGCATGGCGTGGTGCTGATGGAGGGATGGTGGCAGCCGATGCGCTTCCTTTCAGCCGATCACGTGTCGAAGATGGTGGTTGGCTATCACAGTCCGGTGCTCGTGAAGCAGACATGTTCCAAGATGGCCGACTTTACACACTTTACCTCCAATGGCGATTTGGTGCCAAATTCCTTTATTGCCGTATCTGAAGGCCCTTTTCTCATCCGTTCATCGCAGATCTTGCGTGATAATTATGGGAAAATCGCCAGTAGCGATATTGGGACCATTAGTCAAAGGAGAGTGAATTACATGGGCACACATGATCACATGTGGCCCAAAAAGTGATTTGAAAAAGGAATTTGGGGAAAATTTTTAATTTGGTTACAAGGATAAAAAAAACAACCCAGGAACAGTTGATGCAGGGTTAAGCCACACTATTTGCACCACCACTTGACATAACTAGGCATGACCATCGAGAAAAAGGTTGTGTGTATGGAATTTTTGAAATACTACCATAGTTGTCTGGGGGCGCCAGCATTCGCAGCAGAGAGCACAAGTATAGTTGGGTCGTGTGGCCGAAGGCTTACATGTGGCCCCCTCTATGTCCGATGTCTCGCTGCAGAAGTAGTAGAAAGTTGCACAATTCATCCTCGATATATTCCAAAATACTTGTTCTAGTGAGAGTTAATGCTCGCACACTCACTCCCGGGGCTGTTACAGGCCGCCTTATGAAAAATATATGTACGATTACTGGTTATGCAGTTAATAAGTGACCATTGAAACAATAAAGCAGTCGAGTCGGCGAACATACTTATATTCCAATTGACCTGCGAAGAGCACAAACAACATTTGTCCCGTTAAAGAAGGGTACGTGCTGGCACTGAGAAAAGGTGGCCAAAGTGCCTACATGAAATGAAGTAATTACGTCCCTGCCATATACAAAATGGCCGCTAAACAAAACAAAGGCTCCAGTCAATTGCATGAAAAACTATTGCAAACTACATGATTGGTATCAAAATGGTAAAGTGCCTGAAGAGGGCACGCAACACGCCCGTCTCACGTGGTAACCAAGAGGCGACTAACATGGCGACGGGCTGACGCCTTCCCGGATCTAACTCCAGATACCGTATCACGTGACCAACAACTTATTCTAACATTATGATAAAATGAAATGGATGAACAAGACTCTAGATGGATATTATGCATACGGAACATAACACTATAAGGTACAATTCAACATAATGGAAAATATATATATAAAAAAAAAACTAACAAACTTACCGCGAAATGCACCCTAACCTCACTCTGGTGCCTCACGGTTTTTCAGTTCATGGCCCTGTTAGTGCCGGGATTACTCTGCATTAATTTCCACATTTGTTTTACAGTCAACACAATCATAATAATAGGTATGAAATATTTTACATGAAACACACACATTATTATTCAGCCACTTTTTTGCACGTTTCCAATACGTTACGTCAAAAAGTTTCCTGGTTTATAATCCACGTACCGGGAATACTGGCTTTATCCAGTATCATACAGTTCATTTAAGAATAATAATAAATTAAAACAATATAAAGTAAGCACATTAATACAAAGACAATTACCATGTGAATATTGCACATGTGTGGACTCCTACGATGTAGTTTGCGCCATCTGCACACGTCAATACACTGGTGATGTAAATATTATGACACAAATAAAACGCAATAAACCCTCAAATAATTATACAATAATATAGCACTACAGCGCACCAGCGATACACCGACTGGGAACACAACGAGACGTGTTTTGTTGACGTTGAACTGGTGCACACGGTGTGACGTGTTTGAGACCACATGGTTATGTGAACGTAACCATAACATTGGCATCTGCATGGGCAGAGAAAATTATGTGAAAAATATTTACACTTTTTAACACAGAGAAAACAATAAAAAAAAAAAAAAAAAAAGAATACTTTAGGGCCACAAGAGAAACATAGACAAAAACACCCGTATACATACTTTACAGCACGCCTATTCGATTCACACTGGCTGTACTCACGGTGCAGAGATGTTTTGGCGGGTTCTCTCAGCATAGGGCTGGGAAACATGGCACGTGCCAATAAATAAATTATTTAAGCAAACATAATCAGTAAGACAAGTTGAAAGGGATGAACACACTATTAAAGTTAGATTTGACATTTTTATTTACGCCATGGGTGGCTAATATTTGTGAGTTCTGCTATTATTATTCTCACATTTTGTGAGGTAATTCTGGAGCAGTATTGGTGATGGGCATCATGTTAGCACTAAAGTAAACTTTTTTCCTCGACTCTTAATTTATTTCTTCTATTCCAAACGAAACAGCTCTCGACCCTCACTGCTGTGGGTATGGTGGCATGGTATACCTATAGTTGGTACTAGGTAGTTTATTTATGTGAAACACATCACTGCATCGATTCTTCTTCAGTCAGACCTATGAAGCGGTCTTGGTAAATTTTGTTGAAAAATGAACACCACCCCACGCCATTTTCTTATTATATATTCTGGCCCTGCTATTTTTCTACTCTTTTAATTCTTAACTTAATTTTCCCTCTCCCCCTCCCTCATAACATTTGGTTTGGGATGCCGGGTACCCTATGGTTTCTTTTAGGCGATAATTAAAGGGTATAGCGGGTCTGACACTGTCGAGGGCAGTGCATGCTGGTGTTGGGTTATTAATAACTTAGTTTTTGGTTAAACAGTGGCAATGCTGCATTAGAACTTTACAGTAAAGATTTTCCTGCAGCTAGTTACGAGGATGTTGGGGGCGATGGACACTCATTTTTGTATTCTTCGTCATGGGCAGAAGGTACTCTGCAGCTCCACCAAATGAACTTTAACTTGGTGAAGGAGTGTGTGTCGAGCTGGTGTATGGTTCAGAGATGATTTGGACGTTTCTGTGAGTGCCATGATACTCGTGGCTCTCTGAACCTTCCCCTTAAGCAGCTGTTGAGGTGACTTCTAGAATAAACCCCCCTCCACTCTTAGCACTTGCTCGACATGATGGTGACCAGGACTCTTGGGCAACTGACGTCTTCCTGGAAACAGATGTGTGGCTATGGTTCCTGCCCTAGTCCGATGTGGAGAAGATGGTCTCGCCACTACCCCGACCTACACTGAGTGTATGTGTACAGACTTACATAGCGTGGATCTCTCATGGTGCTAGCTTTAAGGCTCGGCCAGCTTGAAGACTTGTGATATAAGTGTATGCTCGTGCAGCCTGAATTGCCCTCGAGTTTTTTAAATATATTTTTTAGGTAGCCCAGATTTTGAAGTTTGGGAGGTAGTTTGAGATCGCTTTAATGGTTAAGATATTTGTTTTAATTGCATAATGTAAGGATAACATAATAGCACCTTACTCCTCCCCAAGAGTATCTATTAAAGACAGGGACGAAAGATTCTATAAGGCCAAAGGCCAACACAGATAAATTAACCTAAACAAAAGGGTTGTATAGTTGATGTTCTGTCGTACCCTATATTGTCAGTATACTGCAAGCAGCAGGTACGAGTGTTTCGCAAGCTGTTTAACTTGACGTGTGCCGCTTTATCATACTACTAACTATGATTACGACTCATCTCCCATCACACCAAGTATACCTACTTCAACCCACATGAGCGTTGGACCCCACCAACCTGTACACGGATGTTGCGGGCTGCCACAATCCTGGAGGGCGCCCGAACACATGGATATGGAGGTTGTGCAAGCCAGCGGACACGTCGCCCTCCCCTCCCTCGCACTTAGAGCCTAGAAGCCATCAGCCACCTCAGGGCACGGCCGAGCATCACCAAACATTCATGAAGCCAAGAGATGACTAAAGGGTTGTTACCCCCACTCCGGTCCCCCCACCCAGACCATTGTCACACCTGTCCTTCAGACTATATAAGTCCGTGCACGGCAGGGCTCGTGAGTTATTTCTTCCAATTCCTCAAGCTCGCACCACCACTTCTAGTGCTGGGGCCTCCAAGTCTTCAGCAGCCTACCAGGCTGCTCCCATTGTAGACAACAGTCTTCAGCCACCACCAGTTGCTTCTACCATTAACGTCACAAGAGACTACTGTGATGCTACCACTACAAGAAGCTGCTTCTGCAACCATCATGAACATTAACACGCCCTGCTACTAGAGCAGTGGATATTAACTTCTTCGTCTCGTCGAGACACCTCACGAATTGTTAGCAATGTTAAGTATTTCTACTTAGAAGTCGACTATTTATTTTCCCGTTTGGCCTAGAACCAGGTCACCTACACTTGGCCAGCATACCGTCTGCTCAATAAACACAGCTTTGTTCTTTTAGCCACAAGTATTATTTATAGAGTAATATTTACTACCCCTGCTAGTAACGATACACATTGTGCACTGCTGATCAAGACCAGGTGTTTTATTACGAACTAGACTACGACTGGGGATCCACTTCCAGAATCCACCAGTCCAATACATACACAATTCGATAGCCACCTGTTCTAGACCTCCAGGGCTAGAACAGCAGAGCCACAACCACTAGAAACTCCTCCAACCAGGGACAGGCAGTCCGCTTCGGTTGTATTCCTACCAGAGCACCTAGGTGCTGGCGGGGGTATATGCTCTAGTATTACGGCCTGGCCTTGGTTTCGATACCACACCTAGTAGTAGCATGAAGACGGCCCATACAGCTCAATGCTTCTGTTATGCCCACCAGTGGTTGGGGGTCTCCTGAAGGACTGATCTTGTGCTGGCAACTGCTACTGGAAGTACACTAATCTAGGGAATTTTCGCGTCTGTGGTGCACGACTCGTATCGTTCAGCGGTAGATCACACTCTATGCCTTTCAAGGTACGGCACAGCTTACAGAAAGAGAAGGGACAGCTCACCTTGCTGTCAAGTAGCAGGCTGTATTGTCTCCACCGACTTTAGCCAGCCATGCTGTCGATAACTTTGTACCAACCCGCAAGCCGATGAACCTAGTTAAAGTAACGAGCCATAAACGTCAACTGGAGTAATAAATCCCTAACACAGTGTGCTTGGTATGGTGCACCCAAAGTCACAATGAACGTGCCGACTACCCAATATTCCAGACATGCGTCAAGTGATTTTCTGGTGCCAAACGTGGGGCGTCAGACTTATTAACTGTTCGCAGAGAAAAGCCGAACCAGAGACCTATGGAAAACGAAGTAGACTTCGGGGCTCAACAACAAGAAATTCGTTTGGTATAGTTGCCAAATTTTATAGCAAGGCCCAGGACCTGGATGAAGAGGACACACTATTTATAAGGCAAAAGGTGCGCATTTACCAACGCCTTTTCCCGGCAGTGAAAAGTAAAGCAAATTGCATATGCTCCATAGCTCAAATGCCATTACCAAAACTGTGTAATTTTCTAAAAGCCACAGTCAAATGATGAGCTTATTGAACATGCACGTGAATTAGAGAGCAATTATGAAGAGCTAGCCGTGCTAGACTGTAATCTGGTTAAAAAGGGGAAGGAGGGGAGAACACTGACCCTTTTCTTATATATTTTTTTGGCTTTTGATTTGAATCAGCATTTTCTATTATTTTCAAGTAAGTATTTAGGGTACAGAGTATCATGCTGATCCTGCTGTTTTTAAAGTGGCGGAGGCTTCGCAGGTCAGATTTTGGTGTTCACTAATTTTTCTATTATTGTAATTATAAATTTTATTTTCCCTCTCCCCCTACCTCAATACAATATAATACCAATATAACTTTCATGTACAAGTTATTCTCAGTTTTTCCCATTACTGCAATAGTGGAGACATTTGAGCCGCTTTAACAACGGGACCTTGAAAGCAAGGGTGGGGAAAAAAAAAAAAAAAAAAAAAAGAGCCCTGAGAAAACCCACCAAACAGCGGCATCATACGGCACTATTCTTATGTTCCAAAATCTGGAGTGGCATAGCTGGGAATCGAACCCAGTTAACCATGGTGGGAGGCAAGCGGTCTAGCTGCTGTACCAACCACAGCACCCATTACTGAAGTAGTTGTCTACCCTGCACAACCCTATTTCCTTGTTATTTTACTACTGGTGGACAATTTCCTACAAAGTGACCCCAACATGTTCAGCATAAGCTAAAGGTTAATTGTGCTCAACAATAAACTAAGTGAAAAAACACACTGCCCATGAAACTGTAGTCATGGCTTACCTAAAAATTGATCTTCATGTTAAAATAATAAAAAAAAAAAAAAACTTTATACATACATATTCTCTTTTTTTTATCTGATGGGTTTTAAAACATCTCATCTTTCACAGTGCAACAGAAGTCAGAATGGCATACAATACATAATGTAAAATTGTTTCACTCGTGTGACTAAATAATCAATTAAAACATACCACTATAAAGCTATTAAAATTTGTATTGTAATATATACTCTTTCTTTTACAGCCCTTCCAAAAATTTATAACAGAGAATTCTAGTGGATTAGGCTGATTTCTGTTGTAAATCAATATGTTGGTTTGTGTTGTATTCTAGTGGCTTCTATTGTCTTCTGTTGTGTTTTGTTAGTTTTCGATGTACCACAGCCTGTTGTATGTGTGTTCGATTGGTTTCTGTTGTTCCACAGTATGTTGGTTTTTGTTGTGTTCTGGTGGCTCCCAGTGGTTTCTGTTCTGCTATAGTTGTTTGGAATTTGTTGTATTCTAGTGGTTTCCATTGGTTTCTGTTATGTTTCAATGTTTTTTATTGTAATGCACTTGTTTAGTTAATCTTGTAGTCTTAGTGGTTCCCAATAGTTTGTTGTGTTTTGTTGGTTCATATTGTGCTGTAGCTAGTTAGTTTCTGTTGTATTCTAGTGGCTTAGATTGGTTTCTGTTGTATTCTGGTGGTTTCCATTGGCTTCTGTTGTTTTGTTGGTTTCTATTATACTATGGCCAGTTGGTTTGTTGTATTCTAGTGATTTTTTACTGGTTCCTGTTGTATTCTAGTGGTTTAAATTGGTTTCTGTTGTATTATAGTGGTTTCCATTAGTTATGTTGTGTCTTATTAGTCTGTGTTGTGCTGTTGTGGCCTTAATTGTTTCCTAGTGTTCTGTTGATTACTGTTGTGCTTTGTTGGTTTTGGTTTTTTTTGTCGATCTCTGTTGATTTGTTGGTTTATGTTGTGTCATACATAGTCTTTTGGGTTCTATTGTATTCAGGTTGTTTACATGGAAATCTCCTAATTTTTTTTATTGTAGTGTGCTGTAGTCAGTTTTTGTTGTATTCTAGTAGTTTCCATTAGGTTTTGTGCTGTATCATAGTGTTATTTGTTATATTTGAGTGGATTCCATTAGTGTCTACTGTTTTATGTTGGTTTTTATTGTGCTGTTGGCAATTGGTTTCATTTGTATAGTAGTGGTTTCCACTGGTTTGTGTTGCGCTATATTTTGTTAGCATGTACTGTATTCTTATTGTACAAATCACTTTCTATTAAGTTTTGTTGGTTTCTATGGTCCTCCCTCGATCTCTTGATTATTGTTGCCTTTCCTGTGATAACCATTGGATTAATCTGTGTTTTTTGGTTTCTTTTGCATTTCCTGATGTTTTCATTATTTCCGTTGTATTCTGTTTGTTTTCATTGTATTTCACACTGTTTATTTATAACATTCATATTGGTTTACCTTAGTTTCTGTTGTATTTAGCGATTTTTTGCTGTGTTTATAGTAGTTTCCTCAATTAAATGAGAACTAATAAACACACCAGAAACTAAGGGTTACCACACTATTACTTCACAAACCAACAGGACAAGTACATTAAAACACAACAGAACATGACAGAAAACAATGGTAACCATTGACACTATAACAGATATCAACAGAATGAAATTTGTCAGAAACAAACAAAATACAACATAAGCTCAAAAAAAAACTATTGTAGGTCAATAGTATTTCATCAGAACCCAACTGCATAAAATTAAAAATCAACAGAGAAAAACAGAAACCAATAGCAATTATTGGGACATCAGACCATAACAGAATGAAATGATACAAAAATCAACAAAATACAACAGAAACAAATGGAAACAACTAGAAATACAACCGAAACCACAAAACACATTAAAAACCAATATAAACAACTGGGACTACATCAGAATACAACAGAATGAAATATGACAGAAACTAACAAAATGAAACAGAAACCAATTGGAATTATCGGGACATCATAATACAACAAAATGAAATGCACCACAAATCAACAAAATACAACACAAAAACTCAAAACAAAATGTAAACTGATGCCGGCTAACAGCCAGCGGCACTAAAACCCATGGCAGCGCTCACCACACACGTGACACGTGTACATGCCTGTGCGCCAGGAGGTTCCAATTTGAACTTTAATCTAATGGAATATTATTTGCAGTGTAAAATGGGTCTAAAATGTCTTAAAATGATTTTAAATTGTCAAATTGTCTTAAAATGTCAATATTGGAAAACGTTTGGTTATAAATTCAAACCACGCGCTGCTTGGAGATTAAGAACAGTTATATTCCGGCCAGAATGCCGTAATAAGACATTCAAAGAAGATGAGAAATTACAAATTTATATGTATAATGTCAATTCATATTTTAATTTCTAAAGTGCCTTCTATTTTTCACTAATAAAATATTTTACTTGGCGTGCATAGCACTTCCGCTCATGTGAACCCTATAGGCAGCCATGGTAGGTCCGTGCAACGCTTGCCTCTGGGCAGTCTGTCTAGGAGAGCTGGTGAGGTAAGAGGCTGTCACGTATGCACTACAACTTTTGAGCATTGATGTAGATTTCCATAGAACTTTTAGCATACCGGTTAACCTTTGCTTTGCAAGTTTTGCCAGACATTACCAGCATTATGCTTCCGCTTAAATAATAATTTGTGCCCTTGTGGCTTTTTCAAAACTTAGTCGAGGAGAAGGAGAAAGATGTCGGAGAGGAACACGCAACCCGCAACACTTAAATCAGGCACCATCTGCTACTGCTAAAGGCGTTCCATTGAATTTTCTGTATTATTGCTGCATGCAATTAAAAGGGCTTTAATTTCATGTATGTATTTACGGGTATTTTTCATGTTTGATCATTTTACGGACACATCACATATGACCATGCGGTAAGATATCACCAAGATATCATCTGCGCCATCAATGCGTTTTAAGTGCTTATTAGTGTAACATCATGTGTGCCATAATTTTATTCAGGGTTCTGTGTAATTTTCTTGTAAATTGATGCTCTTTGTGTATGACCACACGGTCACTTTCATGTTTACTTTTTCTGCCATTGGGCTTGCTACAAACCTGTAAATGCTTTAATTGTAAAGGGAATAATTATATTGCCATTTCACCTGCACCACATGGTCAGCTACAAACTTTATCCAGCGGCATCCGCGCCATCTAAACTTGCTTTCACACATGTGCGTGTTTATTATGACTACTCATCTCGTGCCCCATCATGTTCCATTGCTATTTATGTAATTTGTGTACGGTGATATTATTTCCGTCCTAGCTGGCTATGTGTATAGGCCGTCACCACACTAACTACGTGCTGGAGGGCAAGCCCCGACGAGTCTGCGCTAGTGATTCCAAATAATCACATGTGTTTATGTATCATCTGTTGATTCATCTTGTAACTCTCAGTGTCCTATCTTAAGGGAAAAATCGTCAGCTCACCCTAGCGGCTGTCGACTCCCTTCCCTTGTGAAGATCATGTTTTCAAGCACCACAGTGAAGTAATTCATATAGGCGTGCGCTAGATTAATTGCGGGCTGGGGAGCACCCAAACAGAGTTACCTAGACACAACCGAGTTTCGCCATTAAATTGCTTGGCATGTTATTTCTACGAACGATATCAATAAATCAAGTATCACAATGTTCCACTATTTTATTTGTAGTGACAATGCCCTAGCCACATGAGTTTTTCAAGTGTTAAATTTTTAGTAAAAGTTTAGTATTCCAAAGTGTATCGTAAGTACGCTCAGGTGAGACGGACACACAGAACCCACAGCATCCCTGAGAACCCTGATTCTCAGCAGTGTGGTGATTGGGAAGCACAGCTGGTGCCCATATCATCAGTAAGTAAATTGTGTGATAGTTCATCTCGTGCCTCACCCGATGGCGTCAAAACCAATGGAAATTACTAGGAATACAACACAATGAAATGCTAAAGAAACCAACAAATACAACAGAAAATCACAAAACATAACAAAAACCAATAGAAATTACTGGGACTATGTCAGGATACAAATACAATAAAATGTAACAGACATCAACAAAACATAACATAAACCAATGGAAACCACTAAAATGAAAACAGAATCCAATAGAAATTATACATCCAGATGTAACATAATGGAATGTGACAGAAACCAACAAAATACAGCAGACAACAATGGAAACCACTGTAATTACAACAGAACACCACACAATAAAATAGAAATGTAAGTGGAACAATAGGATTTCATCACAAACCAACAGGGTGAAATACAATAAAAACCAACAGAACACAACATAAAGCAATGAAAACACTGGGACATTAGAATACAACAGAAAGAAATGGAACCAACAAAGTACAAGAGAAAGCAATGTGTGCTACCAGTTAAAACACTCTTCACTACAGATCAATCCAAAAATATTTATTCTAATGTGATATTACGTAGGGATGGGTCGATACTACATTTTCTTGATACTTGATACCAGTTTCCATACCAAAACATTCTCATGATACTCGATACTGATACTTTTCTCGAAAGTAAATTAAAATTATCATGAACACACAACTTGGCCAGAAAATTGCAAATTTTGCTAATGTCGCTGACACACACTGTAACTATATAAAAAAAACCCTTTTACACTGGGAACAAATTGTGGACTACCTGTAACCCAAACGTTCTCAACAATGATAAACCAACACAGACTAATTCCACAGAATTACAGTTCTACAGTAAAATCTGTAATCAAACTTTTAAGGAAAATGATAGCTTAGTAAACACTTATTTCGCGATTTCACAGTTGTTTTATTTTATTTTGAGAGTTCAAGGAAATTACTGTACAAGTAAATAAATATAGTAATTATCCGATACACCCACTGTTGCGTAGCCCGCGAAATACGTGGGCTAGGCCACAACAATTCAGATATTTATATTTTTTTGTGAATATTTAATATTGCAGTTTCATCATAGCCCGCAGATTCCGCAGACTATGCTACGATGGGAATATCAGATAATTATAGTATGTGTGGGCTGTACAAGAACTACTCAAGTTACTCACTCGCACCTATCGGCCCTTTCTCAACCCTCTCGACCCATTTTTATTGTACCTCAATTATGTACCATAAAAGTAAATGTCAAAAATCATAATTGTGATATATATTGGTTGCCTAAAAACACTTAAGGTGCTCACAGCTGTGTGAGTACTATGCTTTGAATAAAATAATGGTACACTTGTACTTTTAAAATTTAATAACTTGTAAACCGTTTGTCCGATCTTGACCCGCGAAGGCTTCTTCGAATGGTTGCGGGAAGCTTTGGAATGCTCGCTGCCAGCCGAGATAATTATGGTATGCATTTAAAAGTCGCCATTAATATCTTGCAAACAGTTTGACTAGGTCAAATTTAATGGGTTCTTGGAATGCCCGAAGGATGCAGATTAAATTATAATACAATTTTCAAAAGTATTGTACGCATTCCGAAAGTTATGGTCTGCTCGTACAATAATTTTGGCACAAGAAAATGTGTGTTAAATTATTAAATTATGCTACACTTATAAAAAATATAGTACATATTCCAAAAGTTACGGTATGTTTGTACCATAATTATGGCACAAGAAAATGGGTATTGAAATTCAATACATTTGGATATTCTCATGCGATACTCGATAGTATAAAGTATCGAGGGTATTGAGTATCGTGGTTTCGAGGATCCCATCCCTAATATAATTTCTATTCACATAGATAAAAATCACTAAATTTTATTTTTTCTTTTAGTTATTTATAGAATTATATTATAGTATTTAAATATTTTAATATTCTAACATACATTATTATCTGCACACATTTGGAAATGAACTGCCTCTACTTAAAAAAAATTCATTTTTAAACAGAAACCAACAGAAAGGATCAGAAACCAATGAAAACCAGTGGTAATAAAAGATAAACCAAGGAACAGGCTGCTATAGGAACAGAAACCAACAAAGCACAACCTAAACCAATATAAAACACTAGAATACAACATAAATCAAATGGCAACAGTATAATAGAAACAAACAAAACGCAAACTAAACCAATGTAAAACACTAGAATACAACATAAACCAATGCAAAACACTAGAATACAACAGAAACTAACTAGCTAAAGCACAATAGAAACATAAAAACATAACAGAAACCAATGAAAACCACTAGAAAAATTTAGAAACCAACTAGTCATGGTAGAATAGAAATCAACAAAACACAACAGAAACCAATGGAAACCACTAGAATACAAGAAACCCACACCCCACAGACTATAGTGTAATAGAAACGAGAAACCATCATAACACAATAAAAACCAATGGTAACAACTAGGTTACAATAAATACAACAGACAGCATGTGAACAGAATCCAAAAGATAGATATATATTAAATATAACAGAAGTTACAACGGAAACCAACAGCTTATACATAGAAACCAACAAAAATCTAATTTGTTAATTTTTTATAAGGAAGATGTTTTTTATTGTTTAACAATGCACAAAAAGATGCATGTAACTGAACCAAAACAACTCAAGTTTAGAAATACAGTAGAGCCTCCCTTTATCTGACTAATTGTGGGAAGGTATAAGCCGGTAAATTAGAAAATCCAGTAAAAGGTAAGAAACAAAAAAAAATTTACAGTTATAAATATTTTTTTGGCTCACTTTAGTGTTGATGTTTTAAAAATGGCAAAGATGATTGTGCAGCCAGGAGGAACAAGTATTTCTGGTACAGTGTGAGCTAGTGTAGTTGACACTCATTATCTCAGCTGAGTAGTATTTCTGGCGAGTACGTTAACTTGCATCAGGGCATTTTTTATTTTGCATCCCTCTGACCTGTCAAAATTTCCACTCCTATACCTTTCTTTTCTGTTTTTTTTTTTTTAACTTTCTTGGGCTTAGAAGATAATCTGGAAATGGAAACAGGCAGTATACCCTTCCTACACCCTGCTGTGAATGTAAACGTGTGACAGTTAAATTCTGTATTTACTTATTTACTACATGCACATTTTTTCTCACAAATTAGAAAAGTAATGGTCCTCGCCACTCTTTAGCAGCAAGAATATAATACGCATATATATATATGCATGTGTGTACACACACACACACACACGTAATAAGAATAGCGGTACCATCCGCCACGTGCCAGGTCATGCCACACTTCACCAAGCTTGCTAGGCTCAGATTGTACGTGCTGACTGTAAGAGTTCCTTCCAGTTGTGTATCAATCGCTTACCTTTTTATTTCTCATGCCTCACACCCAGCTCCAAGTCAGCTAAAAATGACATTTGGATTGCTGTGATGTGGTGTGTAGTCTTGCCACTGAAATACCTGCTTCTAGTTATTTCTCCTGAGGTGAGAACTATTTTACACAACAAATATGCACAATCTTTAACTAAAATGCATGAATGGCTATAGTAAGTTACTAGTGATATTAGCTGTTTTATTATATATATATATATATATATATATACACACACACACACATCCTAGACTATGTACACACGAGCAGCACTATTCTCAATGACCATGTAACCTCACTGTTTCATGATTCTAAAAATAAATTACTTCCCCCTGTCTTTAAAGTGATTGTACCTATCTCACTGGTGTACAGTTACAAAGGATTTCACACCCTACAAGCTACAAGTAGACACAATGATAAATTTAATTTTAGAACAAAATTCCCATATGTACATCTTAGTGAATTTTAAGAGCAATGCAAGAGAACACAAATTCAAACTAAAAAAGTTATAATTAAGGTGTAGTTAAGTATGATTATGTTGAAAATGAATATCATTCTGTGAAAGGCAACGAACAACAAAAATAAGTTAATTTATTTAGGTGAAATACTTATTAAGGGTTATTTGCTTGTTTTTTTAAGACACTATTTTTCATGACAGAACTTCCCACGTGCTTTAAAGTAGAAAAGTGATCTAAAGACATGTTAAAACACCACATACTGAAACACTTGCACACCTTTATTATCCTTAAAGTTCATAGTAATCAAAATAAAAAATGACACAATACAACACTAATGGCAACAGCTAGGTTTCAAAACTACATGGAAATGTGGCAACTGATAGGAATGTAAATTGTAAAACATACAAAATTGCTGCAGTAAACAAAAATGGACATATTGGGTGGTGTGCATTCATAAATATTGCACACAGATTCTTAGAGAGCAGATCCTACACAGTGAAGACCAATTGTTAGCACTTGAAGGGCAATCACAATTTCAACTGTTTATGTATTCATAAATAAACATTTCAAACACAAACCCTGACAATCAACATCAACCTAAAAGAAAATGTTACATGTGTCACAAATTATGGTCACTTCTGTAGTACACGCCTATAGCCGAGCCATTGCAAGGTTCTAAAAGTAACTTACAACACCTGCCAATACAGCTGTTCACACATGCGAATCCTTATTGTTGAAAAACACTTTTCACACCCTACAAGCAGCAAGTGGATATGGCGATAAAAATAATTGTGGCTTCAGATTTTGTCTGGTACATAGAAAGGCAGCTGATTATAGGTCTGGTAATCAGAGGCGAGGCATTGCTGTATTGGGAATTATTTTTAAATACAGGTACACAATGGAAAAAGAAGAGTGGAACGAGTTGGAGAAGGAAAAATGGTGGAGACTTTACAATGTACAGTACAGCCCCGATTTTATCCAGCATTATGGTTACTGGGAACGACTTTATAATTGCTTCACATGGGAAAATCAGGGTTTCATAAGAAATAATGTAATTTAAATTCAACATTAAAACATTTTTAGTATGTAATGATAACACTTAAGGATACACGAGATGTTTTGAAACAGTAAAATAAGTTTAAACTGAGCATAGTGTAGCTATCATCATGAACAAAGTCTGTTTTCAGATGCTTCTCACTAGAAAATAGGCATTTTTATTAAAAATTCATTAGTTTATTTAAATATTCAGGCATCTTTATAATGAAGTTATAATCCAAAAGGACAAGCAGGCCACCTGTTGATGACAAAAAAGTTAATTACACAGAATGCAGTTTAACTCTTAGCAGTAAACTACTTCAATCATTATGGAAAATTCTGCTAGGCATTCCACGACATTGGCTTTATGCTTAACCCAGTTTGACAGTTCTGTGTTTAAGACATTCATATATGACACATTGAGGGGGGGAAGTAAGGGATTCCATAAGCATTGTAGACAATGTTTTCTGTATCATAAATTATAAACACACACGAGTAGAACTGTGCACATATCATAAGTAAAAAGGGTCGTCAAAAAGTCAAAAGCACAAATCATTAATCAGAAATCTTGAATAAAAATAATCCAATAAATGATGCATAAACAGGTTGTCAACAATCAATGCAGTCATTTACAAATTTAATTTGATTTGCAATACAAAAAGAAGGCCAAATTAAAGTTAAACTATACAATCGTAAAACATATGAGAAAGTCAAACACAGTGAAGAATGGTAACAAGCATGTAACAGACACGAGACTAAGGAAAGGTGTTGTTGGGGTGTAAGTGGGAAGTGAGCTATTATTGGCTGCTTCTGTTGCTATGCACACAAGATTGGAGTGCAGGAATTTGAAATATGGAGACAGGGAGAGCGGGAGATTAATGGGAGATAACAAAGCAACACTTCACATATCAAGTGATGCTTACAATTCAAGGCACTCAATATGTGAAGTGTTGCTTCATTATCGATGGAATTCGACAATTTTTTTATTACAACATACCAATTAATGGCACCAACATTCCAACACTTCTATTTTTATCATTCTGGACTACGAAATATATTTTTATTTATATTCCTTGTGACAAATTTCTTTGTAAAATAGCTATATTCTTAAAATACAGGTTTGTAAAATTGGGGTTCAACTGCAGATTTCTTAAGAACACAAACTTATACACTGTAAATATTTTGTTTGTAAAACTACACATTTAAAACTTAGTTAAACTTTTATTTATATTGTTTTAGTACAACATTACAATTGTATTCACACTCAACTGATCCATTACTGAAAAGCAACAAACACTTGTGTATTAGTATTCAATTCAGTTACAAAATCACCTTTGTCTTTCATGTTCACAATGAGTATCACACTAATATAAGTACTGAATTTACAATTTTCATGAATAAACAATTTTTAAATATATACATTTTTCATGAATAAACAATTTTTAAATATATACATTTTTCATAAATTAAACAGTTGACAAACATACTGCCTTAATGACTAATCTATTTTGAACTACTGTGCGACAAAATCAAGTGTAACCCCGGGTGGAAGTGGCGAGCGACAAAATCAAGTGTAACCCCGGGTGGAAGTGGCGAGAGCGCTGGTGTTGCAAGGTCGCCTTGTGAAGTTCAGATGGGTATCGGTAGACAGGCAGGAAGGCCCTTCCCGTACACTTAGTTCAAAATGCAAGAGACTGTCAGTACCAGTCAGGAAAGACGCATGGTCCACTTTAAGACAAAAGCACAGTATATACATTATTGTCAAATAAAACACATAAGAACCATTTTATTTCTTGATTAATAACAGTTATTGTGCAATATTGCTAGAAACATAACATAGGTTCCCACAGTCCAGAAACGTTGCCATCACTGGTGTGTTTGGCTTTTGTAATGTCACTTGTGCTGTGACTGTCGCTACCGCTCCTGCTACTGGTACTACTTTGTAGGTCTACATAACTTGAGGAATCTCCTCCTCCATCAGTCCCTCATTTACACAATAATCGTTTTATAGTTTTTTCACATGATCACATTGTTTTTTTTCAATCTGTTGGTGAAATACTGTCTATAGCTGAATGAGTCAATTGCAGAATGTCCGAGTTTGCAACATTAACAATTTTGTTAGCAACACTGGATTTTATCATGCTCCAGATGAACTTTATTGGATTTAGATCATAATGGTATGGCAGTAATTGGATAAGTGTGTGTATTCGGGACACAAACAGTTTATTGACGGTATAAATGGGAGGTTGCTGATGTAACTGAACCTTTACAAGGAGCTCGGATTTTATCTCGTTGGCAGAAAAAATAATGTTACTTACCAGCCAATTTCTCATGTTGATAATAGTAGGAGGCACAGTTGGATGTTTGTTCTCACATGTGCTATGGCATGGAGCATTATCAAGAACAATAATGCTTGGAGATGGAATGTTGGGAAGTAGTTGTCTTTCACACCATTTCATGGAAGTTTTACTATTAATTTTATCATGGTGTTACTCGCTTTTAGTTTTAGCTTTAAAAATTAACTCTGTTTCCTTGCTGAAGATATTTTCATTAACTATGTAAACAATCATGCATCGCTGGCCTGGATGTTGTTTTTGTACATCCCTGCTATTTTGTCATACTGTCAACACCTGTTTAGAATGTAATTAGGATAATTCCACATCTCATCAAGGTACATTACAGGTAATTTACTTTCACCTTGGCTGTTAATTTCCCTTATAGCTTGTAGGTATTTCACTCATCACACTGCAATCTCAATTCTTTCCATTAAGAATAAGTGATTATTCTTAAATTTGTTAAACTTGAAAGCCATTACTTCGATTAATTTTCACAAAGTTTCCCTATGACCTCTGAATTTTATTTCTTTTGTCAACACTGCCTGCAAATTTTTGGGGTGGGTATAGTTTTTATCATCACGTAAAACTCACACTTTTCTTAGCACCACTCCAGCAATAAATGAATAACTGGCTTCTGGTTTCGCAAAGACAACAAAAATTTATATATATATATATATATATATATATATATTGCAAGTCACATTACCACATACAATGGCTGTAATACTTACATCTTGTAGGTAAATGAGCACAACACGAAACTGGATGGTAACAATGCAATTTTCCACAACAATTGACACCACTTTACAACTGACATGACTGTACGCACAGGTTGTAAATAAGGTCACTTGCTTGCTATTGGTTGGAAGGAGACAAGGCAAACAGCAGTGCAGGTAGGGTTGGTGTGTATGAAAGAGAAGGAAAATGTTAGTTTACATTTTCCCCGGGGCTTCACTAAAGTTTGTTGCACTCTGAAGTGATTTACAGCCAAGAGGAATTTCCAAAGAAATAAACATAATGAAAAATATTTTTCATCATTTTTAATTCAAGTGTTTTTGACAATTTATACTGATACTAAATTATCATACAGAAACAAATAATGTTGATATCTAGTATAAATACAAAGCTTATGCTATGTGCAGAAATTGCAATAAAATGCCATGTTTATTTGTACAAGAAATCAAATAAATTCTGCAGTCTTGTAATTAATGAAATTTATTAATACTCATATTGTGAAGCATGGATTTTTCTATTGTGGTGCCAAATAACAAAAATAAAAAGCAATACCAAAATTAAAATTGTACATGAATATGCAAATCAATACAGTATGAAACAAGAAAATGAGAAATCAATTCCCAGGAAGACATTAATTACTCTTACTTCTAATTCAGTTGATAATACAAGCAAACTGAAATGGCAGTCGCTTCTGCAATATAATGATGTTCATCATTCAACTGAAGATCACAACAAAATCAAGTTTTAGTTGCCATCCCACTTTGTTTTGTTTTAAACCATGGTGTTTCTTTATAAAGAAACCACAAATCAGACCCCCAAAGAAAAAAATTCAAAAAACCTAGCATCTGCAACAAAAAAAAAAATTCAGTTACAATACTAACATGAAACAAAACAACCAACTATGGTACAATTATGCTCAATATTCTAACAAATATTACTGCTAATAATTAATAAATGTAATATTAATATTAAGCATTAAACTTTTACCTACATTCAAAAACCTAATCCTATACAATTTAATTAATTCCCAAATACCAAAATCTTAAAATATTAACACACTGTGCTGTGTACCCTTCTTAAAGCATGTGAAATAAAAATGTTCTAATATTGCTTGTGAAAAGTTCAATTTGTTGTATTCTGTTTATAAAATTACAATATAAAAAATAATTACTCAATTAGTGTGTCTAGAATTTAATTACAACTACATTAATGCTTCAAAAGTATCTGTAAGCAGTAAGAATGATTTTCAGTATATTGCTTAGCTTTTGTTATTTCTTTCAGCTCTATTTTTATATGACTACAGTTTGTGCACTTCTGGTGAATGTTTGATAATGTTTAATAATTGGAGTGATGAAAATGTAAATGCTTAAAGGTAAGAAATAATTAGAATATATCTGACATGTTTTCAATGAAAATGATAAAGATGGTGATTGTGTAAATAACTCTGAAAAACTAACTGTTCGACACAAAGTGACCACAAAACTAGTACTCAAGACTCAGGTAGTGAAACTGATAATGAACAAGGTATTCAACAGGGTACCATTTTTCTAGGAATAGATAATGTTACAAAGTGGAATGTACATAAACTGCAATAAAATATTTGGGTGAGGAAACAAACTATTATTACACATTTGCCAAGTGTAAAAGGTCTAGCACAGAATGTGTCTAGCACAGACGGCAAAAACACATCTTCAGAGCTGGAATATTGTCTATTCCAGATTCTGTAACTGATGAAATAGTGAACTGTATCAACATAACATTTGTAATTCACGATTTTGCCAAAGCTATGAATGTGAAGGAGATGCAATGGCACACAACAAAAATGAAATAAAAGTTATTTTCAGGTTGCTTTACTCGACTGTTAACAGCTTACCTGAATTTGTCCAACTTATGGACTACTTACTGATGGCACAGAATTAGATGGTTGGTGTAACAATGTCTATAAATTAAGTGCATTTTTTACTGCATGCTTTACATTTCAATGTTCTCACTGACAGAGAAAAACAACAAACACAGGATAAAGAGGCCCCACTTAAAAAGTTGTTTGATGAATCTGTTAAATCATTTGGTAGAACACTGCAGTATGCAATTGTGGATGAAATGATGGAACCATTTTAAGGCCAGTGTAGTTTCCAGAAAAATATATAAGAAACAAACCCGCAAAGTATGGGATACAAATTTTCACCCTTAGCACACACAACTCTCAACATATATGCAGGAAGTCTGCCTGATGGTCCAGTGATGGTACAAAATAGTGTTCACGACAATGTTGAAAACATGGTAGATACAATTTCAGAAACTGGACGGAACAGTAAGGCAGTGGTGGTGTAGTGGTCCGACTACTTGCCTCCCACCAACGTGAACTGAGTTAAATTCCCAGCATAGTCGCTCCCATATTTTCACTCATGGGAATAGTGTTGGATCTCCCATTTCCCCCACCCTAGCATTCCGTTACTGCTTCATTCTCACCTTCCTTTACCTCCCATTAAATCTCAAGACCACAATGTTAAAAGTTGACTACATCACTCCACTCTAGATGGAACATTACTACAGACAATTGATTCACTCCTGTCCCACTTGATCTTATCAAGAACCATAGATTGTGTCTGGTTGGTACGATTCATAGAAATAAAAGGGAGATACCACCCATACCTTTGAAAACAAAACTAAACCCCAGTCTTGGAAACATGTTCGGTTTTGGGAAGGACTGCACTTTACTTTCGCATGTTGCGAAGAAGAGTGGAGGGGAGTGGAGTTTAGAGATTTGGGCGGCTCTTAACATCAATGTCTTCAGAGCCAATGAGAGTGATTATGGAGCAGCACTAGAATGAAGGGACAGGGGAAACTGGAGAGTCCCGAGAAAACCCGCCGACCAATGGTATCGTCCGGCACGATTCCCACATGCAAAAATCCAGAGTGACCCGGCTGGCGATTGAACCCGGATCGTCTGGGTGGGGGGGCAAGCAGCCTAACCACTCAGCCACTGTGGCCCCCTACGAGAAGACTAAAGTCATACTTCTCCTATTTACAATACACCATTCAGACACAATTTATGAAGAAGCAGGTGATGCATGAAAGCCTAATATTCTGAAATTTTATAATGCACAAAAGGAACTGAAGATACTGTTAAACTAACAGCCACTGATTCTGTTGCAAGGAGAATCTACTGTTGGCCACTAACTGTTTTTTTCACTCTACTAAAAATTGCTGTTAATAATTTTATCACACACCAAGCTACACCACACACCACCTATGCAGCATGAACCACCAAGAATAATTGCAAAAGCTGTCAAAAAGCTTTTTGTCAATCACTTGAAAGTACATGCTACAGTGAAAATTCTAACCTTGACAACTGCAAATGACAGTAAGACAATCACTGGAACCTCTAAACAAACTAAGATTGTGAAGAAAAATGCCACTGTACGATGTGATTTCTTTTCATGGAATAAAAAAAGGAAAACCAGCACATGTTGTGTGGAGTGCACCAGCTACGTCTGCAGAACACACTGATACAAACTTCATCAGCTGATGCATAAAAGAGGTAAAAATGTTGAGGAATGAGGACTTGCAGGCACATAAGTATTGCGTCTTTCTAAAATGATACCTCACTGTTTTCAAAATAAAAGTGGTTATGGTGGCGAAGTCGTATTAATTTTTGGGAACTTTTGTACCAATTCTGAACAACACCCAACCCTTATACTTCACAGTTTGCCTATTTTTCCATAAAGCAGGTGTTTAATTTTCTCTAATGCAAAAATTACACTTTCTAAAAATTAAATATAAATTAATTTTAATAGGCTGATTTCTGATGAAAAAAAATTATACTGGAGAGATATATACATAGCCTCTCCTTGTCTTCCAAAATGTTAAAAATGTTGAGCAGTGCATAGTTCATGATTAATCATCACTGGCATTAAATCAGCATTATTTTTCATGGAATATAAAATTAATTCAATTGTCAGACATCTTCTGAATTGAATGATGTGTGCATCAATAAATGCACACATGACCTCCCCTTGCTCAACTTCATACATGTTGAACATTGTGCTGTGACTGAGTGCAAAGTATATTTTCAATAACATATTGCAAGAAAATCAAATAATTTGTTAATGAAATATATATTTATTTAAGCACTTTCAAGACACCATACATCATTAATACACTGATATCCTTGTATGATATTTTTGTTGCCAAAAAATGCATAAACCCCAAGCGCCCATAACTCGTGCCAAGTTTTAGTTATTAATTACTGAAGGTCATAAAGAAACCAGTCTTAATAATGTATTATGACAAAGTAAGATTTTACATAACATTTTTTTATATTGACGTGTGCCGCTTGTATTGACGCTGTCAGGTGAGACACAGAGACGATCACGATACACTTTTACCGATTTTGATGGACACCAGCGGTGGTTCCTGCACACCGCACTTTTGAGACTAAAGGCTCTCAGGCATGCTGTGGGTTCTGTGTATTTGTCTCACCAGTGCGTACAATTAAGAAACAACCTTTTATAAACAACACTGCAATACAAAACACTTGATGGAGCTGGGTAACTAACACTACAAAGATGTACAACTTTTACACTGTGAGGTATGATTAATCGTATCAAGTTACACAGTGCTAGAAAATGAATTAGGTGTTTTACTACTGGGACGTGACTGGCCAGTTCCGGTGGGTGATTCCTCCAGCATGTTACTCAACTTGCGCACTCCGACTGGATGATGCTCCGTGGTGTTTGAAGAGACAGCCTCTACAAAGCGAGGGGCCCACAGCCGCTAGGCTGGATTGTAGGTTTTGCCTAGAGACAGGACACGGAGTATGAAATGGACACATGCGATTAACTACGCAGCTAACGCCTACTTATCGGGACTCGTCCCCGAACCATGTGGTGTGTGGCGATGGTCATACACATAGCGCGTTAGTGTGGAAATAATAATGCCGTACAAAAATAACACATGACGAACATGGGGCATGATATGAGCAGGTAAAATACATACACAATTGTGTGAAAATAGATTTAGATAGCGCGGATGCCGCTGGATGAAGTTTGTAGCAGACCACGTGTGCGGGAGTTAAAATGCAGTATTTGCAGGTATATTTCATCAAGGTTCTTCGGCCAAAATGATGTCGGCTAAGCAAAAATGTTCCTTTCAGTAAACGAGCATACAAAAGCTCTTTGGATGCGGGATAGCAGGAAAATACAAGAACCGTACATTGGTTGACCATGTGGACATGAACAAAAGCATTAAACACGAAAAATACAAGAACCCTCATTGAAAATATTACATAAAACCCTGAGATAAATTAAGACGCACAAGATGGAACAAGAATTAGCCCCATAACGCGGTGATAGATATGGACTTGGTGGTAGCTGACCACGTGGCCGTAGGCGATGTGGCCGCAAAACATATTTAACATGACAAAATCTTCAAATAATTATACAAACACATTACCCTTAATATTGCTCGGCACAATTAAGCAGAAGTTACAATGAAATGCTCTAAACATGGGCGGATGGCATCTCCGACATCTACTCCTCTCATCTCGTTTAAAATCAAAAAGCCTGAAAGGCTGTAAATAATTAAGTTAAGCGGATAGCATTACGCTGGGGATTTCTGGCAAAACGTACACAAGGCAAAGGTTAACCAGTAAAATAAAAGTGCTACTGAATCCTACATCAGTGCAAATATATGAAGTGCGTATGTGACAGCATCTTACCTCGCCAACTCGCCTAGCACAACTCACCAGAGGCAGGGGTCACGCGGACCTACCATGGCTGCCTATGGGGTTCACACAAGCAGAAGTGCTATGCATGCAGAGTGAAAATATTATATTGCAATTCTAATGGTACCAAAAGTATTATTAAACTGTTTTACAGACAGAATTCAAAGTTCTGTTTTTTGGTAATTATTGAATATTCTTTTGAAGGCATTTTTGCCTGAATATTATTGTCTTTATCTTTGGCGCAGTGCGCACTTTGAATTTGATAAAGCAATCTTACACAAGACTCTGAAATAAGACATGTTACACTTTCAAACATATTTTACCCTGGAAAAGAAAGTGAATAATACACTGAAACATCTAATCCCGTTTTCGGAAAGTCCGTACTCATAGCAGGATGCGCACACGTGCTTACCCACGTGTACAGCTAGCGGCGAGTGTCGTCAATGGGCTTACTGTGACTGGCTCTTAGCCGGTGTCAATATGAATATACCAAGCATGACTACGACTCATCCTAACATGATACATCTACCAGGAACCACAACCGTAGAAAGCTACAGGATTGTTTCCTGCAGAAGGGACAGTTACACACACGTGATATTTTCCTGATGTACCAGACCCAACTTCATGATACTTCTAGTAGTATCTATGTATCCCGAGGAAGGGACAAAACCAGCAAGTTATTCACGAGTGCGCACAGGATCGTTTCCACCCTAGTGGGTGGTTCTAGTACGTGAACCAAGCATGGTATCTAAGCTGCCGCGAAACACGTTAACCTCCCCGATGCACCTGGTAGACAGTGTGTCGCCACAGCCACGAAGCTTCTTGAGGAAGGCCGAGCGCCTGTGGCCATATAGCCAAGCGCAAGGGTAGGTCTCCCGCACCGCTCGCTCCAAGGCAGACATCACAGAGTGACATCATGCCTTCCACTCCAGCTCAGGCATGGGTCGGCCGAGCACACAATATAAGGAAGTGTGTGGACGAAGACACCAGTTGTATTCTCTAATAGCTCACCTCAACACTTCTGTACCGGGCTTGCTACTGACCATAGGCCCTCACGGTCCTCTCCAAGAGCTTTCAGTTCTTCAACGACCACCAGTTGCTATCGCCACCGATGACCAGAGACTTCTACTACTTCATCCAGAAGCTCCAGAATACTTCAAGCACCATCCTTCCAGAAGTTTTCAACACCAGAAGTCTGCTCGACTACACTCCGCACTTCCGCTGTTGACCCTCCTGGATCAACAGCCGCTGCCACTTGCTAGTAAGTGTCAACTACAACCACTGCCCTTCTGTTAGTGGCCCCCATTATTAGGTCTCTTCTAGACATCCCAGGTTAGCATAACTGCGTCAGAGTTGTTTTCATAGCCATAGAGTTCATTCTATACTTGGTTAGTCTAGGAGCAGGTCATCTCAATCTGTTAAGCATAGCTTACTTCCTTTCTCACTCTGCTTGGCAGTAGGTAGGAGTCACCAACATTATTTATAATGAATATAATTTTAATCCTATCATGAGCGTAACTTTGTTTAGAGGTAAATCCTGTTCGATACAAGGAACTCTACTTCTAGACGGAGCAAGCAAGCGACCAGATGTAATGACTGTACAAACTATAGTGTAGGACTACAGATCCCCATCAGGTATCTGTGCGTCAGCACACCCAACACTTTCGATGGCCACCCGTTATGTGCACCCAGGTGTACAGAAAGGTAGAGCCCCAACCACTAGGAACACCTCCATCAGGTGCAGGACAGCCACCTCAGGTTGTATTGCTGACCAGAGCGTCGACAATACTGGCAGGGGGTATTTGCCTGGGACTGGAGTGCTTGAATGAACTCACTCTGACAGTAGTAGGAAGACACGACCTACCACTCTACGTTTTTGCGTCAAGGCTTGGAGCCATTTTGGACTTTACACTTAGTAGTGATACTGTCGATTGCTTGCACCGATGGAAAGTAAGTAAGTGTCAATACCGCCTCTATGCCATTTGGGATAAGGCACAGTGCTTGAAGGGAGGAAAAGAAGCGAGTGGGCACCAATCAACCATCCACACTTGGTGGAGAAACCCCACGGGAATATGCTCAGCCTGCCCGTCAACTGGAAAGGCAGTCCTCTTCAGACAGCACGTCAGTTTATTTCCCCTGCACACCAGACATGGCACAGAGCCACATCCTGGAGTACACCAGACTGGACATAGCTAACACTTTTCTGTATCATATACACAATTAGAATATGATCTTAATCTTGGACAGTGAGTTGGAATCAGGTACTTTGTAGCATACTTTCCGAAGGTGAGAAAGGCTTATGAGATCACTTTCCTGTCTGTGTGTGTATGTGTTAATATCTGTGTGTGAATGTCTCTTTTCAATTTTTGAACATGTGAACCCAATTACACGAAACTCAGTACACATATAGTACTAAATAAGGAAACCTGACTTTTATAGTTTGCAACCACGCTGGACACTTACTTTCAAAATGGTTGCCATTAAAAAATGTAGGGTGATATATATATCTGAAAAACAATTACACAGATTTAAAACAATGATGTATGCTGACAAGGCAAAGTGTAAGCAATGAATACTGAGGTGTATATTTTGTTGGTCAACCATTTTGGAAGATAGCACCACATGAAAGAATAAAGCTTTTACATTATTTCTCTAAAACTACTCAACCAATTTACCTCAAAATTTGGCACAAAAGTAATTATATGATATGCCAGATAAACATAAGTAATTCAAATTATTTGGTACTTATTTACAAAATGGCAGCCATACTAATTTTGTGTGTTTATTTGGTATAACTACCATACAGGTTGAAGAATTTCAAACACATTTTATATGCTGGCGGAAACTATTACAAACATAATATAAACCAAACAACAAATTTTGCAAGCCATTTTGTATGATAGCACTACATGAATAAATAAAGCTTTTGTGCAATAACATGGGAAACAAATGACAAATTCCTACCAAATTTGGCAAACAGATGGTTATGCGGTAGTTCATATGTACAAATATGTTTCAAACATGTCAGACATATTTTCAAAATGGCGGCCATATAACTATTTTAGCATAGTATGCTACATCTTTGAAATCATCTAATCAATTTCAACTTAACTTTGTATGCTGGAGTATATATGACAAACATCAAATGTGTCTACACAGAGCCTCTCTTGTCCTCCATTTCATAAAACAGTCCCACGTGGGTAAATAAAGTTTTTAGTCATATCTCGGGACACAACTGACCTATTCCTACCAAATTTGGCAAACACATAGTATTATAGTATGTTATGTCAAATTAAGAGTTTTTGCATGCCAGACACTTATTTTAAAACTTTCGGTTATATAGTTTTAGTTTTGTATATTATAGCGGTGAAACCATATATTTAATTCCAATGAAACTTTATATGCTGAGTGTATATATTACAACCATCTAATGTGTCCACACAAAATCTCTCTTGGCCAACATTTTGTAAAATAATATTATGTGACAAATTAAAATTACATGATATCTCTGAATAAACAACCAATTTCTACCAGATTTGGCAAACAAACAGCACTATGGCAGGCTATGTAAACTAACTTTGAAAGGGTCAGACACACATGTTTTCAAAATGGTGGCCATATAAACATTTTACATCAGAAGTTTTTATTTACAAAAGTGCAAAGCAGATTTCAACAAAACTCTGTATGCTAACAATATGATTTATAAATTATCTATGCAAAGCCTAATTTCTTCGGCATTTTTTACGATAGCTCCACAAGAAATAATACAGTTTTAATGCTGCATCTAAGGAAACAATCAACCGATTTATTTTAAATTTGACGAAAAAGTTGTACTGTGGTAGGCCATATTAATTTACATGTTTTAAGTGTGTAAGTATCATTTTCCGAATGGCGCCTATAAAAATATTTCAGCTTAGCGAACTTTATCTACCTAACTATATAACCGCTTTAAATTTAACTTTGTATATTGTTTCTATGACAGTCATTGAATGTGCTAATACATTAACTTTTTGTCCTCCATTTATGAAGATCTTCACATGAACAATGGAAGTTTAATGCCATATCTCGAGGACCAATCAACCGATTCATACCAACTTTCACGCTAGTATTGCTACAGTAGTGTATGTCAATTAAAATGTTTTATATGCAGCAGGCATCTTTTAATGGTGATTTATATTTATAAATTAGAATATATTTATTATATCTATGAAAAGTTTCAACAAAATTCAAACAAATTTTGTATGCAAACAGCATCTATTAGAAGTATCATTTAAGCATACAGAGAACCTCTTTTGCAAGAATTTTTTGCAAAGTAGTGTCAGGTGAGTAAATTGAATATTTTTCCCTATTTCCGGTATAATTCAACTAATTTCCACCACATTTTGCACACGTACAGAAGGCCATATAAAGTTACATTGTCACCGAACATTCACGAAGCCGAGAGATGACTAGAGTTGTTGCTACCCCCATTCCGGCCTCGCACCAGAGGGACATCACACGCCCCTCCCCCACAACCCGCCGTTGCACCTTTCCTTTTGACTATATAAGTCAATGCACTGCAGGGCTCATGAGTTATTTCTTGCAGTTCCCCGAGCTCGCTCCAACACTTCTAGTGCTGGGGCCTCCAATGAACTCCAAGTCTTCAGCAGCCACCAGCGACTGCCGCCATTGCTGTCACCAGAGGCTTCAGTAATGCCAATAGCTACCACTTACCAGAAGCTTCTTCTGCTACAAGTCTTTAACATTAACACTCCCTGCTACTAGAGCAGTGGACCTTTAACTTCTTTGTCTATTCAGACACAACACAAATAGTGAGCAATGTTAAGTACTTCTATTTAGCAGTTGAATATTTATTTTCCCTCAGCCTAGAACCAGGTCACCTATGCCTGTTCATCGTAGGTTACTCCCAGCATACCCATCTGCTGGGTAGGAGATAGGACGTGCCACTGTGTTTATTATGTTATTAATAAACACAGCTTTGTTCTCCTAGCCACAAGTATTATTTAATTGTGCCTGCTAGGAACGGAGCACGTGAACTGCTGACAGAGACTGGGTATGTTAATACGCACTAGCTAGACTGGGAATCCCCCTTCTCGAGTCCACCAGTCAAATACATACACCATTCGACAGCCACCTATTCTAGACCTCTGGGGATAGAATAGCAGAGCCACAACAACTAGAAACTCCTCGAACCAGGGAGAGACAGTAAACTTCAGTTGTATCTCTACTGGAGCACCTAGGTGCTGACGGGGGCATTTGCTAGAGTGTTACGGCCTGGCCTTGGTTGCGATACCACACCCAGTAGTAGCAGGTAGTCATCCCCTATGGCTCAACGCTTCTGATCTGATCGCCAGGGGTGGGGAGTCCTCTGGAGCACCGAGCTCGTTCCGGCAGCTGCTACTGGAAGTACACTAATCTAAGGAATTGTTTTGCATCCGTGGTGCATGACTCGTATCGTTCAGCGGCGTACTACACACTATGACTTTCAAGGTAAGGCACGTCTTACAGAGAGGAGAGCAAAGTACAGCTCACCTCCCTGCCAAGCAGCAGTCTGTATTGTCTCCACCGACTTTAGCCAGCCAGGCTATCGATAACTTTGTACCAACCTGCAAACTGAAGTGCCCAGTTAAAGTAACGAGCCGTAAACGTCAACTGGAGTAATAAACCCCTAACACAGCGTGCTTGGTCTAGCGCACCCAAAGCCACGACAACCATGCCGACTAGCCATGAACTCGGGCACGCGTCAAGTTTCACTCTACAAGCTAACCTTTTTAAGAGTTTATTTTTGAGAATTAAGTGACATCACAAGTTATAACCTACGAGTAGTGGAAAAGTTTGAAGAATGATTCTGAGAAATTACTTTTCCATTAGGCAAATAATGAATATAATTAATAGTGTATTTTGATTTTAATAACTGATAATTCCCCAAATAAAAGAGAAAAAGTGTTTTACAAATTTATGAAGTAATGTGTTTGTTTGGTTTATTTTATCTTTACACACTATTGTTACTTGCTCACTGCTCTTCATCACTCTCCTTACCCCGTTTTGCTCGCAAGAGCTAAGGAATGTTTGAAGGCCAGGCAGGCGATATTTCAAGAAGCTCTTTAAGTTACAAAGGCATCCCGCCATGCATACGTCTGCCTTAAGCGTGCCGTGGCTTGTGTTTTCCTGACCTTAAGCAGATTTAATTTCTAGGGTTATCTAAAGGAATGTTCAAGTTCAATGCTCTAGCTTCCATCAGCATGACTTAGGATGTGGGAAACCTTCTAGATCAGGCAAAGAAAGACTATTTAAGCTGCAATGAGTTCTGAGCCAACAGTTTTTGAGAGTTGAGAGGATTGTGCGACCCTAAGAGACAAGTTTGCAAAGACAGTGAAGAGGTGACCCAGCTGAACGATGGGTGGTGGTGAAAGTGATCAGCGGGAGTGAAGTCTATGTACAGCAAGCATGGTGCTACAGAGAGAGACTGACGGGTGAGACTTCTGAAGTGGATGCGCGAGTGTAAGACAAGTTCAAATGATGGCAACAAACAGACTGAACATGTGTTAATGAGTGTGAATTAAGTGACTTACGCTCACTGAGAATAACAAGAGAAATAGTGCAAACATATAGTTTAATGTTGTAAATAATAGCTATGCGAATAAATTCAAAATCAAATTTAGTTATTTAATTTATATTAAGACCTCCATCACTTACAAAACTTGGCTGTGCCCCTCGGGCATCTTGCAACACTGGTGAAAGAAGTGGGATGGAGGCATTTAATTGTACATGAATTTAGACAATAGGGTAGTAATAAGTAATATTAAATAAATTAATTATTTTTAATAACTGTAGCCCACAATTATATAAGACTGTTTTGTGCAACCATCACAGTGATTGTTAACTATAAGAATATCTGCAGAAATGGAAGCACTGTGAACATTAAGGGGCTAGGTAGCCAAAAGTTTAACGTGAGTGCATGTGTTTAAAAGCCTTGATAACCAAATTAGTAGTGTAAAAGAAAGATTGAATGGAACTGTAAATACAAATTAGTTCTGTATTAGAAAGTGTAAATAAAACTGTAAATAGTATAAACGAGAATGTCAACAGCCAGATAAATAACATACGTGATTTAGTACTCAAGGAAATAAATATAGTAAATGAGAATGAAGACAAGAAAATAAAAGGCATTAATGAATAAGTGAACATGACAAATGACTGTGTGAACAAGAAAATAGAAAGTCTCAGTGAAATAACGGGCAGTGTTGAGAATTGAATGAAACAGGAAATGAGTGCACTGAAGAAAGAATGGCAGGTATTTCTTCAGCAGCAGAGTTCCACTATCACTGAACCAGCAGCCGAGATTAAGAGGGGAAAAATTGCAAGTCATTAACAAAACAGCAACCCTTATCTCTGGAAGGGTGCCTAGAGAAGGTGTGCGACATCTTAACAGTATGCTACTGACACAGACGAATGGAAAGCAGTATGTCTGACTGCACTCCACACCATGCAGGATTCCCTGTCCTGAGCACTGAAGGTGGAGTCATCAAAACAGAGCCTGCTCCCTGATGTCTGGTACACGCAGTGATGCTGAATGAAGATGACAAAGGCAGTATGAAGAGGACACTGTAGGAGTTGCAGTTGGCTTTGAGGGACATTGATTCCAAGGTATGTGCTAGAATGTATGTTGAGTTGAGAGATTTGGGCGGCTCTTTATGAGGTCTTGAAGGCAGATGAGGGTCAAATAAGGTGAGGATGGAGTGCACCAGAATGCAAGGGCAGGGGAAACAGGAGATCCCCGGGAAAACCTGCAACCAGCGGCATCGTCTGGCACGATTCCTACATATGAAAATCTAGGAGTGATACTGCCAGGTATTGAACCTGGTTCACTTTGGTGAGAGTCGAGCAGTCTAACCTCTCAGCCACCGCAGCCCTAGTATGTGCTAGAACTTCACCGCCCCACATCCAAAGGGCGAGAGTGTTGGTCATATGGACCACTGGGGAATCTAAAATCCTAGTAAACAACAACAGCAACAACATGAAAATAGGCAGTGAGACATTTGCGCAAAGAATGAGTTTCATGCATATGCCCTATAACTGAGAGACTGCACTGACTAACTGATGCTGCAATATGTACATCTCACAAAGCAGTTGGAAAATGCATGCTATAACCTGCAAGTGCTGTCCAGAAGCCCTGTATACAGTGCGCCACACAGCACTGAAAGGCGCCCATTGCAAAGAGCAAGAGATGTCAATGGCCCCTCTCAGCAGTGACTCTGAGGACTTTGGGAGGCAAATAACCAGCTGCATGAGCTCAACACGGGGAGTGAGGAAGTCAATAAGATGTACAAACACACTGGCAAAGTTTACATAACTTTGCTACTACCTATGTAAATTATGGTAGGTATTTCATATATTTCAAATTTGCCATCAAGGTTTTTGGGCGAAGTTGAAAACTGCCCACATTGAATGGCAAGCACTCTATAAAGGACCAGATGTTACAGATTCTGTTCAGGAAGAACAGATTTAAGGAGGGGGCAGTGGAACATGCTCACTGCTCTTCATCACTCCTTGCCTGTATGCTCATGAGAGGGAAGGAATGTTTGAAGGTCAGGCAAGCAATAATCTAAGAAACGGTTTATGTCCCACCATGCATACCTTCACGTGCCACCCTGTTAAGTCTATCGTGGCTCATGTGCTCCTGACCTTCAGTAGATTGAGTTTCTGCGGTTATCTGAAGGAATGTTCTGGTTCAATGCCATAGGTGTGGGGAATCATAAAGAGTGGGTCAAGAGAGACTTTAATCTGTGACAGGCCTCTAAGCCAACAGTTTCTGAGAGTTGAGAGTTTGGAGGATTGTGCGACCCTAAGCAACAGGTGTGCAAGACAGCAAAGAGAAAACCCAGCAGAGTGATAGGTGGCAATGAAAATGAGCAGTGGGAATGAAGTCTGCAGACAGAGAGCATCAGTACTGTGGAGAGAGAGACTGGCAAGCAGGAATATTTAACTGAATGCGTAAGTGTAAGTAATTTCAAATGATGGAAACAGACATACATGTGTTAATAATGAGTGAGAATTAACTGATTATAACCAATATAGAGACATTGAAATAGACTTTAATTAGAGTGAATGAGTGAAGCGATTTGGATGACTCTTAAGATTGAGGTCTTGATAGGACTTTAATTAGAATTGAGATAGACATTAAATGTTGCGTTCACTAAGAATAACAAGAGTAATGGAGGAGATGGAAAGTTTAGCTGTGTGACTAAATTAAAATCAAATATAGTTATTTTATTTTTATTAAGAATTCCATCCCTTACAATCTTGGATACACTCCACCCCTCTGACTATACATCATTGAGTGTTTCTGTTTTATAACTATTATGTGCATCTGCTTCACTTTTATACCCTAGCACTTCCCCCTTGGGTGTGTGTTGCACAGTCTTCCCATGATAACATCACTGGTTCCTGAATGAGGGGGAGCGCAGCCATCATGATTGTGTAAATTTTCTGCACGAGTCAAGGTGCCAGGCCATCTTGGCCATATAAATAGTGGTGCACCTCGTGTCAGCATTCTGGAATGACCATTAGTGCTATGTGTGTGTTCATTGGAAAAACGGGTGATGGTGCCGTAGCCAGCAAGTGCAGTGTCTGATCATTGGGATAACATGAGGTGGCACAACAATCAGCAAATTCAGTGTGCAACCATTAGAGAGCACAGACTGAGACTAATAGTCTGGGATGTAAGAAAGTGGAACTCAGCGTGAGTTGCAGACATTGTAACACGTATGTGAAAATTAAGTGACTGTAACTAGTGTAAAGACAAAGATAGAGTAAGGCTACATATTTAATTATAAAGGCAACTGGTATAAAAATTGTGCTCACTGGTTGGAATAATCGGTGTAAATAGTATGGACAGGCTTTTATATTTTGTAAATAACAGCTGCGTGACAAATCAAAATGAAAAATAAAAGTGAAAACATGAACTTATATTCTTCAGTCATTTAACTTATATAAAATCACAGACATTTACTCAATATGAACACTGTTCACTTATGAGAAAAACTGCAGTCAGAAAACAAACAAATTTATAATTCAATATTTATGTAACTTATATATAAATATGTTACCAACAAATTTTGTAAAATCCTTTGTGGCTTAGGATTTGCTACGAATCCTGAGTCCTCAAAAAAAAAATTGTCCCTACAGCCCTACCTACCACTCAAGTCACTTTGGGAAAAGCCAATCCAGCAAACAACCAATCTGTCCACAACCAGCTGCCATCTTTCACATAACATAAAAACCTCCAATGAGAATGATCCAAGTCACTAAACAAGCATGCAGCTATCTGCTCTTTTCACTGCTACTTTGTTAAATTGCCACAACTAAATTTCTGAATTTCCAATTGGACATCTTGTTACCAAGTTATGTCACTCTTCGATACAGCTACCGACTTCTGTTAAGACACCCAGTGAGATCCATGAATCATTTATCTTCTTCAATGGCAATGTAAAAATTTACTCTAATTTTCATTCAATATTTGGAACAGCCCACCCCGACAATTGGGTCCGTCTGTGCCTCAGGACAACATCCAGAATCTGCTGGACTTCATGACAGATTGTGCTGCAGCATGCATGTATCATAGTGTGAGGGGATGTGACAAATGATTGAAGACCACATGATGTAATACCACTACCTCTATAAAATTTCAGTACCATCCAATGTGTGCACAACTGTTATTGTCTGGCAGTCAATGTTTAGTCAAGAAAGTCCAACTCACTAAGTGTAAGGCTAACAAATTAAACAATAAAATTAAAAAATAGTTTTACTTTAGTTTTTAGGAAAACTACCCCCCGGTACTGTGTTACTACATTACCACAACACAAACTGTGATAGATATTTCATAACGTTGGTTTTTCTTTGGGCCTTCCTCAACCCTCATTTTTTCATCAAGTTCCATGGTGAATATCTACCACACAAATGAAAAAGTTTAATAACAGTTGTTTAAAAAAATCTCGAACTCAAATATAATGCCTGACACATTGCTTTTAAAATGTACCACACACTAACTCTGAATTTTTCAATACATGTAACAAGAAAATATATAATGAAATACTTACAACAGAAATAATGAGTCCTGAAACACTTCCTAATTGTGTATCAGGAAGGCAAATGATATGGTGGTTTGTACACTGTTTTGAGTTGTGTATAGAAGTAGTTGTCTGCTTTAGTCCCAATAATCCATTGGCCCAAGCAGCACTACTGGAAAGCCATAATACTGCTAGTATTACAGTCAGGCTAAAATCCTAAAAAAAAAAAAAAAGAGTCCAAGTTTTACACTGACATCCACACAGAAGATCTATATTAATACCATTACAATTTTACACTGTTCAATGTGGTACTGGAAAGAAGCAAGGAAGTAAAGGTGATGCACAAAGTAGAAGAGATGAATCGAGGATAAGCACTGCCAGTATACACAGAATGCCAGCTACACAGATAGAAACCAAAAGTTTTTAAGAACAAAATTAGTATAAAGGCTGGGGTAAAGTGAGCACTTCACAAGTATTGTGAACTTTCTACTTTCAACCTGTTGCTAGAGTATCTTTCCGCATATCAAAAAATGCAATGCAATGTGACTTTCAGCTGGTGTTCACATGGCTTATATGCCCACTGCATACTATTTATATAAAACACTAAATCTTATAAACATTGTAATCAACACTATAAACACGTAAACATTAATTTCAGTTAATAATATTTGCTTACGAATATTGATTGATGTTGACAATTCTTTTTCTGCTTAGGTATAAGTTAATGCCTAATTTCGGTCAATAGACTAGTAGGAAGAAAACCTGATTCATTCTCCCATTATAAAAACAATACCATGTCATTTTAAATGTTCACATTTAAAAATGTGAATAACTGAAATGCTCACCCATTATACAATGCTTTTAAAAAATACTGCATATTTACTCTAAGACAATGCATTTTAAACCACCATTAAATGACCTAAGAATTACGTTTACAAAAATTTATAAGCAGAATTAAGGAAAACTGTTTGCTAGTTTAAATGCATTGAACTGAAGTTCAGTAAAAATTTTTTTCAATAGAATATTACACAACCCTATGAATAATTACTAAATATTAATTTTTGTTGTCAATATATTTACAGATATCTTTAAATTTGTACTGCATATCTGCCAACCTTGAATGATAAATAGTTTTAAAGTATTTTCAGTTCCAAAATTTATGCTTGATTATATTTTATATACGCTAACCAGAATACATCTATGTCAAATATGGATAGTAAATCAGTTGTACAGACATAATTAATAAAAATCCATGATTTACCCAGCAGCACAGTATACCGTAACAGATGATAAAAATTTTAAACAACTTGAACCTATTTTTGTATTGTATCACAGTAGTAGAGCATAGTTTTTTCACGAACAGGGTCCAGGGTCAGGGCTCGATCCGCCATGTTGGATTTTTCAAAAAAAAAAATGACTTAAAATTTTCAGTTTTCCTTTAAAAATGCCCAGTTTTCCTTTAAAAATGGTAGAAACTACTCATGTGCAAAAACAAGCCACCCAAAGCCAATTTTGAGCAATTTGTGTGGCTTCCTTAATGATTTTAGCCTACATAGATAAAATACAGTTATTTTAATATATTATAATTTTTTTTATTTAAATATATTTTTTTTATTAAAAAATTTAAAGGAGTAAGTATTAAGAGTTATATATCACTGGACTCATATTTTTAAAGTGCATAATATCGTAATGTCATATCCATTATGTATCCCAATGCCAGGGCTACTATTATCAATTTATAAGGATATATTTAAAAATTTATAAAAAAGTATTAAAAAAACTTTCATTTTCAAAGGTCCCCCCAGCACCATGCCCAGCAGACGACTGACTCCCTCACCCCCACTCGCCTTACCTATACTCATTCTGCCATCTTGATTTTTTCGTTCGTCACTTGTTTATACCACGGTCATAAAGGTACAATCTGGTTTCTCCCATAAGAATACATGCACAGCAAGTGTCATATGTGAAAAAATTATGGAATTTTCATATTTTATATTTCTTAAATTGTAATAATTATTGTGTGACAAAAGAACATTAAATCTGTGTAATGCAAAGATTTTTGTGTTATAGTATTATGATTTAATAAAAACAATCGTATTTATTTCACATGAATACACGCAGACTAGCAAGTGTCCAATGAGTTATAATAGTAATTGGCAGAATTTCATGTTTTTTACTTTTAAAACTGTGATGTGTTCTTTATACGTGACATTGGACAAGCGTTGTGTTGTAATATTGTGATTTAAGGTAAATAAAAGGTTGCTTTTAAAGATAACCTATAACCCATTAAATTACCCACAGTCGTGTCCATATTTGTGTACTTTGTATACCCCGAAGTATCTCTGTTGCTAGCAGCGACCGGCATTCTACTCTAGTTCGGTCTTTCACATCTCTCGTGTAGGACACTGTTGATACACTGTGTCTTTGATGCGTCCCCCCCAAAAAATAATCAAAGGTGTTAAGTCTGGAGACTATGGTGGCCAAGTCACTCGCCCCCCCTCTCCCAATCCATCTGCCAGGGAAACTATTATTTAAAGTACCCCTGGCACCGAGGAAAAATGGACCGGGCATACATCTTATTGCAGCCACATTAACAACTGCGTTGCTAGTGGAACATCTTCCAGCATCTCAGGCAGAGCATGTTGTAGAAATTCAGAGTACCGCTCACCATTTAATTGTTCATCAAAAAAATAAAGTCCAATAACTTAATCAAGGATGAGTCTACACCAGGTATTTAGGCTGTAAATGTGCTGGTTGTCATACTGATGTAACCAATGAGGGTTTTCTGCTGACCAATAGTGAGCATTGTGGATATTTACATCCCCATTAGATTTGAAAGTGACCTCATTTGTCCACAGTACGATAGTCTGAAAGTCCAGATTTTTATTTAAAAACCAGTCGCAGAACGATATTCTTGTCTGGAAATCATCTTCGCTTAATGCCCCATGGACACGAATGTGGTAGGGATGTAAACCACCATTGTGTAGGATTCTCCAGATAGTACTTCTGCTCACCCCAGAATCCCATGCTATCCTTCCAGTAGAAAGATGTGGGTCTAGATTTTTTGCAGCAAGAATATCTGCAGTTCTATCGTCTCTAACACTTCTTCCGACTTAATTGTTACGAGTGCGGGTCGGATGCACTTGGCCGCTATTGCGAATACGTGCCTCCAACCGCTTAAAAACATGTAGTGACCGGCATGGGCGATCTTGATACCTCTCTGCATAAACGCGCTCTGCTTGTCGATAATTCTGGCGACATTCGCCGAGCACCATAAGCATGTTAAATGCCTCTTCGTTTGAATACGACATTACTGCAAAAAATAATAGAAACAAAGTAAAACAATGCTAGAAATCTTTCACAGTGCACGCACCGCCAAAAAGCCTTTTATACGACATGATGAATAGCACAAACAAAGGGGAAATACAAGTACTGCTATCTAGCATCAACAGTTCCCGCTCACCTCGTTTGGGCTATCATGGCATCGCACGATGCGATTTAGGATGTGCCAGACAGAGAATATTTCAATATTTTCAAAATGGTAAAACATACCATAAAATTGTTCAGACAAAAGATGTCCAGTTTCGCGAGCTCTGTTCAACGATACAATTTTTGTACCACCTTCCCATTTGATATTCTGAAGTTACCATCGTTTCCTATAGTTTACCGCACATTCTAGGTACTGTAATGTTCACCATTCAAATCGTCCTTAAGTGTTTGCCTAAAAAGTATTTCACCTGACAAAGCTCGGATGCACAGTTTTCGAGAAAAAGGTCTGGTACGGTAGGTCTGGGACTTCCGGTACATTCTATAAGATGTGAATGATTTGAATTTGCACTATGTTTAACTTTGTACTAACAAATAGATTAATTTTAGTTTCTATAATATATAAACCTTTTTATAAAAGGGAAAGTGAATTTCAAACAGTTCATTATCACATTATCATTACATTAGGTTTCCTGAAAGGCAAACATATAAAGGGAAATAGTTAAGCTTATTTCTGAAATAAAATCTTGTTGCATTTTGAATACAAGAATGTAATATGATTAGCAATTTATATGTAGGAGCATAAATGTTTTTTGTTTAGTGCATTTAAAATCTTTTATACATATGTACAGAATGCTACGCGAGAACTAGACTTTTTGGAATTTTGCATTTTACATGTTATTTTGGTGTGTATTAAGTAGAAACTAAAAAAAATATGTAAATTTATACATGAAAATACAATTTGACTGTGCATTTTTGGTACTTAAGAGGTCTAGAGAGCTATTAATTACGGAATCAACTTTTGTAAGAAAAAAATCCTGCACTTAACTGCATAATATATTTTAACAGAAACACTGGCTGACATGCTCTTGGTAAATTCTGTAGCAAAGTTGAATAAATTGTCATTCATTTTCATTCTATGAAAAGCGGCATGTTTGAATTGTGGACACTAAGATCCGTATGCAGAAACTCTATTACTGCGAAATATTTTCATATACGCCATTGCTTTGCTATGTCATCACAGAAAACCGAATTATGAGACACAAAACAAACATGGAAAAACAAGCCAAAAGTAGCAGTAGACAAAAGATATATAAAACAAATAAAAAATCCCATAAATAATTTTGTTAGATTAATAACATACAAGAAAACAAAAAATAAAACAAACAAAATTACGAAATGAATAATCAAAAAAAACAAACTGGGGAAAAAAAAAAAACAAGGGACTCAACCAAACACGGACAAGCACTGAGATCAAGATAAAATTTCGCACAAGACTGGATGACAAAATGATAAAGTAACAGCCGCAAGGCTAGATGACACAAAAGAATTAGGGTTTTGTTCGAAACATGCAACTCCCTAACAATTTCCACATTCATTGTGAGTAGCATGATTATGATTGTTCTGGTACAATATATTTAAATGAGGTGTGTGTGTGTGTGTGGATTGTGGGGCTTGAGGGTCTTCGCCTAGACTAGGACAAGCTCGACTGATTTTGGATCGACTCAAGAGGTGCTCAGAAGTCTTCGACTCGGGATTGTCGTAGGTAACCAAAAGTGCTCGGAAGTTATGATCACTAACCTTTAAAGCATATGTGTATGTTTCTGGTTACCATATTGGTTTTACAGACATAAGGAAATGTTAAATTGAAAACCTGTTTATAATATCTAATAACATTTTTTTATTAGAGAAATTATTTAATTCTTCTTATTTGTTCTGAAATTGTACATAGAGTATAGCAGAACCATGCAAAAGTCTCTCATTCAGTTACTACATTTCCAGTATTGTCTTCACGTAAAATTATTACACAATGCTGGAATCTGCACATTATTCACTGTCTTGAATGTTATGTGGGTATAAAAATACTACTCAGAATTATTTAATTATGTATATGTGACCAATAAAACCCATCATACGAGTAGCCAACTCCTGACCAAGTCATGTTACAATCACGGTATGGATTGTACCAAAACTTTAATAGGCATACTTGCTATAAGCCTAATTTAAAAGCCAATGGTTCTCTGCTATTGAGACTTAGAATGTATGAGGGCAGCTACGGTGATAAACAGTCTTGTCTTTCATGCTCCACCTGATAATCAATCCATCAATTGTCCAACATATCAATCAATCAAACAATATTCCAATTTTTATATCAACCGTTCGATCACCTCTGCAATCTTTCAATCACTTTTCCAATCTTTCCATCAATCTTTCACAATATTTCCATCCATCTCGCAACTTTTACATCAATCTTTCGAGCAATTTCGCAGTCTTTCCACCAATCCTTCACACCCTTTCCATCAATCTTCCAATCTTACATCCAAACTTTCGGCCAATCATTCAATCAATCTCTTACTGATGCCAACAATCTTTAGACCAATTTCACAATTTTTCATCAATATTTCATCCAATCATGTGGCCAATATCGTAATTTTTTAAACAATTTCCCATTACTTTCAACATTCTTCCAATCTTCTCATCAATCTTTTATTCATTTGTCTAATATTTTGATCAATCATCAATGGATAATCAATCCATGGGTTTCTCATCTCTCCCCCATCCATACATATAGAAATTACATTCATTCGCCAACTGTCCCCAAATTTGTACATGCCAACTGCATTAAAGTTTTGTATGTAGTCCACTATCCATTTTTAAACTTAAAAGTTTTCATTAATATTCTGTAGGTGGATACTTACTTTAATAGTACAGCGCTCATAACACTACTGGAAATTTAGAAGGAAAAATGGATACAACAAAAAATTAAAAAATTATTTCAATTTTAAAACGGTATGCTTATTTGATACATTACAATATAAGAACAAAGCAGTTCATGACACCATGAGATATAATCTCTGACCATCAGTTCACTAATGACTAAAGATATCTCATATTGCGAGAAATCTCCACATTGTTGCAAAGTGATCAAATGTCTAAGAGTCTATCAACAAGTTCATCCGGGTCTTCCAAAAATATGTAGACAGTGTTCGCACCATCTTTTGCTTTCATCATACCTCTCGTTGCAGCATACCTGTTCAAGAAGTGTCAGAGCATATAAAATCGCCATCGTCCTCAGCATCAACAATGTCTTCAAGTTCATTTTCATTAATGCTGTCTTCATGATCATCTTCACATCCTGTTTTTTATTTTATATTGGGTTTACTTTTATTTGTAACAGAAGTAGCATGGTCATCAGTATTTAGGACTTCGGAAAAAATCACTCTTGTAGGACTTAACTTGACTGGACATAACCTAACTCAACCTAACCTAAAATACCTAATCTTCATGTAAGAACTCAGCCACCTCGTGTAGGAACTCTGTTACATACATAGTAAATGATTGAGTATATCTCCAGTGTGTATAAGGACTGTTGCAACTGATGTCATTTAAGAAATATTTATGACAGTTATCTATAAAATCAAAGGTTAATTCAATTTAAAAAATATTTTGCACAAAATTTAAGATCATGTATTATTTCATACAATTAATGCGATTCCTTCTTGATTTTGTAAGCAGGTCACCATCTTGTTTCCCATTCTGTCATCTGATGATTACTTACATTTTACCACCATCTTGGATTCTTTCTTTCATTCCTTCTCGATTTAGTCACCTGCTGGTTACTCGACGCCCTCAAACCACCATCTTGTTTTGTCTGCTGACGACTTAATTAAAAACTGGCTGCAGGCCGCCATCTTTGATTCACTCATTCCTTCGCAAATTAGCCAACAGGCAAGCTATCGGTGCAGCCATTTTGTTTCATATACTGGCAACTTCATTTGTTTTTTTGTGTAATGTAGTCAACCATCTAATATTTCATTTTTTTTAGCCACCAGATTAGTTTGCTGTAGGACGCCGCCAACTTTATATATTACATATAAATATCTCACCTCATATATTACATACATATTTTTAATTCATGTTAGTATTTTCGCCTTGTGCATAGCACTTAACCACTCATATTGTACTTAAAAAAATCTAAAAAAAATTTTAATTTATTCACATACTCCTTTAGTCTTTTCGGCATACTCTAATGAATTCGACTTAACATAGTTCAGAAAAAATTAAACCTACCATATTCTAGAAAAATTAAAGCTAAACCACTACAGTGCAAAAATAAATAATACCTATACTAAGTAAAACCTATACCTGCATGCCTGACAATATACTGACCAACCATACCATCCACTGTAACCTGAGAAAAACTGTCATAAAAACCAACTACACCATTTTCTATAACCCAAGGAAAGAAACTAGGTCATACTAATAAACCTTAACACATATGCAAGAAATTGTACATTCCAGGTTGGCCCATAGCACCCAACACCCACTGTTAAACTAATACAACCTAACATACCAAAGTCCAGAATAATCAAACATAACCTAGCATACCGCAGATAAAATTCATTATATTCTTTTCCACATGTCTCCTGTCATTATTTTAGCCCCTTTGACAACATTAATTCCCAGACCTCGGAAGCATTGGTCAGTCATCCTACGTCAATCAGCACTTCAGGTAAAATTCACCTTACACTTACAAAGTAACTGCTGAAGCAAGCAGAATTATATTTAAAATCCAATATAACCCAATAGAAAGAAACATAAAATAACATTTACCCAAGTGACCATCCATTCAAGGCCAGTCCAGGTCATAACCATTCCTACCATCATTCAACCAAACACAACTGATACCAGACCACTTAAAATACCAACCAACCATACCATCTTCTATAACTCATGAAAAACTTAGTCTTTTATAATAAACCATATCACCAATCCACCATAATTCAAGTGTATCAAGCAACCACACAGGTCAGATCAACTCACGACACTAGTACACCTACTGTCCATGTCTTCTGTTTTACCCACCGACACCAGCTAAATATTGTAGTTACCATACCACCCAATACTACTCAAAAACACCCCAGCCATAATAAGCAAACTGGCAGACTACATCATACAAAACCATTTCAAACACTTAAACACAATCCACTTCTTCCATACCATCCAACATGCCGACTGACACCAGCCAATTACATTGACTACCCATACCACCCACTTTAATTTAAGCATGCTTTAGCATTACAGGACTCACCAGCACACATATACTGTCCATACCATAAGGTATACACTTACAATCACCGGACAGATATACTGGAAACCGATATGGTTTTTATTATATAGAAAAATGATTTAATTAGTATATTTTTATTTATAATATTTTTTTTTGTTAATTTTTAGTAAGGAATTAGGCCAAATTATTTATTCGCCTGTTTATCAAAAACATAGCAACCATATCTTGCATCATAAAACAAGTGTACCAAACAACTTTACAGTCCAGGCCAACCCATAACATAAACATTCCTTCCCTCTGTCAAATTATCATTACCGACTGATACCTAGCCAACCAACATACCATCCCCTATAACCCAATAAAATCTCAGTCATACTAATGAACCATACCACCCAACATACCAATCATATCATCCATCATAGCTTGAGTGTACCAAGCAACTGTACAGTTAAGATCAGCCCATAACCTAACACTCCTCCTATATTCTCTACTGATGGACACCACATATATTTGTCACCCATACTACCCACTATAACTCAGGGATACCTCGACCATTCAGTCCAAACAGGTCTTACCAGAAAACATACCTAATACCCATACCATCAGCGCTACCAACCAGCACCAGAAAATTATGCATTGCAACATATTAACCAACATACCATATTGACCACACCAACTAAAATATACAAAAAAAATCATAACTCTAATTTGTCTGCCACAACATCACTATCAGCAGACACCTGGCAAATATTCAAGACACAATACCAACAAAAATAACAACCAACACCAGACAAACAAACGAGCTGATTGTAACAACTATTTATGCCACACATACATTTTAAGCAATGCACCACAGAATACAATAACAACAACTTATTTCATACTGTTTACACCCACTGAAAAACATTACCACCAATTCTGAGAGACCATACCAAACATTTGAACACCAACAGACCAGCCAATCATAACATTAACTAAACCAACCAAAACACAGAATGACCATCTGTCTAGCATGCCATACAACAATATCAACCACTATATAAACGAAAAAAAGGTCAATTATACTGGCCATTCATACCAATAACTGCAACAACAAAACATACCAGGCACCATACCTCCAACATACAAAATAATTATATTGATATCCTCAGTGGCACTGAATACAATATATATCATAACTTTCACCATAACACTAGCTTACAAACATCCATCTCAATATATCTGCCAACCATAGGGACCTCTATACCAGATAATCACACAAACCATAACATGAAGCCAAGCATATAAACTAATACCAAAAAACAATAGCATCCAAACCAAATGTATCATGTGCTCTAGTCCAAGCAGAGATCAGTCATATATGAAACATCGTTCTCAGATATATAGTCCATTTCATATAAGTGGTCTCAAATTTGACAGTTCTAGGAAAGTAGTGCCAATGGAATCTGGGTGGCTATGTATCCTTCTGCCTTAACTGAACTGTCATTGAAGGTGACTGTTTGCAAACAAACACCATGTGACTGCCAGTATTTGTAAACAAGCAACATATGAATGCCTGTTTTTGTAAACAAACTGCATGTACCTCCGCCCAAATGAATTTTACAAGCTGTGAAGGGCTGTTCAAACAGTTGCAGGTTGGCAACAATCCCATTTTTTTTAGTTTATAAATATTTTATGTAAATGACTAACAGCCCATGTAATAAGTCTATATATTGGTAATTTTTTACCTAGCAAGAAATTTGTAACCAGGATGCATGAAAATGAAATTGTATTTTGACTGTCAAATGAACAATATATTTTAATGTTTTTTAATATACGGTACTCAAAATATATTAATGACAACTAATCTTATCACACTTATCTGAGGAAAGTTCCTGTAAACATAAAAATTTAGCATGGTGTTCACGAACACCAAATACCAAAATCTCCCCCAACCTCCAAATTTTTTAAATTTATAAATTTTTTATGTAAATCAATAACAGCTCATGTAATAAGTCTATAAATTAATTTTTTTTTACCTTGCAAGATATTTGTAACCAGGATGCATGAAAATTAAATTGTATTTTGACTGACAAATGAATAAAAGATATTTTACTGTTTTTGAATACACACTAAATATATTAATGACAACTAATCTTGAAGTATGTAGGTAGACAAAATAATATTTAAGCAAATGTTAATTAATTTCAGTAATTTTAATAACTCTCATTAAGTAACTCAAATGTTAAGTATTGCAGGTCTACATACAAAATACTTCAATAACTTTTCTCAAATACCTACATGTTCAGATTGTCATGCTGTGAATAAAAACTAATTTCTGACTAAGTGTTGATATTTACACTGAAGTTCAGTCGCACAACATCCCTCCTCAAAATTGTGAATACAGTCCTAGGCTTGTACTTGGGTACCTAATGAAAAACTGTATTTCAGTTCAGATATGTTACAATGCGCTCTAGAGAAGCAGATGTGACCTACAGCAACAATATATCAAACAAACATGTTACTTACACACTAAAAAGATGCTCCACCTACCCAAGATTGAAGACATCATAAAGTTCATTTTCCTTAGCAATAAATTTTGGAATGTTGCAGTTCCTGCTGATGCACGAGACACTTCTTTATGATGTTGGAGCACCTCCGTTGGGTGCTTAAAATGAATTAATTTTGTTTGATAAGCATGTTGTAATTTACTTGATACAAAAAAAGTCATCTTTCCAATGTAAATCCTGTTTATGTGAATTATTCTTCCATTATTCTTAACAATGTATGTCAAAAACATATGAGCACTTTAAATTTGCAAAAAAAAAATGCTCAAAACGTTTATGAAAGACTCCAACATTGAAACCTATATGCCATTGTTACTTTTCAAAAACAGGAAAAACCTTTAAATTTATTTGCTAAGAATTATCCCTGCATAACAAGCTTGAAAAATTTTATATACGTTCTAAAAAATAAAAGGGATACAACTTACAAATTTGTATGGCCAGTAAGCTTTACATTTTGAAACCTTCCAGAACCAGTGTGTTAGAGTTTCAATCAATAATAATCCAGATAAGTGTTCATAGCAATGAAATGTGGGCCCAATTAGGGTATCATCTTTATTTAATTTCGAAGGAAAAAGGAAAAAGTGAGCAGAGTGCGAAGGGGGGTGTTTAGTTTGACGTCTTTCATGAGATGGGATTATTTTGTTCTTACGATGCCAGAATCACGTAGTCCCAACGTGCATGACGTGATGGCTAACAGCCAATGAAATACTACATAGATTATCGTAAGCCTGACCGATTCTGTCGTCTGGCCAGAAATTTTGGATTATAAATGATATCTATTCTTCGTTTAATCGTACGGCACGACACAAGAATGTACAACATTGCAAAATAAAATTGTATTGCAAGCTTTCCCTACAATGGTAAATACGCAGCTTATACGAAAATTAAATTGAAAACTACTGTACCTAACTCTTAATAATAATAATTTTAATTTTGTATGCATTAGCGATACCAATTTGTCACCATTATGTATTACAAATTTCCCTGTTGTTCACCCCCCTTTGAGAATAACGTAGCCTATCAGCGCCTCCTAAATAGTTAGGTTAAATGCCGAGAGCGTAGTGTTGGACGTGCTGTAAATTCAAGTAGTCAAATTGTAATGTGTCATGGTTGCATTTTTGGTCATTTCGTGCGGTCGGGGCTATGTGATTCCGGCATGAGTGTGTGGCATTTTGAGATACATATTGTTTTTATGGAGCAGTGGAAAATTTTGCTCGTTGGTCACTCACTACAAAAGTGTGGAAAGTGTGGCATTTTTCAGGCTACATGCATTTCAATAATTATATTAACGGTTTACAAATACATTTACAAAACATGCAAACTTGCTATTGTAACCTCTTGAACATGTGTGTTTCTATGGCAATCCTTTTAACGGTTTACAAATACATTTACAAAACATGCAAACTTGCTGTTGTAACCTCTTGAACATGTGTGTTTCTATGGCAATCCTTGTGACTTTACATCACTAAAGTTACGTTTGTTCGTCGCTAGTATTAAATAGTTTATTTGCAAAATCATTCAGTAAAATCAAAACTGTGCATGTTTCCTAATACAAACAAACTTAAACTTATATATGGAAATTATATTTGTGTCACTTCATTGTGGAAGGCGGTTAGGAAAATGGCAGAATGAGCAGTTCAACGACGTGCCGATTAATATTACATTTCACTCAACAAAATGCACTACAATGGTACCTACAACCAAATATGTTTGGAGAAAGCAAATAAAAAATAATTAACTACCGATTAAATATTCAGACAACACCAATAACATATTCATATAATAAACACAATGAGAAAAAATGTGCTTGCACAACTTCCTTCACCGGGCTGGAAACAAACCTGGCTAGCCATTGGCTGGAAACATTTACTGTTCAAATGTGTCGACATACTCTGCCATAAATGCTGAACATGTTTTTAAAGTCCCGTTACTAATAGCCAAGAAAATTTAATATTGCTTTAGAAACATAATTTAAACCATAAATGTTGAGAGTATAATTAAAATTTTAAATCACAACTTTTAGCCCCAAGTACAATTTTCTTCCAAAGACATTATCAAAATAGCCAACCTAACAACACGGATCTCGCAGCAGTTCATCAGCTGATACAATACTGTAGGAGCGAGAGCATTGACTGTTTACATAGTATGTAGGTTGGTCACATTGTCTGTCAAATTTGAGAGCACTTATATGAAATGGACTATACTAATCAATCATAAACATCAAATATATTGACTACTGTATCAACTGCCATTTATCATCTAACCTCACCAGTTATACGTATAAACATATCATACCATGTGTCCAATCAACTAAATATTTTAATCATAAATTCCAACCAAGCTATTATAAAATCCATACCATCAATTTAACTATCTACGCACCCATAAATACTTAGTTCTCAGATACCATACCAACTTATCATACCATCCAATCATACTAACCAACAATACCAGCCAAGCACTCTGGCCCTCTCATACTAACTAAACATTATATGAAACAATTCCACTCATACAAACAAATCATGCCAATAATCCATTCTACCCACACCATAAAAGATAAACTCCTGTCATACCACTAAAATAACTGAACATGCGATCAGGTCATACCAGATCAACATATCAGTTATACCTACCCTAAAATCATACTAGCTGTATATCCACCAGTCAGTCAGGACGTACTAAAAACATTCTGAATAACCCTATCATAGAACCAACCATACTAACATTTAATACTGAGCATTATCATAGCATACAAACATAGAATTCGGCCTAGCTTCATTTGGAGGCACGAATTTGACATTATCGCTGTATGGAAAATAATGTACCCCGTCCACGGCCTGTAAATTCAAGCTAGTCTCTGGCTGTAGCTGGGATTTAGAGTAAAAGAATACGTTCTCGTAATATAGACCATTCAGTTCCTCCAACAAACTTAGATTTGCACATTTTTTCAGCAATTCGATGGACCTGCAAAAATGCAGTGGTGTTTGGTAACAGGCTGCCGCCATGTCATGATTCGCGGGCGATACTGGTTTCTTCCTCTGTAACTCGAATGGGCAGACTTATGTCTTGCTTCAAAATCCGAATACAGTAGTCTTCTACTTGTTTTATATCTTACATCAATGAGGTGGAGGAGGAGAAGTAGTGGTAGAATGAATAAACAGTGGTTGCAGTTGTGTTTGCATAGAATCAGTGCTACAAGTATTAGAATGTGTCTTCAAAAAAATTTCACTCAAATAAAATGGACAGTTTCTAGATTATGCATATTCTCACCTGTATACATATTATCAGTACTGTTTTAACTTCACTACAAAGCTAAAACATTGACAATTAAAAATGATTTATTAATTTTGTGGAGCCTGACATAATATTTTATTTTGCTCGAAACAGGTGTTTCGTTTATATCAACATAACATCAAATATGCTGACCAACATTCCCTTAAGCCATAATTAATAATACAATGTCATCCAACCATATAGCCAGATGCTATCACCCACCCAACGAAAAAGGTTTCAACTATCATGTAATATTAGAAGCCATAACATAAACTCTGTCAAGAAACAAACCATAGCTATAAGTACAAAATATTTTGACCAAAAATGATCAAAACCTGTAACATAATGCCATGCAGGATACTTAGAGAGATCATAACATCAGTCAGTACCTATAGTCAAGACCAGACCATATAGGCTATGAAACAAAACATTTTGTCACATACTTCATCATACCAGTTGTAAAATAACATCTATACATTCCTATGAAATATTCCAGCGAATTATTCTGATAGACCATTCCGTAATGTCATACAAGTCACGTAGATATATACAATTTCTCCATATAAAATATCCTCACCAACGAAACAACCATACCAAAATGTTGTATTTGTTATAACATCAGACCAGAAAACCAAATGTTCCAGCCAAAACACTCCAACAATCAATACTCACAGACCATAGCACACCACACAACCCATTTGGACAGACCATACCATCCATTTCCAAAGAACTTACCATCAGAAAAAAAACTGAAAACCATACAACTATCTATACAGACAAGCCCTACCAACCCTCGAACCAAAATATATCAACCAATAATTCCGACCAACAATACTGGCAGACCATATGAGCAGGTCATTCCATGTGGCAATACCCACAGGCTATAGTGCCAGAACATACCAACTAGCCGTTCCTACGAAAATATACATAACTAAATATATATCAATCATACCATCATTTCATACTAGCTGCATAGTCAAATCTCACGAAAAATACACAAACATATTGTGAGACCATTTCTACCAATAATACTGAAAACTTATCAACCACCATATCTACCTAATTCATTCTAATCATACCATCGAGATTATATAACACTACCTTTACCTTCTTTGTAAAGCAAATTCAAATTATTGCTTCAAGTAAATGACGTACGATACCCATCACATTGTAGAAGTTTGGAGGCCAGTCCTTTTGAACATTTGCTCTTTATGAGTTATTAAAAGCTTCGTCATCAAACCAACATTGTTTTCTTTCCTCTAATGATAGAATATTCAATGAAGCTATGTATAGACATATTTTCCTCACTCTGTTCTACGCGATCAGTGGCTTGCTTAATTTTCAATCAGACACAACTCATACAACCAGACTACTACCAATATGATTCCTGTCAAAACTGAATAACATTTGAGCTTTTACTGAGTGCTTGGAGCTACTCTATATACATATTCTGTAGCCAAAGTTAATCACTTTAACCACCCTTAGGTGTCCAGGAACAAAAAAAAAAAAAGCTTAAAAATATTTTTTTTTTAATTTGCGTCCCAAGTAGCTCGCAATAATCAGTCGAGCTTATATGAAATTCAGTAAAATTAGTCATATAGTATTTCCTAATCTCATTGAAATATTATTCACGATTCCTAAATGAATTATTTCATTTAAGTTCTCGTAGTTAAGGATGTAAAGGATGTTAAAATTTCATAGAACTACATGTCATCAGGTATACTGAGAGAATGTGTGTGTATATAGTTAAATTCTTATAACCTTGTAGCTTACAATGAACATCTCCAACGAATATTTGTACATAACCACACGCCATGGTTCATCACAAATACTTGCAGCCTACCGAATATTTACAGATACATAACAAGCAGGACACCATTCAACATACCAGTAAATTCATTCATAGGCAACAGTAATATAAAAAAAACATAAAAATGTTTTACAAGATTCAATTTGTAACTTTTATAAACAAAATACAATTTTAATCAGAAATATATATCTTCCTCCACAATTGTAAGTTAATGATGATAATGATTTGGTGATTTCAATATACCTGATATTGATTGGAATGTTTTTCATACTCAGAATATTGTTCATTATTATAATAAATAAAAAGGACAAATTCTTTTACAAAAATGAGTTTGCTTAATCTGGAACAGTTTAATTTCACAAAACCTTTCTCTGAATTATTTGAATTGGTGTTTTCTAATTTTTAATATAAATGTTGCAAAAGCTGTGGACCCTATTGCAAAGGAAAATGTATATCATACTGCATTACTTGGTCACTGTAAAGATGATTTTGCAGATTATTAAGTAACAATACTTACTAAGGAAAATGTATATCATACTGCATTACTTGGTCACTGTAAAGATGATTTTGCAGATTATTAAGTAACAATACTTACTACTTCTTATAATAGGAATTATAAAACAGTTGATTATCATTATTTTTGGCCTTTAATGATTTTGATTGTAGTTCAATGTATTATATGCAAGATGTATATCAAATGGTAGATTGCCTTACCAGAAAATCTCAATTATTAATAAATCAATTTATTTTAAAGGTAAAAAGGGCTGAAAGTAAATATCCTGTATGGATTTCAAAATACCTAATTTCACTTTAAAAAATGAAAGAACATTTATTTTGATTATACAAAAGAAGTAAATCTGAATATAATTATTCTCGCTCCTCTGAATACAGGCGAGCTGTAAAAGAAAAAACTAAATTAGATAAGAAAAAGTGGCAATCCAACATGAATGACAATATGAAAAATTATCCTACTAAATTTTGGAAATATGTTACAATTATGAAAAAAGGTTATAGCGAAAACATAATCTTATCATCTGATAGTAAAATGATTCAAGATCTTGAAGCACTTGCCAATACTTTTGCTAAACATTTTGCAGAGGTGTATGTGTAGACAACACATAATACCAGTTCTGAATGTAAATTTTATGGAAACAATTGACACATATCAACCCTTACAATTACACAAGGTTTGTTTCTTTGGGCAATAAAAAGGCTTAAAAGCAGTAAGGCTAGTGGCATTGATGATATTCATAATTTCATAATAAAAGGTTGTACCAATTCCTTTCTTCAACTACTAACCCATATTTTTAATTTTAGTCTTTCCTTATGGTGCATATCTAAGTTTATGGTAAAAGGCAATAGTGGTTCCAATTTTTAAGAAAGGGAATAAATATGATGTAAAAAATTATAGACCTATATCTCTTTTATGTAGTTTTTCAAAGATATTTGAGAAATTAATTCATAGACCTTTAAATTTTCATACCAAAAACGTAATATCAGATAGCCAACATGGTTTCAAAATGGGTAAAACTACAACTAATAAAGTTTTCAATTTCATTAATGATCTATATGGAGATGTAACCTCTAGAAACCAAACTGATGTTATATATTTTGATCTACAAAAAGCTTTTGATACTTGCAACACTCGGTTATATTTGAAGAATTACAAGCTACAGGTTTAGATAACACATATGTTAATTGGTTTTCCAATTATTTTTCTGACAGGAAGTTTGTTGTGATTTAGAGACTACTTTCTTCTCATTATAATGTATCATCTGGTGTTCCACAAGATGGAAACACTATCACTATTGCTTTTTAATATTGTCATAAATTATACTGTAAATGTTATAGACAATTCACGAGCTCTTCTTTATGCTAATGACTTGAATACTTACAATAAGATTAAATATTCAATTCATTGTGTAATTTTACAAGAAGACATTTTTGCTATCATTTATTTGTGTACCAATAATGCAATGTTATTAAATCTAAACAAAACCATATGTATTTCTATTACCAGAAAAACTAATCCTTTTGTATATAAATATTCTGTTAATAATCTTGTAATCAAAAGAAAAGAATAGATAATATTTTTGATCTTGGTGTGATTCTAGACTCAAATCTATATTTTCATTACCATGGTGATAGTCTTATTAGTAATATTAGTCGTACTTTAGGTTTGATTAATTTTATTACCTACTCTGCTTCAACAGCTGAATCTTAATTGTGTATTTATTATTCTTTAGTTAGATCTAGATTAGATTACGGTTCAGTTATTTGGAACTATGTTAGCACCACAGATTCAAATAGACTAGAAAATGTCCAAAGAAATATTTTTAAACTTATTTTTAATAGATTCTGGAATTGTAAAGATTTCAATTATAACAGTGTACTCATTAGATTCAATACTCAGACTCAAAGTCCGACGAGATGTTAATGATGATTTATTTTTAGTTAATGCCTTTCTTGCTTATTTTTGTTCTACTATTACTAAACTGGCATGCCTAAAGATTCCTAATTATAAACATAGAATTTTGAATACTTTCTGTACTTTAAATCCTATAAATGATCTAGTCAGTAGATGTGTTTTTAATTTCAATAAACTCTTTTTTAATTTTGATCCATTTAAAAGTAAGAAAAAAAACTTTTCTTGAGCTTTTCAAGCATCACAATAGTTAGTGGGTAATTAATAATTTTAAAATTTTAACCATTAATAATGTTAATAAATATTTCATTCTTAATGTGTTTTAGTATTTTTATAATGTTATTCTGCACATTGGTGCAATTTATGTGTGTATTTGTGCCTTTTGTGTTGCTTATACCTTTTGTGTTGTTTTGTATACATGTAGATGTCCAAGTGTATGTTTTTCTATGTATTCGTCTTTTTTATTCTAATGTTTGTATTGTGGTGTTTTCCCTTCGCTACCTGTTATATTAATTTTTGTATTTTTTGTATAAAGAATATCTATTGAAGTATGTGATAATATAATTACTGAATAGTCTGTTAGGGCACCACTTACCGCAATGTGAGATACTTGCATTGGTGTACTTCTACACAGCGTAGGTAAGAATAAGAAAAACAACAAATATACCCTTATGCTCGGAAATATCACTGGAATACCTGTGTGTCAATAAGTTAGTACACTTACAATCCTGTTGTGCACCTGTAGTTGCTAAATTTCTGGAATTTGCATACAGAACACTGGCACTCATAGGACACTGTAGTATTACTTAAGGAATGAAAGACGTCATTTAAAGTATACCATTTAATGAAAGGAAAATCTGCACAATTCACCATTAAAATAAAAGAGAACCAATCTTGCCAAAAATCGTTTAATTAAAACACAAATAAAAATCAATTAGATTAAATTTTTAGGTTATGTCTAGTTAGTTAAATAAAATTAAATTCTGCAAAAAGGTTGGAAAAAATGAATAGCTACCACCATTCCAACAAAACATGATTTATAGAAACCAATAAAAATAAAAATGAAAAATAAAATATATCTAAATACTGCTCATTGCATTTTAAATAAAAGTGACATGCAATTAAACTGTTATAAAATAAATGCATTTCTGTTAAGTGTTAAGTGCCTCTTATTTATCTTGTATGCAACGAGCTCCATGAAGAAAAGTATTGCCAAAGTTCACATTACTCCCCCACATACTTAGTACTTCTGTAATTCCTTTAGAAAATAATAAATGTTCTCCAGTAAAATAATTTAAATCATCACCACAATAAATAGTAATTTACTCTTGAATAAAGTTAATCAAAGTATATTATGCTCCTGTCACTAGCTCAGTAGGGACAAGCTGGACCTCTGGTCTACCTAGCGATTTAACAATTTAAAAATGCAACAAAGTCTTTATCCGGAGTGACATCCTTGATACGAATACTCTGAATCATCTTAATTCTATAGAAAAAGATAACTGGCTTAAGTCCATTGGCCATAATACAGACAGCGTCACCTTACTTAATATTCGCTGCTCTCGCCTCCATGACGGTGTCCTGATGCATCTTCTGCAACAGCGACCACTAAAACTACTTCCCCAGAAGCCTTATACTTCTGGCTTCTTCCTTAACTCATCTCAAAATGGAGCTCAGCTATTTCCGGTCAAAAATACATAACTAAAGACAAAATATTAAATGTACTTTAAACTTGCAAAAGAAAGAAAATAATTAGTTTTAAAAATAAAATAATAAATTCTGAGGCATGTTAACTTATAAATATTAAGTAATTAACATAATTAGGTTAAGTCACACTCAGAATAACATATACTCATAACCTAGAGAAACATTAATAAGATAGAAAGAATGGTGGTTCCTAAATTGCGTTAAGTGCAAAAATATTGAAATAAATATAAAGCACAGGAGGGTTTAAACTAATTAAGGATTCACAAACCTATGCAAAATACAGTGTCATAGTGTCCAAAATGATGTGTGCAATTATTTATATACCAGTCTCTGCAAACATACAAATGAGTGTGACCTAATATACCATAATGCTATTAATGCTTGTTAATGGTTAACATTGTTGGGTGGTACATTAAACTCCCAATAGATAAATAAATAAAATCACACAATTTCATAATATTTCATTCAATAAAGTTTCTAGCTCCGAGTTCATTGGTAATTGAATTTCATCTCTTTGCTCACAGAAAGATATTCTGTGTTTCATATAACTTCAGTAAACTTTGACAGACATGACCAAACTACACAACATGTAAACAGTAAATGCCCCCATTTGCAAAGTACTGTGTCAGCTGATGGTGCTTGTGGGATGCGTGTTATTATGTTGGTGGTCTTTGCAATCATTGTAGAAGAAAACAGTGCTCTGCATTAAAAATTATACTGTAAAAATTAATGATAATTATAACATTTATGGTTAAAAATTTGATTGTATAGACTAATATTCAATTTTTCCGTGTTATAGAGAAACCAGCTTTAAAAACATTAATAAATGTTACTAGCTGATCCCGGTGAATGTTGTTCCGAATGCTGTGTGCTGCTAGATTTTGTGTTCACGTTCTATTTTGCCTTCTCAATGCGTCTTCTCTATTATGTCGGGTATGTCGACCGATGTTTGACCAAGGTATCGCCGGCATTTTTATCTTTTAGATCAACAAACATTTCCTGCACGTATGAGCAAAATGGGCCGATAAATATAGAAGTTAGACTCCAGCGCCACCTATCAGAATGATACACAACTAAAAACCTTACTTGCCACCTCAATAACATATGGTATGAATATGGTCTCAATTGGTCCAGTGGCTTGTCAGTGATGATGCGGTTTAGTCATGCACAATAGATTTTATATATAAAGATGGTAAAGCATGCGAACATTACAGTTATGAAAAAGGTATCCACCAATCTCCCTTGTCTATGGTCTCCACCCACCCGATGAAATGCTATTGCCATTGAGGTTTCTTCCATCATCATTTATCTATATGCGAGAATTCCTTGCTGGTGGTATCGGAATATTAGACAATGTATGCTGTTAACTATTTTTGTATTTGCAATTTCATTAAATCTATTTCATCTTAGGTGCCTTTAAAGAACAGTCTTCCTAGTAAAATGGATTATTGACACATGTCTGCAGCTTTTTAAAAGGTATTTTTGTGTGTTGTCGTCTGCTATTTTTTTTGAACATCGCAAAGCATAAGCGAAAGTATATTTATGTTGTGAAGTCTAAATTTGTTGGTTTCAAGAAACAGCTCAAATCTTTTGTTAAATGAATGTCAGCAATTAAATTATTTTGTATCAGTGGCCGATAAAAGCGATTTTAGTGAAGAAATCATCCAAGGCTCACACTTGTTTAGGAATTATGAAGTGAACAGTAAGTCTGTGTTTTTATGTAAATAATGTTTTCTTAAATTGTTACTAGAATATTTTTAATGTATTAGGACTTTTGAACATTCTTTTTTTACCCTAATTTATTTTATTGAAACATTAACAATTTTTAAGTAGGAAAATAAATTTGCTGAAAATGTTTACATAGTGCACTTCGCAAATCGGTACTATCAGTGACGTATTTATTGCATTTTTTCTTGAAAAAGGTATTCAAATTTACATGGAATAAAAGCCCTCTTAGCATGGGTAAATTGTATAAAAAAAAGTAACAATTTTTATGTGTTGAATATTTCTTGCATCGGTACGAATAGCGACACATTTACAGAAATTTAGTTCTTTCGATAAAGTAAAGTTACTTGAGGCAGGCTATTATAGTAAACTATTATAGCAGATATAGAAAACTGAATGTTATTTCCATACGAGCAAAATTTTCCAATGCATTGTCAAAACAATGTAAGTATCAATCGCCACTGTCTCATAAGAACCGCAAAACATGCACATCTCCCAAAATACATTAAACTAGAGTTCCCCACCCCACCAATAAAATAAACAACCCTGACTAGTATTTGTGGTCATAAAACTAAAACAGTTGGGAATTGCAACCAGCTATAGTAGCCTACGTACAGAAGTTATTATCGGAAAAATCATTTTGTTCAACAGAACAGCTATGGCAGAAATATACATAGCGGTTGCACTTATTTCAGAGAAATGTCAAAATTTACACGAGTTACATAAAATGGAAAACATCCCGCTATTTGCAATGGAATTAGAAATTGTAGTCTATCAACCAAGTCATTGGGGTTGGCAGTGTTCTTAGATTTCTTGGTATCCTTCATAATGTCTGTGCCCTCATTCTTCACTTCTCCTCTGCTCTTCACTATAGGTCCATGGGTTATATCTGCATGAATGGCCATTTATTCTCAATCATCACCATCAGTATCGAGATTGGTGGAATTTTTTCTGTAGTTGGTATGATCAGAGTCATTACCCTGAAAGTCAGTTTCTCACAGCTCCAGTAATTCCTTATATTCTCGCTAATCACCCTATGTATTCATGCAAGGTTTCCTTCTGAAAAGCTATTTATTAATATAGCCACTGGCGACCATGTGTAATGTAATCACCTGCTCATATAATTTTACCAGGCAAGAACTTAATTTCCATCGACCCAAGAAACCATTTCCATCTGCATCCACACAAAAAATTTACAAGTCCAACAAAGATGGCTAACCACAGTAGACAAAATTCATGATGATGGAGTGGAGCAAAGCAACTAAGATGGTGCTAAAGGCGACTGAGATGAAAAGATATGACAAGAGCATTAGGTAAGTGCGAGTGCTCGAAATTTTGAGTACGATTGAGCTTTGTAATTACTTGACTCAAGATTGTATCATTTCCTTGAGTTTTTTTGGGAGATAAAGTGAATATTGCAATTTCGTCCTCAAGAATACAAGAAAGAAAGCCTCATTTTATATGCATCATAAAATAAACTACTACTCACCAGATAGCAGGCAAAGTTTGGGAATTTTCCATTGGTTCATATACTGAATTATTATCGCTTCGTGTGCACTCAGTAACATTTGACACACAGCTTCGTGCCACATTTTACGCATAATGAAAGGAAATGTGAGTATTACCTATTTTTAGAGTCCCAGAAATTTCGCAAATGCGAAATAACCATGATAAAATCTGAAAATTGTAATATTCACTATAAAACGCTACATTCTTATGGTTTAGCGACAAATGAGAAAAACCTCTGTAAATGCACTAAATTCTTGACAAATGTCTTTAACTGCGTTTGTTTTCAACATAAATAAAAGATTGATCTTTTTTTGAATTAAAAATACTTTCGAACGGTCTTGTATTGACCGAAAACTTAATGTAAACAACTGCTTTTTTCAGATGTCAGACATGCAAACAGCACTCAACCCAAAATGGCTTGCCACATAGCGACGACCCTAGCGCTAGCAGTGTCGCTTTTGATAAAAAAAAGTATACGTAATGAATGTGTGTATAGCGAAATCGTTCAAAGTCATCATGTAACAGGTCATGTAGGAACATCTTTGGCATGAAGATGTGTATGAAAAGGCACGATTTTATTTTGCAGTGTGTAGGAACATCTTCGACGTGTAGACATATAGCCAATAGTGCGTTTTTATTTTGTGTCTTGTTTGAAAACATAATTACTAAAAGTAGTAGAATTAAACAATTAACCTTAGTTGTGTATAGTGTGTTAAGAGAAGTCAATAGGCCTATGTAAAGGATTTAAAAAAAAGTATTTTATTCTTCATTTGAGCAATACTTCAAAGCTGTTTGAATTGAATGATTAATTTCCCCACTGTAATTTTTTTTCGTGGGATTTATTATTAGACAGTGAACTTACATGTTATTACTGTACAATATTAGATATTAAAATTTGATATGGGAATAATTTAATTGGCACTTTATAATATGGTTCAGGTATTTCATTAAATTGTGTTGTTAAATACACTTAATTAATAAGAAAATGCAGTAATTGTTTCATGTCCATTTGCGTGAAGTAGGCTGCTAATAGTTTAATACTTACAATTTTATTAATAATATTGTAGAAACTCGCTCGAGTTCGACTCGAAAGTTCAAAACTTTTTAAAATACTCGGCTCAAACAAAATTTCAGTGTTCGCATATCCCTACAAAGCATGATTATAAGATGACTGACGTGGCATGACTGAGCATGATGTCAAGATAGCAGGGTGGAGTGAAAGAGACCAACGTGAGAAGGAATGAAAGAGCATTACAGAATAAAATCCAAGGTGGCATGATTGAGCAGAAGCGACTAAAGAGAAAATAATTGATAGGGCATAATAAAATTAAATCCAAGATGGTCGGGTGGAGAGAAAGTGACTAAAGTGAAAAGGAATGTAGAGGATGAGGAAATGGAATCAATGATGGTGGGGTGGAGTGAAGGTGACTAAGGTGTGAAGGAATGAAAAGCATAATGAAATAAAATGCAAGATGTTGGATATAAGATAGAATGATAGAGCACAATAAAATTAAATCCAAGATGTCAGACATTAAGGTAGGATGATAAAGAATGATAAAATAAAATCTAAAGCCGGAAACAAAATTATGGCCAGAATAAAGATGATGGCCTGAAACAAGACAATGGCTGGAAACAAGATGGCGGAAGGAAACAAGATGGCGGTCGGTCAGCAACACCTCCTAATCCCAAATCTTGTCTCCATATGCCTTATTTTCCTCTACTCTCGATACACGGAAGTATCTTTAAAAAAATGCCCTTGGTACAATGTGAAAACTTATTGCAATATTCTGATTGATGGCGAGATAACAGTAAAAATGATCCCATACAAAGAACACTATAATTGAATATTATACATCAAGTTACCTGCTCCACATTACATATTGCATATATCTTGACCTAATAAAGGGGCATCATAGTCAAGTCAACATTATGTAAAGAATGTTAAGTCAAAATTAAATTTTTTGATGTTACAGAGAGAAAAAAAAAATGTTCGCATACATTTTTGAAATTGCAGTGTTCTGCACAGAAATCGTCTTTTCAATTAGCATAAACAATATTAATCAGATTTTGTATTACTTAGAGGAAAACATACTGATGCCAATTGGTAAGTATATTAGTGTTTAATTGACAAAGTGTAAACAAAGTAATCTTCCCAATGTATAGGCCTAATAACCCTCCGCAATGCAGAGTTTTTGAAGATGAAATGTGTTTTTTAGATTGTAGCCTGGACGGTATAGACTAGAACCTTGTAAGTGTTAGTAGTGTTACATACCTCCTAATTGGTATATACTCTTATAAGAACAGTGTAATGAGTACTTGTGTCCCATTACAAAACCCCTTGCCTTTCCCCCCACACACAAGCGGTGACCACAGCTGCCTGCTTTCACAACTGCTCGCACCTCATTCTGAGCCTGACTCTTTCCTTGCCGAGCATGTAAAATATTTACTCTGACACATTGATGAAGTCAGTGCAATTTTATGATGTGACACCATCTTATAACTCAGCCAATTATGTTCAGAAAGTGAGCTTGAAAAAATTTTTGCTTTCGGGTCTGTGGTAATTACTCGTTGAGAATAGGAAGTAATTTTAATGTAAATGTACGGTAGTATAGGTCGGTCCTTTGGCTTCATACGTCAAACACAATCGTATCGTTCTTACGTCATCAGGCTGTGGTGGCAGCCACGCTGCGAACCTCTGATTTCGAGCGGTTAAGACTGCTGTAGCAACCGAACGGCTCATCAGATCAGAGAAATTCTGGTGTCAGTTTATGCATAAAAAAATAGTAACTAAAAACTTTACCAAGAACCATAAATAATAAATACTCACAATGACTTTCTAACCAATAATCATTTTCTTAGCAGCTTACACATCAAAATAGTTAAAAATTACAAGTTAGACGAAAAGGACACTAATGATATTAACAACATGAATAGTGCTTGACAAGACAAATCTAATACTGAATGGATGACTCAGCTACCTCAATCCGTTCCGAAGTTATAATGAAGAAGTTGACAATTCTACGCAACAGCAAAATGCAGACGTGGCGATTGCGTCATCACATGCCACATCATGTGGCGATATTAAGACTAAGATACAAACAGCGCAAATGCAAAAAGCACCAGGATATATTGCAACAACTCAGAGAATTAAATGCAAAGTGAAGGAAGAAGTCAATAGACACGTCTCCAGGAAATACATTAAAGACGTTTCTTCCAGGCACGACTCAGCGATACGCGCCACCAATGACATTTAAGCCTATCATTTTTAACCCTCTCACCAACAATAGATGTTATCATGTAGAAATACCTACAGCAGTGTAGACGACACAGCCCACCCCATTTTTTAGTCCTCCATATTTGCATCCCGTTTTAGTCTCCGAAACATGGCTGAAAACATGTTGTGCTAACCCTGAATACCTTATATTTTAACTGCATATCCTTCAGCAGGTTTCATTTGCTTATTGTGGTATACAAGCCACCAAAGATATGATTAAAAGACTACTGTCTGCAGTGCTCTCCATTTTATGAAATATGTTAATCATAAGCCCTGTTAACAGAAAACTTACAAGTGAACTAGCTTAATATTTTTTTACATCTTGCAACCTTTCTATTTGTGATCTTGAAGCCATGCATTATTACCGATATTCTACTCGGTTTAAATGTTTAGAGTAAAATCAGAAAAGCTTATAAAATTCTGTCAAATTAATGCTCCTGGTCTATCGCATCAGGATTTATCTGCCTATTCGTTGTGTACAACTAAATTCAAAACAAATGTTTACTTACCACAATTTGGAAAATAATTAATACCAAGGAATTCAATTAACATGGAAATCATAAATATGACAAAGTTTTTTAAAGTTGCATACATTACTTGATAAAACATAATTAAAAATTGTATGTCGTAAAATTTTGTTAAGATTCAACATATTTTACGTAAATTCGTTATTTTCATACCTACAGCGAAATTATATTATCACTCTGTATTTACAAACATTAATTGTAAACAATTAAAAATCTTGTTTTACACTTCAACATATCTTAGTTGTACATTTCATACCATATTTACAAATGAAAACCTAAGTTTCGACTCTGAACTTGAATTATAAACCTTGGTTCCGAGATACTGTGAAATATCACTTTGGTGGCATTTATAGCATACATAAACTCTGCTTTCCGAAACCCAGATGACAGAATACTGGGTTCAGGTGTCACGTTTGAACGTACTGGGTGTTAAACCATATGCTGAAATTTTTGCCCATGAATAAAATATTATGGAGATGTAAGTTTACTGATTCTCTTCCGGTTTTTTTTCCATTCAAGAAACACGAGTGCAGAAAAATAACTTTTAACTTAGCTAAAAAAAGTTATTTTTACATAAAAACAGTAACTGGTTTAAGTTAAAAGTTACTTGGCTATAAAACTAACTAGTTAAAGTTAAAATGATGTTTCAAATGTAACTTCTAAGTTAATTTTTAGTTTCTAAACAAATTTCTCCTTATATCTGGTATACAGGTTACGGAACAGTGTCGGTACAGAAAAGAACAATTTGATAGTTTTTAACACAAAATATTTCTATATAGAAAATCATGTTATAAACATTTTAACAAAACCACTGGGACCAGAAGAAAATCAAGAAATTTAAAAATAATTTAATTGTCTGAAATAATGAAATAGGGTTATGTTCTTGTAATTAAAATAATAAGGGTATTGAGCAGTAAAAATAATTAAGTTTTTATTTTTCAGTCTTTAACATAATCTATGGAACTGATATTAATGGAAGAAGTTTGTTTACTGGCATAAAATGGAGACAAAGTAAAAAATATACACATGTAAGATGCAATTGTAGAAGTATAGAATATTCAATCATTAGCACTCTGTAATTTAACTCACTATTACTAAAAACAATAAAATAATTAGTGTTATAAGCAATTAAAAACTAAACAATGGCGCAAACAATTACACTAAATGTGCTCACAAAAGAACTCCCACTATAAAATTTCTACGTAAAAAAATATCGGCACACACTGAGAAATCCGACATACTCATTTGCCCCAGAAAAACACATGCATATAATTATGTATACATAAATAAGTAAATATAAAACTATTATAAATTTATTTTATACATAATTATGTATAGGTATATAAAAATATCCTATTATATAATAGGACAATCTCTGTCTGTCCGTCTTTAATACTTTTAAGACCCTTGAAACTCAACAGAAGTTCTTCAAATTTTGCAGAGCCAATCCTCAGGGTCAAATACAAGTCAGGTTCGAATTTCAGCAATCATGACCTTTGACCGTAAAAATTGTTTTTTTTTTTTTAAATACTATTTTCCTATGAAAGTTTTGTATTAATGCATAGAGATATGAAGGTAATGGAATATGATTTTTGATTTCTCTAAATATCTCGCTTCAATGTTGAGTTAAATAAATGGGGCCACAGTGGTTAAGTGGCTAGAGCGATCCAAGTGGGACATTAGTGGCTCAGTGGATAGAGCAATTCCAAGTGGGGCCGCAGTGGCTTAGTGGACAGAACTATATTCAATGTTAAATAAATATCACATCTTTTTTTTTTTTTTTTTTTTTTTTTTTTCCAGTCTTTGTATGATAACAAAAATTTGTAACATCGTAACTTTTCCAGGCACATGACAAAAAAAAAAATCCATGGGCTGGGCCCCTAGTGTAAATATAAAATTATTTTCACTTTATTTGATACATAATTATATATAGGTATATAAATATGTAAATATAAAAAATTCACTTTATTTTATAGATATTTACATATAGGTATATAAATATGTATAAGTATGGTACCGGTACATAAATATAAAATTGTTTAATTTTATTTTATACAAAATTACTTATAGAGTATAAGTATGTTATGTAAATGTAAAATTATTTTCAATTTTATTTATATATAATTATGTACAGGTATATAAATATTTAAACTCTTTTAGCCTGGTTTTGCATTTTTGCAACGTACTGAATAAATAATTTATTATTATGTGTGTTTGCAAATATTTCTGCAATGTCATTACAATTTTAGAATTGTTACACAATGCTTTTCATTACTCATCACTACCTTTTTATACAGTTCAGTAGCAGAAAAGAAAAACACTTTCTCTCTGTCTGTGAACATGGCTGCAAATCTTCTGTGGTGAAGTCTCCGATATTCCCTCAGAGCAAAAAAAAAAAAAAAAAAAAAAGTAAATATATTATATAAAAATCATGAAGTAATTTTTTGTGCCATCTTTGATAATAAATGCATTTTTACTGAGTTGCCATAGTGCTCATTTTATTTCTGCCCATAATTCAGTTTGTTGCATTATTGAAACAACAGGCACTCTGTGTGTTTTCTTCTTGGGCATATGATTATGTGGGTTTTGTCAGAGTGCTCCCATATTATTTAATATATAAATTTCATGGTAGAAATTCTCATGCGTACAAGCTAGACTCTTTACAGTAAAAAAAATACAGAAAAAATGACAGTTGATGTTTTGACACCGCGAGGTTAACATCATTTGGAAGCACTCTCTCGTCATACCACGAAGATGATGTGTAAAAATGAAGGTCTGCCTTTGACCTCAACGATCGTGGAGCCACGACCTGCATCTTCGCTACATGGTTGCTGTCAGTGTTGATTCTGCGATTGAGTTTTCACTTATGGTCAAAATGTTTATCTGCACGAGAGAAAAACCTGTACGAAGAATTCGTTTCACATAATGAAGAATTACGATATTGGTTCCATGCAGTTTGTGCAAGGTGATAGAATGAAGGAAAATACAGAGATCTGCAAGAGTTCATCTATTGGGAGCCAGAAAGTGATGACGTCAATTCCTTCTGCTACATTAATGGGTATTGTTTCTGCAGACTATTATGATGAGACTGTTAATGCTAAAGATGGAATGTGTGCATTACAGTCAGTTTGTGCAGAACGATTGCTTGCAAGACATTCGCATGAAGTCGGTGAAGTTCAAAATAAACAGTTGGCAGCTCTAAATACCGAGGAGTATAAAACTCCTGCTACAAAGAAAAGTAAACTTGGTATTTATGATGAAGCAGGAAGTGAAGACGATCATAAAGACAACATTGATGATGACTATGACGACAGTGATAGTGTTGAAGATGACTATGATTCCCTCGACTTCCCACACATTTCACCAAGATTCCTTCGACAAGTGATGCGAGGGGGAAGACTTGAGTATACAGACAACCTATTTCCCGAAGATACCAACAAACTTGTAGATGGCAATATTAACTTGAGCTTCACAGCGTGGGGATTACTCGAACATGAAAGAGATGGTTTTGATCATTAAAGAGCTTAAGGATTGGAATTATATCAGATGGCGTGATTAACAGTTTTCTTCTGAAAATGTAAATACAAAATAATAATAAATTACTATCAGTATTTTTAAAAAGCTTTCTTAATAATTTTAATAGTTATTTTTTACTATATTTTTTTTAAAAATAAATATTGTGGGATTTTTAGAATTATTCAGATTTTTTTAAATACTTTGTTCTTTTGGTTCAAAGGTCAAGGTCACAGGTCAAGAATTCTGAGTCCTGCTCTTCTGGCTTGGAGTCACTGATCCTGGTCACCTGGGTCCCTGATCCCTGGTTGCTGATCCCTATATCCAGCTCTGGGAAAAAAACGGGAATTTTTTAAAGGGAAAGGGACATTTTTTAGGAAAAAGGGGAATCCTAGAGAAATCTAGTCAATTTTGAGGGGAAAAAATGGAGGGGAAAAAAGGGAAATTCCAAAATGGTTGTGGACGGCTCCAGCGCTCTGATGCCGATGGCCATGAATGCAGATAATCCTACTACTGAGGATGTTGGTGCTTTCCTTCTGAAGAGTACGCAGAGATTGGTTAAATTCATAATACACGCTTGGTATTATTCCATCACATAATGATAAAAGGCCTTCTTTTCAGCCTACATCGCCTAAGATAGATGGTTTTTAAATCACAACTTTCAAAATCTGTCTTGTAAAATAAAATGTATTCGCGATCCTGTTTACTTATAACACACGAATATTGTTTGATGTTGCAATATCTCCATTTTCATCTACAGTCAAACGTCTCCTGATTTCAGCTGATAATTTCTTAAAGTGATGAATTTCATTGAAGTTCATTTTTTCTCACATGATATCGAGTGTTTTTGGCTTTTTTGGACACTGTACAATTCCAGTCCACTGTGAAGGTAAATAAAAAGGCCGGCTTTTCAAAGCTCCCTCTATTATTATGCTTATTATTATTTTTGGTTGTTCAATAGAAGAATGCATTGAATCCCCAGCATTCTATACATGTCCTACAACTAAATAATTGTGAGTGACGAACTCTACCTTTGGAATGTCTGGCGATGGCAAAAAGGGGGGGGGGGGGACAGATGCATTGTAGCTAGGAATTTCTTCTTTTTCTGAGTAGAACAATTATTGCTGTAAAATATAATAGGCCTATTGTTACAGTCAGTAGACTTTATGAACTCATACACACATGATGCATTTTCTATTGCGACTTTGTATCCAGATGCCTACTTCCAAAGATTACAACAGCCATTCTTTAATACATGATCAAATATTGTAAAATTATAAACTTTTAGTCTCCTCTTATACTAAAATACTGATAAATTACAGCATGCTGTATGAAGTACTGACTGCAAGTTAAAGTCACATACTCTCATTTGCTTGTTCTGGAGTGCCCTTTCCCCATCTGCCCTTTCAAATCCCTTGATATTTGTTTGCTTTTAATGTGGTCCTGATATCTACCTTCCAGCTGTACATTTTTCTCATCAGTGGCATTATTATATTGCTTGCAAAATACACACTTGTACTTTCTAGTTGTGAAGAACCCTAAATAAAATTCATTATTGAAGACTTGTGTGTATGTGTTTCTTACCATATTGCTCATATTTTATGCTACCTTTTTCTTTACATGGCCTGTACATTTGAGAAAGTGATAGGCTCCCATATAAATAATGTCTCTGTGTCGGAGCATGTAAGTAGTGGTTTTCTATTACAGGGAAGGATTTCATGTAACTTCGAATACTTTGTAATGTTACCTCGTCTGTTTTTCTGTGATTATTGTGTTTGTGACGATTGTCTGGACCTACAATGACTAGCTGGTCCAACTACTCCATGCTGTATGAGCATACCTCAGTTACCACAGTTTGATAACTAATTAAACACCTACCCACTTACAGCAAAATTGTGGTATAATTTGTTTATAGTCCATTTAAAGTCATAAATGACAAAACTGTAGTAACGGGCATAGCAACTGTAATATATTTCTTAGAGATACGACTGTTTTACTGTAAGATAGTTTATGAAATTAAGATATTGGATGTGGACTTATTTAAAATAAGATTTTTCAGAGTTACAACAGTCTGATTCTGGGGGTGCGATATGTCTGTGCTGTGTTCTGACACACCTTGTCTTCGAATACCTTAATATCTGTCATCTTAGATATCACACTACTATAGTGGGTATGAACTAGGATCAGTTTGTGAAACGACACAGTGTCACGCATACTTGAGTGCCTAAACACTGGCAATAAAGAATTAAGGCATGCTTTAACTACTATCCACGAATAAGATAAATTACAGTCAAATTATTCAAGCGGCAAGGTAACAAATGGTTGAGTACTGGATGGTACAGAACATCTGCAACAAGGGTGATGCAGGATGAAAATGTTTCTGAATCCCCTTCCTTCTGGCATGAAGTATGTAATGTAAGGATGTACCACTAGTGTTCATAATGCTATCCTTCAAAATGGCGGTCTTGCAGTTCATTTCATTTGTTTTGAGATAAGAACCATTATCCTGTTTCACACCAAACTTGCACACAGTCTGTTGCGTGATCACATATATGAATTATAAGGGTAATAGCTTAGCTCGCATACGTTAGGAGTTAATAGTCAAGTGCATACCTGAGATGCATGAGACTTGTTTTCCTCTCTGAAATAGTAAAACTATTACCACCACATTTAAGGTACACGTAGATTTTTGATTCAACCAGTGTGCTAAATAAATCACACAAATTCCCTATTTACTCCTCATTTATATTTTGATAACACTTCAGTAGAGTATCTTGAAATATAACTATGCGATGATAATTTTCTTTTTCTTATTTTAATTGGGCATTTAGTTACAGAAAATTGTTTATTTTGTGTTGATGGGAAAATTAAGTTTATTTCTCGGAACAAAACTATGTTGTTTAACTGTTTCTTTTGCATTGCACTTCTAATGTGCGGTGATGCAAATACGTGTGTCTAAAGGAATATACTGCCCACAAATAATACATGGTATTTCTTTTACCTGTGATGACAATACCGTATATTGTTTAAGTAATAAATTGTACAGGTATAGTGTTTTAGCTGTTATTAGAATGAGTTTTTTTTTTAGAACATTGGGTCAACTGAATAAAAACAAGCAAAGCCTTGTTAGTGATATCTTCAGCAAATTACTATAAACTTGTAAGTAAAAGTAATGACTAGATTTCAATTGAACAAACAAAATGGTTTGCTTAAAAGTTAATACTGGAAAAACCATCGGAGAAATAAGTATTTACTGATAAGTAATTGCTTATACAGACAACTAAAAACATACTTCAGTAACTTGTCATGAGAGCGCTTGTAGACGTGTCTGCCCCATTTAACCATTGAATGCAGTGAATGCAGATAATAAGTACGTGTCTTCACGTGAGGACAAAGTGATTACGAAAGGTGGCTACAAGAGAATGCTGTTTGTAAAATTATTAAAAGACCACTGTATGGTCTTAAACAAAGCGATGATGCCAGGAATTGTCCAGGAAAAAGAAAAAGCATGGAAAGAAATGAAAGATGACTTTGTGAAGAGTACAGGGAAATAATCAGTAACTGTAGGACAGTTTAAAGAGTTACTGAATTATATGAAGACAGATGTGAAAAAAAATCAGATAAAAACATGACGGGGAACAAAAAAATCAAGCTGCAGGACTGGGAGAGAGAATTTTTAGAAAAGCTGGATTCTACTTGCCATACAGTTTTTCAGAATACCCCAGGAGCTTGTGCAGTTGATGTTGACATACATCCCAATAATGCAGAAGAAGAGAGTATAACTATTCAGAAGATGGGGGGACCAGGAAACGAAAAAGTCCAGCAAAAAAGAAATTTAAACTTGAGACAGCAGAAACCGAAGCTTTATCAACAGCAGACACTTGTATTAATAGAACTAAATCTTGCCCGATTACAAGCAAGAAGAGAGGAGTTATTGATCGAACGACTCTCTGCTCAAGGCCATACAACTCAGCCGTCAGACAGTACAGGATCAATGAGCGGGATGTTTACAGGACTAAGTGAATTCCCACAACTGTAGCAACAAAATCGAAATGCATCTATTTCTGTGTATACTCCTCAGCATATTTAGTATTACTGTTATGTATCATTACAAAAACATATTTTGTGTAAACCTCTATTGTTGTATTCTTGTACTCTTGACAATTGTGTGTTTTTTTTTTAAATAAATCAGTTACAAATTGGAATAATATACAATAAAAACAAAATAACATAAATCATGAGCTAAAACAAATGAATATATAACATTCCCCTTCACAAAATAAAAATAAACAGGTTTTACAATGTGTGCATGAGAGAGGAGCCTGTGAGCGAGTGTGCGAGTGTGACGTGAGTGATGGAGCAAACGAGAGTGATTCACATGCTACTCTCTTCACTCGCTTTGTCTTAATTTATGCATAAGCACACTTATGTGTAATAATTTTGTACTATTTCTATTAGACTGCATCTTTATTTACTGTCAAATATATTTATAACTCTAAAATGTACATCAATAGATATATGGGACTATATAACAGTTTCTACAAAAGATATTCAAACAACGGTAAATAATTAAGTAAATAAGATGACCAATATTTCATTACGTTTCCTGATGTCTTTTTGGCGAACGTCCTTGTTTTTATCTTCTCCCGTATTTGAGCCCTTCTGGAAATATGTCTCCTGGAAAGGTGAATTCGTTATTGTCTTTTAAATATTTGCTGATGTTGTGTAAAACAGCACAGCATATAATTATTCTGGGTATATTTTCCAAACGTACCCTTACTATGTTACCTACAATTGGAAACCTCTGTTTCAGTTGGCCAAATACTCTTTCAATTATCACTCCCTCCTTCTAATGAAGTTTATTAAATAGTTCTCGTTTCTGTTTTGGGGGGTTTTGAATGGTGTACATAGCCATGGCGTAATTCCATACCCGCTGTCTCCGAACAAGCAAAAGTTGCCATAAAATCTGGAAAAAGCACTGTAAATTGTGCTCTGTTTCCAAATCCTGAAATCATGCACGCTTCCAGGCCATTGTGAATCTACACTTGTTATTTCATGTTCATTGCAGGTTGCTGCACATTTATACTTGGAAATCCTTTCCTGTTTACGTATTCATCTCCATAAGCTGTTTTTTTTATTTGTATGTTTCTTTTGTTTCATGCATGGCATTTAAATCTGATGGAAACCTTACCCAACGGTGTGCTTTTTCCACAATCTTGTGTGATACCTATTTGAAATCCTGGGTCGTTCAGAAAACTAAGGAATATGTCCATCTTTCGACGTGAACTAAGAGCACCTCCTCTTGTTTCTTCAGATTCATTTAAGAAATTATCAAACTGGTAATCTAAACTTTCACTTTCAAAATGCAACTTTTGACCTACTCCGACTTATACTTTGCCTTTCTTTGTAACTTTTCAAGTTTCTCACACGTATAAAGTTTTGCCATGTCTCAAATACCTATAAATATAAAACCACAAGTATGCTATTTGGCTACCTTAAAATAGTTCAAGTGTGTGCTTAGTACTCCCAGTTAATTCTTCTTTTTATTCAACTGGAAACCATATTTACTGGAAAATCACTCAGTCAATACTTATCAAATAAGTAATTGCTGGAAAACTTAGGGGTTTACTTATATGTATAAGTAAACACTTAACTTGAAGTACATACTTAGGTTTTATTCAAATAGTTGTAAGTAAACATTTTAAAACTGTAAGTAAAAGCATTTACTTATTTTTATTCAATAGACAGATTGTCTGTATGAACAGATCCAACACTGTTCCGCATGTTCAAGACATGCCCATTCACATACTATAGTAGCGCTGTAGTATAGACAGTCTCATGAATGAGGGCACATATTTGACAGTTCTGAAATTAATCTTGTTCACAGTTATTTTCACGGCACAATATTTTCTGTTGACACACTGGGGAGGTTGACAACTGAGAGTGTTTATACAAATGTCATCTGTTGCGGGGGAAGACACCACAAATCTTAGTATTCTGAAGGATAAATTCAAAATTATCTGCACATAATAAATTATGTTAATATACTGTAGAAACGTGGTGAAAAACTGCCGAAAATGCGTTGAAAGTATATATGTCACAAACTTAGTCAAAAGGTGCATACCACATGCCTGCGATGAAATAAGCCAGGTCTAGACATAAGGTCCACATGTCGGTACCAGCCCACGGTATCCCGTCTTGAGAAGTCATATATTTAAAATGTGGTTACTGCAACATAAATATAATCAGCCCTCTTCTTTTGTGCGAAGCACACTAAGACGACCTAAAACTCAATTTTTTTAATGAAATTCAAACTTAAAAAACCGCAAATTAAAAATATTTAAATTAGATTATAATCCAGATGTTGTCGGTGATCTAAAGTGATGAATATTTAACTACAACAATATAAAATTCAAATTAACATTCTGAGATAGGGTTTAAAAAGACGTGCGTTCAAAAATCCCTTCCTTACATTACGTTACTCCCAATGTTGTCAACTTCAAACTATGTATATTAATCTGTGATTATTCAAAACATGTTATATTAAAACACACAAAAATGCTGCTTTCAACCAGAATAAATAACCAATTAACATTCTGAAAGCATTAAATCATCTTGAAAAACAAAATTAAGTAACCCTGACCAGAAATAAGTATAACAACACACTCATATAAATACATGAAAAATAAATGCATTGCGCATGACACATAAATTGGCAAACTGTCATATCTTACAAAACATTTTAAAATCATATGTCACAATCATAGTGTCCTAGGAACACAGAAACCTAAACACTCAACACAACATTGTTGGCTACCGTTCACACCCTCAGCCCTAATAAGCCTATATCGAGCAGACTTTATCACATTGGATCACTGAATCCACTCCTACTATGTTTTACATAATTTCTGATATAGCCAATATAAACAGTGGCCGTTTTATACTAATTGCGTTGATCAGAAATACGTTTAACATAGAATTACTGTTGGTATTTCAAACATGGAGTTTACTTTAGTGAATAAAATCCTTCCCGCCCTAAATAACATCACGTTTGGTATAATTTTAAATGCTTTCTGAACTACATTTGATGCATTTTTAAGTACATGACATATGTCCCTACATGTCATTACATTTGATATCATTTGAAATACTTTCCTAATTATTACATTTAAGGCATTTCTACAAACATAACTTGAGTCCCTTATGGCCAGAGTGGAATAGCGGCTAGATTACTCACAATTCACAAAGGCGAGCCGTGTGAGATTCCCAGCGGGGTCAGGCGGAATTTTCGTATAAGGGAAAACATGATGGATGTTGCCGTTCGCTTGTGAATTTTCACTGGGTCCTCCAGTTCCCTTAAAGATTACATTCTGTTGCTGCTTCATCTCCACCTCACGTCAACCTCAAAAGCAGTCCAGGCCTAAGCGGTTGAGCGCTGCCTATGTGTGTCAAGACTGGGCTAAAATTGAAATAACCGTTACCATAACCAAATACATAAACAAAACAATTACCATAATATTTCACTTCCAAGTGAAACGTTTAAAGACATTTTCTTGTTAAGTTTTAGCTTCTGTAAGATAGCCAACTTCTTTGTTCCTTCCATTTTTCTATGGAAAAAATCTCCTAAGTGGATTCTGATTGGCTACTCATGGCTTCATGAACAAGAAAATTAAAAGTTCGCCAACATCCTATGCAGCTATACATTGGCAATGGTTGTGTTGTTATGCGCGATTGTAGCAAGTACCATAGTGCAAAATCTATTTAATTGTTACTGTTATTGGTGTGGTTACGGTTATTCGAATTGTAGCACAGCCTACTCCGAACGTCACGTAATATGCAATATTTAGAATATAATGAAATATAAATTAGTTAATAAACTGTAATTAACCCACCCAAAATGAACACTTAAATTTACTTCAAATAAGATTTTAAAGCTCTAACTTTATTACTTTTGTAATAAAAAAATTAATTTTTATTTGATTATATGTATATATAGTCAATCATGTGGTATAGAATTACAACTTCCACGTTATATTATCCATAAATCTAATTTAGTCATTTAAAGGTTAAACCAATGTGATAGGGAAGGGAGACATTCCAGCTGCAGATAAACACTACCACAATGAAGCATTTTGTTACAACCATTGATACAGCTGCAGTTGGCTCAGGATCAGACGCTAGCGACTCCATTCGATTTCTGCTGCAACTACTGCTTCTAAAAAAGAACATTATTATTTCTGGTGATGGTGACATAATGCATCGTCTGCTTGAACTAACTCTTACTATCGCTCTTTGCTGCTCTCTAGTACCAAAATTGTTCATCAGCTGCTGAAAAAATATCGAGATTATCAATTGTTCTAAACGCAAATCATTGTCATTAAAACAGCGGCATGTACCCATAATTAATCACTACTGGTATTAAAAATTCCTGTAAATGAAAATAGTTTTAAATTTATCCCATATATTACATGTTGCCAATGATATTCTGCCTGACAGCACTTTACCTAATGGCGTTTTGCCTAACGGCATTTTTTCTAATAGCATTTTGCCTAGTGGCATTTTGCCTAAAATATTACTTTCCTGAGAGAGAGCTGCATTTTGCCTAACAGCTACTTGCATAATGGCATTTTACCTAAAATATGAAAAATGAATTTCTTCAGACTGCATTTTGCATAACAGCGAACTGCCTAATGGCGGTTCACCTAATGATGTTTTGCCTAGCAGCATTTTGCCTAATGTAAGGCAAAACAACGTACCGCCCTCCCAGCACGTGATGAGTGTGGTGACGGCCTTTACACATAGCCGGCTAGGATGGAAATAATATCACCGTACAAATTACACAAATGACACAAATGAAGATGAGAGAATATGGGACATGACATGAATGGTCACAATAAACACGCAGATGCATGAAAACATGTTTAGGTGGCGTGGATACTGCTGGATACAATGCGTGGAGGACCACGTTATAGCGGGCTACAGGGGGCCGCACATGACAAGTTAACGTTCAACAGAGTATACATTCCTCAGCGAGCCCCCTGTTTAATCAACACGCCTGGCTGACCCACTCCAGCCAGGCTATATCAGAACCGAGCAACCCCCCCCCCCCCAAAAAGTTTTCCGCAAGAGTTTGATTGGTAATGACGTCGGTGCCAGAGCGGCACATAGGAGGAGGACACAGAGAAGTGGGAGGAGCTCCGGCTATCTACATTCCCAGCTGCGGTTACTATTGGTGAGCATAAATCCGGCCAGGCAGTAGGGCGGCATTACTGATCTTGAGGTCCCGTCTTAAAGAAGTAATAATCATGTGGCAAGGCTAGGGCAATTCGTGGAACTATATTCTTATAAATACTTATCATTCCTTGTTTAACAGTACTTTCATATATTCTTATAAATAACTTGTCATTCCAAAGTAAAGTAATTGTATTGAGGATGTTAGTGTAGTATTGCGATAAAGCATTGTTCTGTTATAGCTAAAGCAGTGTAATAAAGGTGTTTAGTTGAATTCCCATCTTTCATTATATATAGCCAACATTATAGCTACTCCACGTAGGCCCCTACCTAACTCGAGTGTAGTAGGAACGAGGCAGGAAGAGTAGTGATTAATTGGAATATTAGCTGAAGACATAGATGTTGGGCAGGCAGGTCGTTACAACATGGTGCAGGTGGAATTGCAGTAGTTTTCATAAAACTCGGCAAATTGGCATCTGATAAAGTGGTAGCGGTATCTGGAAAATTATTCTCTTGAATATTTAATCATTTAGAACCTTGTGGAACGCCTGATGATGGGAAATCAATGATGGAAAAGACAGCTTGGTCATACACATAAATCATCAATCACATGAAAATATATGGAACCCTGAATATAATAATATATGGAACCCTGAAATTAATTATGGCACACATGATATTACACAAATAAACCCTCAAAGCACATGGATGGCGCAGATATTGAATTGGCGGCTGTTAACCACGTGGTCGCAAATGATGTGACAGTAAAACTGTTTAACATGACAAAAACCCTAAAATACACACATAGAAATAAAGCCCTTAATATTGCATGCAGCAATAAAACAGAAATTATTCTGAAACGCCTTTTACATAGGCGGATGGCGGCCGATTTCAAAGTTACACGGGCCGCGTGGCCTCCCCGACATCTTTTCTCCTTTCTCCTTGTTTAAGTTCAAAAAGCCACAAGGGCACAAATGATTAGGTTAAGCGGAAGCATAATGCTGTGGAAATGTCTGGCAAAACGTACGCAAGGCAAAGGTTAACCGGTATAATAAAAGTGAGCTATGGTAATCTACATCAGTGCAAAAAGTTTGAAGTGAATACGTGACAGTGTCTTACCTGGACAGCTCTCCTCGATGGACTACCCAGAGGCAGGGGTCGCGCGAACCTACCATGGCTGCCTACAGAGTTCACACAAGTGGAAGTGCTATGCATGCAGAGTAAAACTTTCATCTTTTAAAAGAAATGGCACATAAGTATTTTAAATAGAGATACACATTAAAATTGTGAAATTTCTGTATTCATTAAATGTCTTATATGGAGGCATCCATGCTGGAGTAATAACGTTCGTATTCTTCGCGCATTTTGAAATTTAACCAAACATGGAGTAACATTTTTGGAACATAAATTTTTAACACTTAAAACACTTGGAACCTGAAATAAAACAAAAGACATAGTTTTCACTTTAAATAAATATCCCGTTACAGGAAAGTCCAGGTTATGGCTTCTTTGTGCACGTATGTGCCCACATGTCATGTGAGTAGTGAGCACTGCTATTGTCTTAGCGCTGCTGGCTGTTGGCCAGCTTCAGTTTCTAACTGTACTGTAGTGATAATGTTCATTAAAAATTTTGCTGTAGATTCTCTGCGAAAAATTTTTTTTGTTTATCTCCAGTAATTTTAATTGTTTATTTTGCATTTGGTAATACTTAGCATAAAAAATACCAGGAATAAGTTAGTACATTTACAATCAAAATTAAAAATTATATTGGTCAGAATGTTCCTACTGAACAAAAAAACATGACCAAACACAACACACTAGTTTATTTCCTCGAAAAAAAAGTTAGGTGCGTTGGCACGGTATTTTACATCGCCAAGGTGCCAAAAATCACCCCCCCCCCCCTTTTTTTTTCTTAGTGACTTAAGTTAACCCCAATATGGTGTTTTTAGAGTTTAGAGAGAATTTTGTAGACAAAGCAGACGACACACATTACACACGTGCCTTACCAGAGACTTGAGCCCAGGACCACTCGCACTGTAAGCCAGTGTGTAGCCAACTAGGCTTCAGAGTTCAGCACTACACTACCGCACCCTTGTACTATTTGGGCTCTCATTATGGAGGGAAACAATCGTAACCCATTAAGGCATAGATTTTTAGAACTATGGGTGTTCAAGATAGCGCAATGGTAAGTCACTCGACTTGCAGTCATGAGGACATGGGTTCGATACCCGGGTCCGAACATCCTGATTTAGATTTTCCATGGTTTGAAGAAATCACTCCAGGCATTTGTTGTGATGGGTCATTAATATACAAAGGCATGGCCCTTCCTCCTCCAGTTCTTTACATCCAAAGAGCTGGTCATGTAGGGATTTATATACTGTTGGCTCTACACTTAAAAAAGCTAAAGTGGAAATAAAAATTAATCAAATTCAGATAGTAAAAAAAAAAATCAATAAAATAGGATCTTGTCTGCATAAACACCTATGTTCTCCTGGCTCGTAGCATTTATAGTCTACTATTGTAACTAAACTGCAAGTTTTTTTTATAAGGATGCCACAGTAATTAAAGTATGAACATGAAGTGTAAAAGAGTTATTTTGTTTCATTGTATTTAATGTTATATAAACCACAGCCTTTCCAAATTACACGATTTAATAGTAAATCTTTAAATTGTAATAATTATGAGAAGTATTTAATTAAATTTTTTACTTGTTTGCATTTCTGTCTGGACGCAATCAACATTTTGCTTATACTCTACTTAACAAATGTTGCCAGGTGCTTTCTTGTAGTGATGCACCTGGAAATAACCTACCTTTGGTCGCCATTAAGTTTTAATGTTCTAAACGCCTGATTTTTGCTTATATATTGTCATGGGGCATTCGTTACCCAACGCATTACAGTTTGTGACAGTGAAAACTACAATACAAAGTTCTTAGGCTGAAATACAGTTTCGTATCAGTTGTGTGTTTCCCTACATTTAGTGATATGTTCTATGCACACAACAATGGACGTTATATAGTAATGATACTGAAACGTAAGCCAAAACAAATTCATTAACCACAAGGCTACATTGACATAAGAAATTTTACAGATTTTACTGTGCATACAAACATTAAGACTTATGTGTATAGTGTTAAACATCTGAGTAATTTAATATTTTGGTAGCAATGACGATGGTGTATGGATGTCGGCCTTAGTGCATGGAAACAAAAGACTTTCTAGTAGAGGCCCACAGGCATGCATCTTCTGAAGGGTGACATTGGAGAACTGCAATGGTAGGAGAATTGGAAAAACCCTGAGGAAACCTAATGGCACAAGGCATGTCCGCCATGTTTCCCACTGTGTGACAGTTGTTAGAAACTCTATGCATAAATGTTCAATTGAATAAACTTTCTACGTTATTTTATTGTGCTCTTCTTCTATACAGATTTTCCACTATGTTTTCACTTTTTTTTCAAATTAGAACTTCCTGAAATGTTCTTAGTTACTGCCAGATCACATGTGTTTTTTAGTTGAAATGTCACAAAATCAACAAGTAGCAAATCCAGCCTTGACATTATTACTTAACTAAGGCCTTAAGAGATTAATAGTGGTGCACATGTGACCTTGCTGTAAATACAGACAGCGACAATTTTACGGCGTAACTTCGATGCAGTTTTTATATAAGCAAACTGCATTACAGTTTATAGTTAACATAATTTCAATACAGTTTGTTCTCTTGTTTGCACTAGGCCAGCAAGGTTTACAAATATTGACGCTGGCAGAAGGTGATAAAGTTTCTTGGAATGTGGGTCCTCAGAGAGCGTCGACCCTTCCCTCAGCTTCCAGTGACTCATGGAGCTGCTCATCTTCACAGCATGTGTGTTTGTACTGCACGTCAAGAATTACACACAAGACTGCATATTGTGGAATTAGAAGTTATTTAAATATAACTTGCGTTAATTAAACAATGTCAAGTTTTTGTTTAATTTTAGCTTGTAAAAATTAAGGAGTTATCATGAAAGTTAATACGAAAAGATTGTATCTGAGTAACTTGTAACATTCTTTCAGTTAGAACTCAACACTACGCTGCTAAGCGAGGGAACAATTGATTTTATTACTAATTTCTTAACAATTTAAGGTGAACATATTTACCTGCTACAGAACGAATACTCTCACCTATAAAAAAGGGGACTGAAAACACTATCTATACTATTATATAAAGCGGTTAAATTTGTTTGTTTGTTAGAGGAATTCTCTGGAACTACTAATCGGATTCTTATAATTCTTTCACTGTTAGAAAGCTACATTCTTCCCGATGGACATAGGATATGTTTAATTTTACAAAAAATGCTTGAGAAATTTAGAATTTTGTAAACTTTTTTTTTTTTTTAGCTATTTTGCTTCTTTCTAAGAATGCTCTACCAAAACTGCAGTGCCGATTGTTATACATCTTTCATTGTTAGAAGGCTACATTTTTCCATATAGCTATAGACATATATTAAGTGGGGCTACAGAGGCCCAGTGGGTAGAGTAATCTCAAGTGGAGTCGCAGTGGACAGAGCGATCCCAAGTGGGACGCAGTGACTCAGTGGCTAGAGCACTCTCAAGTGGGCCGCAGTAGCTCAGTGGATAGAAACATATCAAGTGGGGTCACAGAGGCCCAGAAGCTAGAGCGATCCCAAGTGGGGCCACAATGGCCCAGTGGCTAGAGTAATCCCAAGTGGGGCCACAATGGCCCAGTGGCTAGAGTAATCCCACGTGGGGCCATAGTGGCCCAGTGAATAGAGTGATTCCAAGTGCAGCCACAGTGGCCCAGTGGCTAGAGTGATCCCAAGTAGGGCCGTAGCAACTCAGTGGATAGAAAGATCTCGCGTGGGGCCGCAGCGGCCCAGTGTCTAGAGCAAACCCAAATGGAGACACAGTGGCTCAGTGGCTAGAGCAATACCAAATGGGGCAAAAGTGGCTCAGTGTATATAAATATATCAAGTAGTGCCACAAAGTCCTCAGTGGCTAGAGCGATCCCAAGTAGGGCAGCAGTGGCCCAGTGGATATAAATATATCAAGTGGAGCCACAGTGATCCACTGGCTAGAACAATTCCAAGTGGGACCGCAGTGGCTCAGTAGTTTAAAGCGAGCCCAAGTGAGTGGCTCGAGGTTTTCCAAGTGGGGCAGCAGTGGCTTAGTGGATATATATATATATCAAATGGGGTCACAATGGCCCAGTGGCTTACTGGATAGGAATGTATCAAGTGGAGCTGCATTGGTCTAGTGGCTAGAGCAATCTAAAGTGGGGCTGCAGTAGCCCAGTGGCTAGAGCGATCATAAGTGAGTCAGCTGTGGCTCAATGGATAGTAATATATCAAGTGGGGCCATAGTGGCCCAGTGACTAGAACAAACCCAAGTGGGGTAGCAGTTTCTCAGTGGATAGAAATATATCAAGTGGGGCCGCAGAGGCCCAGTGGATAGAAATATATCAAGTGGGGCCGCAGAGGCCCAGTAGCTAGAGTACTCTCAAGTGGGGCCACAGTGGCTCAGTGGATAGAAATATATCAAGACCTATATCAACTTTATAAAACCTGAGCGAAGCGATGGCGGGCTGCTTTAACTTTCAATTAAGTTGAAATAATAAGATGTACATAAAATAGTCATGAAATTTTTTTTTTAAAGATTAGCTACTAAATTGTATAATTATATAACTATATAATCCATTTTTGCCATATGTTTATTACTTTAGCAAGAATTGTTTATTTTTTATAGTTACTTTGAAAATAAAAATATGAAATTTTTTAATAAAAAATAATTTTCCATATAAATCAACACCCAGTGAAGTGAGCGAGGTACAGCTAGTTTCTATATAAGTTAACAAAAATATATATTCTATAGTGCAAAAAAAATTCTCTCTCTCCACAATTGCTCAAATGTTAGCTTTCAAGTGACATGCATGGCATTTTTCCCTATAAATGTGCTACATCTCAGTTCTTGGCCATCATTCTTTACAACTGGGGTGTAGTCCGTACGCAACGTATGTGCTAACATAAATCAGACTTGATTTTTCTCATTGATTGATGTTCTCCGTCGACTTGACATATGAAACAATTACACAAGGAAGTGATTTTCAGTGTTGTTATTCTTGCGATGGCCACTGAAATTTATTGCAAAATTTGTGGAGCACCTTTCACCGAACATCAAATTATTTATTTTAAAAAAATTGTCACAGTAGAATGGCCATGGTCACTTATGCGTCATACTCGTGTGGCGAAGGTCTCGTGTTCGATTCCCGTCCCCAAAATGACCTCAAACTCATAATCGAGCACCTAGTCATTATTCAAGTAGTTTGGAACCTATTATAATCAGGAGTTCCGATCATCTTACTCCTTCCTGTTCAGCACCATTCAACGTTAAACTCTACCCTTACCTTTGCTTTAGAATGGGCTTATATACACACATGAATAATATGACTATTTTATAAAGAGAGAAAGTATTTGTCATATTTTGAGAGAAACTAGTACTCATCAAGCTCTTCCTTTACTTACTTGCGATATTTAAATATGTACTCACCTAGGCTAAATTGCTGCAATAGTGCTAGTGCTAATGACTCTGTATACTGGTAAGGAACACAATTTTTCAGGTGGTACCGTCCTTCTCTGGCCAAATTTTTACAACTTTAACATAATTACTGGCACTAAAGATAATTAACCAAAAGCAAAAATTTCTATGACTAAATGTTTTAGTTTGGGGGTCACTCTTATAAAATATTTTTGAAACATAATTACGTTTTTAAATACTATTACATTTCTTATTCTGAGTTAGGTCCTCTGAAGGCATAAATAATGTTTCTGTACAACATTGAACTCAAAGTCCTCACAAAATGCATTTTGTATGATAGTCCTCGCAACAACATATCCTTGCTACATAGGGTGTATTCTGGAGAAGTCCTTGGAGGGTTGTGAAATGTTTCTTTAGCAAAATGATCAAACAGTGAAGTCCACGTTGCACAAGCTGAGGTTTAAAGTCCTCTCAGCAACCCTTAAATACTAAACTAACACTGAACTCCAAATTCTAGCTAAATGCAGTTTGTACGATAGTCCTCACAACAATAGATCCTTGCAGCCCAGAGTGTATTCTGAACATGGCCTGTGAATATATTGAACTGTTTCTCTACCAAAATAAACACAAAATACTCAATTCCTATTTCCATGCAGTGGGGTTTGAAATGTTCTAAAAAACTGTCATCCACAACACTGACTTGCTTTATTTTCTTAATATCGCATGATTTAATTTAAAGGGTGGCAAATTTCAAATTTTTTTACGCTAACCCTAAAAAATAGAATAATTAAATCTGCAAGATGTTCAGTTTCTATAAGTTCTTGTAAAGTTTAATATACATTTTTGCAAGGGGGGTGGGAGATGGTGTGTGTGTGTGTGTGTGTATATATGAGGAATAATATGAAGCATTTTAATAACGAAAATATCCTAATGCTAGCATCACTAGAATTCTGCAACTGGTGTTTAATAATGTTTATGCACACAACTCAAGAAGTTCGTTGCAAAAAGGAACCACCAGAGGATGTGACATGCAAGCTGTCTTTTCACCAAGTTCTTCCAAAAAGATGACAAATTCCATTTTACTAAGAAAGGTGAAATATTTCCACGTGTTTTATAAAAGCTACGCTGTACACAATCTAATAATTCCTTTCATGCCAATTAAGACTTTTAAATGGTTTTGCAACTGTCATTATTATTAAAGTACTTGTACAATGAATGAAATACTTATAAATATAAAATCCACTGACTCTGTCCTTATTGTGAAAATTATTAAAGCATTTTTTACAAAATGTCCAAAATAAGTTATTTTAACGACAATCAGCTCATGTGGCAAAATAGCATGGAAAATTAATAATGTAACATCTACTTATCCAAATTATTCTAAAACACTACACTATGCATCTGTAAAATTAGGTGAAATAAAATTTTTCTGCACATTTTAGATAAAATAATTCCCTGATACTGTCAGCATTTTAGGAAGATTTGCTAGACACAGGTCCTCACAAAAACAGTGTTTACAGACTGATTGAAATTTCAAACTTTATCTTCTGATTGGTTGGAAGATAGGTCCTCATAAAACCGTGGGCGGTCACGTCAGTGTGTAAATGAGAAGTGTGTATCCAAGTCCTAGTTTTATATGCAGACGACCATTCTGATACACACAGTGTGTAAAGATATTCGACTAGAGCAATTCCTGGAGGATAATTGCTGCACTATGTTGGTGAAACTCCATGAACAGTACAAGGACTCCGTCAGAATTACTTCAAATTTTGCCAGTGAGCTGATAACATCGCCTAGACCTCAGAACCACGCAATTTCCTTCCGAGGTCCTCGCAACATCGTCAGCAATTCATACGTTTGTCCTAAAAAATTACCTTAAACACATACTATCTATATCTCTATTTATACTTATATCTATCTCAATATCCCCCTTTTTATCTATTTCTATGTATACCTATATCTCTATCTACATCTTTCTCTATCCATATCTATCTACACACATGTCTATATCTATCTTTATATATATTTCTCTCTCTGACCAAAGTTAACCTTACACTCAAATTTATGAAATAGACAAATAAAGAAATATGATTTCAGACCTGCCAACTTCAGAACATTTCTATCAGTAAGATGTTAAAAAAGGTCAACCAGATACAGGGGAATCCTGTTATAGCATTTCTCGAGTAGCCAATAGACTTACATTTGATGTATAAATTCTTGGTTTTAGGGTCATAATTTTATTATCAGCATAATAATTGAAAATGTTTATTATATAAAGAATTTGATTTACAGATTGCTTAGTATTTTCAAGCTTGACTCGCATTAGGTATGTGTTATGTCATTCTTAAAAAGTCATGCACATAATGCAAATTAGACATGAAAATATATCAAATTTCTTCTATAATCAAACATTTCCAATCATTTCTCTGAGATGAAAATTATGACCCGAAAATCAAAATTTTATACACTAGGTGTGAGCTTCACTACCCCCCCCCCCCCTTTTTTTTTCACGGTGAACTCTAGGCCTATGTAAGGCAGAAATTTATAATGTTGTAGAACGTACATAACTCTGTACAGGGTGGGGATGTTATAACAGGGTTCTATTCTAAAAGCACACCACTATTGAAACTACTGAACTTATCTTCAAACAAAGATTCAACTCCAACAAACTTACCAAAATTTTCAGCTGATGTTTTCACTTTGTATTTACAGCCTGCACTTACACGTATGTTAGTTTTTAGAAGCTTTCAATTAATTGATCAGTTTCTGCTTCTGGTTTCAGTTCACAAATTAATGTCACATGACACAGTTATGTAAAATACAATTGTACACAGTAAACAGTCTACTTAATCTTTATGTACTTTCACACCATCAATCAACTCTATTCACTTAATCATTATGTACTTTCACACCCGCCAAATTACTCTATTCCTTTTCACTCTGCAAAATTTTTGTTGTTGTTCGTATTGCGTTCTCCAAAAACTCCCCACTGTAACACTTTTTGTGGCATACTTGTGAAGAAGTGCTCTTCAGAAATTAAAAGTTTTGTAGGGTTTTGTTGCTCATCGAAGACCTAAACTTGAAACGGTGCTGGAAAATATCACCGTACGGACTTTAGTATTTTATTCCACCTAACCAGCTATCTGCCACCTGAGAATGCTCAGCTACCAGGGGTATGAAGACTTACCAGTATGATGGCCCCTTCGACGACGAGCGAGGTGCTGACTCGCAGCGTGACTACTCTGCTGAACTTCGGATTCAGTACTGTGCTGCGCCGCCAGCTGACTTACCCCTCCCCACACCACCTCACTGGCTCCCACCCTTTATTGCAGTTGGCCGCCGATAGGAAACTCTATGACGTGGCAGCATACGTCAAGAGATTTTAATTAACTGATTTTTGTACTTCCGGCAAAACCTCCATACTGTTCTTCCATGTTCCTCCACACTCTACAGCATTAAAGTTGGACTATACATGATAAGTGTTGATACCCAGACAAAACACACTGCACTGGACATGCGACAGGAAGAAACACACACCACATTCACATTTAAAATGTGGAAGGGGAAGAACAGGAAGGCATTTTTCTGCCATGTTTTAATAGAGATATTTTTTATTGTAATTACATGGCAAAACTAAAGTTTGGGCATTTATATGAAAGTTAAATAATATTACAATTTTTGGTAATGATTTTAATCATTATCAATCTTTACATTTATATGTAGTCCATTTTTGGGAAAAGTGGTAAATTGTAACGTATTTATACTCACATGCCCCGATTGGCACCCTTTGTATTCTTGGAGCCTATTTTCAGGCATAATTGTATTTAACCGGTCTTTATAAATTCTGTATACAATATTTTTGGGGCAATATATGAAAAAAGGAAAAGAATTTAGCCAAATACAGGAAATAAAACTATATTTGTGGTTTGTTCATTTCTCACAATTTTGGGGGTAAAAACTCTAAAGTATCAATGGGATTGGAAAAACCTTTGTTTTTAAACTCTGCTAAACATCTTTTTAACTCTGTTGAATATGTAGAGCTTGGTATGACAATTGGTTAGAGCTGTGGTCACTGCCACTAAGTTTGAGTTTCCTCCAGGTGCTCCTACTTACCCAACAAACTAAGTTCTGTTTCTTTTTACCACACTAAATATCCATTCATACTCAGCATTACTGTGAGGGACCAGGAGAATTGATAACATGACTTTGGATAGTCTGCAATATTTTAACGATTTGTCAGCATTTTTCATAATATCAACATTTGCTCACATGATGACAACTCTTTCTTCCTTGGAAATTAGAGCAGACATTTCTTCCATCTGCAATGCTGCAAACTGTTTTTGAACTTCATAAAGTGCTTCATTTCTAGACTCATTACCATAAACTGGCAAAATAATGGGAAACAATTCAATGAAATACCTTACATCACCAAACGAGGCACATCCAATGTTTTCTACTTGTGCAACCTGTGCTCTATGAAGAATTAATTCTTCAGAAGAAATTTGTGGACAATGTAATCACAAGCAAAAAGAAAAATTTCCTAACTGCTGAGAAAAATTGCATCTTTTCTTCATCTGGAAGTGTGCCAACGATCCTTTGTGTAGCACATCCCATAACTAGATCACAATTTTGGTTTTTGATTAGCCTCATCATGGTAGTTGACTTCTAGTAAATAAACATTCTTGATTGCAGCTGCTCCTACAAACCTGGAATACAAGTTTTTTAACAAATTCTTCAACAACTGTAACAAGATATGAATCTGTGGGCGTGCAGACTGCAACATCAAATTAACTTTGTCAAAGAGTGGAGTCACATTTAGCACAAACAAGCAAAATAACTTGTTTAGTAAAGAAGAAAGAAATATAAACAACTTCTCTTCTCGACAGAAGTTGGCGTTTTTCTTCAATGAGATATGGCTTTTGTCTGTTGCTAGTTTCTGATTCTTTTCAAATGTGGCTACATCACCATCTGTTTTCCTTTGGATGTCTTTTCGGTGTTCTTGCTATTGTTGCAGCTGGGATTTTTCTTCTGAATTTTGTACGTGGATAATGAATTCTGGTGTTTCGACACAGTCACTTCTTTCTGAAAAACTTAGGAGTGGTTCCCATTGTTCTACAACTTGTGTCAAGCTTATACCTAAAGACAACCACTTAGCACACACATACTTGAGGATTTTTCTTGCTTCCTTGTCATGAAGTCCTTGGATCTTTTGCAGCCTGTCTTTTCTTTTGGCTCTTTTGTCCAAGTAACAATATTTACCTATGACAATCTCATCAAGTTTGACAGGCATACTGGACGATGCTTTCTCAGCAGCCAAGTTAACTAGGTGACATAGACAACCTATTGAAATTAAATTTCCTTGTTTTTCTTTCAACAAGGCCACAACACCATTTTTTGCACCTACCATTACAGCAGCATTGTCAGAACAGAATGCTATGCGATGTTAAAATGGCACATTACAGCGTTCAAGTTCTTCGAGCAGAAGTTCTCCAATATTTCTTCCAGTGCAATCACCTTGCAAGGATGGAATTGAAAGCAGAGTGTTCACTATTGCCTGGGTCCCCTAATCAATGTAAGTTACAACAATAGGATACAATTTCAAGCCTGAATCATTACTACCATCTGTAGGAAGACAAAACAGATCATTTTGCAAACTTGCCATGATATAAAACTTTGCATCTGAAGCCATTTCATCTACTATGGCAGACGTCTTTGTTCGACCACTGTTGTATCGTCTTGATATTTCAGATTTAGGAAACATTTTCCTTAATAGTGGGCCAGCATGATCTCATACATTTACAGAAAAGTTATGTTCTACCAAAAATCCTGTAAATAAACATTCCGCCCAAATAACATCATTCTCAGCACTACTTTGTTGACCAAATAAACTACTATTAGATATGTTGTTTTTTTCCCACCATGAGAAATTTTTATGTCGCAACGGCAAACGCAACAAAACACAAATTTTTCACCTTTGTCAGATTTAACAAAACAGAATACCCTGGTCGAAACACTTGTACATACTGTTTCTTCTTGCCAGATATTTTACATGGTCTGCAGCACTACCAAAAATTAAGAAATGCTTACTTGAGGCACGCAGGAAATGCAGCCGTAGTCATCAATAATTACATGTTTCACACAAAGACAAATACACCCCAAAATGCACGCACCAACATAAGACCAATGTCTCCGTAGCAATACATTTTCACAATTGACATATCTCAAAATTATTTCACTTTAACATCACACATACTGAATTTCTTGAATGAACTTGTTTATAATAAAAGGCCCCACTATAAGAACCACACCAAACACCACAACGTAGATAACCAATTACCAATATGATGTACCTAAAAAAAAAGTACCCACAGTTCCACACACATACGAAAATCAAGTTATTAATGGTTATAATTATGGTACTTAACCAAAAATATAGTACGTTGTAGCGAAACTTACCACTGCCATCACTCTGATAAGGAAAACTGCATTGTCGATAAATTTGGTATGCATTGCTGATAAATATGGCACATGTAACAATTTTTTCACCATCGTGCCACTTAAGCACAAGTATGTGACTGTGACGGCAAAATTAAAGAGAGTAAAAATTGGCACTCCTCTCATAATATCGTAAGACGTACACGAAACCGTAAAACTAATGGGAGAACCGTAAAAGTTGGCAGGTCTGTTATTTACACACTACAATAGTGTTGAAAGTGCGGCTTTTTCAGACTGCGTGCATTTGAATAACAAAGTAATGGTTTTCAAGTACATTATTTACAAAACACCCAAACTTACTATTTGTAAAATTCATAACCACTTGAACACGTTTTTCTATGGAAATCCTTGCAAGTTTACTTCACTAAAATCAAATTTGTTCAGCACTAGCATGAAATAATTAAATAGCGGAACGACCAGTTTTACGAAACGGTAAACACATGCAGACAAATATTACATTTAATTCAAGATAACACCCTACAACGGTACCTACAACCAACTATGCTTAAAGAAATAAAATAAAAAATACTGATAAAATATTCCGACAACACCAAAAATATACTCATATAAACACAATGAGAAAAAGGCACTCCCACAACTGCATTAACCGTGCTGGCAACGTTGTGTGTCTGTCATTTTGCTCGAGTGTTGCAGTTGCCATGATATTTATTGCTCGTGATACAAAATTTATCATGCTGGTCACAGAGAATACAGAAATTGTCAACTAGCATGCACGCTTCTGGTAGGAGTACAATATTTACCATACGGCAGTCAATATACTGTACTGTAAATATGAACAAAAAAAAAGCATGCCTTTAATTCCATAACTGGACGTTAAAATCAGTAATAACTACGGAAAATCCATAATAATTGGAAGTGCTGCAATTTAAACAAAGTAAACAAGAAATGGAAAAATTTAAATTCGTAAGAAAATTTACACAATTCGTAAAATCATACAAACTGCAAAAATTTGGACAACATTAGTAAAATAGTACAAGTTGGCAGCTATGCATGTTGCGTTCGAAGCCCGTTACTAGACAGTTTGTGGACTCCAATTAATTTGAAAACTCAGTTTGCTGTTCAGCTGGCCAAAAATGAATAGTTATAATTATCATTGCATACTATATTTGTACATGACATTTGTGGAATAAAAAATCTGGTAAAATAATATCAACGTAACAAACAATCTGCATTTAATTTTATAACAATTTATAGTGATTGTGAAACTAAATGAGTGAGGTAGCTTTGACCCTCCCCAGTCACCTCACGCTGGGGATTTCAAGGAGTTGTATTATACCATAATCTAAAAGGGTTTGTCACATCAAGAAATAACATGCAAAAGGTTTACAGTTTTTACAAGAAACTTCATTTCCTCCTCATCAAGTATCTCAAAATAGCCTTCTTCCATCTTGTAGCCTATTTAGTTCCCATATCCATTATATATACACACACATGCATGCACATACCACCACACACACACGCACGAGGTTATTCAAAAGAACATATCTAAAAAATTTTGTTTCTAACAAACTATAAAAGATAGAACACAAACCACACTTCACTGGATAGACTAAGGTTCCAAGTTTTAGGGTCCTTGTATGCACTAAACATGAGCACAATCTGTTGCACAAAAAACATCAAAACGGTAGTCCATTTCTTGCCACACTGGTCCCTTGTGTGGGACCTAACAGCTTCAACAATTCAATATCACAAACCTTAAAGAGAAACACCCATAGGTAGTACAAACACATATTCTTTTACACTGCTCAACACAATTAAAGGAACAAGATTTAGAACACACATATTGTTACAGGAGTTGTGTACACATGTGATATACGAGATGTAAACTATTCAAACCTTTACCTAACAGTAGTACATATATTGTTTATGTCTCAATGTATACATAGATGCTGCAAGCAGACATTAAATACTATATCCTAACGAGTACAATTTCCTCTGTGTACCTGGCAGCAGTATTTCCGCATAAGCTCACCACACAATTTGTTTGGCCGTCTATAGTGATGCCACACCACATCATGACAGACCCAATGATAAACATTTCCCGTTTCTGGACTGCTGCACCTGATTAAGGCTCTCCCCAGCAACAATACACCCGCAGATGTCCATCACACTGCGTTCGGCGAAAGGGCGATTCATCTTTGAACAGCATGTAGCCCCATTGCCAGAGTTGCCAGTTCCGATGTGCCTGTGCAAATCTCAGTCGATCTGTCTCATCACGGACGTGTTAATTGCAGGCCTTTATGAAGCCTACATGACCTTAAGACTGCTTCTCTAATGGTAGATGGTTTTGGTCACTGGCAATTGCACCAGCTGCCCTAAGATCATCTGTCGTCCTGATCAGTAGCACTGCTTCACCAAAAGTGCACAGTTGACAACGTAATCGGTTGTCTCAGGCCTACAGTTTCCTCTTTCTACCCTGGCCTGGTATCCTAGTGTATATTCCTGTTTCCCTGACTAAATTCTACACCCTACGAACTAATTTCGCCACATTTCTGCAGCTACTGCAAGAACAATCCATCCTTCCTGCAACAGTGTGATTGCAAGAACAGTTTCTGCTTCCATCAGGTACCGCATTTAGCCTGGAAATGAGATTCTCACTTACAGATACTAGATGTTGGTGTAAGACTATGCACCTCATTGATCTCTTAGTTTAGTATTTGACTTAACATAATACATTTCACAAATTTCACCATCTGTTTGTTTTTGCACAGTGCGTCGGAAAAAGACCAAACAACAGTCATAGTATAAATATTACATGGTTACATGCTACAGTTAACCAAAATCATGCCCTTTGATTTCTTGAGCAGTGTATGTACCCATAGATAAAAATCACAGGGGTAAGATCTAGTGACCTGGGAAGGTGTCGTTCAGATAATGCCGGACCTCCAAATGGAAGTGAGGTGGGGCACCATATTGCATGAAAATGAAATCATTTGAATCTTCTTGAATTTGGGGAAACAACCACTTTTGTACCATGTCCAGATACACAATAGTAGTCACAGTTTTGTATGCAAAAAAGAAAGGTCCATAAACTTTGCTTACAGAAATGGCACAAAAAACATTCCCCTTCCGCGAGTCTCTCTCATTTTCAACAACAACGCAAGGATTTTCACTCCCCCCAAATCTCACATTAGGCGATCAATTTTACCAGAAAGATGAAATGCCAATTCATCCACAAAAAAAAAAAAAATTAGTTCTGAAAAATTATCCTTCTCCAAATCCTGCAGAATTGCAGTGCAAAATTTGAACCCTATGTCGTGATCACCAGGATGCAATGCCTGCAATAACCGCAATTAGGGCTGGCCCGATACCAGTTTTTATACTGATACAAATATTTTCCACCGATATTCCAATAACACTGAATTCAAACATAAAATTAGACTCCTAGTTAAATAGTATAGTATGTGAATAATAAACTGGTCAGTCAAAAAGCTTATTCAGATAATTTTTACCCAACGATCTATTGTACTAAATAAAAAATTAAAAATATAAAAAACTGTTAACGTAATAAATTATGTCTCATTATATTGATTGTATAGTTGTCAGTACATCGAAGAACGTTAGACCTACATGTATAGAGCATATAACAGAACAGTAAAACTAAGCCATAAATTTTAATTACTCAGCTATCCCTAATATTTAAATTAGGCTTACATTTAAATACTTTTATGTGCTCAAACAGTCTTTAAAATTGGATAGTTATTTTTCAGAAACAGCAAAATTCTCATTTTTTATGCTTTCAAAGAAGACCATCTCTTATTAACAAGAAAGCTACAAGTGCTTAATAATCCTTCTGACTAAGTACTAAAAGCTGGTATACACAAATATTTTTTAACCAACTTCTTAATATGACCCTGCAAAACTAGTACCTAGTGGCCTGACGCATATTGATCATGAACTACTTCATTAGAATAACTGATTTTATTTCCATATCTATGTGGATCACGAAAAATATTATGAATTGATACTAACACTGTAACTTCTTTATAGCAATTAAGTAGTCAAAACAAAATATTGAAAAATTTATTGCTAAAATCAATGTGTGGCCTTGTTTATGTATGGGTATACAAAGTTTGACTGTCATACTGTGCCACTAAAATTTGACCTGAGTCCAAACTTACTGGTCTACGCTTCCGTTTACTGCATCACAGCACAACTGCCGAGCACCGTGCTGACAACAAGAACAGCAGAAGTAGTCATTGGCTGCAGTATCTCAACGTGTTTGGGAATGCACCCGCTTCGCCCAACACAGCGCGTCAGCAGACTGTCCTACTTTGATCGAATCATATGGGCGACACACCAGGACAACTCCATGGTTCAAATCCCTGACCAGGACACATGCTCACACTCAGCGCTGTGCCATCAGGACGTAGCACGCGTGAAGACATCGTCAAGCTTCATAGAGCCCCTGATCAGGGTGCCGACAAACAGCCAACTCATTTGTGTCACGACGAGTGTTTCACAAGTGTTAATGTTTCCAAAATCAGACAAAAACCCTTCCCGGTGTAAATAAAGGGCAACAACGAGCCAATGACAATATAAAACATAATTCAGAAATTACGTTTAAGTTCAGTGTTTTTAATTTCCGCCTTCGAAAGCGAGCTTCCCCCACACCAATATAAATCTAGCCCCCACAGGCATGACCCGACTTGGGGATGTCAATTTATATATATTATTAATTCTAAACAGTGTACACGTTTCTTTTATAGTCATCAGAAAATTTACGGGCACTTATAAACTTACCTTCAGCACCAAAGTCCATAAACTTGACAAAGTGAAAATTCATTGCTGCGTATATTCGAGTACCTGGTTTCCTATAGGGTACATGTGTATTTTTATTAGGAATACTGTATAATCATAATTAGTTACTGGAGCTTTCCCATATGTATATTGTACTCAATCAAGAGCCTATACCTAAATTTCAATTTCTTTTACGCTCACACATTTCTGGTTTCCGGTTTCTTCACGGCAAGTGGCTGGAAAGACGCTGGTGGACATTTAGTCTGAAGCGGGCATCCAACGGAGCAGCACACACATCTTGCATCTCCAGGGCAATTCAATATCATCTATATAAATCGCAACAGACAACAGATTGAACTTTATTTTAATCAACTGGTAACTTTTGTAAGTTAACTTCACCGCCCAGTAGCATGCCACTGCAGACTACTGCCACAGAATTTTATTTTACCATAATAAACGAGCACATGCTCATTTCTCCAAATCAGCTCCCGACTGGATTTGTGTGTCAGACCTGTTTAACGACATGAGCTGTCACAGGATTTATAATTGTTGAAACACAAATAAAAAACTACAGCCCAAAATTCTATGTTCTCAATTACAGGCCTTGCCTCTTACAGGCAATTCAGGAGCTGGACACTCAAACCAGCCATTTCAAGTTTTTAAGTGTTCAGCGTTTAATTGGTGTGTGGAGTGGCCTCACAACTCCACATTTAGGGAAATTAAAACCAACATAACTGTCCACCTCTCAACGGGCCTCTGCGGCAGTACTGGACTGATCACGACTGCCCACAGCTAGTAGCCAGACAAACCGTTTAATAACCCATCAAGAGAGACATAGAGGATCGGGAGAGCAGCCTAGCCACCTGGGTGACTAGGCCAAGGCCCACAACAGCAGAGCAGCTGGTAAGAAATTCTGCAAGATGTCTTTGGTGAGTGTTTCCCGCCAAAACTACGACATCAATATCACTCTCCAACCCCAACCTCATGTAAAATTGTGCAAACGTAATTTAACTTATGCAATAAACAGTCACTTTGCCTAAAATTAAAACTTGCCCCCAGGCAGCCACCTAATTGCAAGTCTTTGTCGCTGTCTATTGTTATTACTATTATTACTACGAGTAACCACATTTACCATATTTTAGGTACCACAATATGGCGACTGTTAAAAACCATCTTCAAATACATCATAGCATACCATCTCCTGTTTATTCCATACTCCATGGTTGCAGGATTTTTAGATGTTCGCTAAGTGCATGTGCACATCTCTGCTCATTGATCTTGGCTTTCAATTATATCCTTGAACAAGTAAGTTTATGAATGTGATTTACACAACAAAATTGGAAAAGTGGCTAAAATTATTTGTGGGTGTACTAGGCAGAATTTAGATAAAATACCATAATTTTGCAGGTATTAAAAATTTTGTTGACTATTGCTTTTACTTTTTCCCTGGGGTAAGGAAGATAAAGGAAATAAATGTGTTATTTGATTTTCAGTTTAATTATTTGGAGAAAAATGGTCACTATTTTCATTATTACGCCCACGAAAACTACGTTCAACCAACATTTATTAAATTTTCCTACAATATAAGCAGAATTGGACACACGTATCATATTTTCATTTTGTCTATACCCAAAATATCTGTGGTATCTGCAGATGCCAATAAATATTAGACCAGCCCTAAATACAATTTATATTGCTGCATATACAGATTCATTTAAGAACACGTTATACTGTTGTCTGAGGAATTCCAAGATTGATGCTTGCCCTTTTGTGGATTTCCCAGGGCTCTGTTTGAATGCGGATCTGGTACGTCAATATTTTCATCTGAAATGCAAGGACAACCAGTACTTTTCCTTTGCATATGCAACCATCTACAAACGTTTATGCCACTTTTAAATCTGTTCATGATGAGGCAGGTCTCTGTTAAACTCACGACAGAATTCACATTGCACTTGAACAATGGATCCATTCTTCGCAAACAGAAGCACACAAAATGGCTTCTCCTGTGGTAGTGCCATTTTCTTGTAAACAAAAAACAGCATACTTGTAGACATTGAATTGAACTAATAGGTATGCTACGAAAACTTTGAACTTTTCTTTATGCAGTGATGTGTAAGATATGTTTCTATCTTTTATAGTTTGTTAGGATTAAACATTTGAAATAAGTCTTTCTCTTTGATTAACCTGGTACTTTAAAATTGCTTCTGTTACACTTGGGTTGAAGAAACACACATCTAACACTCGTTAGTTAGCATGGACTTCCTTTTTTGATGATGGGTTAAAATCTCACCAGAAAATACATTTTCCCATAAATAAGAAGAAATAATGAATTGACAAGTTTGAGTAACTTTGTTTCTAAAAAGAAAGTTAATGAAACTAACACTTATCCTAGCGAGTTACCAGCAATACTGTAACTTTCACACAAGTGAGAACTGAACTGAAACTTGTAACACATACATGTGAGTACATGTGAAAGAAACACATTTTGGAAACCACTGAAGAAAATATAAGGTAGAAAAGTTTGTAGTATTGACTATACATAGTAAGTTTTATAATAAAATTATAAATGTACGGAGTTAAAATTGTTTAATTTTTAATCTTCCGTTTACTTTAACAACTGGAAGGATAGGCTTATTTTATTAAAAGCGCTGGTAATAATTCAGACATATATATTACAGTGAAACCTCGCTGTTGAGATCCCATTTATGTTGATTTCCCATATCAGTCTATTTTTTTGGACGGTCCCAATAAATATCCTATGTAAACATTATTTTTAAAAAAACCTGCATGCTACGAACCTTAAATCACTAATTTACTCGGATCCATCGATCAGATATTATGCCCAAAAACCAAAATATATTCGGAACAATTGTTTACACAAGAAAAGTGTCGAAAGTACTATACACAAAAAAACTTATTTAAAGAGGTCTAAATGCACTTTCAATATGCAAAAATAACTCATGCTTTATAACTCTATTTTTTTTACTACTCTGCCAATATAAACAACGGTACACGCCAATGAATGATAGCCAGCAGTACGTCCACATAAATCACATTTTCCCCACTGGTTCTAAACCTTTTATAAATGTTTTAATGTATACATGCGTAACTGTGAAAAATGTCCATCAAATAATTAATAGTAACATGACACCAAACTCCCTAATGACTACAGCAGTTGTTAGCTTTCTACAGATTTTGCACATGACAAAATATGTATTATGTGTGCTAGTGCCGGCAAGTAAAGTGAACAGCCAGAGTATTGGATCAGCTTAAGGAGTGCTGTTCAGGTTTCACAAGATGGCCGTTATAATACTGGGGCACTGACATTTAGTTAGAACAGTGACACTGGATCAATACGAGCGTGAGCAGATGATTGGTTAAACAAACATGGTACAGTATGCAGCAGGCAGTAGGTTTCACAAGAAGACCGTTACAATAGGGGCACTGGCATTTAATTATAACAGCGTCAGTGAATCAATAAGAGCATGAGCAGATGATAAGTTGAACATACATGGAACATTCTGCTGTGTGCTGTTCAGGTTTCGTCAAAAACTTCCTTGGACCCTGTGCAGCGTGTGGCTCAGGTTTCGTTATCACTAAAAGTTTATCAATTGCTGTTTATGTGTGCACACCCAGCGACAGTGTAGACAATGCATGTTTATTACCATAATTATTAAAGCTTTGATTAATCAATCTGAGCTTCACATACACTTTTGGATGAAATCCAACTTCGTCTTACATAAAAGGCGAATTTCTAATTAAACTTAAAAATCATATAAAATTCCATTCTTCCATTTGGAGGCGAAAAACACTTAGAATTATATACAATTTCAAATTAATCGACTTCGAATTAATGAGGTTTTACTTACTTTATTACTTTAAAGTTAAAATTTTTTAGCACATTTATATTTTTAATCATTTTTTTAAACAATACTTGTATTGAATTATTGAGATATGTTTTTCATCCATGGACATATGTTTTTTCTTCCAGTATTTCAGATATGCCCACTGTTAATTAAAGACAATCAACTCATTATACCTAAGGATGAAAATAAGGTTTTTTTAAGTAAGGTTTTACTTTTTGAGTTTTTTTTTCAGTAGGTCCTATGAAAAACGAATAATAGAGGTTTCACTGCAATTAAAATTTTCCTCAAAGTTCTTGAATATTGAGGAGGTCCTCACTCTATACTTTATGCAAATATTGGCACGTGCATGTCTGTATGCACATATGTATGTACATGCACGTGTGTGTGCATGTATGGAGGAACAATGATGAACATTTTGGTGAAGCCTTTACTGTGAGTGCCACTAACATTTTGGAGGATCTGCTATGTTATGTGCTGGGATCAGAATCTCCCATGTTATGGGCTGGAATCACAGCATCCAAGGCACTATGAATTACCACACTGACCAGAATATTAAACTCCAGCCCACAGTTCCTGGTTCAGCAAAGTAGGTTGCAGAAAGATTCACACTACAGGATAATAATGCTCCCTTACCATACCTTCACTAAGAACCAGTACTCCGACGAACGACTGGACTTGCAATGATGTTCTCTTGATTATATTTTCTTGAAAAATGCACAGGCATTTCTGAAGAAAGTTATCAGCAACTATATGAACATTACACCACCAGAAATGCCCACAAAATGATATGTACTGCCAATGATGAGTGGGACAACTTGCCATAAGAGAACCTTCATAATCTACCGAGGAGTATGCCTCACTATGTTCAAGTGGGTCTCCAGGTACCAACCTGCATTTCCCATTACTCAAACCTGTTATCGAACTCTCAAAATTTATCTTATACGATGTCTTGTGGTTTTTTTTTTTTCAACACAACTACTGTCTGTTCCATCAAAAATGATGCAATATTGAAATACACCAATTTTTGACCAGTGTAATATTTTCAAGGCATGAAACAAGGTGTATGAATAATTAGTAAAAATGCAGATTGGATGTCATTGCGTAATTCAACTGCCAGAACAGTCAAAATTTTCCAACCTCCAGAAATGTACATATATCAAATACGTTTTCTAAGCAGTTTATTCAAAACTGATTTGTTTTTCTTTTTCAAAACATTACAAGAGATGATTATTTCTAATAAATATAGAAAATGTACTCACTGCAAGAGGGAGACGATCATTTTGCTGGTACACAGCATGAAAGAATATATACACTATTCCAATAAATATACAATATAAAAATGACAAAACACCCGTAGCGACAAAAAACTGTGCATCTGAAGAAAAATCGCCAACCAGATGAAATGGCTCATGACAAACTTCCTGCATAACAGTGTCCAACCTGTAACAAAAATTTTTACTAATATACTTGTACATACTTTGCAGGCTGCAAAATTATCTAATGATCACACATGTTACTGGTTATGTACTTGACTAAAACACACTATGCTAGTCAGCAGAAAAAATATTTTCTGTTACAACATACAGAAATTGCCATTAATTTGTAATCGGCTGTTATGTAAAATGAGTTTGGTAGGCCTGGTATGCAAAATGAAATGAAACATCCACAAAGCAGTGCTGTAAAGTAAATTTAATGTTCGCCACCCAAAAACATTAGAATCGCATGAAATGCTTCCAATGGAGAGACCTCTTAAATACATACCATGTAGATACAGTACAGACCATTCATGAAAAAAAAATGCATTTATAGAAGTCCTGTTTTATTTATATTTTTAGCCAATTTGTATTTTTCTACACTTGTAAATAGAAATATCGCCACACGCTTCACTTTATAAACATTTCACTGATCAGAAAATAATAGGTTACTGTATTTATCCCATAAATAAACAAGTGATAAATGTGATTAGTTGAACTATAAACTCCTGATACCATAGAATAGGAACAACATTTTTCAAAACTGTTTAATGTACTGCCATATTTTTTAATTATAAGATATTAAATTATAAAAATAATATATAGGCTCAGCAAAAAAATTTAATTTCTTATATTTTAACAAAAAATATATGGCAGTACATTAAACCTTTTCGAAAAATTTTGACCCTCTCCACCTATGTCATTAACCCCATGCTGTGGTAATAAATGCCTGTATGACTGCAACACAATATCACCACAATAATAAACATTCAACCAGAGTTACATTAGTGGTGTATAAAAAACATTTCCCAAAATTCAAAAGATGTAAGATAACTTTAGTGACGGTATATTGCAAGAATATGTCTCAATTTATAAATGTATATAAAACACACTCACTATATAAAACACACTCACTATATATATATATATATATATATATATATATATATATATATATATATATATATATATATATATATATATATATATATATATATATATATATATATATATATATATATATAAAATCACAACAGTTACTTGCTTTTTAAAATATGCCTAATGTATGTTATATACAGTTATTGGTATTAAAAATCATTTTATTTACAAATTTGCATGTTTTTAAAGTAGAAACAAACATGGTACTGATTTTGTCATTTTGAATTTTTGCTAACATATGCTAGATACAAAATACCAAATGCGTCACCATCTTTCTATACAAAATCGGGTCATGTGATCATTTCGTCAACAAAATCTACCAATTCGGACACGGTCTCAAATTATTATAATATAACCTGTCAAGTTTTAACCTTACCGAAAGAAAACACAATAAATATGTAGTTAGAACCAATTTGAATATTAAACACGCTTGAGACGTAAATATTTTTGGTGAAGTTAGTTTTCCATACAATAAACGTGTTATTTTTACACTGCAAAACAGATCTGAAATAATGGTTTCTACGACACATACATTTAAAACATTTTAATAACCATTTCAAAATACGTTATTTACAATACACACTGACTTACTGTTTGTAATTCTTACATGTTTCTCTGCCATTGATACAAATTAATTAGCTGAATCATTAAATAAATACAACATTTCACCGGCTTTCCGAAACTAGTCAACTCAACTGCAGAACGAAAACATTACTGTTGCTTCATGACAATTGGGAAAATGGCGGATCAATGCATTCATGTGTCAATAATATAACATTTCACGAATTGAACAAATGTATCAATATGCACAATGCGATACTCGATACTTTTGATACGTCCCAAAATTGAGGTATTGAGAATCGAATGTCCTGTCTATTAGTAAATATTCACTCTAAAATTTTTTCCAGTATCGCAATTCGGAAAAAATCTAGCTGTTTTGGTAATATCGTAAAAAGGGTATGATATCCGTACATTTTACAGAAAAATCATAAAAGTTGGCAAGTCTGAACTTGTAGTGAAAGGGTTGTGAGTTCGTGCCCGGACCCTCCGCTGCAGATTTGTAGTTCACTTGTGGCACTGGGAATTTGTCAGTAAGTCTGTCTAACTTGAACTTCGCCACTTTCAGCAGCAAAATAAATGTAAAAAAAGGCAATATAATGGTCTTAAAATTATTGGTAGAGGGTGTGCGAGTTCAATCCCCACCCCGTGCCAAATATTTTTACTTACTTAAATGACAGTGAATTGTGCAATATTAATAGTATACTTTGGTACATATGTTTATTTCTCGTAATGATTTGGCTAAATTCAATATGAAACAGTTGGCCTTACTTATCCAATCAGTGAAATTGTTTCACATCACTAGTTCAATCAGTGAAATTTTTACACTGATTCTTAGTGGAGCCATTTTCACTGATTGTAGTAGTTTCATTTCACTGCAAATGAGTGGTTTTACACTGACTTTGAATTTAGAGTGTGAATTTTCCTCTTTCCACATTAACATTCACCTCAAAAAATAATACTGACAAACACGCAAATATTTTTAATACTGTAGGATTCCTTCTTTGTTGCCTTACGAAGTAAAGCATGGACACAAATGCATGAGCATGGTGGCTGTTAAAGGCAAAATTTAAATAGTTTACTCATGTTTTAACATATAGCATAATTGATTACTGTACACGATGCATGTACCGTGTATACCTTATTTCTTGTTTAATACCTTTTACAAACATAGAAAGCTATTAGAAACCTACATAAATGCATCCACCCTATTATTCTGATAATTGATTATATAAACTCTATAAAATCACCTTAAGATTTGACCGTAACTTCTCCCGTGCTGCCTGTCAGCTTTGAGGCCATGTTAAAATTAGTTTAGGTTTAGTTTATTATAATTAACAATTTAAATTGTGTAAGGTTTCAACTGTAATACCATGACAGTAAGGTATTTGATTGTTGATTGTTTTGTTGCGGATAACTCTCATGCGACTGGTTTAATTTGGAACTTATAAATTCTCATTTTAAATGTTAGTTAACTGTTTTTTCTTGCTAGTAAATAAGAAACAGAAACAATTTTTATGTAAGTATTAATTAAGATTTAGAGAGACAAGTGTAAAGGTGATTTAGTTTCGGTTACTTAAGATGACCACACATTTTTATGTATGCAAAAAGGAAGTGTAAAACAGAGGTAATTTGTACAAAAACCCTTTGAAGACAAAACTACGCCAATGTTAAGAATGAGTGTTTCTCCTCTACCAATACATATTTTTTTTAACATATGTATGTACATATGTATTTGTTAAGTGATCTGGCCGGATGCTTCACTCTTTATTGTATTTACAAGAATTTTGGTTGAAAGTAAAAAATAATAATAATCTATCAAAAAATTCTGTTTCAAATTCTGGCGAACTGAATGTCTGAAATGCGTTAATATAATTATAATAATTAAAGGTTTTTCTTGTTTCAAACTTAAGGCCCATCGCCTTCTCTTACACATAAAGAAATTTCAACTAAATAGGTTTACTAAATGTACAATATTAGTTCAGAACATAAATCTATGTTCGCACAATTAACTTTAAATCAAATACATAAACTGGAATATAAAACACATAATTTATCAATATTCCAACTAATTTAATATAATTGAACAATTTGGAAAATAATTTATAATATCATTAAGTGCATATTAAAAAATCAGTGACAGCAAACATTTCTCCATTTAAAAAAAAATTGAATGATTTTGGAGTTTACATTAAAACACTAACATACAATCAGAAACAAACAAACAAACATAAGCATATCTACAAATAACAAATAAATAATTATGGGGGGATCACTAGTGTCGCCTAAACACAGTCTGAGAGAGAAAAAGAGAGGACAAAGATATGATGTAAATAAAAAAACAATATCAGTCCACTTTAAATTATGATTTTTTTTTCTGCAAGCCACACGCTACACTAATTTTACAGTTTTATATAGTGTGATCAGTCAATTTTGACATATTATAAATTTGGAAATTTAAGTTGCACGTCTCGCTCGTGAGGTAATCAATTCCAGAGTTTAGTGGCTGTAACAGTGTAAGATGACAGGATAGTGAGGACATTCTGTAAGAAAACATTTCTTTAGTGCGGAGGCCCTATGAAACTTGCATAGTTTTTTATATCAAACAATGAGAGGTTATGCCTGTATTTGATGATGTGGTCTTTATGTTTAAGATTTAAAATAAATCATATGCAATTGTTTGTATACGTTGCAGTTTCCCAGTAATATCTTAACAAAAACCACTAAAAACTGTGTCAGCATAGTTAAATACAGAAATTATTAATAACTCAGTTAAGGTCTTTATTAAAACTGCAGGCAGAAAAAGGTTATGCCTATTTAATGAATGCATAATTGTGATTGTTTACCTAGAAAGGTGACATGTTCTCTCAATTTTAATGTTTAGTTAATAACACCCAGTTTTTTTTACAGATTTCAATAAACGAATAGGTATGTCATTAAGTAAAATATATGATGCGCTAATGATGTTTAATGACTTGAGTAATTGGCTGGATCCAAACATGTTACTCTGTGTATTCTTAGGGTTGAATTTCAGTCCGTGTTTCATTGACCACTCAAAGATGTTTGATAGCTCAAGATTAAATATGTCTATTTTTCAACTTATATTTCCAGAATACGCTAGTAGGTAAATTTGGAAATTGTCTGCGTGCAAGTGATATTTACAGTGCTTTATTTGCTGAGGGAGGTCATTAATAAACACAGAGAACAGCAAGGACTCCAGTATAGAGCCCTGGGGAAATCCTGTTTCAACTGCACACCACTCGGACTACTTTTCCCCACAAATGACTTGTGATGCCTGAGCAGTCTAGAGATGAGCACAAACACTCAATAAGAAATAATCTAAGTCAAGTTACCACAGTTAATAAAATCAAGCACTGAAACGGTTATACTTTAAATTGTACATCTACTTACTTGGCGTAATAAAAGAAATTAACTTGGTACACGAGGTAATAAAGAAAAAAGCAAACTCAAACAGAAGCAACATCATAATATAGCCACGGTGATGGAGAGTGGAGTCTCAGCGCAGCTCAGGTGAGTCGTCCCAGGTGGTGATGTGCAGTCTCTGGTGTCATCTGCTAAAGTCCGGTGTCCTCAGGCCGTGTGTGGCATAATAAAGCAACATGAGTGTAGTGGGGAGAAGTCTCCCTCCACCAAGAAGTTGCGCATGAGCAGTCTCCCACCAATGAGAAGTCAAGACAAGAAGAGTCTCCCACCAATGAGAAGTCAAGACGAGAAGAGTCGCCAACCAATGAGAGCACAAGGTTAGAGTGTCAGTCAATGAATTGGAACTTTGCACATGGCCCCAAAGTGTAGTATCGAAATCATGTGATGGAAAAATGTGTGATACAGCGCGTGATTCCAGGCGTTATAGGACTAAAATATAGTGAAAAACAGAATATGTTTCCCATTGAAAGTGGTTAGCAATCGCAGTCATGTGGTGCTGAAACCACGGCAGGCAGCATTAGAGCGGATACAGCTTCCTGTGCAGGCACCACAGAACCTGATAAGTTGCGAAAATAATTCATTAAAATGGTCTCTCTCTGAACTGGAAAACTGGTGAAGTGCCCACGGCACTACATCACTCCCTCTTTTAGAAATGTTTTGTTCGGGCTGAAAAAAAATTAGAAAGATACTGAGACTATATGTGAGTCGGTCATCAAAGTGAAGCTGGTTGAAGTATAGAGTCTGGGAGTGCAACTGCTCTATCAGAAACAACAGGATGTAGACTCACCAGCAACAGATACTCAGGTTTCCGGTCGACCAACTAGCAGCCATCGGAGTAGCAGCAATTTTAACACAGGAGTCTTCTTTCTTGAAGCTTTATGAAATTGCTCCCATCCTCGTGGTCAAATGAATCATAAAAGTTAATAAAAGGGAATGAGTTAATTCCTATTACATCAAATAACTTCAAAATTAACTGAACCCAAAATAGGGAGTACCATGTCATCTTCCTCATTCTTTTACGTTCGCCTTTGTAATTTTTCAACGTGCAACTGAAACAAATCACATATACAATATACATATTGGACGAAAACTATATATCAATACTTTTACAAATATTTGTTACAATTCTGTCTTGCATACCAAAATTATTACTTTTTGTTTAATAGTTCTATCATAATTTTATTATTGTGAAATATATACACATTCATAACACAATGTATCTTGTGCTCATTGATCAAAATTAAATGTCTCTTGTTTTCATTCATCAAGCTTAAAATGTTTTCATACTTGAGTTAAGTTATCTTCATATTAGAAGAAAATAAATATCAATCATTACATTACAAACAAACAAATGAATACACATATTGGGACATTTTATGTTTGTTGCTCTCTGGAATATCGGATTCCTAGAGTAATATCACTTGCTGTGGCATTAAATTTTAAAAATTACATGCACTATACTATGCTTTTCACTTTAATTTTTGCCTTTGGGCATCAACACTCAATCACTTCAACGTATTATGGAATTCTTAAAGCAAGTAGTGTCGGTCATCCTCAATGTCGGCTGCAGGGCGGGATCTGTGCTCGAACCAGCACACATCTCCATTGCATCTGCTTGATCCTCGGGAAGGTGGGCAAGCTCTGTGGCCTTAGCTACCTTCCGACATGGGAGGCAGGTGCATGAACACCTGACCAGTGTCTCACATCGGCACCGTTTCAGAAACCAGATGACGAGTACCAGACATCCCATCATAACGAACCCCACTAAGTAGTGACTGTGGCGTTCAATGTGTTGACTCAGAACCTTTATATGTTTCAAATCATGAATGTCCGACATTAGATGATTCAACTCTACAACTTCTTATGTATTTAACTCTGACAGACTAATATTGAAGTTGGTTTTCATGGATGCAACAAACACTTGTTCATTATTTGTTAATACGGACTGAACTGGAGAGAACTTAACGTCATTGACTCCGTATTTGATATGTGTTACTTTGTTACTGTGTGGTAACAACTGAATTCTCTCAATTATCAGATAACTGCTTGCCTGGGACATGAGTCCCTGTGCCAAGATCCCCTCCCCACCATGCATGCTTCGCTCTTTTCACGACACATTTTAGTAACTTTCATCTTTCCTGGTACTGAATAAATCCAACTATCACCATCTACCGAATTAATAAATGCTGGTACAATTGAGTTACTAGAATTTCTCTCTTACATAACTTATAATCATAACCAGGTTGTGACAATATTACATTCACTAGAAAATTCGGAACCTTTATGGAAAACGTCAGGACGTTAGCTGGACCAACTATATTATTCCCACCTTTACATTGTCTCATGTCTGCTTCAGACATTAACGCATAGAACTGTCTGTTCTCTGACAGCACGATATAAGGTGCATCTGGCACTATCTGAACGTATCTCTGTAAATTTCTCTCAAATACCTATTCACGGATCTCAAAAAAAACTCAATTATCAACTGTATACCATCAAATGTAGCAAGTGCATGTACCGTAGTTACTTCATAGTAATTGTAAACCTGATCTAAATCAGTTCTTGCTATCAAAGTATTCTCCGTGGGTAATTTAAGAGCAATACCTCGAATAATTTCTAACAAATTTCCTGGGGTCAAAACAAAATGGATAAAACCTGCTAGTTGCTATGCTACCCAATGCCACTTTTATTTTTGTTACCTCTTGTTTATACGTTTGAAGAGTTAATTCTAGTTCTCATAACAAGCTATTGTATTTAAGCGCTCTCCCTAGATTTGTAACAGTTAATCAACGATTTCTTTCAATCTCTGAGTGTGTTAAAGTACTTATCGTGTTTATGGCTTTTATTGCTTTCGCTAACTCTTTTGCCAAAATGTCTACATATTACGAAATTTTCTCTACTTTGGCATTCATCCCTTTCATGAAAGTTAACTGTTTCTCTACTATATGAATCAATTTTTCTTGTCTCATCCCCAACTCACTAGTGACTTGGTGAATAGAGGCATAATCATCATTTGTAAGTGTACCAAATAAAAATTTCAGAATACTACCACCTGCGTCTATCAGACCTCTCTTTTCACAAGACGATTTTCTGGGTAATATCAAAGTTAATTCATTTACTTCCTCCTCTAATTCTGCAAGTAACTTATAGAGAGCAGCTAGCTATGTAAGTCGTGCTTCATATTCAGTCTTCTGTTTTTTTCCAGAAAGTTTTAACCCTCGAATTACATTCAGCTGGTTCCTAAATCTCTGATTAATACCCTCTAATTTTCTTATGGGTATGTCTAGCACTACTGGCCACCTGTTTCCTGTTAATACGACGTCCATTTCCTGGACCAGAATCACGCCAGCACCTATGGTGTGATCTGCAATGTTAACCAATATACCTCTTATTTAGTTTTTCGCATTGAACTTGTAATTATCATTAAATTCTAGGTTACATTATACTCTGAGACTACGCATCACTTATTTCTGCTTCCTCCTCTTCCATTGAGGGGCTTTTACACTTGAACGCAAATTATAGCTGACACTGGGTTCAATTATTTTCTCACTAATTTGCCCTTTTAGATAACTCGATGGTTCCCAAGCGTCGTCAGTTTCTACAGTATCATAACACTCACTATCATCAAGAGTGTTGTCGTCCATAGGGTATTCAAAACATATTTCCTCTACATCATCTATGTCTGCTAACTCTGTAATGTCTGCTAAAATTGGGCGTGACTTTGAGCCTATATTTTATTCAATATTTTCCTCACTTGATTCTTTATCACTTTCACTATCGCAAAATTTCTCAACTGAATCTTCATCAATAATCTGCAGGGCAATTTTCCTACATGTTGTGTCTTTGCCTAGACATGAGCTCCTTGGGTCTGTAGAATTATTAGACAACTTTAATTTATCACTGTGTACAATAACTTTTCTACTCTCTCATAATACTTCAATGTGACTGAGCTAAATTTTCTCAAAACTTTATGATGTCCAGACCAAAACTTATGAAACTTAGATACTCTACCTTTCTTAACACTTGGCGTGTGTATTTACACATAATCACCTACCTGAATATCTGGTGATTTTGACTTTTTGCCATAATACTCTTTTTATTTCAAAAGCTACTTTATTCCTTTTGCTTGCTACTTCATGTGCTACTTTCAACTTGTTACTCAAAATTTCTACGAGTTCCTTGGCTGTCATACCTCCCTCTAACACATTAGGTTGACTACTCAATTCATCTAAAGGGGATAGCCTAACTTCTTTCCCATAAAACAAATAATGTAGGCAATAACTTGTCACTGAATATGGAACCATCCTATATGTGTGCACTGCATATGGTAAATATTCTTCCCAATTACTACCGTATTTATCTACGTAATGAGATATCATGTCCATTAGGGTTCGATGAAGTCTCTCAACACATCCGTTACATTGTGGTCTGAAAGGGATTATCTGTAGCTTCTTAATTTTTAACACTTTCCACGTCTCTAGCATTAATCTAGACACCAAATTTCTCCCTTGATCTGTAAGCAGGCTTTGAGGACAACCATGCCTTAAAATAATCTGCTGTACAAAATATTTCGCTACTGTCTCTGCAGTTTGATCGCGAATTGGTATCGCTTAACGGTACCTTGTGAAATAATCAATAAATGTCAACACATATTTATTCCCTTTCTCACTCATTGGTAAGGGACCAAAAAATATCTAGAGATACCAACTGAAATGGGGTATTTACTTGTGGTAAAGAACCTAACGGTTCGTCATTTTCGTACTTTTTCTACTAAGTCAATCATTGCACCTCACAATATATTCATCAACATTTTTATCCAATGTTGGCTACCAGTACAAGGTTTTGAGGAGGATCTTAGTTAACTTAACGCCTTGGTGAGCAGAAAATGGAGTGACATGGTGATGACTACTCTGGTCACGAGGGACTTTGGAACAACTACTAAAATTTTATCCTCTTCGCATTTGTATAGGATGCCTTCCCTATCAATAAAGAAATTTCCCTTATCTGCCTTATTACTTTGACATGTTTAGACTTCCCTCTGTTCTTTCTTAATTATTTCTCTATTTAAATCATCTCAATTCATTGCACTTACCATTCGCGACAAACAATCTGCATTTGCGTGTTTTTTGCCCGGTTTATGGACTACTTCAAAATCAAACTCTGCTAAATGAAGTGCCCGTGACAAAATGTGATGCTAAACCTTTCAATTTCATTTTCGCTAATTTCACTTTGTCCTTATATGCAAGATTTTTCTATTCCTTGCTGTACTCTCTACGCCTTCTAGAAAGTCGTGTACTGGTAACGACCCTTTTCACCAGTCAATTTTTCTACTAATGAAATAACCACCAGGTCTTTAACTTGAGCTGGTACTTGAGCTTGTGCTGGTATCACGTGAGCTAGGTAACGACGTCTTTCATCCTCCATGTCTACTAGAAAAGTGCTACTATAACTAATTAAATTTTATTTGTTCAATTTCGAAAGCGGATACCAAGTCTTACAATAGTGAGTCCGTTTCTTCAGAGAATCGTAATGTGTACTACTACTTGTAGGTTTAGTTTCATGAATCGTGTTCAAATTTTCTCTCTTAGGAACGGCAATATGTTCCTAACGTGAAGAACTAGTACACGCTTGCTCGCGTTTTACGTTCGCGTCTTGTGAAGTCGAAGTCTCTGTGTTAGCAACTAGGTCAAGCCTTTCTATCTCAAATTCTGGATAAACACCATCTCGAGGTATGAACCTCTTCACTATATGAATTTCAATTTCCAACACTACCCGTCCAGAAGAATTTTCGTACATGTATACTTTATAAGAGGGAGTCGGAAAAGATCGCTTTGGTTTTCCCTTGAAAGCTATTTCTAGTCCTGAACCTGTACTTAATGCATTCAACTTAGCACAAAATTGCTCTATTTGAGACAAGTCAAAAGATGGGTGCTTTTGAAAAAAAATTCTGTATCAATTTATATGAATACTCTTCTAAACCCTTCAAAGCCTCAGTACTACTAGTTAAAACTTTGTAGATTGTCAAACTGTAAACTATACTAACTTCCCTTCTTGCCTCTGAAAAAATAATAAGGGTCTTAACATAATGCTTTAGTGCTTTTGCAATATACAGCGGAGAAGTGGGGCTGAATCTAGATAATATCTGCAAAATTCAACTCTAACCCACGTGTGCGGTGTTATATCTTCCAAATCCACGTCACAATCAACATTACCAGTTACTCTGGTATTCATAGGTCTGTGAACATATTCAACATTAAAACCATATGATTTCCTACAGTACATGTTTTTGTTATAATTTTGCAAATCTCTTCTTTCACGAACTAACGTATTAGATTCGTCAACTGAAACGCGCACAATCCCAAACGCTTCAGGACACGTTAAAAAGTCCCACTCAGCAACACTGCTCAGCTCAAGTACAACTTCACAATTCACATTCATAACACAATGTGCAAATAAAATAAAACAACTGAATTTCAATTCGTTGGAGGAAAACATAACACTGTTTTCAACGACCTAACACCTATCACCTATAACCTATAACTCTTCGAAGTGGGTTCGGTTACAACTGTCTGGAGTGACTATCCAAAACGCTGCCACTAGTTTGTGATGCCCGAGCGGTCTAGAGCTGAGCACAAACACTCAATAAATAATTAATCTAAGTCAATTTAATACAATTAGTAAAATCAAGCACTGAAATGGTTACACTTTTAATTGTACATCTACTTACTTGGCGTTATAAAAGAAATTGACTTGGTACATGAGGTATAAAGAAAAATGCAAACTCGAATAGAAGTAACATCATAATATAGCCACGGTGATGAAGGAGAGTGGAGTCTCAGGGCAGCTCAGGCGAGTCGTCCCAGGTGGTGATGTGCAGTCTCTGGCGTCCTCTGCTTACGTCCGGCATCCTCAGAACGTGCCTGGCATAATAAAGCAACATGAGAGTAGTTGGGAGGTCTCCCTCCACCAAGAAGTCACGCATGAGCAGTCTCCCACCGATGAGAAGTCAAGACGAGAAGAGTCGCCAACCAATGAGAGAGCAAGGTTAGGGTGTCAGCCAATGAACTGGAACTTTGCACACGGCCCCAAAGTGTAGTATCAAAATCATGTGACGGGAAAATAAGGTGTGATACAGCGCGTGATTCCAGGAGGTATAGGACTAAAATATAGTGAAAAACAGGACGTGTTTCACGTTGAAAGTGGTTAGCAATCGCAGTCACGTGGTGCTGAAATCCCCGCAGACAGTATTAGAGAGGATACAGCTATAAGTTGCGAAAATACTTCGTTAAAATGTTCTCTCGCTGAACTGGAAAACTGGCGGAGTGCCCGCAGCACTACAGACTCTCTGATAACGGTCACACAGTTTCTGATCCATGTAAACAATATATCAGAAAATTGAAAGTGTGATTTTTACTTTTTAAGTAAGGGTTCATGGTCAACAGAGTCAAATGCTTTGTTAAAATCAAAAAGGGTCAGTATCGTAAGTATCCATTTGTCCATGTTTTGTTTAATGTCTTCAGAGACCTGAAGAAGGGCCGTACGTGTTAAACTGCTTCCTAAATCCGGACTGATATGCACCAATTGGTTATTTATGTCATTTATTTCAATATTTATTGAACAATATATTCGAGAGCTTTCGAAAAGTGGGAAGTATGCTTATGGACCTGTAATAGCATGAGCTCTGAGGTTTTTGTCTTAGGAACAGGTTTTACTAAATCGAACTTCCTCTTAATTGGGAAATTTCCTGTGACCAAGGAATAACTTAAATATTTTGTTAATGCTTCTAGAATAAATGGCAAAGTTATTTTTATTATGTGAATTGAAACAAGGTCATTACAATAAAAAGTGTCTAGTAGACTTACAGAAACTCATAGGGTCGATCAATATCAAAAAGCTTGAATAGGTTATGATAAACAGTATTTCTTGAAGCAGTTGTAAGTAGCATTTTGTATTACAACAAAGCATATGCAAGAAAATTATCAAGTTGGCCATAAATACAATGTTGCTCAAAACTATTTATAATATACGGACCTGTGAGATGTTCGGAGTTATTGTTGATAAATTTATTGTCAGGAACCCTACCACAACAGTATTAAGCACACTAACCAAATGGTTTTCACTGCTCTAAGTGAAATTATACTGCATACCAGTGAAAAAACTACTTTGCTGTAAACAGTTATCCGCTGCTGATTTTTTAAAAATAGATTTCTCCAATTCATTTGTAATTTATAAATATGTTAAGTAATGCAAATTCCTCGTAAACTATTTCTTAGTATATTTCATTTATTCATCAGTTAGAATAAGCTAATAAAGAGAATTTCATTAAAAATTTTCATTGTATACATTTTCACATTTTGTGTGTATTGTGCTTTCATAAACCATCAATATCATCATTCATTTCATAACAGCTGACAAAGTTAAGGTTACACTTGTTAGTATCATGATGAGTAAACTGACTAATGAGCAAAGGGAGGGAGGGAGGGAAGGAGGGTGGGTGGGTGGGTGGGTGGGTGGGAGGAACCTGAGTCTGTAACCAAGCAATTTGGAGCTCACTGCATTCTTAAACGCTGTGTCAGCTTAAGCTTTTCATAATGTATTGGGTTTTCAGAGTTACATGTGCCTTTTTTTTTTATTGAATAAAATGTGTTATTTCTGCTTTTGATATTGACTATCAACTTACAATTGTTATAAACACATACAAAAAAGCAAATGAATAGTTTTTTTGTGAGTAAAGAATTCTTCACCCATATTCTGTATTTATGATGAAAAAAATTAAGATACAAAAATTAACTTGACCACTGGCACTGAGAAAAATCACTAATGAAGCTTATAAGTAAACAAGCTTCATCGAAAAATTACTGCTCCAGTATTAATTTACACATTGCCTCACATTACAAACATAGTGGTTTAAGTTGTACAATTTCAAAGACGGCTTCGGGAACAATACCACAGCAATGCAGTAACTAATTAAACAATTGCAGTTAGGTTTTAACTACTGACAACATAGTTAATTACTTTAGGTAAGATTTAATACAATATCTTGAATGTGGAATTTATTTATATTTTAAAATACGTAACAGAAATCTTATCAATGATTATTACAGGATAAAAATAACTGTAAATAAAACTTTTAAAACCAAGCTTTTATTTATGAATATACTAAAAAAAAAAAATAGTAGTTACACAATTTGTAGAACTTGTAAAACGTGGTCGAACAGCTGTAATAAATTTTACTACTAATGAATATGTTTGTATCAATTTATATTTAGTATATAAAAGCTTGGCGGAAATAATCAAAAGCCTTACGCAAGATATGGGCTTACTACACTTACGCAAATGAGGTATACATTCTATATTGCGCCAAGCTTTTGTATATTAAATATAAATTGATACAAACATATTAATTTGTAGTAAAGTTTATTATGGCTGGTCAACCACATCTTACCAGTTCTACAAACTGTGTAACTACTATAATTATAATTTTTCTATTTTTAGTACGTTTATAAATAAAAGCTTGGTTTTAAATTATTTTTACAGTTATTTTATTTTTCACTTTTTAATTTCACCAATTTTTTTGTAATATTATATATCAATGCACATCTTGGGACAAACTTTATGTCTGTTAATGTGCATTGCTACATAATTGGTACAGACCCTGGTCACCATTCACAACAATCAAATTACATCAAAGACAAGTACAACGAGGCCAAACTAGATACATTCACTACGTGGTCCTGAAAATGTTTATTTACGTAGAAAGCAAATGAAAACTCTGTTATTTAGTCGTCTCCACTAATTTGTGATATTTGTTCTGTGAAAAATATACAAGATTGAGCAACTCATGTATAAAAATTCCTCTGAAAGTACATAAAATGTTAGGTCCTCAGCACACGTATTCATGTTCATACAGTGTGTCTCCATCAATGTCACTGAATCCCACGTGAAACACGAGCGAAGTGTGTATAACTGGTGTAAGCACTGTGTCATTGTCCTCGTTTAAAATGCACATAGACATGACATACAAATTGTGTGTAAATATATTTGTTACTAGCACAATGTGGTGGTACAGGGTTGCTACAGGTACTAACTAAAAAAATTCCCTGACTTTTCCAGAACTTCAACACAAATTTCCCCGACTTTCCCAACCAATCACCATGCAAACACACACACTTGAAAATGAAATCACATGTGCAGAACTATTGAAAATGGATAAAAGTTTATAGATTTAAAGTTAATACTTGTGCGTCACAATAATTGCTTACATAACACAACACAATATTCATAATAATAACTCATTTGAAGATATGTAAAGATGGGCCTATCTTCAAAAAAATTCCAGCAACCATTAGTAATACTTAGTTTAAAAAAAGCTTAATGAATTTTCACATAAGTAAATATTGTGGTATCACGGAGCAGAATAAACTTAATACGAATCTCAAATTTTCACTGATGTCATGAAAAAAATCTTGAAAACCACTTGAGTATGATAGCTATATACGTCCATCACACTGGAGAACAGAACTAAAATTTGGGTACAATTAGCTGTCATCACAACAGATATTCCTTATCTCTTCATCAGTTGCATCAGTCTCCTGCTACTTTTCTAGTTGAATTCTCGTTTTCTTCTCCTTTAACTCCTTCACATGTTTGTGCAATCTTTTTCTCTCCAAGCCTTTTTGCTCTTTTTCTCATCATCTTTCTTTTGATTTTCAAGTGCCTGAGAATACAATGATTAGGCATTTCTCATTTTTAAAATCATTTTCTTTGTAATTTCAACATTTTTCAAACTACCTAATGCCTGAACACCATCATTTACTTGATGCTGGGCTATAAGAGATCTGGCCAGTTGATTATCAACAATAATTTCTTTGCTGATGGAGAATACTCTCTCAACAAATGCATTACCGTGACTGAAAATCAGAACTTTTTGAATGAAGGCTACAAGCACTTTTGAAGAGTCGCTGTTACGCAGAACTGACTTCCAAAAATGGTCAAAACGATCAGATCTCTTGTATTGTTTCATAAAAATTTAGACTTCAGTCTTTATGGTAAAATTGTTGAATTTTTTTTCAATCATACCACATTCAATTCCTGACACCATTTCATATTCTGAAATATCTCAAGCATAATTCTAAGGCGCTTAATGCATGTATCTTGAAAATTGGCAAGCAACAAAGGGTAACAAAAACTTATTCCCTTGTGGAGATTGTATTTGATAGGAGATTTCTCAAGAGCTTCAAACACAATCAAATCAACATTTCTCTACACTCTTTCTTGAATTTTGCCATTTTCAGATCAGAGAGATCATGTTTCCATAGCTCAGATAGCACGGAATACCATAATTTTATATACCGTTCCAAAAACAAATTTTCTTTCTGTTTTAAGTCAATTTTGTCCACACGTGTTGCTTTCTGCAATACTTCATGTTTCCCAAACTTAGACTTCAATTCTGTGATGATGTTTGTGATATTGGTGAACAGAAAGGTGCCATTGGAGCATTGCTCTGAAATTCTGTAAGAAATGGCTCAACAATTCTCGTTACATATGCAAAAAAATCTAACTTTGCCCCCATGAGCTTATCGTAAATGCCTTCCACTACAGTAACATAACTGCCTGAAGACACTACTTTGCCATCTCTCTTCATGCAATCAACAAATTTTATAACATTTGGCAAAATTTGTGACCTCTTTCTGCTACACTAGCATTGCTGAGCCATCTCACAGAGCAAAATTTTAAGGGCAACAAAGATGATACTGAATATTGCTGATAATCGCTCCTCCGAACAGGCACATCTTTAAACACATTGTACAACCACCTCAAAAATGTGACTACGATCCATCCTGTGACATTTATTCCTTTTTTGAAGGCATTGTTCATGACCTGGAGGCCACAAGAGAATATAGAGAGCATCACTGGGTCATTTTCATAATGTCTGGACAGGAAGTGGGCCTGTAAATCATTAATGAGCTTGAAATTCACATTGGGACCATCCCTAGAGATCTGAAGTAGGTGTCTCAAGTCTAGGGATGAAAGTTCACTAGTAAATGCTGTCAACAAGTCCGTGGATGTAGTATGACAAAGAAAGGCCAAGATAAAGTAGCGTGTACACACTTCATTATTTGCTTTACTCCAGAAACGAACAGCAATGTCCATTTGCTACAACTGAGCATACTTGTTCAAACTTTCGTCAAAATAAATTACAAAATGTTCACACTGAAGTTCATCTAGAAGGCTATCCACATGGAAATAAGGGGCGAGACCAAAAACAATGCTATATGCAATTTTGGCACGACCTAGTTGCATCTGTGCAGCAATTATATTGTAAGGGAACATTTTTGAGAAAACGTCCACAGCCATCCCTGCAGCAGATATTGACACATGGTTAATTACACTTGCTAGGCACCAAAATATTATAGCTTTGATGAAATTATCTTTCAACAAATACTTGTTGAGACAATGGACTTGAGAAGAGATTTCATGGACAGAGTTGTTTAACATGGAAGCAGAAGACTGAGGCTGCTGAGGAACTCACAAAACTTTAGAAGTGATTTCATGGGCAAAATTGTTGCAGATGTCTGACTGAGGCTGTTGAATATCTGCAAACACTGGAGATACTGCGCGAGAGCTGTCAGAATATTTGTATGTGAGTTCCTTCCCTTGGGGTTGCTCAGATGATGACACCTACAAACACAAATTAACATTCATGAGGATATAATTGGGCTCCAAACAAAAGCAAATATACAAGTTCTGTTGAAAACAAAGAATTAGCACTTGAAAAGTTATTAAAACAGATAAAAAAAATTTAGGAATTTAAATCTATCACTTTGTTTAGCATAATATTTTATTCTGTTAAAAAAAAAAAAAAAAAAAAAAAATTACTGGCAAAATAAAGAGTGGGAAGAGAATTTAACTTGTTGCCATCTTTAACATAATTTATAATTTTTGCATTAGGCATATGTATAAAAAATTATTTCCAAGTTCCTGCTGAAGTATTAAATAAAAAGGATTGACTCTGATAGTCATAACTGATAAACTTTTTAGGCTAAAAAGAACTCTAATGTAATGGTTTCATTACATTAATTTTATTTAGGCAGTTGAGGAGAACAAATAATTACTTCCTAAAAAATAACTGTAAAAACACTTTTAAAACCAGGCTTTTATTTATTTATGCACTAAAAAGAGAAAAATAATTATAGCAGTTACACAATTTGCAGAACTTATAAGATGTGGTCGAACAGCCATAATACACTTTACAACAAATTAATATGTTTGCATTAATTTATATTTAGTATATAAAAGCTTGGCACAATATAGAACATATACCTCATTTGCATAAGCGTAGTAAGTCCATATCTTGTGTAAGGCTCTTGACTATTTGCGCCGAGCTTTTATATAGGTACTTAAATTGATACAAACATATTAATTTCTAGTAAAGTTTGTTACGGCTGTTCGACCACTTCTTACAAGTTCTACAAATTGTGTATCTAATATAAATATTTTTCCCTTTTTAGTGCATTTATAAATAAAAACCTGGTTTTAAAAGTTTTTTTTCACAGTTATGTTATTTTTCACTTTTTAGTTTCACCAATTTTTATTTATAATACATAACTCCTAGTGTCTTGGATACTGCTTAAGTTACATAAAAGCTTGTAGCTTCTGACTCCATCATCAGATCAGCTCAGTGGTACCTTGACATTGTATTGTCATCAGAACTACACATGTATGCAAAATTTCAGCTTGACTGGATAATGGTAAATGGTATAAAATCGACTTGCAAGATTCGAACTAAACACACATGCACACATACATACAATTGGAGTAAAAAAAACCGTAGCAAAAACACAAAATTATTGTAGCGATTATCATTTTGCCAGACTATTAACCGTAGAGGTGTTCCCTCGTGAGGATATGACCCTAGCTGCAGCACCAGGTTGCTGTCACCATATTATTGCATTGTCATCGGGTTTCTATATGTATACAAAGTTTCAGCTCAATTGAATACCTAGAAGTGGGTCAAAATTCACTTGCAAGATTTCACCAGAGCATACAAACAAACTAACAAACAATGCAAGCTAAATAAAAGTCTGTAAAAACATCTGGGATTAAGGATGTGGTAACATTGTTATTAATTCCCTAACAATTAAAATGCTTTTAAAAAAATCAAAAAGGTATAGTTTGACGGCTACAAAACTCTGAAGACCTCTGGTTGGTTAAACATAAAATCAAAGACCTGATTATATAAAACTCCTATTTGTGTGTGTGTGCACACGCAAATATAATTGCAGCACCCCACCATAAATTCTGAAACAAAAATTTTACTTACCTCTGTTTTGGGGCACAGAAGATACTAATGTCATAGCTGCTTTCCTTAGCAGATTCTCTTGAGTTTATGCTTTTTGCCTTCAATATGGCTCATGAGTGCTCTTCGGCTCATGTTGCTAAGGTCAATTGTTCTGTAACACAAGCTGCAGTAGGCAGAGTTTTGGTTTTAAGAAACAGGCGTAATGTGTTGAAACTATGGCTCTTTACTACATTCATCATTGAATGTAGTCTTTGGCATTTCTGGGCTGCAAAAAATGACAGCCCATTGTAAGTTAGGCCTACTTTGTTCAGTAAGGTATATAACTTAATGGCAAGCTTAAATTGTTGTGTTCCTAAAACAACGTAAAAAAAAAAAAGTACTTTATGATTGGTATTGTAAAATATTTGCACTACCACTTCTAACAGGACGTTATCATATACAAGATTATGTACTTAGGGTGAAGGCAAGTACAGAATTAGATAATTTATATTGCATGCTAAGGAAAACAAAAAATAATACTCACATGACAATGCATATTAAGAATTTGAATTCCCAGAATTTTTTTGTGATTAACTTATTTTGTTACCTTGTATGTACGAGCAGTTTACATTAGGAAAAGCTGAAAATGGCTCGACGCAATGAAATGATTAAAATTTTAATGTCTAGAACTCTTCTGAACAACAAGGAAGTTAAGCCTACCTAACTTATAAATGAAAATGTAGTTTAATGCATGGGGAGATATCTACTTCTTGACATCATTTTAATACGCCTAAGTTAAATGTTATTGTTCGTTCAAAAAAGGAAAATGATTTCATTTCACCCCAAAGCACATAAATTAGTGCATAGGCCTACATAAACAAGGTATAATGCTGGTCATAATTTATTAGTTTACATAATTGCACAAGCATTTAAAGGAAAACTTCCTTTTCCTCTTTAGGGCTATAGATATTACATAAATAAACAACGTTAAACAAAAGATATATTTGGTTTGTGTTCACTTCACTTAGGCCTAAACTGTGCAGTGATTTTTCTTTTTACTATTAGTGAAAATCAGCAATGTGAAGAACTGGCATTACTTATATTTATGGAGTTGGTTTTAACGAAACTTAAATTTAAGAAACCAGACATTTGCGAATAAAGTAATAACTTAGGCCCAAATGATTTAACAAGATGTTGCCAATATGCAGTTTACATTGATTGGCGAAATGTTTTCTTCTCATAATAAATAAACTCTCTCTCTGTTTGCCTTATATTAAACAAAAAAAGCCTATTTCCTATGTTCCTTAAAATCTTGTTATATACCGTACGGTAATTCTTCTGTCTAAAACAGAGACTGTGTTTTTATTGGCCGTAAACATCGCCAAATATATAGGCTTTATTAAAATCATATTTCATATTTTGTTAAAAGACAAAAATTAGTCAACTTTAGGCAAGTAAGGAAACACTCAATCCCCTTTTTACAAACACCCATGCTTCTTTTAAAACAGTGAGTTTGTACAATATGCCTAGATTATTTCAACTTAAAACTATAAAACTTTTAAAGACGTGCATCAATGCACCGAAAAATATGGCAAGTTAACTATTGTTTGTACATAATAAAATGTTTTCTCCCAGCACGCAACCCTTTGTCATGGGCCTAGTCACAATTATAAGCACAAATTATCACTAATGATATACCTGCAATGATGTAACCTAACAAACCTATGAACGCAGATTAAAAAATACTGTATACCGAAATTACCACAAATCCATTCTAGATGTTAATCGAGAAAAATATAATAAATTTTTATTTCTGTACTGACACAGCAGCAAAGATAATTCCTGCAGTGCTATGTAAAACAACTTCCACACACAAAATATTTTACAGGAAAGTTTTTTTGCGATGAAATACAGTATACATTACAGTTTTTGAATAAACAATAAAGTTCACCCAATACAGACTTACCTCATCTTTCCACTATAACATCCCGTTACCGCACACTAGAAATAATTATGATCCTGTGGGTTACGATTCGCTAAACACAGATGCACTTGTTGGCTCGCTGCATTCACGTGATGGACGCACAAATAAAGTTGCACAACACGTTATTTGCTAATGGCGTCTGTCTCATTTACAGTACACCGATATCCAGTAGCACAGCTTAGTTCGCAAGGTGAGTCACCTAAACAATTGTCATTGGCCAAAGCAAACCAAATATTTTTTGAGGAAACAGTACTAAGGAATGCCAGTGGACTCCGAAGCAGGTGGGATCATGGGAACAACTGGTGACCTGAAGCAGGTGGGATCATGGGAACAACTGGTGACCTTGCTAGTGAACTTTTTTTAGCCAGACATCGCCTGTGTGTGTGTGTGTGTGTACATGCACATGGGTTAGTGAGACATGCCGTATACACTGTTGTCAAGTCTTGACAACCATCTGCCCCTGTACCGAGTGCATACCAAATTTTGCAGTAATTTTGGAAATTTATTTTTTTTTAAATTTTGTACGTTTTTCCCCGACTTTTTCCAGAAATTCCTGACTACATAAAATCCCGTAACTTTTCCCGGTTCTCTATACCTGTAACAACCCTCTGGTAACACTCGCATACTACTGAATTTAAATTTTACAGTAAATGCAAGGACCTAAAAAAAAATTAAATTAATTATATATTCACACACCATATTGACTGTACAGCGTGAATCTGAGGTCTTTTGATCCAAGGACTTGTGTGAGATCCTCAGATCCTCGGAGGTATACAGATCCACGCTCAAATTTTACGCGCAAGCCCTCTAAACATACCTTAAACACACAAACCAATCAACACAAAAGTCTACATATCAAAAGAGACACATGAAAAATAAGTGTTCGAACGATTTTACACAAGGATTTTCCACAATCAGTTGAAAATTAAAAAAACTAAAATATAAAATAAAATTACTTATACATAAAAAATATAAAGTTACCTGAAAGGATAAGAGTACGTCAATGAAACATTCTCAGTTGCATTTGTTTCACATTTAATGGTCATCTGAACATAACTTGTGAAGCCAGTAATTGTTGCAAAGGCACAAATCGAAAATATCTGAAATAAAAACAATATGATAAAAATAATACACACCATGCCAAAATAATGGAATAATCTGATACACAGACACACACACCATCTCCATCATTCTCCATTTTATTTTCATCTCCCTGGTGAAATAGACAAAAACACAAAAAAGGTGAGAGTGGTGTAATCTTACATGAATCAGGTGAAGTTAGTGTCACAGATGTTTCTTAAAATGAGTTGGCCACCAACACATTTATTATTTTATATCTGTACAAAATACTGTCTAACTTGTAGACATTACTTGTAAATATTATTTCCTCGTCTAAAAACAATTGAGACCACATAGTTTTTGGATTATTGCTTGCCAAAATTACAATTTAGTGTTTTTCGGATGTACAAATCATTAATCTATCTCACATTTAAGTAAGATACTATGAGTTAATTCAATAAATATTAAAAATCACAGTGCAAAAAGTTTTTGTAATTTTTTAAAAATTGATTAAAATATGGACAGTTTTGCAAATTCTTTATTTGTAAGTCAATAATTGTTAGTCAAATAAATTTTGCTGAGCATATTTTAAAATGAACTAAGATGTTACCTTTCAGTCACCCTTGTTAAATTTTCTGTATATATTATTGTTTCTTTTATGTGTAGATTACAAAAACAATAAAATTGTATTTTAACACACCATGATGCAAAAACTACAAGTGACACAAATTACAAGTGTGTCAACATTACTTCTTTTTGTAATAGAGTAAACCCGATATACCGGGGGCGGCTTACTCGGGTTGCGATAAAAACGTTGTGGTTGGGGATTGATATATTACTTTCCTGCAACTTGGTCCTGCCTGGAATTTGAATTCTTAAACAAATCTGTGTATGTGAGACTGACAAAACTTTAGCACGTGGCTACGCTCTAACTAAAGTTAAATATTGTTTGTAATATTGTTTCTGTTTTACGCATTTGTTTAGATAACTTTCCAAAGTAAAAAAGCATGATGATATTACTTTTGGTTTAACACATCATTGAGAAATCCATGAAAATATATTTTCATCATTTTCTCTCCCTCAGGTATTGAATTTTGTACTTGTACCTTTAAATCATTTTTTTTTTGGGAATTTGTAAATGTACTGCTTTGAAAAAAAGCATGCCGAAATCTCACTGCGTTTATTAATAGACCCTGAAAATCTTTGAAAACATATTTTACCCATTTTTCTTTCAACATTTTCATCATTGCAATATTTGAATATTAAATATTGTAATGACTTTTTTTTTGGTATTTGTATTTGTAGTACTTTCAGGCAAAGAGCACGCTGAAGTCCCTTCAAGTTTAAGGAGTATCGAGGATTCCATGAAAACATATTTAACCACATTTAAGACCACTTCAAATTTTTAAAAATACTATCTTAGTACGTGCTTACGCACTAGGGAGAAGCATACACAAAATAGGTAACTGAATAGAATTATGTGAGTTCATGAAACCAAAGGCTGTATTTTCAAAAATTCATTTGTGCAAAATTATTAGGCGTCGAGCATCTTTACCAACACATTTCATGTTTTATAAAGAGCCATATTCTGATATAACTTGGTGCCATATAACATTATTACCTATGTCACTTAATCCTCCTTATCATCCTTTAAAATGGCTGAGCAGGTCGCAAGTGATCAATTAAAATTTTTTTTTTCATAAATGCACATTGTTAAAATTTTTTTATGGGATAAAAATTATTTTTGGGTTGCAGTTATTTTCAAAGGATGTTACTGTAACATTGCAATGTATATTTATATTTTTAATGGTTTTTATAATATTTTTTAAAATTGAGACTTACGGTTAAATTTTTTTTATTTGGCCAGTGAGTGTAATAAATTCTAAATTTTTCTTTGGTGACACATGGAGCGGGAACAGTTTATCAGTTTTAATTTATGGCTGCATTTCAATCAGTTATCAGTAATGTGTTGCAGTCTCAATTTTCTGCAGTTGTAGCGAGGTTTTGTCGTTCTGAGATAAGAGTTTTTTTCCCCAACTTCTTTTGTAGTTTTCAAATCGTAAGTAGTTTTCAAAATGTAAGCAGTTTTGGGTTAGAGGGCGATGAAGTTAGCTGTGACACAATTTGTTCTGGCTAATGAGAGGAGTTTTTGTATAGGGTTTCCATATTTGGAACTAGGAGTGGGGAGGTATGTAGCAAGGTCAGCCTAGTTTGTGTGCTGTGTGTCTTTGCCCCCTGGTAATTGTTCCTTTGTTCGTTGTACTACCGGCAGGATGTAAGGCTGACATACCTCGTGATCATCCTGCTACGCGAGCATGAGGAACCCTTAACTAAATAATTGCTACTGCAATGCTGTTCTGTCGTGACATGTATTTGAATTCTGAAAGTTTGTGAAATTGTTATCTGAAAATATACAAAATAAAATTGAAGAATTAATCTGAAATTTAAATTAATTTTTTTAAATTTAGTATGGCACCCTTTTAAATCACTTGTGCATTTCGACTGAGCTAAGATGAGCTGTGACTTTAAAGTTTACATAATTTAACTGTGTTCAGTATTTGGGATTTATAACATAGTGGACTTGTGGTGACTTTGTTATTTTTCTTACGGCTTTAGCAGTTAGGTTTAAATCCTATCTAGCCCACACGTAGGAAAGCAGGTAAGCAAAAAGGACTCCACACAGCTCGTATCTGTGAGAATAACACCCACACTTGCAATACACACTTATCAGATGCACCGGATGCTGGAGTGACTCTTTTATATAGCATTTCTTATTCTAGCTGTGCCTGAACTCTTGAAGTGCTGCTTCCCAGCACAGTAAATTTTCGCTGTGTCCACAGTTTGTAGGCTACGCCACAGAAGAAAAAGTGCCCTTACACCATCCAGAAGAGCATTTTTTCATCCCCATGCCATCTATTGGCAGCTCTGAAACTAAATTATACTGTACTCTTCTGCCAGCTACACACTAGTTTGTGTCTTACTCCGTGAAGTACCTGGAGAGTACTACATGCATCTCTCGGCAGTAGTAACTTTTGTGATATCCAGAAAGGCTGTAATTGCACAGTGCATGCTTATATTACAATACATGTAGCTAGCATATTTAATTGGAAATGGAGTTTAGCACAACGTAGAAAACTAGTGTTTTTTTAAATTTAATTTTGGTGACCGGCAGTGTGCAGGCATGCACATCCTCAAGTAGTATTGTTTGAACCCTCCTTTATGGGTAAGTTTTCCTAGTCTTTTTAAAAAACTTTTTAAGTGTTAGGTTGTGTATCTAATTCCAGTTGGTTTGAACTCTCTGTCTTCAGAGAGTTTTTCTCTAGATGGTTTTCTGTATCGAGATGTGGTTTCAGTTTCTGCAGTAGTTCCAGTCTCTCCATGACCTCACATCTCATTCCTCTTTTTGGTGTGGATTTACCAATTTCGCTTTTTCTTCTTCTCGAATATGGGGGATGGCAGTGTGCAGTTACTGCTTGCGGCTTACTGACCAGCATAACTCATGTTCGTGTCCAACTTTTCTCGGACATGGCATAACAATCAGATACAAAAACTTTTAAAATAATTTTTGTCAGTTTGGAAGTAGTAATTTTTTTAAGTCGCTCAACGGACTCTAAAATTAAAATTTTTTTATCTCAAGATTAAATTATGCGATATTTCATATTAATTTGGCAAATGGAATATTATATTTAATATGGTGACTAACGGAATAGAAAGACACATTTTATTTTCAGTCCTATGGAAATAATGTAAGGAACCTCGTTTTTCATTACAAATGATGAATTTTGAATTTTTTTTAAAATATCGTTTTAATTAATTGAAATATTCTAGAATTAAATTTATGGATTTAATTATTTCATCTATAAGATATATTGATGTGGCCATGTTTCCAAGTTGTAATAATTTTTTTTTAATTTAATGGAAAATACAAAGGTCACGAATCTGCTGAAAATACGTGAATGTATTTAATTGAACTCCTTGTAGTAGAAAAGTTCTTCTGATTAACTTTAACTTATATAAACAATATTTATTTAATCTGATGGTAATCTGCAGTTATGATGATTTGTGCAACTGTTTTCCCAGTATGCCATTTACATGTATTTTATTAACGAAAAAATGGTAGCAGTTTTTTGGTAAAGGTAGTGGCACAAAATTAATCTGTAAATTATCTCTTTATTTATGGCATTTCCTTTACTGTGACGCCAACTAGCAGCCAGTGGCAGTCAGAACATGACGGCCCTCGCAATTCACGTGACACATGGGTAAGCACGTGCGCAAAGAGGCTATAACACGTACTTTCCCGTAACGGGATTATTGTTATTTGCAGCATATTGTCTGTTTCTCCATTATCTTTCAGGGCTAAAAGAGTTTATAAAGTGTTGAAAATGTCTTTACAAAAATATTGTACAATGTTCTTTTCAAATTCGAAATGTGCACTGCGCGACGAAACGGACACTGATAATCAGGTGTGAATGCCCTCAAAAGACAATTTTTTAATAATGATATTTCTGATTTAAAATTGTTTTAATAATTTTGTATTAAAAATAAATTATGTGCCATTTATTTTACGTATTCATATTTTTACTTTGCATGCAGAGCACTTCCGCTTGTGTGAACCCCATAGGCAGCCATGGTAGGTCCACGTGACCTCTGCCTCTGGGCATTCGTCTGAGGAGAGCTGGCGAAGTAAGATGCTGTTACGTATGCACTGTATGTTTTTGACTTGAGTTAGATTTCCATAGTTCACTTTAGTTTACCGATTAACCTTTGCTTTGCGTACATTTTACCAGACATCCCCAGCATAATTCTTCTGCTTGAATTAATCCTTTGCAGCATATGTCTTTTTTAACTTAAATTGATGGAAGGAGGAAAAATGTTGGAGAGGGCACACGGCCTGTACAAATTTGAATCAAATGCCATTGGCCTATGTTAGAGGCTTTTGCATTGTATTTCTGTTTCACTGCCACGGGCAATATTAAGGGTAAATTTGTACATATGTATTTTATGGTCTTTATGTTGTTATCCGCCGCCAAGTCTGTGTTTAGCCACCATAGCGCTTAAAGTGTTCGTGTTGATTATTTCTTATGCACCATAATTTTCTCAGGGTAATATGTTATGTTTCATTATAAAGAGTTCTTATAATTTTGCCATAATTGATGTTTTGTAACCGACCACGCGTTCAACTGCACACATAGATGTTTCTGCCATCAGGCGTGCTAGCAACGCTTGAGTGTTTGGAATGCAATCAGGATAATTTTCTGAAGAGTGCCATAATTTTGTCCGACCGGATAACTATAAATTTCAAAGAAAATATTGCCATTCCACCTGCACCATGTGTCAGGGTACACCCACTTTACAATGTACTCTGTGCCACCAGTGCTATCATTCAGTGTGTCTAACTGCAACGGAACTCACAACCATGCAAGACCAGAACTTTGAGTGTTCTCAGTGAAATCACACTAATATTCTACTTAACATTTTAACCGTATGCAAAGACTTACTGACTGGTCCAGATTGGTAACCCACACAATGTCACCGCCCAGTATGGTCAACAGGTGAGGCAGGTGACATGGTACAATGCAGGGTGTGCGCAATGTATGTACACTGGCAATGTTTACAGCCTGGCGAGAGACTGACAGTGCGAGATGGCAAATTCACATGTTGGCATTGTATAGCAGCGACCGACATCATACCACAACTGTCATGCACCTTCAGCCCGCACGTAGCAGATGTAAACAAAGAATGCTAGCTCATTCCACACCTCACCAGATGACCTTAGCTTCAGCACCTCTCCCGCTTCTACCATCTGCTCATTAAAAACTGCCACACACTACATATTTTCCCATGCCTGCCTTTCCACAATCAATGCACCCAGTACTACCTAATACCAAACAAAAATCCCTGCAGCTAAATCCAGTAACACAATTTTTTCACGCTCAACTTTGTTCCACCCGCTGCAAGCATGTGGCCGCAAATCAGCAGAAGGCAGCAACCCCACCGCAGCCATCTTAACAAATGTGCCTGGACTGACTGCTACAACCACACCATCACAATTCCAGTTGCTACCAACTTATGTGGGCTCGCCAACAGTGAACCCATCTGCGTGCCCGAGTGATTGCACAGCATGCCAGCAAAGCTATGGGGTACATGTGGACGAGTGGCCTAGCTGCATCTGAGCGCAAATCTCCGAGGAAGCGTGTTCCTGGTGGCAGTCAATCAACCACTGTGGCCTACAATGGGAGGAGTTTCTCCATAATTTCCAGTGTCCCTTTGGGGCAGCGTTCACATCCCTCCAAGCGCAGAACAAGTTGATGCTAGAGGAGCAACAGCAAACAGAAAAATTAACAACATTCTTTACTAGAAAAGAGCTCGTCAGGTATTTCCACCCACCCAAGCACGAAATGCTGGAGATAATAGCAGAGACAGTGAGCCCAGAGTACCATGACACGTTGGTACCACTGCTAAACAGCAACCTTGATGAGCTAATACATGCCACAATCATCTTGGAGCAAAATCTGTGCCAGCCACACCATGAACGGGAAAAGAATATCACACAATTTTGCCATTAGCAAAGATCGGACAGTGCAAAAGGACAGGATGCAGTGCAAAACAGTGTCAAATCATATTATTTTGGCCCGCAGTGTAACAAAAATCCGAATGCAGGAAATAATACAGCAAAACTCACTACTACAGATAACAAAATCAATGGTGCAACAGACAGTGCGCATGGCAAAAACGTGAGTGGGACAGAAACCAAACACCATCCACTCCATGCCATTATTGTGACAGCCAAGAGTACCATTGGCACAGTATGTGCCCAAATGATCTCCACCTCAAGCAACCCACAAATAATGCAAGCAGCAATTGAGGAAATGGGAAGCAGGGGTAAAGGTGCCTGTTATTCTTGACTCCCCAGTCCCAGAAAAAATTACAAATGTGACACTGCAACAGGCACTAGTTAACCAGATCAGTAGCAGTCATTCTCAGTTCATATGCAATTTTACTGCTTATCAAAGGTCAGCATTGTTGTGCCTTAATAGACATTGCTGCTTCGCATAATTTCATATAACCTATAGTCTATTCTCAACTGGAAGAAACTTTCTCGGAGCCGTGCTAAATAACTACTTGCAGACCCGTTTCATATTCTTTCGCCAAATGTAAACAATATTGCCATGTAACTGCCATGTAGCATCTGTTAAAATCAATGTTTACATTCCATTAAGTGTTTGTATGTACATGTGTTCGTATACTTTCGCTAAACATAAACATTGAAATGTGACTCCTACTTTCATACCTGTCTGCATTGTTTACTATTTACACCTTTTCAAAGAATTCTGTCATATCCAAAAAACCATTCCATACAAATAGTCACTGTTTAGGCCTATAACATTATTTAGGACAGCTTTATGACATTTTACAAATGCCTGAATTGGCAATAGTTCTTACGATTATTTTACATTATCATATTTGTTTTCCATGAAATAGCACATTACATGTAATGCACGTTAATATTTTGCAGTGACTGTGTTTAACACTGTTACAGTTGCGAGGTAAAGAATTGCCGTATTTATCCTTTTGTTAGTGATGTGTGTTAGGTTACTTCTTTAAAAGGATGGCCTCAGTTGAAATAAATATTAACACAAAGGAACAACCAGTCAAATGAAAAAGGCATATTAAATTCAAGTACGCAGCTTTTGTTGCTTACTTTTCTCATACAAACTTAAAAGATAGCGGTGAACATGCACACATATAAGCATACCGTAATTTTTTACTACGCTTATATTTCTATGCATTGCTACTTACTGTTTATTAGATTTATTGAAATTTATTAGGCTGGACTTAGTATTTCTTTTGGATTGTGTCAAAATCACGTAATACGGCTGTGTTTCAAACACATAGGGCAAAGGTACAATGTTGTATATAAGGGTGAAAGTATTTTACAGTTTTCTGCTGTAAATGTTTACTGTTTTCTGAAAGGTAACTGTATACCTGTATTCTGTACATTTTCTGCATATGTCTGTAATGGCCCTACTTTATAATTGTATTCAATCTTAACTTATGTCTAAATAGATAGTGCTTGTTTTTATTCTTACAATTTTCTCTCAAAATCAGCGAGCTAAACAAAGTTTGTTCAAGGGTGGATGTCTGAATTAAATAAGAGAGTTAGTTATGATTTTCCTAATTTTATTTACAGTAACTACAAACAAAATTCTCTCAACCAAAATTCTCACAATAAATTAGTATTACTTTATGTTTACAATGAATGAATTCAATCAATGCAATTTACAATTAACTTCAAAAAAATTCATATAAATAAACAATTAAGAATCAGTCCCAGTAATCAAATCATATTTAATTATTTTATAAATTATGTGCTCATAGTTGACAGTTCCAGTATATACAATAAAATCCATATTAGATGTTTATTTAGTCCCACCTCAGTTTAGTCCATGCCCCGCCAGTCCGCAATGTTCTAAAGTTCCCCGAGCACCCTCACACACAGTAGTCTTTCACTTGTCGGGTTTCATGCCCTCTCATCCATTCACACCACAAACACCTCATCCGCCATCGTCTCATGATCTCCCATCACCTGTCCTCTTAACCAATGTACCAGTTACCGCACTCAGCCTGAAGGCTTCTGCCAAGACTGCCAACAGTCCAGCTGTAGTTTGTATTTATAGGGTTGTAGGCCATCACCCAGAAATTTCAATAAATCCTACATTGCGCCGAGGGTTATAGTTCCCAAAATATTATTGTGCAACCTTTACACTCGTTGGCTTCTCCAGCCAGGGAGAGGAGGAGGGGCTAAGACGCCAGTCAGGTCTCACCGCTGCCAATCATTCCATGGCTGCCCCCAGGAGGGAGATGCTACAGTGAATTGGTCTGCCTGGGGGAGGGGAGGATTGAGGTCGGTCAACCTCCCACAGAGCCGGACTGCACATGACAGCTCGCGGCCGGTGCAAGATTCAGCATGTAACACTGTTCACTCCTTAAGTCTGTTTGCCCCAAACATACTCTCCAACATCTGGACCTTCATAAAGCACCATTCGGTCAATGTGTATAACTTTAGACATTTCTTTCAAGGAGTCTCTGCAACATCTGGTAGGAAGATTCACTTACTCGCTTCAAATTTGGTAAGAACCTTCCCAACATCCTTGGCACTGAGATGTGTTACCCCGAAGGATTTTCCTTTCATATAGCCACAACAGCCATCTTTCCTTAAATGAATCATCTGCGACTCTCGGACCACATTGAGTGTTCCTCTTGATACCACTAGACACTGGGATATGCTCGTCTGCTGGCCCCTGGCTGTCTTACTTCTCCCAAAGACAAAATGTGCAGCTTCATCTGTAAACTGGACTTACCTCGTTTCCTTGCCTGCATTAACTGCGGGATGACTTCTAAAGCAGTCCGACTCCAGAATTTTTGTTCTTGATCCAGTGGTCTGTGATATGAATAGGCATTACTGTGGCTGTCAGTTCCAATTGTTTGCCCAACTGTGCTTTGGCCAACTCCTTGATGATAAGTCTTGGGTGGCACCCTTGGACATAGTGTCCCTCCTCTCCACAGTTACAGCATTCTCTGTGCTTCCATCAACAAGAGACGGGCATCGCAGCCTCTACAGTGTTCAAAAGTTCTTCTACCACCATCTCCAGTCTTCTAGCTCTCGGTCATACTCGGTCTGGCTGTCAGACCCTGCACATACTTTGCAGGCACTGGATTCTCGAGTGTCCTGTCTGGCCACACTTTCAACATTCCCTGCTTAGGTGGACAAAAACTTGGTTTCCTAGCACAGACTCTGGTAGCAATGTCTTTCATTGTAGTCTCCAACTCCCTTAAGATGTCCAGGATGCTATCTCCATCATCGTCATTGCTCGGGGTAGCTGCCTGTACTGCATGCCAAAACGTCTGCTCCTGCTTCGCTGATTCCACCTTTAATGCTTGGATCAGGGCAACTTTCATGCTATGTGGTGATGCCACACATACAGCTCAGTGCATATCTGCATTGGTAATAACACAAACAAAAAAGTTGATTGCGATGTCACGTGACTCCTCGGGGCACCCCTCCCTCCAGAGACAGGTTGGAGAGCTACACTATGGCCTGTTACAGCTTCTACAGTGGTTCCCCTGGATGCTGCTTCATAATTGGGCATGGTGGTCAAGTCACAGGTATCTGTCGCCGAACTGCTGCTCCAAAGCAAACACCAACGTTAAGTATTCCAGTCAATGTCATTCTGGCAGTGATTGCAGTAAGCTCAGTCCAGGTTCCCTCAGTACAGATGCCAGGTAGTACGCCCGCTGTTCTTCGATCAGTCTATTTCGGGCAGCAACAATCTCAAACTGGTGCCGGAAATCACGCCAAATTGTCTGTCGCTCGAGGGGGAGGGGGAGGGGGGGCTTTAAAGTGATTTCGCTTTTACCCACCCCTAGTTGAGGTGTACCTACACTGTAGAATGCCTAGGCATCTCCTCTGATGACTGTATTGGCAGCAACCACTACCTTCTCCTCGCTGCCCACATTAGTTGGTTAGGCAGGAGTCAAACTCAGTTCCTCCTCAGCAGCTGCATGTCTTCTCCTCTGCTGCTGCAGAAATTCCTGCCATTCCTTCTTAAAGGTGTTCACCTCCCGGTCCACTGTACACTACACTGTTCAACATTTCGTTAACATTTTAAGTTCTTGTTCCGCAAAGCTGCATTTCGTAGTGTTTACTTTCACATTGAATTCTCTTAACCTTTGAAAAACTTTTCTTATGTTATTTAAGTGTTCTGTGAATGTATTGCCGATTATGAAGATGTCATCTATGTAGGCAATAGCTGTCTTCCATCTTAATGGTCCTAGTAATAAATCAATGAACTGTTGAAAGTACTGCGGACTCGTCGATAACCCCATAGGCATTCTTGAATATTGGAAAAAGCCTACGCCATCAACGCTAAACGCTAGCTTATGGTGATCTCCTTCCTGACGGGAATTGAATAGAATTTGGAAAATAAGTCTAGACTTGTTATGTATTTAGAATTTAGTAAACTTTTTAAAATGTCCTCCGTTCTGGGTAATAGGTACTGTACTTATGTTAAGTGTTGATTTAATTTTCTGAAGTCCGTAAGAAACCTAATACCACCTTCGTTTTTGCGAGAGATGGTGCAGAATATGCTGAGTCCGATTCCTTAATGATTAGAACTTGCAACATGTCATTAATTTGTTGGAGGACTTCCTCCCTAACTTTGGGGCTAATGCGATAAGGCGTGATTGCTATCAGTTTGTCTGTATCTAGCTCTAGCATGATTTGAAAATGTTTGGCTTTTGTCAATTCAAGGATGCTCGGTGCAAACCTATCACTATACTGTTCAATTCATTTATAAATGTCTTTTTTTGTGTCTCATCTAGCTTTGTATTAACTTTAGGCTTAAATGATTCTACTGGCGTACTATCAATAGTTTCAATTCTGTTGATGCAGTATTGTACTGTATCTACATTGGTATCGTCTGTGGCTGAACTGTAGATTGGCATGTGTAAAACTTTATTGGACTCATTTCCGTTTGTGAATAAAATATTCTGTTTGAGAAGTGGTACGTCGTATTGGTTTGTAAAGTCGACGCCAAGAATTATATCCATTTTAAGATTATCTATGAGGAAAATTTCTTGAGAAAATGTATGGCCCACTATGCTTAACTTTACATTGGATTTGAACCTGGGCGCATCTAACTCCTGTGTTGGCCCGACAAGTGAAATGTTGTCTGTTACAGGGAGTATTTGTTGTTTTGAAATAACTGTGCTTGCAATACAACTCCGCGAGCATCCTGTGTTAATGAGTGTGTGAAATTGTTTACCCCGGATTTTTAGTGTGATACGTGGTGTGGCCGAATGGACAATGGCTTGATGACATTGTAATTGTTGCCAGTGGCGTGTGTCTTTGTGTAACTGTGGTTGGCTCAGTTTGTTTTCTTTGCAGCTGTCATAGCCGCCTGCCAGTTCCTTGTTGTTTGATTGGTTGCATTCCGTGGTGTCCTTGCTGACCCACAATGTGACGTGACCTATACCAAAGGTGTTTTTAAACTTTTTAAACCGTGCTCCTACATCGGTGTGGAATTCCATTTTATTCTGTTGGGGAAAAGATTGCATTGTTTTGCCTTGTGTATCGTGTAGAAGCACTGCGTGCACGTGTCTTGGGCTATATTACTTGGACCAATAAATTGTTTACCCTGTTGCCCCCCATTGTTTGCTACCGCTGTAAAACCTGCTGTCCATGCAACCCGCTGTGTCGTCTGCTGTCATCACGGTTTTTCTGCTGTTTCATTTCCGCCTTCATGCACGGAACCTTGACTGTTTTGAAAGGTACTTTACCGCCTCGTGGTGTTGACTTTTTTGCGATGATAGGGAATGTGTTCCTGGAATTTGTTTGTACCTTCTCGGGTGTCACTGTTACCTGCAACATTATGTGGCCTTACTGCAGTTTTACTGTCCCGGTTTTGCTGAAATGTTTCTGGGTGTGCATTTATTTCCGCATATGTTTTCCCTGCAACACGTTTATTGAAAATTGCAGGACACACATTTCTTACTTCTTACTCTTACCTCCTCAGGGAAAACGCCAAACCCACTTGCAATGCCCCTATGGTTTTTCTGACTGGAATTATTACTTTCAAAGTGCCAATAATTTTCCTTGTTTTTGTACGTATTATTGTACGGAGTCTGTTTACTTTCCTTACTGTACTGCGCTCTATTCTTGTACCCTCCTGCATTTGCCTGACTATATTGTACATATTTATAATTATTTCCCCTTCATGTTTCTCTGGGGTGTTCCCACACAAGTTGAATGGGGTTGATTGTGTCCTTATAAGGGGTACTTCTGGGACTTAACCTATTCTTCCACGATGTTGTGTCATTTGGCCCGCCCACGTCTTGTGGTATGGGGTATAGCGTTTCTCAAGCCATCTGTAAGGTTGCCTAACTCTGCCTTTAACACAACTACTTGCTGATTTATTTTCCATTGCTAAATTATGTCTATGTTGTGCATAATTTTTTTTTTTACTTTGTCCAACGCAATTAAAATTGCAGTATTTCCTCCAGCTACAGCTTCAAGTGCACCTAAAATTGCAAATAAAATTGGACAAAATCCTCCATGATGTAAATGACTTCCTTATTTTTCTTGTAATATTATTTGAGAATTTGTATTGACAAAGGTAAAAAGAAACCTTTACCTTCTTTTAGTTGTTTATTTTTTCTCTCAAATTGATCCTTTGTTAAAAATTTATCTATAAACAAATCTCTTAATTGATCAATTGATATAGCGAAAGTTACATTTGTTATCTTCATTTATATGTAAAAAATATTTAATAATTAAAAAATTATTGAATTATTAAAAAATTTTAATACCTCATCCTAACATTCTTTTTGTAAATCTAGTTCAACATCCACAGAAGCAATTTTTTTTCATCAATTGGAGTATCTTTATTTAACATGATTTCTTTTGCTTCTTTTTGTAAAATTTTATCAGCTTCATGTCTAGATTCTAAATCTTTGTGGTCTTTATAAGCAATATCGTGATATTTACACGCTTCATTTAATTTATTTATTCCAGTGTCACTTCTTTCTAATCTTTCGTTTAATTTTGTAAATTGACCACAATAATTATAACCAGTCAAATGCATTTTAGGTAAATTTAAGTTGTTTAATGCAGAATATATAACACCTTTACCACAGGGCTGAAATCCTGGTTCCTGCATATAAAAATCCTGTAAAATCCTTTAATCATTGTGTCAAATCCTAGGAATTAAAAAAATTGCAAATTACAGAAAAAAAAGTGGATATGACGGACGATTACATATTAAATGTAGTTGTTTTGGTTTGAAATGTACAAACCATGGTAATTCGTTTCTCCACTCACACTTACACTTTCGTTTATATGACTGTATCTGCAATAATTTTCAATTCCTTACCATTGTTATATCAACGCCAAATACAAAACACAGTCATCAAATTTGGATTGCATGCATAAAAACTGCTTTTTGTGGCAAACATTCTTTTATATAATGGCCTTGGCGTTTGCATTTGATCATATAGCCAGTAACAGAAATATGTAAACTGTAGACCCGTGCCAGTGAATAATTAACCAAAATATTTTGGACTTCTACTATTGAGGCAATGGTGTATGTCCAAAATATTTCCTTTAATTATCCACCTCCATTATAAGAATCTTTCAAACAAATACATCAGTGAAACTGATACACATCGCTGTGGACGCTAGTGTCACCACTTTAAGTTAAAAAAAAGTTTGGGTCTGGATTTTTCTAGTGTTAAAAATCCGTAAAAACTGATAAATCCATTAAAACGACAGGCCTGTTTTACCACGATGTTCAGAACTCCAAAAAGAACGTGGAATTACATTAAAAATTCTTATAAGATATGGAATTCCTTTGTGGTTATTAAAAAAATATTCTGAAAATTTATTGTTCAACATATTCATTATGCTTACTTTTTCATTGCAATCATTGTTATTTCCTACATTTTTTTCACCATGAATAACTAACAATCTGTCAACCAATTTTCTAACATTGCCCATCCAAGTATATTCTTTTGGTAAAATATTGTATTTTTTAATGCCTTCAGATCTAGGAGTTTTTGGAGAAATTGTTCATAATCATCATAAATTGGTTTAATTACAGTTGTGAACTTCCAACTTCTATTTGCAATTATATGATTATTAGGATTATATTTTGAATGCAGCATTGGTTGAAAAAAAATTTCTGTGTAATTTTTACAGTCATTATAAGTGCATTTTTCTTCAAGATATGATTGGTATTTTTATTTTATTTTTTTAACAAATTAGATGGGCTATCTAATTGGTTAAAAAAAAAAATCTTCTGTTAATGTACTGTATATTCTTTAACATTAACAGATATTTTAACATGATCTGTCGTTACTTTTGTATCTCCATTGTAAAAATAGTGCTCCTCGCCTCATAAATCATATATTGCATCAATATTTTCAGAACTTTTTTTCGAGATTTATATTAGAATCAGGACGGGTCAAATTTTTTATGGGTACATTTTTAATTTGCTCTTCTAAATTAGGTAATTTTGAGAACAATTCTCTTTCAAATGATGTTTCTTCTGGAGTTGATGGATAATCTTAATTTATATTTTCTTCACTTATATATTATATCTTTTTAACAATATTTCGTAATTCGTTGATTAACGGCAGTTTTTTTTTTTTTTTTTTCATATTCTGCTTCATGATTCTTTTTATAATTTCTGTATTTTTCAGTGAGTAAATTTACTTGAGAAATGTCCTCTGATAAATACTTCATTTATATATATAATTTTTTCTTGTAAACTTTTCCCCCAACTAATCAAAATAGGGGGGAATTTAAATGTTTACAATAATAGAATTGAATTTGATATTCCTATAGGAGATGGCTTTACTTATCAAAATTATGCTTATGTTTATGAGCAATTTTGATTGCTAAAAAAAGATAAAGAAGGAAATGAGGCAAAATATGAAAAAATTAGATAATATTGATGTTTGTTCTAACATTTTTCCTATTCGATTTTCTACAGCAGATATCTGAAAACATGGAAATGTTATTGAAGCTATTGATAATCCAGGAATAACTTCATCAATGATGAATAATTTGTTAATATCACCAAGTGAACAAAATTATTTAGAATTTACTGCTGTTGATAATAAATATTGAGTAAAATCTACTCATAGTGATAAAACAAATTAATGTATCCACTGAGATATCTGTTTGATTTTATTTATGATAACGATGAAATTTATTGGAAAGGTGGTAATAAAATGACTTTTATTCAAAATTTGTCAATGTAAGAAAGCAGATGGTTCACTAGATAGAGATTATGCTGATCCAGGTAAAATTGTTTTTCAAAAATTAGAAATTGTGTGGTATATTGTTGAATACGAATCTAACACAACCGTTGCAACTAAAGAAAAAACATACAAAACCCTAAAATGCCTATTAGTTTTGATTATTGGCAATTATAAGAAAAAAGAGGTTCCTGCTGGGACAACTGTTTTTAACTTTGATCTAAAAGATCAGTTTAATAACTTACAATTTACCATTCCTGATTTTGTAATTGTAGGATTTCAAACTAATAGAAAAAAATGCTGAAAAAGGAAATGGATGCTTCTATGTTTGATCACTGTAATGTGTGAAACATTTATGTTAAAAATGGAAGAAATGAAATTTTTCCAAAAGAAAATTGGAATCTAGATATTGATATTGACCTTTGCCTTAAAATGTTTCTTGCTTATAATGATTTTAGAAATTCAAAAACAAAACTAGATACTATATATAGAAATAATGAACTTCATTATTAACCAACTGTAAACTTCCATAGTGATATAAATTTTTATTCATTTTGGGGGTGAAGACCATTATATATTATTGTTTATATAGAAGAACAACTGTAGTTAAAGAAAAACAAACAAAATAAAATAACCTTACAAACACTTTTAAAAACCAAGACTATTTATAAATGCACTAAAAAGAGAAAAATAATTATAGTAGTAACACAATTTGTAGAACTTGTAAGATGTGGTAAAACAGCAATAATAAACTTTAATAAAAAATAATATGTTTGTATCAATTTATATTTAGTATATAAAAACTTGGTGCAATATAGAACGTACACCTCATTTGTGTAAGCATAGTCAGCCCATATCTTGCATAAGGCTCTGTACTATTTGCACCAAGCTTTTATATACTAAATATAAATTGATACAAACATATTAAATTATAGTAAAATTTATTATGGCTGTTCGACCACATCTTACAAGTTTTACAATTTGTGTAAATACTACAATTATATCTCTCTTTTTACTACATTTATAAATAAAAGTAGTTTTATAATTTTTTTACGTTATATTTTTCACTTTTTAGTTTCACCATTTTAAATTTATAATACATGACTCCTAGTTTCTTGGAAACTGCTTAAGTTACATAAAAGCTTGTAACTCCAGTCTCCATCATCAGATCAGCTCAGTGGTACCTTCACATTGTATTGTCATTGGAACTACACATCTATGCATTATTTCAGCTTGATAGGACAAGGGTAAATGGTTTAAAATAGACTTGCAAGATTTGAACTAAACACACCCACATACAAATAATTCGAGTTTAAAAAAACAGTAACAAAAACACTTAATTATCATGGCAATTTTCAATTCAACACACTATTAACCATTGAGACGTTCCCTCGTGAGGAGATGATCCTGGCTGCAACAACAGGTGCCTGTCACCATATTATTGCATTGTCATTGGGTTTCAATATGTATACCAAGTTTCAGCTCGATTGAATGCCTAGAAGTGGGTCAAAATTCACTTGCAAGATTTCAATAGAACGTACACACAAACAAACAAGGCAAGCTAAATAAAAGCTTGTAATAAATTGACACAAACATATTAATTTCTAGTAAAGTTTATTATGGATGTTCGATCACCTTTTACAAGTTCTACAAATTGTGTAACTACTACAATTATTTTTCTCTTCATAGTGCATTTATGAAGAAATGCTTGGTTTTAAAGGTTTATTTTTTAAGTTTAGTTATAAAAAAGTATGAGGACACCGTGAATGAAGCTCTAAGTAAACAAACTAATCTCGCATAGAGCTTATTAGAATATATCAAAAGAATTAAATTATTATTTACTGCAGTGAAATTTGCACCAACACATTGTCCCATATGAAAATTTAACATGTCTCCTATTTTACAGCGTTTAACACCACTGTTTACAACCCACAACACACTGCAAGATATTGGAACTGGTTCTACATAATACAACCTAAAACAGATTAACTAAGATAAAATCAGAAATAATGTTTCATGTCTGTGAACATAAACAAGTTTATCCTTATAACTTGTCTAGTGTATTACTATTTTGTTAAATCCCTATACATTATCACTGAAAAATGTGAAAGTAGTACATGGTCACTGGTGATCTGGAAGTTCTGAAAAATTAAGGCAAAACAAAGTGTCACAAAAGTTGTTTACAAAGTATTAACATCAAATTAACAGGTGCACAGCTGTTTAAGTAATAAGTATCGACAGATACAAAAAGAAAATTGAATTTGACTCACTAGTCATCTTCTACAATAAAATGGAAGCCAATTTTTTGCACAACAAAAGAAAAGAAATAAAATATTAATTTATATATTCACAGATACCTAACAAGCTAAAGGTAAAGTGAAAACTAACAAAATCTGCACAAAGTTCACACTTTCGGTAGATATGCAATTGCAGTAAAATTATTTTATTTTTAGTGTTTTCAAACATTTATTAGCAGGTTTATATAAAATAGGACAGCATGCTAAATACACATTTTCTGGCTTTCTACATATTCTTGATTACAGCATACCTGGCTTGTATTCTGTCGTGTCTGGTAAACTGCTGTGTTTGAGTGCGTTTCTTTGTTGTGTTGACCCATATTGTTCCTACAAATTTTGTAAGCATTGTCCTACTTTTCAAGCACGTTTCTAGCCTGTGTTGTTTTGTGTGTACTATCTGTTGGTCGTGTATGGGGATATATATTTTTTCATAGCTAGTTGCTGTCCTGTTTTTTGACTCTATTCCCTCTTGGAATTTTCCAGTGTTGTATACATATTTATTTTCTCGACCATAGTTGTCTTTTTTAAGTATTTTTTCATGCTCAATCATGTTTTTTATGACAAACATCTGCATCGCAATGGTAAATGTCCAACAATCTCCATCTAGTCAATAATGCAGTTGCTGCAGCAAAATAGTCTATCAATATATGTATATTTTACACAGGAAAAAACAATTCTGTCCAGTAAAAGTAAATTGTGGTCATTATGCAAAGACAAGGAAAAATATCATTGGTATAATAAAGAAATGACACAAGATATTTTTATTTAGCACGTTGTTCCAGCCTGTCCAGAGAGTTGAACCAGCACCCTGCGGACTTGGGATCCATGGCGCACGGCAGCCGGGCAGAGCTCAGTAGCGGCCGAGGCACCTGGAGCAGGGGCGACAGGAAGAGGGGGGAACCCTAGGCAGAGTATATAAGGGAGTGCGAGACGTGTCCCACTCCCCCTCTGCCACCATATTTAAGTGTGAATCCTGCAAGATTAAGAAGGGCATCACAATGTCGAGGATGTCGAGAGAACTACACACTATGATGCTGAGCCAAACTACAGGTCCAGGAGGGAGCGTCTCGAACTAATGCCGTCTTCAGTAAAACTCAGTGGTAAGAACCTTGAGATTTGGATGCAGGGTAGGACCCGGTTAGGATGTTAGGCTACGTTAAGAGTACTCATATATAGCTTTATTGAGATTAAAGTAAAGTAGTCCTTTGTAAGGTACGAATGCCAGCTATTGAGTCAAACGAGGTATTGAGAGTAATATGATTCGTCTAGATGTGTTTTAATGTTGAAGCGTGTCAAATTTGTGTTTCTCCTGTTTAACTTGTACTAGATTTGAGTAATAAAGAGATGCGTTGCTTGAATCCAGTTCAGTTCTTTCTTTAGCTGTGGTTGTCTGTTCGAACCTGGAGTCAGGACGAAACAGAATAAATGGTAGGGAAGGCACCTTTCACTTCCATCCTCTACGCAGAGCAAGCCCGAGTAAACAAATTAAATTCCCCTAGAGTAATGAGTAGAAAGCACCACATAGAAGCGCTTCAGGCTATCGTGTGAGTTACCAGTTTGAGTAAGTGTACTAGGGATATTTTAATGGAGACGCCTTCACGGTTCCACACATGCTATACAGTAGATGTTTTCAATTGTTTCAAGGCAAAAACATAGAAGATGGTCAGAATTTTAATGCTGTTTCAAAGGCCGTTAAGAGAAAGAGTAACATATGGTGTATCACAATACCAGTAGTAATGATAGCCTTTGTCTTGTACTGCCAAATGTGCGAATACAGCTAAAGCGCAGCATCAACAGAAACCCTCGCTAGCCACAACCTTGTGTACACAGCATAACACAATGAGTCAGTCAGCAGGTAGCATGGCCCTATCCTTGCATCCACTACACAGCTTGAATATGCTTTTAGACTGCTTGCCTTGTAGAAAGTTTAATGCATGTGGGATAACACCGGAACTGTTTTCGGCTCCACAATGGTAGTAGTCTGCCAAGACTCCATCAACAAATTGCTAAGCAGAGTGTGTACTAGTAAATGTATGGAGCAGAATACTAGTTGGGAGTAGTATAGTGTCTTGATAGCTGTCATACTGTATACATGTGTGAACAAACACACACAGTTAAGGAGTTTACATTATGTCATTTTAATGAGATATGAACATGCGTAGCAAGTTTGCACTATCATTTGTATAAAATATTGTAAAAGCCCTGACATTAGATCTAAGCAATGTTGCACAAGCAATAGAGCAGAACGATACAGAAAAAAATCAGGCCAGCATATCTACAAACATTACGGATACCACACCTGCACTGCAATACGGAGAATTAGCGGACAATTTTAACACCACACCAACAGAAAACACTATTGCAGACAACGCTAGTGGATATCTTCAGTTGTGTTCAGTACATAATTTACACGCAACGAAAACAGTTACATTCAGTATCCCTGACCACTAGAATACTATATCAGAACAAACTTATAACAATGCAGAAGTACAAGCCACAGCAGAACCAGTATAAGCCATACAGCCAGTACATGTTTTTGTACAACTCCGCATTCCGACATCCAATGGCGAAAACCACAAAAATGTAACTGATTTCCTAGGAACATACAATTCAGTTAGTGAGATCAATGGTTGAACGGAAGTAGAGAAACACAGTCGGCTGAGATTTTATCTCCAAGGCACAGCCAAATGGGCTTACGAGAATCTCTACTATACACATGCACAAGACATTACATGGCAGCAAATTGAGGACAAATTAAAACAAACATTTACACCACTTGACATTACAGAAAAATACATACAATTGCTGCACACCAAGGCAGAGAAACAAGGGAAAAGTTGTCAGGCCCATGTAGAGGGCCTAACTTTCTATAAAAACAAACGTAACTCACAAATGCATGACACTGAATTCATAAGAATAATTTGGGAATCACTGTTACCTACACTTGCAGAAAACTTTATTCCCTTACAAAATGACACAATTGATCAATTCCTATACAATTTACAGACTTTTGAAGTGGGCATAATGCATTACAACCAACTAATGGAAAGCCATTCACAAAGTGTAGAGAAAACCAAACTCCAAGAGGAAGTAGTTGTGTTAAAGGCAGAGTTAGGCAACCTTACAGATGGCTTGAGAAACGCTATACCCCATACCACAAGACGTGGGCGGGCCAAATGACACAACATCGTGGAAGAATAGGTTAAGTCCCAGAAGTACCCCTTATAAGGACACAATCAACCCCATTCAACTTGTGTGGGAACACCCCAGAGAAACATGAAGGGGAAATAATTATAAATATGTACAATATAGTCAGGCAAATGCAGGAGGGTACAAGAATAGAGCGCAGTACAGTAAGGAAAGTAAACAGACTCCGTACAATAATACGTACAAAAACAAGGAAAATTATTGGCACTTTGAAAGTAATAATTCCAGTCAGAAAAACCATAGGGGCATTGCAAGTGGGTTTGGCGTTTTCCCTGAGGAGGTAAGAGTAAGAAATGTGTGTCCTGCAATTTTCAATAAACGTGTTGCAGGGAAAACATATGCGGAAATAAATGCACACCCAGAAACATTTCAGCAAAACCGGGACAGTAAAACTGCAGTAAGGCCACATAATGTTGCAGGTAACAGTGACACCCGAGAAGGTACAAACAAATTCCAGGAACACATTCCCTATCATCGCAAAAAAGTCAACACCACGAGGCGGTAAAGTACCTTTCAAAACAGTCAAGGTTCCGTGCATGAAGGCGGAAATGAAACAGCAGAAAAACCGTGATGACAGCAGACGACACAGCGGGTTGCATGGACAGCAGGTTTTACAGCGGTAGCAAACAATGGGGGGCAACAGGGTAAACAATTTATTGGTCCAAGTAATATAGCCCAAGACACGTGCACGCAGTGCTTCTACACGATACACAAGGCAAAACAATGCAATCTTTTCCCCAACAGAATAAAATGGAATTCCACACCGATGTAGGAGCACGGTTTAAAAAGTTTAAAAACACCTTTGGTATAGGTCACGTCACATTGTGGGTCAGCAAGGACACCACGGAATGCAACCAATCAAACAACAAGGAACTGGCAGGCGGCTATGACAGCTGCAAAGAAAACAAACTGAGCCAACCACAGTTACACAAAGACACACGCCACTGGCAACAATTACAATGTCATCAAGCCATTGTCCATTCGGCCACACCACGTATCACACTAAAAATCCGGGGTAAACAATTTCACACACTCATTAACACAGGATGCTCGCGGAGTTGTATTGCAAGCACAGTTATTTCAAAACAACAAATACTCCCTGTAACAGACAACATTTCACTTGTCGGGCCAACACAGGAGTTAGATGCGCCCAGGTTCAAATCCAATGTAAAGTTAAGCATAGTGGGCCATACATTTTCTCAAGAAATTTTCCTCATAGATAATCTTAAAATGGATATAATTCTTGGCGTCGACTTTACAAACCAATACGACGTACCACTTCTCAAACAGAATATTTTATTCACAAACGGAAATGAGTCCAATAAAGTTTTACACATGCCAATCTACAGTTCAGCCACAGACGATACCAATGTAGATACAGTACAATACTGCATCAACAGAATTGAAACTATTGATAGTACGCCAGTAGAATCATTTAAGCCTAAAGTTAATACAAAGCTAGATGAGACACAAAAAAAGACATTTATAAATGAATTGAACAGTATAGTGATAGGTTTGCACCGAGCATCCTTGAATTGACAAAAGCCAAACATTTTCAAATCATGCTAGAGCTAGATACAGACAAACTGATAGCAATCACGCCTTATCGCATTAGCCCCAAAGTTAGGGAGGAAGTCCTCCAACAAATTAATGACATGTTGCAAGTTCTAATCATTAAGGAATCGGACTCAGCATATTCTGCACCATCTCTCGCAAAAACGAAGGTGGTATTAGGTTTCTTACGGACTTCAGAAAATTAAATCAACACTTAACATAAGTACAGTACCTATTACCCAGAACGGAGGACATTTTAAAAAGTTTACTAAATTCTAAATACATAACAAGTCTAGACTTATTTTCCAAATTCTATTCAATTCCCGTCAGGAAGGAGATCACCATAAGCTAGCGTTTAGCGTTGATGGCGTAGGCTTTTTCCAATATTCAAGAATGCCTATGGGGTTATCGACGAGTCCGCAGTACTTTCAACAGTTCATTGATTTATTACTAGGACCATTAAGATGGAAGACAGCTATTGCCTACATAGATGACATCTTCATAATCGGCAATACATTCACAGAACACTTAAATAACATAAGAAAAGTTTTTCAAAGGTTAAGAGAATTCAATGTGAAAGTAAACACTACGAAATGCAGCTTTGCGGAACAAGAACTTAAAATTTTAGGCCATTATATCACACCACAAGGTACAGTTACAAACCTATAAAAGGTGAATGGGATAGCGCTAATGGCACCACCTTATAACATCAAAGAAGTATGTACATTTTTGGGTATAATGTCCTATTTACGGCGGTACATACTAAATTATGCCACCAAGGCCGCACCGCTTATTGAGCTTTCCAAGGACCGTACAAATTATAAATCGGGACAAGAACAACAATACGCTTCGTAGATCTTAAAAAGGCCATTCAAAATGTACCCATTTTAAGGCGATTCAACGAAAACTACACTATCATTTTAGCATGCGACGCATCATAAACTGGCATCGGGGCAGTATTAATGCAGGAAAACCCTACGGACAAAAGTAGGAACATCACAGCATTTGCGTTGAAAAAGCTTTCTATTACAGAGTAACAGTGGTTCACGACTGGAAGAGAGCTAGGAGCGATTAAATATTTTTGCACCTGCCAAAAGGTAAAGCCAACCAACAAGAAGCCAGTAGGGCAATCACAGCCAATAGAACCCCCTCCCTTACTGCATTCTTGGTCTTTAGATGCGAAAGGTCCCCTACAGACATCTCGCAACAGTAGCAAATATATACTTGTAATGACCGAGATTTTAGCCGATTTGTAGTGACAAAAGCAGTTATGAGCATCGATGCCCAAACATGTGCCAATTTTATTAAGGACGTGATACTAAGGTACAGTTGTCCTAAGCAGATATTAACTGACAGGGGAACTTCCTTTAATAATGAGTTAGTAGCAGAACTCCTTAAGAAATTACAAATCAAAAAGCTACAAACTACAGCCTAAAACCCAACATGTAACATGCTTACTGAGAGTTTACACAAGGTAATATCATATTAACTAACAGCCTGTGTGCACGAGGACCCCCCAGGTTGGGATGAATACCTAGATTTCATTTTTAATTACAACACCACAATCAGCAGCAGCACAAAGTTGTCACCTTTTTATCTTTTACATGGTGTTGAGGCTGCACAACCCATACACGTCATTAGAAAAAATTATCCCGAATGGGTTGACAATTGGTGCCAGAAATTGCAGAAGAAAAGAGAGCAAGCTCGAGTTAGTTTATTAGCAGCCCAAAAACCACAGAAGAGATATTTTGATAATAAATTCCGACAGAACACAATTAAAAGAATGGATTGGGTATGGCTACGCAACAAACCTTATAAGTAAGGGCTTGCATTTAAATACAAAGGACCATTCACGGTTGTTGACATTTTAGGCCCTTCAACGATTAGAATACAAACAAATAAGACCAGTTAGCCTAAATTTGACACTGTCAATACTCGTAATGTTAAAGTCGCATATGTGAAATAATGAGAAACAGTCTCTTACAGGGGGCAACAAAGAAATTTAATACAGTAAATTTAAGGGTACACATAATAATATGGCATTTGTTTTGTTACAGAGTATTCAAGGGCATGTCATCGATAGCATACTAGCGCTAGTATGCAGTTCCAGCGAAGCCAATGGCAACGGTGTCAGCAGGTAGCAGACGCTGTAACCACTTTTCCTGCAACCATGGATGGACAGCAAGATTCGTACAACTACAGGGCGCAGCAGCCACTTTGGAGTAAACCCGCAAAAAAAAAAGTTGCAGCCTCAGGGAGAAGAGTAATTGCCATGATCGGCTACACCATGATGTACAGAATGGTGTGTGCGTCAGGCGAACGCACACAGGAAAAATGTTACTGATAATTTATTTTTTCCAAATGAATAAAATTAAAGTATGTGCCACATGTAACTTTACCTTTTCAGCTGCAGACGAGCACATGGAGGGAGCATGAGGCCACGTGCAGCACAGGTAAACAAGGTAATCCAAAACACAGCATGCTGCCATCTTAATGGTGCCGGCAAAGCCATACTCGCAGTAATGAACAGTTGAATACAGTGGGTAGCCACGTTAAGTAGAAAATTAAAGTAATACTTTAGCTTGTTACACTTTGTCTATGAACCAAAAGGATACTGTAATCATTTCAGCAATGAAAGTTTAGTAGTTTATCATGTAAAATTACGCCAGGCAGCGGATAATAAATTACTTATGGTACGACATTTGATGTCGAGAAACACATCAAATAGTTAATTATACAAAAGATATAAGTACAGCAAGAGTTGCTAACACATTGTTTTATGGAACGCACTGTAATAAGTATTTAAATAATGTTAACGTATTGCTCTGAACATGATAGCCACGAGGCGTAAGCGTAACATATAGTAGTCTTCTTACGACTCATACACAAGAATGCGGCACGTGGAATTAACTGCGAATAAATTGTTATAAAGTTTCATATCACATGGCAGTTATACAAGTTAGGTAACGAGGTTACCAACAGAGGTTAACAGCACATGCTACTGCGCGACCATATGGATGCACGAGACACGGGCATATGGAACACTGAAACCTGATTGTAGAGCGCTATAAAGATATGAATTGCAGGTACTATTACACTTTTACGCACGTAGAATCACTTCAGCACAAACAGTAACTAGTAGCGTACCGACATGGCAGAGCCAAGTTCACCAGCTCACGGATATTCTAGCGCGAATTACATGTGTGACAGCGTGGCGGAAGTAATTTAGCTGACTGTCTTTTACATGTAGCCTTTTATGCCCACCACTAGATCGCAGTGCATCAGTGGTTGCAGGACTGCCAACCGTAGAATTATTGTTCCTAAAGCCTTGAGGCATATACATAATAAAATGGCCAAAGATATCTGATTTTAAGAGAATAAAGAGATAAATTCTACGTAGTCCTAGTCAAACCAGTTATAAGATGTGTGTATATATTCAGTCAGATGACACCTTGTATATATCATGTTTGTAAAGCCTTCAACAGTCCACTGCAAGGTTGGTATAAGCTGTCGAACAGTCGGTCTGACAAGGTAGTAACTATAATATTGAACATTGTATAATTCCACTTCTCATGCTTGTAATAAGAAATGAAGCAAATTGTCATCATGCATACAGACGAATTTAGGGAAATAGAACTAATTTAGTTAATTAAGGCTCATATCGTTCAAAGGTTAACAACACATTGGCGTTACAAATTTCACAATTGAATTCCCACCAACATTGTTGCGTGTCAAACCATAGCGCTCTAAACTTCCTTCATACCTCAATCGAGTGCTCAGTGCCCAGCGGGGTGAAGAAAATAATTTTTTATCAAGTAAATATGACACCGAACACCTCCTATTACCCGGTGAGACACTTTGTTGGTAACTGTTGAATTCTTTTAAATTAAAGATAAAATTCTACTTGTCAATAGTACCAATCAAGATACAAAGAAATTTTCTCACCGAGAAGGTGACATATAAACAAAAAGTTGAGTAATCTCAGATAGAAAACAATGTTTCATGAAAACCAGCCACAATAAGGCTCAAAGAGTACGAAAATGTTCAAGTTTACAAATTCTATAGTGAAGATAGTATGGCAACTGGTAAACAGTACAAATAAACCTACATTAAGTAATATTCTTGTAAATTTTAAAGAAAACTTTAGGGTCTAGAGATTCTTCTGACATATACTTATAAGATGTTCACTAATAGGATTATAAATGTTAAATGACCTAAAAGGTCCGTACAAGAATGTAAATTCTAATTAATTGTATAATATTGACTAGCGGCCAAACAGACTAACCAGCCTAGCTTGCATCCAGATGAGGTAGAGATAAAATAGTGTGTGAGGACACCTAAAGACTCTATATAACCACTGCACCCGAACCTGCGACTACTGTGAATAAGCCAGGCTCCTCAGAGACCCACAGGCAGGGGAACACGACTCCTCGCAAGCCAGGGGTTCCCCAGAGCAAGTCGTCACCCTTTCACCACTCCACGCTGTGCCGTATCCGCCTTCCTCAGCAGCCGGGGACATTTGCTGTCCTGGAGAGGGGAGTACTGTTCCGGCCCCATCCAGAGAGTCAAAACAGCGCCCTGCGGACTTGGGATCCGTGGCGCATGGTGGCCGTGCAGAGCTAGGTAGCAGCCGAGGCACCTGGAATGGGGGTGACAGGAAGAAGAGGGAACCCTAGGCAGAGTAACGAACGAAGACACAAGTTACTTATTGATGAGGGCACCAGCGGTGTTTCCCAGTCACCGCACTGTTGAGACTCAGGGTTCTCAGGGATGCTGTGGGTTTGTCATACTATACTGAGAGGTTATAACTGGGATGGTTACTGATGTTACAAAAACACTCACAATTTGCACTGGTAAAAGGGGGTTTATTTTACCAACCATCGAATGTGTGCCTTTATTAGTTAGTGATTACTTTGGGCGTGTGTAGCTAGTTCTGGCGAGGGAACCCTTGGCACATAACCTAGTGGCACGACTCCTACAGGATGATTTCCCCGTGGAGTCAGAAGGCACAGCCTCTTCTAAGTGAGGGTCCTACAGCCACTATGATGGACTGCAGGGTTCACCCAGAGGCGGGACACAGGGATGAAATAGACACAACATAATAACAATTTAATACATAACCCTGACAAATCAATGATACACTACAGACTTTGCCCTCAACTATTGCCACCCGGTCGGGACTCTTCTCCTAGGCATGCAAAGTGGGGCGACGGTCTAAACAAAAACAGCAAACTAGTATCTATAAATAATCACCATACAAAATACCCTTGACAAATAAGACATCACAACTTGGAAGAGATTCCACCGCAGCTAACCGCAACTCGTCGGGACAGAGCGGGCTAGTGCATGACATATACATTACGAGACAAAACATTTAGAACAATGAAAGAGATTAAAAGTGGGCATGACATGAAACTGGTAAATAAACACACAACTGTGTGAAGCTACTCTTAAATGGTGTGGCAGCTGGATGGTGGTTGGCCGACTGCATGGTCAAAACAAAACAGATGATGCAGAACTCTTCATAAATATTCCCATAAAAATACTGGAGAAACAACAGTGTAGCAGAGACGAGCATAAATAGCTCTTAAAATGTGGTAATTACAGATTTACAGGCCTAATGGTACACGACCACGTGGCTGGACATGAAATTGGCGCCAAACACATTAACATTAACAAAATACTGTACATATCCATAAATAAATCACGCCCTTAATATTTCATGTCAGAATAAATCTGCGGTTACATAAATTCACTCATCACATAGCTAGAAGGTATCAGATACAGTCTCGTACGGCCATGTGGCCTCATGGTTGGAACACACAGTCTCTCGTCATTAAAAATAACAAAAACCAACAAGGGCTGCCAATAATTAGGTTATGCGGACTAGCATTATGCTGGGGACCAATTAACAATACCTACGCGGTCAAAGGTGAATTGGTATGCTAATGAAAATAATGGTAACCTACATCAGTGCGAGAAAAATGTGAGTGCGTACGGACAGCATCTTACCTCTACAACAACACTCGAACAACTGTAACGATGCAAGCTCCCACAGCGCTAACATGGCTGCCTACGGACGTCACACGAGCGGAAATGCTTTGTACGCCTCATAAAATATTAAATTATTAAATGCAATGGCACAAAAGCAATAGTAAACAATATTACGTGTACCATTTAAATTAGCATTTTTCTATTAACTTTATAATGTGAATTACTGTCTTGCATTTTTTTGGTGCACATTTCAAATTAAAAACATAAACACAGACATAACCCTGACATTAAAAAAAAGTTTGTACAAAACTTGACAGTTCTAGGTATTCTATACAGCTGAAACTTGGTATACATATAGAAACCCAATGACAACGCAATAATATGGTGACAGCAACCTGGTGCTGCAGCTAGGGTCATATCCTCACGAGGGAACTTCTCAATGGTTAGTAGTGTGGCGAATTGAAAATAACCACAATAATTAGCTGTTTTTTGCTAGTTTTTTAAAACTCCAATTGTATGTATGTGTGTGTGTGTTTAGTTCAGATCTTGCAAATCGATTTTAAACCATTTACAGTTATCCAATTGAGCTGAAATTATGTATATATGTGTAGTTCCGATGAGAAAACAATGTCAAGGTACCACTGAGCTGATATAATAATGGAGCCAGAAGTTACAAGCTTTTATGTAACTTATGCAGTACCCACGAAACTAGGAGTCCTGTATTATAAATAAATATTGGTGAAACTAAAAGTGAAAAATAAAATAACCGTAAAAAACTTTTAAAACCAAGCTTTTATTTATAAATGCATTAAAAAGAGAATAATGATTATAGTAGTTACACAATTTGTAGAACTTTTAAGATGTGGTCAAACAGCCATAATATGCCATAACAGCCATAACTTTACTACAAATTAATATGTTTGTATCAATTTATATTTAGTATATAAAAGCTTGGCCCAAATAGTCAAGAGCCTTATGCAAGATATGGGCTTACTACGCTTACGCAAATGAGGTATACATTCTATACTGCGCCACATCTTAAAAGTTTTACAAATTTATAATTATTTTTCTCTTTTTAGTGCATTAATAAATAAAAGATTGGTTTTAAAAGTTTTTGATAGCTATTTTTGCTGTTGCATTTTCCTATTTATTACAACATATTCTTAAAATAATAGATGATCAGATCGTTAACAATTATGTACCTATTCCCTAAAATTTAAACATATCTCGGAAAATGCAATGTCATCATTCTTGTTCTCCTCACATGTTCACCCAGTGATTCCATCAAAATCTCATGTTAACATTAGCTTAAAAATAAACCATTCCATGCTGTGCACAAAGACTAAAACATTCATATAGTATTTCCAGGTTGCGAGTTTTGCCAAATTACCACTTTATAAAAAAGTAAGACGCAAAGAGGTGAGCGTAACTATGTTGATCCTTTTGTCACTTCTTTGAGAAATATTGTGCTTATATAAAAATTTTGTAAATGTATTCTTCAAAAATAAATTAATTTGGTTGCACTATGCTGTCTGTGAATGCAGATTTTACAATTTATAAAAAATATTTAATTTTATATACGTTCACCAGGTAAACGGAACCCTGGGTTGCCCCTACACATACCACTAATTTATAAACATTACGACAAACGAGTGATAGTGACACAACACTTATGCATTTCCACTTGCATCACTTCTGTTTAAACACAGCAAATGTACTGACTCCTTAAACATACCAGAAGCTAATGAAACTTTCGATTTTATAATTAAAACTCTCAATATGTAGAATTTTAATGCATACATTAAACCACCCTAAGAGAAGATTATATATAATTGTACATAAATGAATTAGAGATAGGATATATATATACATTAAACATATATGTATGTTCGTATTGTATATAGTATAAAGTCCATTGACAACGTGAAATAGGCCATATACTAGATGTTAGTTTTAAATCTTTCAGCACTTGCAAAATTTTTAGAAATGTTTACAGTTTACAGTACAGGATTCTAGCGTTTAAAAGGCAGTCCACTAACAGCTGCTTGTTATTTGTCTTGGCGACTCACCCCGCTCTTCAAAAAGAGCTCAGAGCAGTAGAGTTAGAAGCCTAGCCGCTAACTGCTTGCTTCCGACATATGCTGGAAAGAAATTTGACCCGCGCTGGAATAGCCTCTTAAGTAGAGAAGAACTTTGTGAGCTTAAAGATCTTGATTGTGTAAATTTTATAGAGCAAAATAGGGTACGTGATGTAAATGAAGATAAGATCTGCAAACCAAAGATGATAAAGTATTAGGTAAAGTGTACAATATGGTAACATATGGTTTTCTTATGTGTGTAAGGATTAAGTTTTGAAACCATTTCTTAGTACACAGGAAGTTATATGTAGAAAATGGTGTAATAATGTAAGGATATAAAGTTGTTTTACACATTAGTATTAACAAAACCAATATTGGAGTTACATACCACTCATGAAAGCATCAGTAAGATGAAAAATAACACTAGGACATACTTTTAATGGCCAAATTTAGATAAGGATATAGAAAACTTTGTAAAGAGCTGTGCGGTATGTATGACCACTAAAGCAGAGCCACCAAAAGCTGAACCTACCTCATAACCTAAAAAAGTGCGTTCATGCTGATTTTTTGGGGCAGTTTCAGGGAAAATATGTGTTATTAATTGTGGATTCATTTTCCAAATGGCCTGAAGCATTCATCATGAAAAATTTGGAAGTTAAGGGTACAGTAGAAATATTTAGAGAATATGAGGTGACAGCTAATGCTAGTACATTTGTTTACATTTTTGTCCCAAAATGGCATTAGGCATGAAACTTCCCTTCCTTTTCATTCAGCAACAAATGGACTTGCTGAAGATACTGTATAAAACTTTAAAGGGGCACTCAGTAAAATGTTAAAAGATAAAATTAATGAAAGTGTTAGTTTGAAAACACTCTTTAATATATATTAATTTCATTACAGTAATTCAATGCATGTAACAACATGGATAACACCATCTCAGTTAATGATTAAAAGAAAATTGAGAAAAAGGTTAGATTTATTGGCTACTAAGGGAATGAGACAGATAAAGAATTATCAAGGAAAGTGTCACATAAAGTTTAAGGAGGGGGAGATAGCATATTTTATAGATTGAAGAAACCCCATTAAGAAACAATTTCTTAAGGGTGTTGTTGAAGTTTTGGGACAGACAACCTATTTATATAAATTGGTAGGGAAAATACAATTTGAAAAAGACATTTAGATAAAATGATAAGTGTGGGGTCACAAAAGCAAGAAAGATAAAAAAAAAATGTTTCTTGTGAAAGGGATGAGTAAACAAGGATAATTGCACCATAAACAGATGGAAATGGTAAATCATATGCTGTAGTGATGACACCTCTGGCAGAAAGTGTGTGTGGAGGAACTGAGAGCAGAGGGATTATGACTCAGGGGTTAGTGAATTGGTGCAATTAGATGCAACACCGGCGAAAGGATGACGTTTCCAATAATAGTAGTAGGGTTGACAATGTGGTAAGGAGATCTCAAAGGGTAAGAAGGCTCCAGATCATTTAAATTTGCAAGGATAAAGGGAGAGTATTGTAGTATACTGTAATATATATTAATAAATACTGTGAATTATTCTAGTTACAGGCGACTCTCGACTATCCGCGAGTGGATTATCCGCTTTGCGCCTTAACCGCGGCATATTCAGTAAATAAAAATTAATTTTGGAAATTAACTCAAACATTGCCAGAACGAAATTATTTAATAAAATGCCCATCTTAACTAATGAAATTCGTACCAAGTACTCAATGAAAATAACTGTGGAATGAAACGTGTTTGTTTATCGATGCAAATGCACGTCAAAATGTGTTTCTGATGGTGCAATGAGCTAAGTTAAGTCACAAGACAGCGAGCTGACAACACCGCACAACTCGCTAGCCTAGCTGCCACCTGCCAGGTATAGCCAGTCCCGGCGCGACCACCGCATTCCTCCTGTGTATCGCATTCCCACAGTCAGTGCCAGTTTTATCTCGCCAGTCAGTAGTTACATTCGGTTTTGTTTTTGCTCCTTTTCAGCCTAAAAATGTCTGCAAAACGTAAACGTGTGGTTTTAATTTTGCAGCAGAAGCTGGAAATAATTAATAAACTTGAAGGAGGACATACAATAAAACAGCTTTCATTTATGTATGGAGTGGGAGAAATGATTCGGGATATACGAAACAATAAATCCAAAATTATTGAGTTTGCGAGCAGTGCGGACTCGACAAGTGGATTGGTGAATAGGAAAACTATGAAACTATCTATGTACATGGAACTTGATAAGGCTATGCTGGAGTGGTTTAACCAGAAACGTGTTGCAGGAATGCCAGTGTTGGGCTTAGTGTGTGCCAAACTGGCACAATATTTTTTTGAAGAACTGGGAATGGAAGACGAAACTTGTTTCCTATATTAAAGACTGTTTTCCACACGCTGAAACAGCAGGCTGTATGCCGCACGCACTGGACAGTGTGGAAGGTGTGTGTGTGACACGAGCGACATGCAGATCGCTTTGCACATCATTGTTTCTTCTCTCCAGGAGGGGGGAGGTGGCCTGTTGCCTAGCAACTGAGTGACGTCAGCCTGCTTTCCCTCTTATGCAATTTCAGATTCCAGTATCACTCTGCGATAAACACCACACGCATCCCGTTGCATTGTTTGTATTAACTGTGGCTGCGCATTTCTTGTATTATTCTAGAGAGAACTACCATAATTACCTGTATATTTTACACACTTTAAATTCTGTTTTGTAAGTTAGAAATCAGGGATGCATAAATTACGCATTTTTTTAAATTTCTTGGTTTGTTAATAAATAATACGGTACGGAAATTATGGGAGGCCATAAAATATGTGGGTAAAAAATACAGTAGTATGTCAAGGATAGGCTAGATTTCACACTGAAACACCCAGTATTCAGTTACGACCATACAAAACTTAGTGTTAGAAAAACTGTATTTTTCTCTTAGTATGATGCAGATTAACCGCGATTTTGGGTTATCCGCTGCAATCGTCCCCTCCATTTTCACAGATAATTGAGAGTCAACTGTATCTTTACATACTAGCTATGCTGAATGGTGTGACAACTCTCTGTTGAAGTGAATTCTACAATGATAATTATTGTTTTATATTGAACGACCAGCGAGTATGAATAGAATTTTGCGAGCTGTCTATTTGACAATGTAACACATGTATCGCTGTTATTACATTTTATTAAATGTTTTAAGATGTTTTATGTTTATTTATTGTGCTACCTTATAACAGTGCCTGTGCACTATTTCCAACCAGCAAGACAGAGTACAAGTAACATGAAAACAGCAATGCACAAGTAATGAAAATACAGTATTGCATAGAACTTCTGTCCACATCAGTAGATGATTATTATGTAAAATGTGGAAAAATTATTAATGCCATGTAAAATAACAGTATGACAATTATTTCAGTACTTACATAATATCCTGTAGTAGAACGCTCCCTTCCAACCTTGAGTCACATACATCACCCTTATGTTCACTACTGTCAGCACTATCACGAAGATGAACTACAACATTATCTACCACAATACTGCTGATGCCAGCCAATTCCTGCCTTCTTGCATATTCTTTTATTACACATTATATGCAGCCTTCCCACTTTTCAGCATTAACCTTGGATAATGCAGCAGCTAACAAAACTGTGTACCTCACTAAGCTTGGATGACTTACTGTTATTTGCCAGACATTCTTTGACTCGACTTCACATAAGATAAATTGGATTTAGGTTGCAATAATATGGATATGGCAGTAGCCTGACAACAGTATGCCCTGTTTTTATCCAGTGATATTATATATTACGTAAACAGAAAATGTGGAAAACACTATTTTAACTAAATGTAACAATTTCACTTTAATAGGTTTTTCACTCACCAAAATATTATTGAAATGCAACACTCAGTAACACTTTCTTCAGGAATGATATAGCTGATCACATTTCACACTATAAGGAGAATTATCCTTAACTACACTATTGTTTGTGAAAATTGTAACACCCAGAAAGAATGGCCCAAATGAATTCAAACACTGAGGATGTGTAGAACAGTGTACCAGCAATATGTGGTTACAATTGTAGAGAGACGGCATACACGTAGGCCTAGCAGCGCCCTCTTGTGTAACCGGAAAGGTCAAAATTACGCCTAGCTCAGTCAGTGAATAGCAGTCAAACGAAGTGAAAACAAGTGCCAATATGGCTTGTTGACAACAAAGGGTACCATATCAGCATATGAGTGAGTTTGAACAGCGCAGAATCGTCAATCTCCAGGAAATGACTTTTTCTTACCATGACATTTTGGCTTGTACTGTGAGTGAATGGGATTGTGGGGAGCTCAACAGTGAGGTCGTTAGCACCCACAAGAATCGGAAGAATAAGTATTTGATACCGCCAGGAGTCAAAAACAAGTCAGAAAAAAAAAAATTAAAAACTTCCACAGGAAGCAAAAAAAAAAAAGGATTAAAAACCTTAACAGGAGGCAAAAGGACATCACAAAACAGGATAAAATACTCCAGAAGAGCAACAACATAAGACCAAATCACAATACATTAAAAAGACCCACTGGATGTAAAAATGGGAATACGCCGCTCATAGACGTGCCCCCATTACACAGCATTCGCGGTAGGTGTTCAGGAACATTTAAAGTGCGACGAGCCTGGTCATACCTGTGACACTCCAACAGAATGTGCCACAGGAATCACACTCAGGAGGGGGTTCTCCACGAAGCAGGTATTTCTATGTCGGACAAGTGTGCCTGATGTGAAGGCGAGAAAGCACATCTTCCCTATGTGTACATGAATCAGAACGAGTGCAAACAGGCAAGTCAGAGATGGCCCGTAACATGTTGGACAGCGGGAAAGAAGTCCACTCCAGCTGCCAAGCATGCCAGACAAGACCATGGACTGCATACTGCGCACACACAGGGACACTAGGATCACAGGATGTAATGCTGCATGCCTCCTTAACTGCCTAATTGCTGTTTCATTGCCAGGGATGCTCACATGCCCTGGAACCCACACAAAAACGTGAACACCAATCAGCTCAGTCCCCACTAACTTCTCTCGGATCATGAAAATAAGCGTATGAGCTGTAGAGCCAGATTGAATAGCTGTCAAGGCACTCATCGAATCTGAGCACATAAGGCATTTTTGGTGAAACCCCCTATTGATAAATCACAGAGCCTTGAAAATAGCAAAAAAAATCTGCAGTAAAAATACCGCATTATGGGTGAAGTCCAAAAGGTACTGAAAAGCCCCAATCACAAAGGTACACCCAGTTAAGATATCTGATTTGGAACAATCTGTAAAAAAGCAAATAAAACCACGGAACACAAGAGAAACAAATTCAACGAAAAGGCCATGGAAACAAAACTCAACCTGTGTTGTCAGTCATGGCTGTTCACGGCGAGGCAAAGTCAACACACATAAGGGTAAGACATACCATTTCAGAGTAGGTGAAAAGCAGACACATGCCGGCTGAGGAGAACTTGGCCTAGCGGAGACAACCATTCATGGGCCGGGCCAAGTAAAGCAGTATGGTTAAGGTGCAAAGAGTCTGAACGCACCTACACTCCATAGGAAAGCAGCAGTTGGTCACACCTGTAATGTAGAGGAGGTTCACCAGTCACAGCACAAAGACTTGCAACTGCGCTGTACAAAAAGCCCCAGTCGTAATGCGAATACCAATATGGTGAACACAAACAAAATTTTTTTAGCACAGACTGCCGAGCAGAAGAATCAACAACACTGCCATAGTCTAGTTGGCTACAGACCAGGGCACAATACAGCCAAAGAAGGGTGACTGTGTCAGCACCCCAGTCACGACCACTCAACGTTTTCAAAAGATTCAGGTCCCTTACACAGCAAGACTTCAGGGACTGAATATGACTCCTCCAAGTGAGTCTACTATCAAACAAGAGATCTAGAAACTTGACAGTATTGGAAACAGGCAAAACAGAGCCATGCAAAAGCACCTCAAGAGAACGAAAGATGCCATGTCTTCTACCTATGTCTTGGTGGTCGAAAAGTATAATCCACAGCTGTCTGCCCAGCTGCTAACACAGCAGGCGGCAAGCTGGACCTGACATTCTGCCACACGCAGCACGGCAGAAGATAGTTACGTCGTCAACATACTACACTCATTCCACAGGTGTTTGAATGACAGACACAATCCCATGGATGGTGATAGCAAACAGGGTAACACTCAATATGATAACCTGTGGTACAGAATTCTCTTGAACGAACTCCAAGAATAGGAAGCACCATTGTGAACCTTGAAGGTGCAGAAGTACATAAATTTCTGTATGAAACCAGGGAGATGACCACGAAATCCCAAAGTGGACAGCTGTCGGTAGATACCATGTCACCATGTTGTGTCATATGCCTTCTCCAGTTCAAAGAAGACAGCAAAGGAGGTGTGCCCTCACAAAAAATGCAGTCTGTATGGCAGCCTCCAAGCTGACCAAAATGAACCACTACAGAACAATTTCAGTGGAAACCACAATGAAGAGACAATAAAAACCCGTGAAGATAGGTAATTCAGTATGTCAGTTGACTTGTGTTTCACAGACTTTGGCGTAGGACTGCTGGTGTTTTTCTGTAGTAGCATGAACACAGACGCCCATTGTAACATTCTGGATAGTGAAATGCTGCCAACATTGTGGCGTTTTTACGGAGGACCCGTGTTACTTCCAGGATGACAATGCCAGGTGCCATGTTTCAAGGGCTTCTATGCAGTGGTACGCCAACAACAATATTTGCAGGTTCGACTGGCCCGCCCAGAGCCCCAACCTTAACCCTATAGAACATCTTTGGGACGAATTGGATCGCCAGGTAAGGGCTCGTCAGGCACTGCCAAAATCCATTGCTCAACTCATGGAATGGTTGCAAGAGGAATGGCGACGAATCCCTGTGGATGTCCTACAAACACTCGTAGAGAGCATGCCAGACAGGGTGACTGCTGTTATAGCCGCAAGAGGTGGCCCTACGACATTCTAACAGGGTGACAACAACCGAGCAAACATTGTGGACAGGTGCCCAATTACTTTTATTGGTAGATAGTGTATTTGAATCCTTGCTAGTAAATAGATTGCTAAATTTACTTACATGCGACAGATAATAAGGAACTATTTCCTGCAAACGATCTTTGTGCATGGCGGTCAACAACCAATAGAAATATTTGTATATCATAAGCTTTGTTGATTTTCCACACAAGTAAGAATGAACAAAGACTATAAAGGTAAATATTTTTTCTCAGTTAGTCACAAGTTTAGGCAAAATAAGTTCTATTACCAAGATCTTCCTCAATCTTTATAACCACCATTCTACCAATTACACATTTTAACTTGTAGACAGTAAAATAGGGAAGCACACTGGAAAGAACTGCAACATAATTCTCGTAAGGTAGGATATAACAATCAGAAAATAACCTAGCGCAACTAGCGTTATGATTCATCACAAAACATAAGTCCAAACATGTGTCAAGCATGCTACCACCTTGCCAAAGACAGATACATTAAGAAGTTGTTGAGTGAGCAAGTATACCATAACTACATATTTATTTATATACATGTCTTATCTTACATGTGTGCACAGAAAACTGCAAGCATGACTTCATTTGTACATCCACACATATCACAAACAAGGGGGAAAATAACTTAATTTTAAAACACAATATTTTCAGTAAGTAGCAGCATATGTAGAAAGGGTTTTGCTTTGGAAATAATGAAAACCACATTTAAGTGACACATATAACCAAGTCAATAGAGTGGAATAAGTTAGTATAAGAGAAGTAAATTGTTTTAGAGATTTTGGTTGGAACTTAACAGTGATGTTTTGAGCACTGGGGAGGAAGAAATAAAGTGAAGATGGAGAAGCAGTACAATAAAAGGGTGGTGGGAAACAGGAATTTCACTGAGAAAACCTGCTGGACAACAACCAAATTTGCCATGTTTCCCACAAGCAAAAATCTGGTTGACCCTGCAGGGAATCAAACCCGGTTCACCTTCGTAGGTGGCAAGTAATATGACAACTACACCACCATGGTTCACTTTATGTATTTAGTCTATGAACCATTTATATAATTCATGCCATATTTATGAAACAAAACCAATAAGGTAACAGAACGAAATGTGAATCAACCTTAACTAATATACTGATTTTGAAGTATGTACAAGATGTGAACATAATCTATAGTGCAATATGTTGTATTTCACATCTTTATTTACTTCTAACTATACAACTTACACAAACCTACAATTACAATAGCTGACATTCTGCTTATAAGTTGTTTAGTTCTAACTAAACAACTTATAAAAACGCACAATTAAAACAGCTTTGCTTAGTCCTAATAAACCACCAACACGACTTGCTCACTGTTAGCTCCATTGACTTCTCCCTCTCACTCCTGCCCATTCCAACAATCCTCAACCTGTTACATATACCACACTCCTCCCTTTCAGATATTTCATCATTTACATTAATTAATAACCCACAGTTTGTCATTATAAATCTTCAATTTAATACCTAGTTCGTACTTACTGTAACCTGTAACACATGTCACATTCTTATTATATACAAATTTTTCACAATTCCAGCATCTTTTTAATACATGGAATGCAACTTAACTCTATATATGTTATATTATTACTATTTACCACTGTTTAAAAATCCAGTACCTTCCTATGTTTGATATTCCTGCCACACCTCCCAACTGATACACTTCTTTTGGCTACACCTGAATCTCGAGCTTTCATATTTCCAAATACTCAAAATTTCTCTTCAATTTCACTCAAACTTAATTCCCCAGTATCAATCATCTTCTCCCTCATGTCACACAAGTGCATCCTTTCTTCATCACCCTCCTCTAACCTTGATTCAACATTGCCTGTGTCCTCACTCCCATTATTATTCTCTACTATAAAAGTGAGGTTTTGCTTTGTAGTATTCGATGGCTAGGCATGAGCATTAACAATTTGATTTACAGGTCTCTTCAACACCCTAATGAACACTAAGAACAAAACATTCTCCAACCATTTTGTAGTTGTTGCAAGAATCCATGTTACACCACGTGCCGTATAATACTTAACGTACACTTGTTGATCAACAATAAATTAATTTATTTGACAGCCTGAAGAACTTTCACACAACAATGATCGTTTCCTGTTTATATTGTCCTCTTGTACTGTAGTTAACAAGTCAAACCGTGTACATAGCTTACGGCCCAACTGAAGCTAAGCAGGAAAGGTACCAGTTGTAAAATGAGGTGTAACTCCATACACAAATAAAAAGGGGTGTAATATTCCTGTTGAAATTCTACTATTCAACATCTGTTTCTTAAATCTAGCTTTAAATGTTTTAACAATGTTCTCTGTAGCACCATTTTTGACTGTCATATGTACACTACCATTTGACTGTCACATGAACACTTCTGTTTTGATGTGCTTAACCCCATTATTTTTAAGGAATTCCTGGAATTCTGCAGACATAAAGCTAGACCTATTAACAGTTACAGGTAACGTATGCAATCCCCACATACAAAAATACTGCCTGAATGCCACCACTGCCTTGACGGCTGTAATTTTACCTAATTCAAAAACATCAATCCATTTTGAATAAGCATCCATTATTACCAAAAACATTTTTCCAAGTACTGGGCCACAAAAATCAGCATGCAGCTGTCGATTGGGCCCTGATGGCCAAGCCCAGGGACTTAATTCGACTTTTGGAGGGTTGGCTTGGTACTGTCTACATGCATTATAGTTTCTAATATTACGTTCAATTTCATAATCAAGTGATGGCCACCAAAAATAAGACTGCTCAAAGCTTTTCGTCTTTACCATACCCATATGGCTCATATGAAAGTCTGCTAATAACACACTATGCAGTTTGTCGGGAATCACCAACCTATAGCTCCATATTAGACCATTATTATCCACTGTTAATTCAAGCCTTTTAGTAAGATAGGCAAATTTATTTCTGGCCAACCATTCAAAACAATTTATATCACTTGATTGATAACTATATTGTTCCTAGATTCCTTAGCAACATCATGAATGGTAACAGCTGGCCCCTTCTTTTATATGTATTTTATATACAAAGAATCATCCATTTCTATCTGACTGAGAAACTTTACAAAGTGGTATCATAGATAATCCATTTACCCTTTTTTTTTAGATGGTACTAGTCTTATTGTATACATAAACCTTGACACAAATACAGCCCAATGCTGAAGTCTATTAGCCACCATTATTGTAATTCCTTTTTTTAGGGCTAAAAATTGTCATAAGCAGTTGGTTGTCTGTTAATAATACAAACTTTTTCCCATACAAATACTGGTAATATTTCTTAACCCCGAATACAATGGCTAGTACTTCCTTCTCCACCTGGAAGTAATTCCCTTCCGCCTTGGTCAATGACCTGGAAGCATAATCTAGAGGCCTTTCCTTCCCATCCTTACCTACTTGACAAATCTGTGCCTCTAGACCTTAGCTACTCGCATCACTTGTCAGGATTAGTTCCAATTCTGGATCATATTGCACTAACACTGTGTCTGATGTTCATATTTCCTTTATTTTGTCAAAGGCCTTGCCCCATACGACTGACCATGCCCATTTCACGTTCTTCCTTAGAAGGTTATACAATGGCCTTAACATTTCAGACATGTTGGGTACAAATTTTGAATAATCATTCACTGATCCTAGAAAAGCCTGTAACTATTCTAAATCCTCTGCTAGTGGTGCATCTACAATGGCTATGTAGCCTAGAAATTCTACCTCAGGTGTTGAATTTTACATTTGTGCATCTGTACTGCTAAGCCACATTCTCAGTCTGTTTAAAATTTGTTTAGTTCTTTCCATAACTACATGTGTTGTTTCCGCATTTATTAAAATATCATCTATAAATACAATGGTACATTGCAAGCCCTGTAATATTTTCTCCATTTCTCTTTGGAACCATACACGTCCTCATGCCATATAACAATCTTGGATATTCATCAATAACCTTCAGTGTTGAAATAGGCAGCAAGTGTTTGCTATTCTTACTAAGTTTTATTTGACTTTTAGTCTCTGGACAAATCAAGCTTAACCAATTTTTTTCCACCATTCAAGGTACTTAACAAATCTTCTACCTTAGGCACTGGATACCTGACAACTTTTAAACAAGGGTTTACAGTAATTTTGAAGTTCCCAGCTATTCCTATAGTTTTTATCATCCTTAACAATTGGAACAACAGGTATCCCACACTCTGAATGATCTACACGTTTCAACACCCCCATGTCCACCAAATGATCAATTTCCTTATCAACCTTATCTTTTTGTTTACTTAGCAGTTAAAAATGTAATTAGGGTCAGAGGTCATGCAATGTATCGTCAGTCCAAATTCCCTCATCCACATTCGAACAAACAATGGTTTAGATCCGTCTTTATTAACATGCAACAACAATTCTCTACCCTTGCCATTAACATTTACAATCACTTTAATTATACCAACACATTCCATAGTAGCTTCAGTAAAACTTCTAAAGTGCTTCTCTGATGGTAGCAACTTTTTTAAATTTTTGCACTCTATATTTTCTCACTTAATGCTGAAACACTTGATCCAATGTCTAGTTCAAACATTATGATCTGCACACCAACTTGCACATCAATTTAAAATTCATCTATCCTAACATCCGTTTCGACAGTTCCCAATGTACCGTCTTACACATTAAATAAATATTCAATGCCATCATGCCTTCCAAGAAGTAAATGCATTGTCCTGTACCTTACGTAAATATTCATTCTGTTTACCTGCACTACTCCTAACCTGCGATTTTTGTCTATTTTTTCCGGCACTTTCTTCTACTGCGACATGCCGTCGGTAGAACTTTCCTGGTTCAGTTGTGAGGTTATGTATTTCTTCACCTTCATTACCTTTGGACCTCATCTTGCAGACTGCCTGCAAATGTCTTCTCTCCCTTTATTTCCTGCAATTATAAGTCTTGAACCTACAATTGTTCGCCCTGTGATTCAGTTTGCCACTAACAAAGCATGACCTTTTTGGTTTTGTTCATTTCTGATACTTTACGTACAGATGTTTTGAATTCTGTAGTCAGCTCAACTGCTTTTTCATAAGTTAGTGTTGGTTCACTCAGCAGCCACTTCTGAAGTCCGGTATCCCGTAATGCACACACTAACTGATCTCCGATATTTCCTTCCAAGTTCAAAAACTTGTAATTCAGTGAAAATCATTTTAAACTAGCTGCATATCCGGCAACTGATACTCCTATTAGCTGCCGCTGCTCCTTAAACTTGTACCGTTCCATTACCTCCGACAGCTTTGGTTTAATAAGAGCTCCATAATATCTTTTAACGTTAAGTCCAGTGGTCATTTCGGTGTACACAAATCTCTTAGCAACGTATCTGCATAATGGTCCAGCAGTGTTAATATTAGCAACACTCTTTTCACTTCAGCCACATCATGGGCTACAGAACATGGATTGAGCCTTTCACACCATATCTCCAATCTTCTTTCAGATTAAATTAAGGAAAAAATCCAGCAGGTACGTGTACTTGGTACCGTCTACCATATTGTGGAATAAACAGTGATTTTTCATATCACCTTACACCTGAACTCTTGCCATTTACACGAGCATAGATTGTTTCACTACTTGTCGTGACACTGTTATATTTCACATCTTTATTTAGTTCTAACTAAACAACTTATAAAAACGCACAATTAAAACAGCTTTGCTTAGTCCTAATAAACCACCAATGCGACTTGCTCACTGTTTGCTCCACTGTCCTCTCACTCTCACAATCTCAACCTGTTATATATATCATACTATATTATCTATGAAGTCTGTGCTTCAAGATAAAAATTGGCATCCTAGTTGGGGAAGTACTGACAAAAAATCAATTGTCAAGTCCTGCCTCATAGTTATGCAATTGAGGCCGCCAAAGAAGAGTAAGCTTAAGAAAGTAATAACAGTTCTTAGGGCTTAAAAAATGCAAAATATATTATTTGATGTTGTGCCTATGGTTAATAGAATGTGTGTATATTACGGAACATACTGAATATATGGTATGTAACAAAATGTATTTATGACGTGTCGGAAAGTAGTGATCAGCTATAGGTACAGGGAATTGGGATCATACACCAAGAGCAGATCACATATTGAGACAATGTGATAATGGGGACACCAATAAAAGTACATAGTAACATTATAACACTTTGTTAAGTTAAGCTGATTATATATTTTTAGTAAAAACATTTAAAATTTTTATGCAAGATAAATTTGTGTAATGAAAAATATTTCTTATTATACGATTGACAAGCATGTTTTAAAAAGTTGTTTCTGTTTTTGGATCAAATTAGTAGAAGATAAGGTATTACCTATGTATCTTCGTAAATTAATTCTTGTCTAGCGGCCTGATTAAAATTTTCTAGAATTACATTCGCCAATATCATCTCACTTTTTGTTTCTCAAAAAAAAAGTACATTGCTCATGGGAGTTCATAGTGGGAAATACTAAGTGCAGGTTTAGATTGTTGACATCATCTTGCAACTTTAAGAGCCATGCAACTTGGAAGGGTGGTGGAATAGATTAAAGTGTGTACTGACATATAAACCAAAGGTTGAAAGTGGGCTCCAGCGACTCCCACTGACCTCTCAGGAACGTAAGCTCACACCATCGCCTCAAAACATGCCAATCACATCATCATCATAATATTTACCACCACCTCCACCAAGACAATAATAGCCACGACCCTCACTGCCACAACCACCACCATGACCACTATATCCACGACTACAGCAGCGACTATGACCATGACCACCACCATTACCACCACTACCACGACCATGGCCACAACCACCAACATCACCACGACACCGACTACCACTATCACGCCCATCACCATGACCACCACCACAACCACCACTGCAACCACCACCATAACCATAACAACCACCATCACGTCCACCAAGGCCACGGCCACAACCACCACTGCAACCACCACCATAACAACCACGACCATAACAACCACCATCACATCCACCAAGGCCACGGCCACAACCACCACAACCAATCATCTCAGCATACAGTCTTGTTTTCTGGTTCCAGCTATCCACTATGTTTCAGCTGAACCTTCAACCAACCATTTGACATGCAGAAACCTCAATTTAACAAGAAACTCTTTTAGCATTACCAGGCTAACTATGAAAAAAATAAAACTACAAACACAAAAAAGTCCCAAATACAACAATATGCAAAGGATTTTAAAGTAACATATTTAAGTTTTCAATAACAGGCGAGAAATTTTATGCTGCGTGGAAAGGCTTGACCTCTTCCACGTTTTTAACTTTGATTTTGAGTTTTCATTTCATATTTTATTTAATTGTATACATATAATTATTCAGTTATCTCATTGCTACCAACGGACTATTCCTGTGGTGGAAGAGTTTCGGGGTCAAACCCTTCATCTAAATGGGAGTGAATATTAGGATCTCCTGGCCAGAGCGATGCTCAACCTCCCTCCGACGCTGGTCATATCTCTCCTTGCTCAGCTGTTGCTGTCTCCACAAATTCTCCACTGCCTGCTTCTGGATTTGCATCCATCTAACCCTGTTGCATGCTTGTCTTCCTCCTCCACCTTATAGTTTAAACCCATCTGAGGGTAAACAGGTTTTCTCCAATATAACAGCTAAAAGTTGAAAACCCAGTACTTTTTTGTTTTGAGATATTGTATGCAATGGTGACAAGGGGTGCATACTCGTCCCAGTTTGTCTGAGAGGAGTTATATCATGGCATTATTGATGTTAGGGTTGCGTGCAATACAGTGCCATTGCATTGTGGTTGGTACCCAGAAGTCTTTGTACCCTGTACGTCCAGCATGCACAGGAAATCTTGTATAATCGCAGAGCTAAAAACTTTACCATTGTCGGTGAGGATCTTCAATATTCGAGTGTATACAAGTCACGTCTTCCAGTAAAAACTGGGGAACCTTCTGGGCAATCCCGAAGGTACAGTGTTGGTTTCAGCCCAGCGTGTACCATAATCTATACAGGTAATCACATACCTGTTTACCCATATAGTCTTAGGAAAAGGACCGAGAAAGTTGATCCCCACTCAGTCAAACGATTCCCCTACAGGGATGGATTATAAAAAACCCACATATTTTTTGACATATCTATTTCCTAGTCTGGCAGTCTATGCATGTTCTGGTGGAGGTCTGTACATTTTTATTTATTCCCTTCCAGTAATAACACAATCTAATTTGGTTTATGGTTCGTGCCAACCCTAGGTGTCCATCAACAAGTGAATTGTTGTGGCACTCACTTGAATATCTCTCCTCTCAAAGAGTCAGGCACAATCAATAATTTTGAACGCCCTTCAGGTGTAGCGTTAGATTAATTCAAAACATTATCCTGAAGGAAATAATTTTCCGATTCAGCTTAATTTTGAAGGTATTTAGAATGATGTGCAAATTTACTATCACTTACCATTTAGCAAATCTACCTTTTTATAAATATCAGCACTACATAAAAATTAAGATACATACTGTCCACAAAGATGCTCAGGTGTTACGCACGTGTAAATAGCCCAAAATGGCACAATTTCAAAACATTTTGCCAAACTGTCATGTAAAATTTAAATATGGCAGAAGGGCACAATGTAAACAGCGGCCATTGCCAATAGCACACCACATTCCTGAACGAAACTGACATTTTTTGTCGCAACATCGCACCACCCCAGTGAAGTCACACGCCACTGGAGAATAAAGTGAGTAGAGCTTCAACGAAGCTATGCGAGGGCATGCGGACAGTACCCCTTGCCCCCAGCACCCCCTACTCTGAGCCGGCCACCCGCTCATGGATCAATAAGGTGGACAGCTGCAGCGGAGCGACCCACGACCCTGCATCAGTTGTGATTAGGAGCTATAACAGCCTCGTGGCTCCCACGCTCAACTCACGCGTGCACAAAAAGAAAATTTAGCCATGCACACTTCAACGGAAAAACCAGTGGTCTTATGCAACAGGTGTGTACGCCTGGTCATGAGCACAGCCACCATATCCTTTCTCAAATTAAATGCCAAAACTTGCCAGTATACACGCAAAATTAATAATCAAAGGTTGTACACCTCAATAATAATAGTCAAGCACCATGTACCACATTCGAACAAACATCCGCAGGAAAGCCAGGGTGCACCCTATACAAACAACATGTTTTGCAAATCCCCTTATCGGAAAAATGTGTCAGTGCTACAGAGCATACTACAGAAGCACATTCAAATGCACAAACAATTCAATAACAACTGTACAAATGGTGCACCAATTTTATATGGTGTGACGGAAAGGGAAAGAACTTAATAAATTGTGTACACTGTAAATAGCAATACCACCTCCAGTGCGTTACGTCGCAGGAACGCATGCACATTCGCAAGGGACAGTTTGTGTGCGGGCCCATCCGAACCCACATTGGATTACCCAGATTTACTCACTGGTGACTAGTTACCACCAACACACTGTCAACAGCCCATGTGCTACGGCGTCGAAAATGACATAGTAAAATGCTGACGTTGCGAATAACAGGCACACCAAAGGTGTGTTTCTATGAACGAGTGGCAAGTGGACATGGAACAATCATATGAATGCAAAGCATGCATAACGTGTTGTGCGCAATATATGGTAATGCAAACTGCCACACCAAAGTCTAGCCCTGCCACCGTTTTCACTGTATCTTTAACACAATCCATGTCGTACTCATGCCAGATAGAGCAAGCACAGAATAGGGAAAGTGTACAAAGTCAAAACCAAACATAATCAGCCAATAACACACAAGCACAATTTTAATTGTTGCCAATGTTTGCTGGCTTACCGACAGAGAACCCCCAGGTATTCCTAAAGGACTGTGCCACACGGCTCCACAACTATGGTGTTTGCGAGAAAGAGTGGTCTAACTGCATCTGTGCCAACTGAACAGAGACGCATGACAGTGGTGGTCAATCAGCCATGACATGAAATGGGAAACATTTTTGTCAGCATTCCAATGCCAACACAACGGCTCATTCTCTTCATTACAAGCACGGAGTCGTACTCGACAAAGTCAGCACATGAAACATTGACTGCTTTTCCTAAGCGAAAATTACACCTGGTACAGTAGTACCATCAGTATATGACTGTGAATGAGGTGTCAGGAGTAGTGGCCAGAACTGTCCTATCCAAATACTGCAGCGCATTAGCACCACTCAATCACGGTTGCTTATAGGCGATCATGCACTCCATCATGATTGTGGACTACACCATGAGCTAAAAAAAAATTGCATACAGTGCCCCAAACAAAACTGCCGTTGGGGATCGTCAAGGGCAGAACCAATTTTGACAGTGGTGAGAATACAGGAGTAATCCGCAAGGGCACCTCTCCTGTCATGACACAGACACAGAAACCAAATGGATCTACTGTAAACAACAATGATACGAGGGTATGGGATAAAACCAAGAGGCTGCCCAACCCATGTAAACACTGTCCAGGTGAGCAGCACCACTTGCATAGTGATTGCCCTGGACTAAAAAGGGGACAGGCAGCGGACAAGGACAGTCCAACACCGAAAGGAAATGGCCTGGCAGGGTAGGCGAGTTGAACACACACTACCCCCTAACCGCGGTCAATAATGTAACACTGCCGCCTCAACAGATCAATCAGAAGATAACACTGCCGCCTTAAAAGATCAATCAGAAGTTAACACTCTTGCCTCATCAGATCAATCAGAAGGTAACACTGCCACCTCAACCGATCAATCACATAACACTACAGCCTCAACAAATCAATCGGAAGGTAACACTACCCTTCACCGTGCAATAAGTACTACTGCAGCAGCTCCCCATAGACCAACAACACTTAAGTTTATACAAATTCCAGTGTACGTCAACAGCATGAAGTGCTATGCCCTTAATGACAGGCCCGCATCCCACCACTTTATACAACCAGGGTTTGTTGGCATGAGGACTCTCCAGCCTCACAGTGAAGCCATTCATTTAGCCACAACAAACAATAGTGGGGAAACCATGGGAGAAGCCAACATCACGGTACGCATACGTGACATTGAGACCAACATTGTAGCACTTGTCTTCAATAACCTACAGGAGGACGTCATTGTTGGTCTCCTATGGCTGACCAAACAAAATACGATCATTGAAACAGCAGCTAGGAGAATACATTTCAGCACAAAGGAGTGTAAAACTGTCTATAACCTAGAACCCCGCCCTACAAACCATGTGTCCAGTGTCAAGCTTGACGATCTGGACCACAAGGTACAACCAGCTTACCATGACGTGGTACAGCACATGCTGGAGGAACGAGCTGTATTTGCAGCTGGAGATCCATTACGATTCACAAACATTGTGGAGCAAGCAATACCCACCAAACAAGAAAGGCCCATTTTCACACCACTACAGAGCTATCATAGCAATTAGAGCCAGATCATCCGCGAATAAATAAGCAAGATGTTAGTGGAGAGGGTTATAGAACCAAGAAAAAACTGCTACAATGCAGCCATCACACTGATGACGAAAAAAGACAACCTGGCATTTCTGCGTCAATTTTTGACCTCTCAGCCTGGTCACCGAAAGCACCCCCCTCCCTACATCAGATGGAAGGATGCGCTTAATATCTTAGGAAAGGCCAAGATCATGTCCTCACTGGATCTGCACAATGGCTACTTACAGGTTCCAGTGAAGCAAGAAGACTGACATAAAACTGCCTTTACCACACCAGATGGAAGGCAGTTTCAATTCTATGCAATGCACGCCATCCACATTCCAAGCCATGATGGTCCAGGTACTAGACGGTCTGGTAGGTGACTTCACGCTAGTCTAACTAGACTACATCATTTGGTCGGAGACGTGGGAGGAACACATCCACCATCTCTCCTTAGTACTGGAGCTCCTGGCCATCAATAGACTCACTTGCGCAAACCACAAGTGCCACCTAGGCAAAGTGCAATTGTACTTCTTGGGGCATATTGTAGTCAAGAATGGTAACAGGCCATACCAAGAATAGCTGTGAGTAATTGAGGAAAATGAGAGCCCACACACCAGGAAACAGGTCCGGAAATTTTTCGGCCTACTGAACTGGTTGCGTGAGTACAATAACTACACCTCTCACCACACATCATTCAGCCGCAAGTTCCAATGGGATGCCGAAGCTCAGAACAGGTTCCTGGCCATCAAGAGCAGTTTTAGGGAATACAAGGCCCTAGCACACCCTGACCCAGGTAGACATCTTCATATCCATACAGATGCCAACGAACAACGCCTAGGTACCAGTCTGTTCCAACTCAGTGACAACAGCGAACGACTCATCATTGACTACAGCAGCGCCAAGTTCAGGGCCACCGAAAAACAGTATGATGTAAATGTGAGGGAATGCCTTGCAGTAGTATGGGCCCTCAAATGGTAACCTCCATATCTGGAGTATCAGCGCTTCATGCTATGGACCAACAACCAATATCTTGTCTGATTTCACAGTACACGTGAAATGCGGAGATACTTACCTGTTAGTCAATGTTACTGTAAGTATACAACTTCAACGTCCAGCTCATCCCAGGCACAGAGAACCAGCTGGCTGACCTGCTGTCCTGGTCACCAAGCGCAGGGATGCTTCTGTCCACCCCTACCAAACATTCAAGCGACAACACGTCAACCTGTGCTAACCTCGTTGCACTAGAAATTATGCTAGATAAACTCTGCAATGCTGCAGTGAGGTCGTAAACAACTTAATCAGATGCACAGGCCAAGGTCCAACTCTAAAACAACCAGCAGACTACAGACCGGAGGTGCATACACAACAGACTGGGCACCAGGCCACATGGAGACAGCACTGCCTGGAAGATCTACGTGCCAACCACGCAACATGCAGACGTGCTGCACTACATTCAATGCATAACCTTCACATTGCACACACGGGAGAAACAGATCATGGAAAATGTGCTATGTCACTTCCAATGGCCCAGCGTGTCACGTGATGTATGCAACTATGTTCGTAAATGCCTGCGCGCAATCACTTCAAAGCACGGCATGCTGACAGCCAAGGGAGCCGTTTGAGACAGTAGCCATTGACCTCATAAACTCCCCAAAACATCAACAGGGAAGAGGTTTATGGTACTAGTTGTCACTGACCTGTTCTTAAGATGGACAGAGCCATATGCAGTGCCCAGCACACACACCAATAACATCGCCCACATCCTGGAAAAAGAGTTTTTCCCCCATGATGGGGATACCCGTGCACGCTACTACAAATCACCTGCCGCAATCTTCAAGGGATGGGAGTTATCACTCCCAGGCAAGTACAACTGTCCACAAGTAGGGGAAGCTATTGCACCAGAAAGCAGCACCGCCAGGCAACGGCGGAGAACTCAAGAGCCAGTGTACACCAGGCTGCCTACATCAACAAATGGGTACCCAAAATTACACAACCACCAAAGCTACTACCACCAGGACAGAGGGTCTTTGTCAAAGAGCACCTGCTATCCTCAGCACGCAAGAACTTTTGTGCTGGCAATGGCGCCAAATGCAGTGGCCTGCACATAGTAACAAAAACTTTAGGGGTCACTACGTACCTGTCCCGCATTAACCGCCAGCGGACCATCCAAGTCCACAGGAATGACCTCAGGCAAGCAGCGTGTCAAGAGCCTCAAACAGAGTCCGCAGACGCAGAGGTAAAACCACCAAGTGATGACCCGTCCACACAAGCAGTGGAGACATCAGACAGCCACACTACGGGGCTTGTTAAACCCCATGACGCCCGGCACTCAAAATGCCCCCAGGGATAATGGGTGGAAGGCAAGAGACAGCATCAAGCATCAGACCCCACAGTGGCCACAAAAGCAGCAGGAACAAAAGCACCTGCACGTGCCATGATGCCCCATGCTGAAGTGTCCACTCAAGAGGACCCTGCCACATCATGGATGGGCAAGGAAACACCTGGGGGCAGGACGCACAAGCCAGCTGATATCCCCCCCCCCCACAGCCATCACCGCGACATTGTAGACTAAAGTGAACATCATGGCAGATACTCTGCAAGCAGCCAGTCAGACGTCCGAGGGGGAACATCTCAACAGGAACCCCTGCGACCCCCCTCATCATCGCCGGCCAAACCAGTGCCCCCATAGTAGTAACAGCAGCAGTAGTAACAATACAGAGAACGAGCACAACATGCTTCCATGCAGTTTCCAGCTACCTCATCTGATCCAGTGAGCCCAGTGCGTAGTTTGACATGATTATACGTCGCACAGCGCTACCAGACACTAGCCTGCCCATCAACCATGACCATTGGCGCCACAAAACATGAGACCAGCACAGCGACACTCACAGGGGCACTACAAACCTGCGAACATGCGGGGCACGGCTGTCAGTTCTAGCGTGGTGCACCTACGGCGTAGCTAAACAGAGGATTACAGTGTGGCACTTGAATGGTCTCCCGAGGCAGGGGGCCATTTGAAGAAAGTCCAAACTCACTGGTCTCTGTTACTGTTAGCTGTACCACAACACAACTACCGAGCACCGTGCCGATGACAAGCACAGTGGGCGTAGCAGTCAGATGCAGTATCTCAATGGTGTTTGGGAATGTACCCGCTTCGCCCAATGACACTGCACGAGTCAGCTGATGGTCCTACTTTGATCCGACCACGTGGGTGACACCAGGACAACCCAGTGGTTTGGATCCCAATTTACTGGCACGTGTCCTCAAACTCAACGCTGTGCTGTCAGTATGTAGCATGTGTGAAGGCATCATCAGACTTCATAGTGCCCAGATCAGGGCGCCGAGGAACAGCCAACGCATTTGTGTCATAACTAGTGTTTAACAAGTGTTAGTGTTCCCAAAAGCAGAGCAAAACCCTTACCAGTGTAAATAAAGTGCAACAGCAAGCCAACAACAGTATAAAACGTAATTCAGAAATTACATTTATGTGCAGTGTTTTGATTTCCTACCTGGAAAACAGGTTTCACCCATATCAACACAAGTCTAGTCCCCACAGGCAACACCTGACTGGGGGGAATGTCAATTGATACATATTATTAATTCTAGACTTTGTAGAAAGTGTACAGGTTTCTTTTATAGTCATCAGCAAGTTTATAGGCCTTCATAAACTCACTTTCAGCATGACGCGTATGTATACTTGACAAAGTGAAACTGTATTGCCGTGAATATTTGAGTAGCTTGTTTTCTATAGGATACGTGTATGTTTTTACTACGAACACTGAATAATCATAATTAGTTAAGGGAGCCTTCCCATATACGTATTGTTCTCAATCAAGGGCCTATCCCTACTTTTCAGTTTATTTTAGGATCAAAAATTGTCTGTTTCCGATGTCTTCATGGCAAGTGCTCAGAAAGACACCAGCGGCCATTTGGTCTGAATCGGGCATCCAACGGAGCAAGACATGTGTCACGTCTCCCACGCAATTCAATATCGTCTTCATATATTGCAACAAACAATAGCTTGAACTTTTTTTTAACAACTGGAACTTTGGTAAGTTAACTTCACCGCACGAGAGAGCACATCTTCACCTCCTGCAGACTACTGCCCTAGTAGTTTTATTTTACCCTAAGTAAACAAGCATATGCTCATTTTTTCGCATCAACCTCCGATGGACTTTGTGCATCGGACCCATTTAATACCATGAGCTGTCATAGGTTTTGTATTTGCTGAAACGTAAATAAAAGACTTCAGCCCATAAGTTTACATTCTTATTTACATGCCTTGCCTCTTAAGGCACTTCGGGAGGCGGACCCTCCTATCAGCCATTTCAGGTTTTTAAGTGTTCAGTGTTAAGTATGTAATTTTACCAGTGTTTAATTGGCATGTGGAGTGGCCTCACAACTCCACATTTAGAGAAACCAATACCAACATGCCTGTCCACCTCACAACGGACACCCGGGGTGGTAGTACTGGGTCGACTGCAACTGCCCATGGCTAGCAGCCAGACAAATTGTTCAATAACGCAACAGGAGAGACGTAGAGGATCGGGAGATCAGCCTAGCCACCTGGGTGACTTAGCCACGACCCACATCAGTGGAACAGCCTGTAAGTGTTTCCACCAGACATCTTTGGTAAGTTTTTCCCGCCAATACTACAATGTCGCTATCACTCTCCAACCTCAACCTCACATCAGTTTTATTGGATACAACTGGAAAACTACTTCCAAAGTTCAGTTGAAAACAATTTGGCTTTTAAACTTCTGGATATGAAACTTGGAGAACATTACTGTAAGTATAATTATAGTAGTACTGGCATTCATAATTTTTTAAAATCTGTACCGGCTAGGGTCAGGAAATTTATTGAGCGCAGCAACAGAAAATTCTAACAAACTAATTAGGTGGGAAATTGGTTTGGTCAGAATTGTGAAAATGTTGACTGGTGTTTTGTTAATGTGTACGATTGCAGGTGCCGTAGGATAAAAGCAGATTGACAGGAAGAAACCGAATCTTCTGTTGCATTCAAGAAAATAAAAAAATTTTGTTTTATTTAGTCCTGACAGTCGTGGTATTCTGTTGACCAATCTAGGAGTATAAAACTTATCAGGGTACATTGAAAAGTTATGACGTATGTATGGTTTGATGAAAAAAGCACGTTTCTGCAATAATTCATTATAATCAATCCAGGGTAAATACCTTATAAGTTGTCATCCAACCTCATCCCTCGGCTGGCATAAGCCAGTCGTGGGTAGAGCGTGCCCACGGTACAGTTCCATGTGGTGTATGTGTTAAACGCACCAAAGGTGGGCTATGGCTGAAGAGAATAAGAGTTCTTGTTAGGTTAAGATTGCTATTAAGGGTTTTTGTAAATGTTTTGTCATGCACTCTTGTGCACATCGTGAGAGTAGCACAGCCAAGGCCACCAGCAAAGGGTTTTGTTAAAGATATTTTGTGTTTGTTTGCTGTGTACTCCTATGTATATGCTTTAAATGATTAAGTATTGATGTATTTACTTTGCAGTGCACTCCTGTGCAAGTTTTTCTACTCATTATTACCCTTATGCATCATACCCATGCACGTGGCCCTACGGAGTCTGCACTTTTGGCATGGGCAAGTGTCTCCAGCTTCCGATATGGACATTCAGCAGTCTTTTGTTGGAGCTCAAGCCGGATGCACGTGTGCCGCATGGCCTGCGGGGGCCTCATCTTTGCTATCACTGATCCATTGTTCTGTCGGATGCAATTCATTAAAAAACTTTTATTTTTACTCCTGCAGCTGGCCTTGGTCCTTCCACTGATTTAGAAGGCCCATAATTAATTACTTTTGCCTAGGGGCATTTTGTCGTAAATGTAACTCTGTGCAACATCATGCTGGTTAGGGCGAGGTCTCCTGCAAGTGGTTACTTTATGCAACTGTGTTAAATAATGTACTACTTAGTTTGCTTTTAAGTTCATGTAGCACCCTGCACAATTTAATGTTATTTTACTTTGCAATAAATGCAGATGGCTCTACACGTGGTCATGCTCATTCTTCATGTAAGTCGCCATCCTCCCTTGTACTTGCGTCTGGCGTGCTACGTGGTCAACAACTGAGTAGAAGAGGTATGTGTCAGTGTTAAAACAAGCCATGTGGCTACTTTATGACCCAAGATAGAGTCTGTGCTCACTATGTGGTAGTGCATGAAATCACGGCCTGGCACCATAGGAACACTACTGCAACCTTACTACTTCCATCTACTGCCTCAGCATTTAACACCGATAACAAAATGTTCTTACATCTATGTCATAATGAATGTCGCAAAGCTGTATTACTGGTGTGTGTGTACCTCATGTTATAAGAAATTATCATACCTGATTTGACCTACTCAATTCAGTGTCAATGCAACAAAGATAATTAGTGATGGGTGGATACCCTAATTTTCTAGATACAGATACCTTGACCAATTCCATAAGTTAGCTTTTCTACCTTTACTGATATATACTTATTTTGAAAATTATTGGTAAAGGCTAATCACTGTAAAATAAGTACTTTAGAAATCAACCTTTGAAAAATGTCACTTTCCCTCCTTACATGTATTTTAACAGGCACACTACGACTAGCATGTGCTCAGTAAAGTTGACAATGACAGAGGGAAAATAGTTCTATGCCTTGACATTGAATTTAAAGTGTTTGGTAAACAATTGTGAATACCGAAAGTATTTATTTTACTTTCTGTTTTCTTTAATGCATATAAGTGCAATAATTAGCAATTTTTTTCATATTTACTTTTTATATAATTTTGCTGTTTCACTTGACCAACACATGAATAAAGTGACCAGGCCCTTGCCAGTGTTAATTTAACATATGGTGGAATAGTACAAAAGTGCATATAAGTAGATCTTAAGAAGGGCTTTTAACAGTGCTCAGTTTACTGTAAACAGCTTATATACATACAAGGCCACTAGCTGAATCACTTCAATAAGAAATTTTATTTCAGAACGTGCTTTCATTTTGTCTTCATTGGGAATGGTCTTCATCAAAAAAATATATACTTTACTCTGCCAAAAGAGATTGTGTTTTCGGAAGCAAATAATTCCATCACCTGCTTCTGTCCGGCGACCTAAGTTTGATTCATATATTTCAAATAGCTTCCCAGCAACTGCATTCCCATTACACTAAAAAATTATTACATTTTACTTTAAAGAAGCAAAATAACGCATATGTTTTCTGTCACTATAAATGTAGTATTGTGTTGATTTCCCATTATTCTACAATAAAAGGTGCAGCAGTTGCACACACAATTGTTTGAAATTTCAATTGCATTTTCAGCCATCATAGTTTGCGTATTGAAAACCAAATTGCAGGGTAAACTACCAGTGTTTATTTTCCGGTATCATTCACTGCATTTCTTTTAGAGTATTGAAACTGTAATTCAAGTTTTTGAGCCCTATCATTTACGGATTGCTTTCGTTTAGTTATAATGTGTAAACTATATTGAAACATTATAGCCTGTGAAATTGTCCGATAACACATTCACAAATGATGGCTGTGCAGTGCATGTTTGCCACCATATAATTGTTAAACCATCCGCTAGATGGCTGCGCTGTTACTCCAACGTACAGTTGCTAGCTTGCCCACTCGATGGCGTGTCACCCTAGATCCTGATCTTGCAAACACGCATCTGCCCGATTGGCTTTATGACTACCACTGAATTTTCAGTTATTTTCTGGAGGATGTTTTTCACATTACGAAGCATGTTTACAATATGTTTTGTACAGAAATACCATGAAAAATCATATTCCATGTCCTGCATACAATTCCATTTATAGAACAAGTAACTCTTATGAACATTTTCACGTAGTATGTAAACTTTAAAACATTTAGTAATGTGGCAGTCATTAAAATAATGACTGAACACCACAGCTCCGTTTCACTGTATATGTAGTCTCACGAGACATAAAGGTGCCATATTACTAATAAAAAAAAGTTCCAAGTCTCGGATTATTTCCTTTTTATTTTCAAATTCCACATAAAATATTCATCATTTTACAATATTGCAGATTCACGAACAGTTGAACAAGACAAGAAAACAAACATTACCACAGATGTTCAATTATTAATGACATCACTCCAAAGCTCGCATCGTAAGAAAAATTTATGGCGGCAGGAGGGAAAAATTATTTCCCTCCTGACGTCCTAACGATCTCCTGCACCAGCGGGAAGAATTTTGTAGGAAGAGTTTGTCGGCCGAAAGTATAGTCCATTCCTGACTGGAAGAGACTTTTGAAAACTAACATTTGAAAAATCAACCTAGCTATAACATTTCAATCTGTTTTTTTCAATAACCTGTATTCCACAAATATATAATGTGTGATTAACTTTAGAGTACTGTATTATTGAATAAATGAAACTTTACCTTAGTAACTTCTATAACTTGTAATATTTATTTTGTACTAAATATTAATTAAAACCAGCGAGAGCAGCGATGTGTTGGCAATGGCTAGTAAGAAATAGTTTACAGAGAAATATCATTTTAACCTAATTATTTGGTATGCTATTTGTAAATTAAATGTTGCCTATTGAAATATCTAAATATTTAGGAAGCTCTGATGGCAACATATTTCATTGATACAGTTTAAAATAACAGCGCAAAATATTGTGCGTAAGCCCACTGACAAGGCGTTTGTTTTATCAACTGAGGAAGAAACTGTCCGCTGGGCGGAGCTTGTCGCTCTCTCTATTTCTTTGTCTCTCTCACAATCGGGTAAATTTTGCATCGCTAGTAAATAGTAAATTATACATGTTTTCAATTGTAGCATACTTCATACTTATTACAGCAAAATAATGATGTTTGAATTTGTATTTTACAACTGAAAAGAGATTTTAATGTTTGAATACTTATTTTAATATATTTAGATATGATGGCAGGGCATTTACCATCTCAAGTTGACAGACATGGCGAGCCACAACATGGCGTGTTACTTTTTGCCAAACAAAGCATAAATTATATTTACTATTAAAAATACTTCAAATTACCACATCACATTTGTAGACATTGTGTATTTTAAACCTACCTAGGCAAGTTATGTTGTGATAAATCTGTGTTTCTACAGAAGTAATAAATATACTGTTATGTGTGTTTCGTTAACCGCTGCGTGTGAAATGGTGTGGCGTTTCTGCATCGTAGTCCATACGCTGGCCCTGTGTGTGTACGTGATTTCAAATATTTGATGTGCACTATTTATAAATTTCAAATGTGAACTGTTTTTATGATGAAGTTAATTATTTACATCCATGTCTGTTTATTTATCACAACATTGTACCTTTGCCCTAGGTGTTTGAAACATAGTCGTAAAACGTGATTTTCCACAATCCCAAAGAAATAGTAAGTCCAGCCCGATAAATTTCAATAAACCTAATAAACAGTAAGTAGCAATGCATAGAAATATAAGCATAGTAAAAAATTACGGTAGGCTTATATGTGTGCATGTTCACCGCTATCTTTTTTATTTTGTGTGAGAAAAATAAGCAACACGAGTTGCATGCTTGAATTTAATGTGCCTTTTTCGTTTGACTGGTTGTTCCTTTGTTTTAATATTTATTCCAACTGAGGCCATCCTTTTAAAGAAATAACACAACGAATATCAATAAAAAAAGGATAAATACTACAGTGCTTTACCTCGCAGTTGTAACAGTGTTAAACACAGTGGTGGAAAAATTTTAACATGCATTACATGTAATGTGCTATGTCGTGGAAAACCAATATGTTAATGTAAAATAACCATAAGAACTATCATTAATCAGGCACTTTTAAAATGTCATAAAGCTGACTTAAATAATGTTATAGGCCTAAACTGTGAATATTCCTATGGAATGGTTTTTGGAATATGACAGAATTATTTGAAATGGTGTAAACAGTAAACAATGCAGACAGGTAAAAAAGTAGGAGTCACATTTCAATGTTTATGTTTAGGTGTAGCGAAAGTATACGAACACATGTACACAAAAACACACAATGGAATGTAAACATTCATTTTGACAGATGCTACATGGCAGTGACATGGCAATGTTTGTTTACATTTGGTGGAAGGATTCGAAACGGGCCTACACGTAGATATTTAGCAGGGCTCTGAGAAAGTTTTTTCAAGATGGGAATGGACTTTACAAAAGAAGTTAAGGTCACGGACACTTGCTGGTGTGGGTGAAATTGGTCCACTTCAATGCTTCCTCTTCACTGTCTTGGGATCATTTGCTCTGTACACAATGGGCACTTGATGCATATATCGCCACGTGCCTACCCCACTCCTGTCACCTGCACCCCAAATCCGTGACCAAATAGCGGCATTAGTGGCACAAAATCCTTTCATTGGCTATAACAATCTGCATCACAGCTAACTTTATCAAACTTCTGGAGTAAAAATTAAGAACGTAGTAAATAATGTCTATATACGAAGCTGACGAAACATCACTATGATTTCAGAAAAAGCATGCACACTATATATAAACACTCAAACACGGCCCAACTTCAACTACTGATAAGATATACCTGTTCCGCATGGCAGCGAGGAAAATATTACACTCATTTGCAAATGAAAAAAGAAATTTAACCAAAAGGATGATTTAAAATTATTATAAAAACTATAAATAAATAAATATACTGCATTGTTACATTTTTATTAGGGATCTTCAAGAATATTTTTTAAAAACTTCTCTTACTTTAAAAATGTTAAAACTAATATTTTAATTTATTAATTTATATTTGATGACACAGATATAACAATTAAAGTTATTATTCAAATAAACATTATCGTTGCACTAAAAATTTGTTCCTGGACAAAAAATTTTACAGTACTTAATTCTAACCCGTACCTTGTTTTCAAAAATATTTTCAGGAAAAAATGCAATTGGAATTGAGTAACCACAGCAAAAATGCAGCAAATAACACTTCCATCACAAGTGGTGAACCTGTTTTTCTTTCCGACATCTTTCTTTTTCCAACAACAGTGTTTACAACAAGGAATCAAATTTTTTCAGTGTGATGAAGTGGTATCGTCGATACCTCTCAATACCAGTGGTGTCGAGAATCGGAATATGCCAATCCCTAAAGATAATTTACTTTCCTTGAAGTACGTAGAAATAGTAACAGTATTTGTTTTTCTACTTCACATGCAATACAAAAAAATTAGCAGGCTGAAAGAAAAAAAACTACTGACGTTGAAATATGTAAAATGATACAAATGTGGAACAGCAAATTCATGCTGAAAGGAAAACCAATGCTGTTGCGACAGTTTCTTTAGGTTAGATTATAACCTAGTATAATTAAAGTTGTTCACATTGAGATTTCTGATGAAAAGAGAATAGTGAGTTATTATGATGCAAGTTCGTTAGAGCTAGGCTTCCTTCAATTAATTTTATTTCCTTTTGTGTGGGGTTTCAATGAATGGGTGGGATAGATTTGTCCTTTCTTATTCTTTCTCCTGGCCTATGCACCTTTCTGGTAAACATGATGGACTCGTTTGTAGTGAGAAAACAAGAAACTTATAGGGCAAGTTCGGATGTGGATAGACTTTGTTAAAACAGGACAGTGTCAGTGGACCCCTGGGGTCTGCCAATCCATTCCTTCCCTGGATCCCAGCGGAAGACTTGAAAGACTGTCTTTATGCAAGATAACCAATGAAATGGGGCATGGAAATGGACTATGGTGAAAGATTAGTATATGGACTGCTCGTTGCAACTTAATATAAAGATGTTAATGACCAGAGTTGAACACCAACCTTATTACTGAATCTTTTTCTTTTTGCATTATTACAGAGTAACCTGTGAACCCTGTACTGAACCCTGTAGGTCAAGAGTAAAATAATGTTAGATTACAGTCTTCATTTCTAGTGGGTGGACTTAATGAGGATAGTGTTGTTTAAAAAAAATTCATAAGAAAATCACGTTTTTCTTTTCAGTGATTTTGTGTTTTTGGTTGTTGATAAACCTAAAATAAAAACAACACTGCGTAAAAGTTATAATTATTATGATTAATGTTATGATTATATGTTGTCACAATTTCTCAACAAAACCTAATGTTACACCCTGTCTGCTGACGTTTTTGGAAAGACTTGTGGTCCAACTTATTTATGATCATTAGCAGAAAGGAGACTGTAAAAAACTCAACCTTAAAAGGAAAAGGAGATACTAAAAGCTTTCTTTTTGTAAAAATGCTCATGCGCCTGGTTGGAGTCAACGATTTGGGGAACCCACCATTTTTAGAATACTTATTTAAAAAATTTTAAATTATATATACACACATATATACTCACACCCATACATGTTTTGGGCCCAATTTGAGGACTGTCTCCTGTTGGCTGAATTCGAGGACTTGGGGCAGGTGTCTGGAAGAGGTGGTAGTGGGGACTCTTTTTTTGCCAACGAATGCAAGGGCCTGTTAATCCGAGGACATATCCTGCCATGTTAAGTGAGGACGCATGCACAAGTGTGTAGAAAATTGTAAAAATGTCATAAGCAGGGCCCTCATTTCATACACACTGAATTAACAGTAACCTATGCGAGGATGCTCTGTCCTGCCGTGCTACGTAAGGACTCGTGCAAGTTGTAGCATTGCAGCTAGATATATATAATTAGTATATTTGGGAAGTATTTCAATTGTCTATATTTCAGTAAAGGATAGTAATTCATGTAAAATTTGAAAGGTTGTGGCAATGACAACTTGTTTGCATTTCATATATTTTTATTTCCTCATTTCATCAGTAGTAACACACATGCATCTTTTCCTTTTCACTGGGTTAGTAAACTAAAAACATCTGCCACCCGCAAGGCACAACATGGTGAAACGAGGAAAATAACAGAGGTCACCTTTGGCTGACGTGACCGACTCCTCGAAAACAATATGTTTTCAATGAGGAAACTTTCTACCAATATATAAGGAAGCGCGACCTTTCTCGGGTATCACAACAGTTTGTCGTAGCACGATCGTTTGTCAGCTGTCAGTCGGACAGCCTGCAAAGTGTGATCACGTTACTCGCACTGACCAGCGCCCACAACTTTTAACCTTCTTTTGTATTTCAGACATTTCAATTCCCACATCTATTAAATTTATTTTCCTTCAGTGTGAGGAGTCAATAGGGTGCCGGGAGAGAAAAGTAACGATTCTCCCTCGTCTTCGTAACTCTCGAAATGAGAAGTTTTGTTTTAGGAAGGCAGCCATTCTGTCTTGTTTTTGTTTGTTCGTCAGCTGCGAGTGTCAATAGTTAAGTTTTGCCGAGACGAGAATAAATCTCCAGTAAACATTTAACTTCTTTTATTTATTGTCAATCCTGGTATCAACAAACTTTCATTATTATGTAGTCAAAGTCTCCAACTCACACTGAGCTAGTCTGTTGGTGTTTACTGAGAACTACAACGAGAGAACAAGACAGTAACCTGTTACAAGGTATGTAGAAAATTGTAAAAATGTAATATGCGAGGACGTCGTTTCACAAACACTGAATTAACTGTAATCAGTGTGAGGACGCGCTATTCTGGCGTATTAAGTGAGTAAAGAATATACAATTATATAAGAATGATCAAATATCATGTATCGTACAAATCTTCCCAAAAAAAACTAATAGTAATTTCACATGACATAATATACACTAATTAAAATATATTAGAAGCTAATATAATTAGCAATTACTGAAATCATGTAAATATTATTAGTTTTAAAATTAATTGCAAACATACACTTTAAATGGGTAATTGCAAACATACACTTTAAATGGGTAAGAGAATCCAATATATGAAAAAGAAACCTTTATATACTTGCCATTTACTTCAGAGGTTAATGCTTGAAGATGCATTACATAAAAAGAAGATTCCAATCTTCATTACCTTTTATTGAAAAATCTGTTGCAATATTTGTTTGAAGAAGGCTTTGGTTAAACGAATGGCATTTTGTAGACAAAAACTTTTAAAAGGTATTAATAATCTTTGTACATTGGTGGAAATTATAGTTCTGGAGTCTTCTGACATTGCACCCAGAATTTGTGGAAATGTGAGTTTTTACGGCCTGTTTCCTTAAATTCACTTCTTAGAAACTGTAATGCTAAAATAAAAATATCAAAGTAAAATAGAAAATTTTATGGAGAATGCCTTTTAGAATAAATATTTCCGTGTTCTAGGCTTGAAGGATATTTCAACTGAATTCTCAGAAAAAAGAAGTGTTTAACTTAAAATTATTTCCGTTGTGTTTGGTTCGCAATTATAAGTTTTGTTGAATCATACAAATTATGTTTATTCCAAATAAATTAAGTTTAGAATAAAACAGTAATTTTTTTTTCTGCTGGAGAGCCACAAAGTACATTTCTGTTCTTGTTTGTTTACATCAACCGGCGTGTTAACACTGGGTTCGCATCATCAAGTTTCTTGTATATTAGTTCTTACTTGCCCCAGTTTTTTTTTTTTTTTTACGCGAGTGGGCTATTTCAAACGGGTGAAGGCTGCCCTTGTCTAAAATGAGGAAAGTCGGTGTGCACAGCCATGACTTATTCAATAGTTGAAACCAGAGCATTGTGGTTACATTATAACTATTTAACAACCTCAGCACTGGGTGTGTCATGTGGTATAAAATTTATAATCTACAGAAATTTAATTTTTTTATATCTAAGGGCATTCCTCATGTCTACATTTACATCTACATGTAGTACAGCACAACTGGTTGCAAAGTGTTGTTTTAATTTCCAGATCGTAATTTTTAAAAAAGAAATCGCAAACTATTTATTATTCAATATACTTAACTTAGGGAACTTTAAGAGACAGTTGCTTATCCTCTCCCCCTAGATGCATGCCAAACAACTTGTTCCAACTTTACAAGGTCTCATGAAATGCAGCATCAACACGAATTAACTGTATCTGTGTGACCCATATGCTTAGTTTGCGATTCAATGTTAGAACATGGCGTACTCATTTCTCGAAAAACAGTGCCGTGTACGGTGGATTTAGATTATTTTTATTTTCTGTTCAGTGTCATTCTTAAGTGTCATTCGTTTAGAAATATAGCCTAACATTAAATGCTATAGCTTATGTCAGGTTTACATAGGTAATTAAATACACAGTTCTTTAATATCATATAATTACAATTTTTAAGAAAAGTAATATTTAATACTTCTGCTTCAAGCAGATGTTATACTGTTCATTATCAATTTTCTTCCTTTAGCTGATTTACAAAATCTAAATTTTATGACAATATTCAGGAAAATTTTTCAGTGACACTAAACATAGGAAAATATCTTATTTCATACATTCCAAAATATTTATCTAGAAGCGGTATTTAATTTTAATAACTGTTATGATCTAGTATTGTTTATAAACATAATTTGTTGTCATGTACACATCATAGAAAGTAAGTCAAATGCAACAAAGTATATTTATATTAGCATATAAATTGATAAAATGGTTTAATTCAATCATCACCATAGTATAAATTTCCATGTTCAGATAAAAATAATTTACTCCATATTATTATCACCTCTAAACCTATAAAGGGGAAATAAATTACTAATAATTTTGCAATTGAAAATACAATTCTTTATATCTTAATTTCCAGATTAAATTTAAATTTTCCGATTACCATTCATTGTCCAGTATTCTGTTTCCTAATTTATTTATATGTTCCTTTTTAACATCATAAGTTGTTTCCTGACATGTTCACAACAATAAATTATGTGAAAGCATTTTTAACAGTGATATGCTAAATACAATACAAAAAGTATAATGTTACATATCACTGGAATCAATAAGTTTTGTATGATCCAATTACTTTATTGCAAATGCTGCAGAGCATGTAGCACAAAAAAAATTACAAAGTTCTAAATTCTTAAAATAACGTTATGAGAAATCGGAATGAGACTAGCTATAGATATGTGGCCAGTGCGTGGGGCCAGTAAAATATAGGCTCCGGTGTCAGGAAAATGTGGTCACCACTATTCAATGAGCCAATGCCTAGAGAATGATTCTGCAAAGCAACAGTACATCGCTGATGTCATGAAAAATATACTTTTGCAGGGAAGAAGAAAATTGTGAAAGTGCCCATGCTCGGTATCTCAGCATTGAAAAAATATATGATAATTGATATAATTAAACAATATGCAAAAATTAAAATTATTAATTGCATTTCATAATAAGACATTTGTGTGATATCTGAGTTTTGTTGTATTTAACCAATAAATTCATGGTGGAGGAAACAGCGCTGAAAGAATTGAAAGGAAAGTCTGTCTTCGTATTAGCGGCCGCTTTTGCAGTCGGAATGAGTGGATAAAACGAAGGTGACTGCAGAGTTGCTGGTGGACTCACGGGCTGTATGAACATCATCAAAGTTATCATACCAAAATTGGTTCTACAGTCTCAAGAAGACTAGACGACCACAGCGAAGGAGCAAGCGTTTGTCTATGCTTTGACAGAAAATATTTATCTGTGGATAGACGAGACGTAGGTCCTTGGGGTAGGACCAGTCATTCCCCAATCAAAATCATTTGAGACATGGGCATAGTTTTATTTTACTCCAGCTACACCAGCTGGCGTGAAGGTTGAATAAAATTATGTGAAGTACAGGTTGTTGGCTTATGAATCTTACAGAAATTATAGGTCACAATATCACAGCATACTTAAAACATTCAGTCCCAAATTAATTTCCAAGCTCAATTGTTGCAATTGTTAAATGTTATGATGTGTGCTATAGTTGTGTCGAGTATGCTTCTCGCAACCAGTGAACAACGGTCTGCATGTTAGCTGATTTATCACATTCAGAGACGAGAACTGCAGAATCTTCAACAAATCACATTTCTCACAACGAAGATGGTCAAAAGACAGACCACTGACTTCTTGTTGAGTACAGAGTTGAACATAAATACCCTTCACGTGCAACATGTCCTCCATCATGAACACGGGAACTGAACTGGTTAAAAATACTTCCATTTTGAGATATTTACTTAAATCATCCCAGGCAGAGGTAGTGCAGGCTACATTTTTGCATGATTTTCAGGTGTGTTGGAGATTGATTTTAACATTTTAAAATTTTTTTTCATCACTAATCATTTTCTTGTCAACTAATTCTTTGTCAGATTTACTTTCTGTACCTATATTATAGATATATTTTGCTCGATTTCGGCGTTAAAAGTTTATTGGTTTTTCAATAAAATGGACTCCCTAAAACCGCAGTTAAAGTGTTTGTACACTTGTTTCACAAACTATAAACGATTCACACATCTTGAATTAGCAGTGTGTAGTATTTAAAAATGTTTTGTACCAATAGTTTTGATAAAGAATTTATTTAAAAAAAATTATGATATGTAAAAATCATTAATGGTTGGAAGCACTAAGTACACATATAAATTTGTAACATATTAAAATCCTACTTGTATTTTATTTCTCGGACCAAAGCAATTATAACACTAGGCTTGTATATCAGAAAAAATCTTTGTTATAACATCTTTAGCTAACATTTAACACTGTGCTAATATCTCTAACATGAATATGTTGCAACATATATCGGACTATTGAAACAGGTAACAATTTAATGCTTATCAGATAAAATAAGTCTATTAATCAATTCAAACACATATTTTTAACACTAAATGTTGAATTAAGCTTCATTTAACGCATTTTATTGAACAATTTTGAGTAAATTAAATCGGTAAAATTTTGTGTGTTAATTTACGTGCAAATTTTTTACCCAGTATTCTCGTGAGTGCAGGCCCACCAAGAGAAAATTCTGGGCCCCTGAGCAATACGTGCTGAGGGCCCCCTTATTACCTGCCTGCCAAAAATCTACTATTTACAACAAAAATAGCCATCATCCATGCAAAAAAAAGTTAATATGTTTAGTGTCGAAATTAGATGTTTACATAATAATTCATTTTATAAATAAACATTGAGTCATGCCTGACCCGGGCCTCTTCTGGGACCCGGGCCCCTGAACAATGCACCCTCTTGCCCCTCTCACTTGGCAGGACTGCGTGAATGTGCTTGTTTCAAAGCACCAAATTTGGTTAGAGTTTCATATGTGTATCATGCCTGGATCTCACCATGATGTTACGCATCCCAGTAAGACTTTGACTAAAAACTTTCTTAAGTAAAATATATGTTCTTGGAATGCTGTAATTGACGGAAGTGCGTAATAATTTTTAACATATTGGTTTGTGCACTTTCCTACGAGAATTCCTTATTTTTGGCAATAAGAAATACATTCTCTGGAAGTATCTGTGTCCTCTTCAAAAAGGTTTATGGCTGTGTATGCCTTCCTCAAATTTCTTTACCTAAAATTAAAGCACACTTATTATCATTGAAAATATTCTGTCAAGACACAGTCTTCCCTACTTCATGAGTATTATCTACTGCACATTTTGCACAACTCTCTTTACAATGAACCATATGTTTATCTTACAAAATAATAAATGTGCAGATGAATAAGTAACTCTAAAAAAAAAAAAAAAATTGTTTCACTGGTAAGCTTTTTCATCTATTATTAAAAAAAAAAATTTGACACTGATAATATAGGTCTACTTTTATGATTTTCTTAACTTATGTTTTATTAAATACGACAAACCTAATCAATACTGTATCATGTTGAATTAGATTTATAGACTGTGTATGTTCACGTGTTTTTCAAGTTTTAAGTTATTTTAATTCAGTCTGGTATTTACTTTTTTTTTGTTGTGTGTTACGGTTCACGGATTATTTACATAAATTTAAATTTTTTCATATACTGTTTGGTATGTGAAAAAAGTACGTTACCCCTGTGTTGTTCCCATTCATAGAGAGAAAATTGACAACTAAATTACTTTTTATTACTTGGGACATCACAATAGAGACAGAATTAAATGTCAAATTTTTTACCTGTATATCTAACAACAGACAGTTGAACATAAATACTATTGAATGCAAGTTTAAGTGCCTATTATAAATGAAGCTTTGTTTCTTAATGAAGTTCTTATGGGATGTTGTTGCTGAAGGGCTTTCTTAATCTGATATTTTTTTTAATGTGTTTTATTTCCTTTGATACAGTTAATGTTATGTGCTGAAGTACGTTATCAAATACTACGATATTTACTGCAACCAAATACAAAGTATAAATTGGATTTCAATAAAAAAAAGTCTGTCTCTTCATCCACATGCCCCCAAAATGGATAGCTTATGATGATGAGGAAATCTCAACTCATAAAAAAGTTTTACATTAGAGTTTGGCAAAATCACTAGTTCTATACAGATCACTCGAAGTAATTATTGTCGTTATTTATAAACATTTGGTGGACATAATATGTTGGTGGACATAATATGTACATAATTTATTTTCATATTAATTATTCTAAAGAAACTGCTTCTCGTTCAAAATTATTTTCATCATAAATTATTTTCATTATAAAGTTGCAGCAGAAAAGTTTAAATTAACTGTATAAGTTCATCTGAAAATTTATGTTAATTACCTTACGAAGCTTAACGAGCACAGACGATGATAATGATCACTGTATGGATTGCTGAAAGTCATTATAGAATGGTAAAAAAATCATTCTTATGAACTTCAAAATAAATATTTATAGTACCACGAATATATTTCTAGTACCACAAATCAAAATTATATGTAAAACTAAGATCGTTGTTACTTTTGAGCATTTATATTTGGTGGGAAAAGTCATTCGAAGTACTAAAAATTTTAATTTTAATTTAAATGTTTTAGTTTTAGTTTTAATTGTGTTCAGTTTGATTGGCTGACTTCGCAACTGTAGCATTCAGATATGTTTCACAAAACAATTTCATTAACTACAAACTAAAACATTTACAAATATTTCTTACGATAACAAAATAAAAATAATATGTTTAAAAAGTCTAGTCTTGCTTGGGATAGCGGCAAGTAAAAAATAAAAAATTGCTATGAGATTTTATATTTTCTTTCACGTATCTTCTTTCATTAACATGTCACATTTGAAGAAAGCTTACAGACTGTCAAGATTTCAAATAAACTTTTTTTAATGCAACAATACTATTTGTTTTACCAATAATTGAGTAAGTGGAATGAAAATTGAATGAAAATTATAAATTAAATAACATAACAGAAGTACAGGAAAATTTAAACAATTTAGGCACACCAATAAAATAGAACAGCAGCATTATGAAAAAGTTAGCAATGTTTCAAACTCTATATACATTACAACAGTAGATAGATTATGTTCCTTCAGTTAAAACAGCTGAGGTAGGAGTATCAAGGCACACGGACGTCATCTTGGATTCCAGACAGCCTGCTGTCAATCCTTTCACGCTATCACCATTTTTGATTCTGCCATATTTGTAGGCAGTACGCCATCATCTTTGACACACCATTTTGGTTGCCAGTGTGCCTCTATCTTGGTACCACCATATTTGTTTTGCACATCATAATCTATAATTCCATATTGGCACTCTTGCATTCCAAGGGTCTTCACCGATTGCACCCATTTTTACTTTCTCTTATTCCATCATTCTTTCCTTTCTTTTTCTCTCTTCTTTTCCTACTCTTATCGCTCTTTCTCTCTTCTCTCACATTTGTTTGTCATTTGTTTAAACGTTCGTTTGACCATGATATTTGTATACATTGGCTGTTGCTGGAGAACGCCATCTTATTTTTCGTTTGTCATTTGTCACTCAACTTCATTCGACCACCATCTTTGTTCCAGAGATGGCTACTAGGGGTGCTGGTGTTGTTCTTGTTCGATTAGTCACCCTCGCATGTGTCGCATGTGCTCCACATGCCATGTTGGTTCTAGAGTTCGATGCTAGGGGTGCTACTTTTTTACAAGCTTTCAATTAGTTTGCCTGGTTAGTTAGTTTGTACATTTGGGAGAAATCTTGGAAGTAAATTTTGACACACATCTAGGTATTCAATCAAGCTGAAACTTGGTATACATATAGAAACCCAATGACAATGCAATAATATGGTGACAGGCACCTGGTGTTGCAGCAAGGATCATCTCCTCATGAGGGAACGTCTCAATGGTTAATAGTGTGTTGAATTGAAAATTGAAACTATAATTAAGTGTTTTTTTGTTACTGTTTTTTTAAACTCGAATTATATGTCTGCGGGTGTGTTTAGTTCAAATCTTGCAAGTCTATTTTAAACCATTTACCCTTGTCCTATCAAGCTTAAATGATGCATAGATGTGTAGTTCCAATGACAATACAATGTGAAGGTACCAATGAGCTTATCTAATGATGGAGCCAAAAGTTATAAGCTTTTGTGTAACTTGATCAATATCCAAGACACTAGGAGTAATGTAATAACAATAACTGTAAAAAAATTTTAAAACGAAGCTTTTATTTATAAATGCACTAAAAAGAGAAAAGTAATTTTAGTAGTTACACAATTTGTAAAACTTGTAAGATGTGGTCGAACTGCCGTAATAAACTTTACTACAAATTGATATGTTTGTATCAATTTATTTTTAGTATATAAAAGCTTGGCACGAATATTAAAGAGACTTGCACAAGATATGTGCTTACTACGCTTATGCAACTGAGATATACTTTCTACACTATCGACCAAAAAGTAATTTGGCACCTCTCCATAATGTTTGCTCGGTAGTTGTCACTCTGTTAGAATCTCGTAGGGCCACCTCTTGCAGCTATAATAGCAGCCACCCTCTCTGACATGCTCTCTACGAGTGTTTGTAGGACATCCACGGGGATTCGTCATCATTCCTCTTGCAACCTATCAACGAGTTGAGCAATGGATTTTGGCTGTGCGTGACAAACCCTCACCCGACGATCCAATTCGTCCCAAAGATGTTCTATAGGGTTGTGGTCGGGGCACTGGGAGGGCCAGTCCAATCGGTGAACATTATTGTTGGCGTACACTGCATAGTAGCCCTTGAAACATGGAACCTGGCATTGTCATCCTGGCAGTAACATGGGTCCATTCTGTAAAAATGCCACACTGTTGGGAGCATTTCATTTTCCAGAATGTTACAATAGGCCGCTGTGTTCATGCTACCATGGACAAACACCAGCGGTCCTACGCCGAAGGCTGTAAAACTGCCCCACACCATCACTCCACCACCACAGAATTTCCTAGTTAGCACAATACACTCTAGCAGCAGCCATTCCCCGGGTAGATGTAACACCCATACACGTCCATCGGACTGGAATAATGCAAACCTCGACTCATCACTCCATAGAACAGATTTCGCTGCTCCAGAGTCCACTTGCAATGGTCCAAACATAACCTGAGTCGCCTAGCATTATTGCTTGTCATGATATGAGGCTTATGTGCAGCTGCTCTTCCGAAATATCCAAGTCAGTGGGCCTCTGGACGCAATGTTCCAATAGAAACCGATACTCCTGTTGCTGCATGAAACTCCTGTTGGATGGTAGCCATGAGTTGTGCCCTATTTATTACAATTTCACATTTCAGGGTTCTGGAATTCTGTCGGTCAAGATTGTAGGTCGCCCAGAATGTGCAGTGTTGGCACAATGCCCATCAACCTTCCACGTACGCAGGACAAACACGACTGTTGATTTGGGCCTGGTTACCTTCCGTGCAATCTCCCGGCTAGACAGCCCACTGAGATGGCAGCCCACAATCACACCCTTATTGAAGTCCGATAGCTCGATACCTGGTGCCATCTCCTTATCAACTGGACAATGACGCCGATGCCAACGCTGCCACCACCACCTCTGATATGTCATATGTCATTATACTTAGTTTTTTTGTAAGCTCATTAATATCTTTTACTACGAAGTCACTATAATTATGTACGGCACTATGGATATAATACGTAAATTCAGAATGTCGTAAATAAACCGTCTTGGAAAACACAATTCTCCAAGAACACCCTCATAATAAAGTGATGAAAAACTATATCAATAATTAAATGTTACACTACATTAAAATTGTTTAGTAGTTTGGCAGTTTGGCTCAGTTCTCTCTTGTTCTTTGTTTAAAGCCTCCTCCCTTACATTACGTGGCTCGATACCTGACAATTGGGTATTTGTAGCAATTATATAAAAATTCTGTGCATGAGATTCAATATTATGCGTTCATATAATTCTTCATTGGGTTTTGTGGATTATATTCAGTATCCACTATTCAAAGTCATGGCGTCAAGGTCAGGGTCGTATGCATCTAATATGGAGGTGGTAGTCTGTAATGTAATATGCTTGTTGACTTTTAGGTTTTTATCAAATTTTTTGTTTTCAAGGTCATGGGGCCAAGGTTAAGGTAGTCTGCATGTAATATGGTGGTAATAGTCTGTTATGTATTATGCTTGCTGACATATATATTTTTTCTCAAGTTTTGGGTTTCAAGGTCAGCCAAGGTAATGGGGTCAAGGTTGATGTGGTATGCATTTATTATGGCTGTAGTAGTAGTATGTAATGTATTATGCTTGCAGACTTTTATGGATTTTTGCTCAAGTTTTTTGTTTCCAAGATCATTCCAGGTCATGGGGTCAGGGTTGAGGTAGTATACATCTAATATGGCAGTGGTAGTCTATAATGTAATATTCTTGTTGACTTTTAAGCATTTTTTCTCTAGTTTTTGTTTTCAAGGTCATTCAAAGTCATGTGACCAAGATCAAGTTAGTCTGTATCTAATATGGTGGATGGGTGATGTCTACCAAGATGGTGGTTGTCTACCAAGATGGTGGTTGCCTACCAAGATGGTGGTCGCCTACCAGGATAGTCGTCACCTATCCAAGATGGTGGTCCCCTACCAAGATGATGGCCTCCAGTAATGTATAAACAAATGATGAATGAAAAATCAAGACGATGGAATGAGTATAGGTGTAGAGAGTGAGGGTGAGTGAGTCAGTCGTCTGCTGGACGTGGTGCTGGGGGTACCTGCGGAAATGAAAGTATTAAAAAATATATATATATAAGTTTTAAAATTATTATTTTTATTTTATAAATAAATTCAATACCTCGTAATAATTAATTTGGAATTTTTGGAATATTCTGTAAATTTTTTTTGGATTATTGCATTTTCAAGGTCAAAGCTCAAGCTAAAACATAAAAGGTCATAGGTCCTGAGTCACTGATCCCAGTCACCTGGCTCCAAGGTCACTAAAGTTGCTGATACCTCTTGCCTGTTCCAGGAAAATTTGGGATTTTCTGAGGATACTTTGAATATTTTTTTTATAATTTTATTTAATTTTTAATAATAAAACTTTTCTGAATTTTTTATTAAACAATTTTTTTGGAATTTTTGGGGATTTTTTGGATTTTTCAATGATTTTGGGGTCAAAGGTCCTCAAGGTCAAGGTCATATGGGTCAGGGATAAAAGGTCAATGACATCCAAGATGATGCTCGGATGACATAACAACATGGTGACTCCTCCAGCGCCAGCCCTGATGCCCATGCAAGTCACTCAACTATATCACAGTATCACATTAAAATTATTGTTTAATGGTTTTTGCTGTTTGATATATATATATATCTTATGCCTCCTCCCTTACATTACTTGGCTTGATATCTGACAATTGGGTTTTCGTAGCAATTATATAAAAATGCTGTGCTCGTCAAAACAATTCAATATTGTGTGTGCATGTAATTCTTTGGGTTTTGTGGATTATATTCAATATCCAATATTTTGCCCTTTAATCAATATTTAATCCTATTGCACAAATAATTGCTTTTTCATTTTCTTGGGATTGTATAGTGTTTATTTCAAAGAACTGAGTAGTTCAAGCAATGCCAGGCATCCCCAAAGAAAGATACTGTATTCTTCATGACAAAAGAGCAATGCAACACTACTCGCTATATTGCTACCATAGTATGAGGGTAAAGCCATCTTCAGTCACCCTGTTCATGGGCCTACCTGCAGATCGAATAAAGTACATTAAGTATTTAGATATGATAGAGGTTGACTACGCTGGTCCCTTTTCAAGAACATTTGCAAGAATGCGAGGAGCAAACGTCTGGAAGGCCTATGTGTGTGTTTTTATTTGTAAGTTTAAGTTTCAAGGAGATGTATTTTGAGTTGGCATCCAACCTTTCAACTATGGTGTTTCTTGCAAACCTTCATTCACTTAGAAGGAAGAAGTGGAAGATGTGGCTATGTGTACAGTGACTGTGAAACAAACGTCGCTGGAACCAGTAATGAACTGCTAGACTTGCTGCAGTCTTTTAGGCATAAACATGACTTTATCTATGATGCTTCAAAGTTTAGGGTATCCTAGCACTTGACCCTCCCACAGCAACAAATTTGATGGGCTGTGGAAGGGTGGTGTAATAGCAATGAGCACCCGCGTATATCACATCTTAGGGATTCAAATCCTGGCCCAGTAAGTGTTCCTAACCCTGTAGGTTGAAATTGATGCTGTCCTGAAATCTCGCTCTCTCTGTTCCGTGAGCTCTGATCCTGACAAACTGAATACAGCAACTGCAGGATATATTTTTGAAAACAGTCTTTGTCGGCGATTGCTACACAAGACTTGACATCAATGTCAATCAGTCATACGGATCTTTGGCAGCTCTCTGAGTAATGCACTAGGAGTTTTGAAACAGTTGGTGTAGAGACTACCTGCGCACTATGCAGCAGATGCACAAATAGAACTAGACTACCAGCACCATGCTGTAGGATGAACAGGCACTACCTGTGCAGAGGCATCGCAGCTGTACCACAGAGATCCACCATGGGAGTCATAGTGTAGTTGGGGTTATGACTGTGCTTACCTCCACTGGCTTGCTGAAGATACCAAGTGACAAATTGTGTCATTTGTATATTTAAGGTTTGTAGAGTTAAAGTAGACCTTTTAAGATGAGCGGAATGTTGTTACTTAACTTTATAGAGTTGATTATTCGGTATTTGGCATCATAATGTGTTTTTTTATTCGTTTTATTTGTTTTCAAAGGTTGTTATGCCTGAGACTAGTATTGGAACAATGACGACTACAGTATACATGATCAACTAACAGTCCGTTTGTATAAAATATTTTTCATGGGATACCAGTGGACCATTTCACAAAAAAAAATCTTAAATTTAATTGGCACACCTTAATGAATTCATTAAATCTTGTGAAACGTGGAAGGTGAACTAATATCAAAGACAAAAATTATTAGTCTAGTGAATAAAGCTATTTTCATAAGTCAAATTGTAGAGTTCAAATATTTTACTTTTTATTGTTTTTTAATGTAAAGTGAATCGGGACAAGTGTGCAGTAGTTTTTGAAAAGTTTAACTTTAGACGTTCATAAAAAACTTATTAGGGATAAAAATTTTGGATTGGTCGCAAAATATTCTTTGCGTATTTCCGTTGAAATACACACAATCAAGTGCTCCAGTGGAATATATTTTGAGAAAAAAAAATTAAAGTATTAAAAGATGTCCCTGGTATGCTCTTGCCCCAACAAAGTGGGGCAAGTGCATAACCGGGGTCCATTTTCTAAACAGTTTTGCTTTGTGTCGTCTTGGGGCAAGAGCAGAAAAGACCAGTTTTTAAACTTTATTATGGTGGTTGAAATTCTAAAATTGGATGAAAATTTGCTAAGGTATAAACTTTGTTATAAACAATATGAGGTTGTGAGAAATGTAAGGGTGGCATTAAAATGCAGAAATGACAACAGTAAAATATGTTTTATGAATGTTTTCAATGAAAAATACAAACACAGTCCCTAACTACATAACTTAACATAAATTAAGTTATTTAATTTTAATTAAAACCTCATGTCAGATAATTTTAGAAAGGGCTCATATCCTGATTAACAAAATATTTTGCAAATAATAATAATATTGCAGAAAGAAACTACCAGTAACTTACTTATTTATTCAAATTGAACAATATAAAGGAATCCCTCTTTCAGTAAATAGAAAATTTGACACGCTCCTCTCTTTTACAGTATATTGGAAAAAAATTTGAACCCCCTATCATAAACTTAACAAATAAAAATCTAAGAACTACTGTTGATCAGTTATTAACTGGATTCAAAGTCAGAATTTTTTTGCACATTGAATGTAGTTAAGTCAACAGAAAATACAGCTTCTCCTCTCCTTCCAATTTTGGGAGGGGAAAGGACTCTTATGATGTCGGTGATATCAACACAGCTGATATAGTCTCCATACGGAAACTCAAATGCTGCTGCATTTTCTTTTGTCAAACATTTTCAAGTATACTTCACAACTGGACTGCCATACTCAAAGCTAATCACTTGCCCAACATAATGCTTAATGTGTTTTTTTGATAAAAATTCCACTAAAACCCAATCTCCTGCCCTTACAGTGGTTGTATCTGTATCAACCACGCTAGGTTCTTCATCTTGGACATCTTCCTGTTGGTCCTTCATTCTTTCCACGTAATATTCCCAGTTCTCATCTTCATTATCTGTCTCCCTCAAACTAAAATTGTCTGAGGAAATTTCTGAAGAGCTTTCCTCCATCCCTGGCCTCTGTTTCCTTGCTTTTTGGGCCAGAAGTGTGTGTGTTTTCATTTCCCCTCTCTTCCTTTTCTTTGTCGTTTTTGAATAATTCTTATTTTCGAGTTTTCTCTTCTGCGCTTCTGTTTTTTTCTTGTCTTGGTCTAATTTTTGCATAAACATTGTCTGAAGTTATGACTTCTGTTCCTTTTGCAAGCCTTGTTTCCTTTTTCTTTTCTACAGATTGGTGATTCTCAATGGTTTCCAAACCTACCTCTTCAAACGTTGTTGCTCTTGCTCATGAAACAGATTGATGAGGTCCAACTTCTCAAGACTCTGGAGTTAGCACAGGAGTTGAAGAGCTCTCACTTATTTCGACAGGTGGATTTGGATCGCATTGCGACAACTTTTGAACAAACCACTGACCCCTCATTACTTGATCCAGCTTGCACAACTTCTGATTCTTGAACCACTGAACCCTCAATACTTGACCCAGCTTGCACAACCACTGATTCACGAACCACTGACCCCTCATTACTTAATCCAGCTTGCAAATGTGACCAATTGATCTGGTTCCACAATTGCAGATGTTGCTTGCCAAACCTTTCCTCTCGAATGATATCCCGGTTGAAGGGGTAAATGCCTCCTATGCGAAAACCCAATTTTATTATGTTGGGATTAAGTTCTTGCCACAATATGCTTAACAATTTAACAAATTCCTTTTTTGGGAATTTCTGCCACTTAACTAGTTCAGCATCATAAAGTGTTTTTAATGATTCCATCAAAGAGCGATCAAGTGGCTGGAGGATGTGCAAGGAGTGAGGGGGCAAAATAAGGATGGTTACATTCTCTTCTCGAGCAATTTATAGCAGTCTTAAGGAGACGTGGGTCTTGTGGCCATCACATATCACAAGAACTGGCTTCTCTGTGCCAATGTGTGCCAAGAATGTAATCTTAAAGAAGTTAATGAAGACCTCAGTCTCGATCCATCTATTTTCAGTAGCAACATATGAAGTGCCTGACTGAGAAAGCTTCCTCTTTGGTTGGCTGCCAATCATCCCATAAATTTTTGCCTTTGAAAATTACTAGAGGACTTAACTTCTCCCCACTGAGAATCACAGTAAGAAGAAGTGAAATGTTGTCTCTTCCAGGGGTGCTAGTGGTTCCAGTGGAAGGAAGGCCCCCCCTCCCACTACACCTCCCACTACATTGGTTTTGGATGGATCCCTGGAAAAACTAGTTTCAACTACATTAAATATCAGGTGTGGTCTTTCTTTAAATCCAAGATGTAAAATGGTTTCCTCCAACTCTTTGAAATAATTCTATATCATGAAAGGGTTAATACAATTCCTCCTTGAAATTTCCACACTCTGGGGATTCTTCACAGTCAGATTATAACACCTCATAAATGAGATTAGCCAGTCATTCTAAGGTTTTGAATCAGTAGGAGGAGTGTTCAGTGACAGGATGTCCTTTCTTGAAAGTCCAAATCCATGTTGCTCCATGGTGATGAGACAGGATGCAATTTTCTTCTCTAAGTCCAGTGTAAGAACTGTAGGTCGACCATGTGAAATTGACTTACACTCCTTCCTTTCACATGGTCAATCAATGTGTTTAGAGGGATGTTGAAATCCTTAGCAGCCCTGTATGCTGACATTTGCTTACATTGTACTTCAAGCACAGCCTCTGCCAAAATTTGTTGAGAATATTGCTTTCCCCTGTTTGTCTTACTGACATAATTACAAACCATTTTAGTAATCAGAGCAGAAAACCTAAAACACAAACAAAACAATATGCTTATTGATAACTTACTTATTGAATATTTGTTAAAATATATATTTTTTGTAACCCTAAATAAAAGAGAGTATGGTTAGGCCTACAGTCAGTTGTGATTAACTACCTGATATAAAATGTGTTTGATATTAAAGAAGCCAACAAATAAATGACAATTACATATGAGAAAATGTAAGTTAAATAATAGTGATACCAAAAGGGACAAATGCAGATCATGACTCGTGATGAGGTGTAAGTGCGTAATGGTCTGAACTTGCCCCACCAAATTGGTCTGCACTTATCCCGAACATACATTTTCTAGGGGTTAGTGCAGACCAGGGTCTTATTGTTTGTAAACTTCTATTTAAACACAAAAACTAGACGACTCTTGAAAAAACGCTTAAATTATACACTTACAATAGAAAATGTCTTTATCACCTCCCAGGGGATTATTATGCCTTCATGAAAACTGGATAATAAACTTAACTCGCCAGAGTAAAAACTAATTGTCTGTTTAAAAACATTATCTCATGTTTACATCCGATACCAATGCACCCTAGTGATAGTAGTGTGAAACCCACAGCAGTATACTTAATAGGCCACTAGGTAGCAGGCTTCTATTTTTTTTAACAAATGATATGGTGCTGGAATGCAGTTGCCCCGATTCACCGTAATTTCTATTGTCAATTAGTAGCAGCAACGCTTTCCTTTGTGTGCATACCGGAAAGAAATTAAGGATTCTATTTTTTTGGTCAAAATGAGTCAGATTTGAAAATAATACACTTACGTGCTTTACATGCTGCTGGCAATGTTATTTTATCTCTAAAGGCATGGAGATTATCGCAGTATGAGACTTTCTCCAGTAATATCTAATTAACAAAATTACATGTGCTTGTTATGTCGAAAAGGGGCAGGCTAGCAATTACTATCTAATGAACAAAATTACACTCATTTTTTGCATAAAATAATACAACAAACAGTACTGAAAGGAAAATTTGAATTTTTTGCCATATTCAGGATTTAAGCATTAATTTGTAAGGTGTGAATTTTTATTTGTTTCCAGAAGCACCAGCAGTAAGCGTCAAGTTAAACTATATAACAGGAAGGCCATTTTTATTCTGTTAGTGATTAAGTTCTGGTTTAATATAACACTGACAAATTGACTTGAGGAGATGAAGCTATCAGTTACTTTGTTTCTTTAAGAAAACTAACAAAGAAGAAACAGGGAATTACTTCTGTGAGAACGTTTACACAAAGTAAAAGTAGAATTGCATTACCCTGAAATATTTTTCTTAAGGCTTTAAATAGAATGCTAAGAGAATGAATTTTCGCATTAACGGTAATTTATATTCTTTAACTATGTACCACAGAAAGAAATTAATTTCTGATCATGGGCAGCTTTTCAAGTCGCATGTTGATAACGAGTACATATTATCTTAAATGAAAATGTTATGATTAAAGGCACACCAAGATGGTGCCTTCTTAACTCCATTCTTCATGTATAACCTAAACATACACACAAATTAACCAAATGAGGTTGTGGTAGGGTGTTTTGTATGTAAACATCCATTTAATGAGCATGTTTGTCAAGGAAATTATTTATTATGCCACGTGTACCCGATGCGCTGAGTGTATGTCCAGTCGCCATGATGGCACATCTGCATGATGTCCCAGGGAGCAATGAGGATTTGGTGCTAACTTCAAACCACCAATTGTGATCCATGTCAATACACACATTTTTTTTTTAATTTACAGCCCGAACATGACACAAAATTTACATCCCTAACTTCTCGCCCGCCTTAAAATCCACATTTTAAAAGCCATCTCGGATAGGCAGAATACGTAGCTTAGCTACAAGATGCAGAATTATGGCTGACCAGGTCTTAACCTGAGCCACTCTAACCACACCGTTCAGTACTGGAAACACCCTCAACACATGGCTTCGCTTCCAGCAAAGAGGAGGCATGTTAGGATCTTTCACAATGACTAACGAGTTGACAGTGAGATTGATTTAGGAAGTGGCTTATTTAGGAGGATGTTGCAGCTGCTGCAGGTAATCTTGATACCATAATTTCCAAAAAAAAACTTGCTGAGCTTGCTGGATAAGCTGCCATTAAGACAGTTTGTTGATATTTATTGAAGAAACGTCAGGCTCAGGGAGCATTTCAGGAGGCTCTTGCACCAAACATTAGCTGGGTGTTAATACAGGCAAGTCACTGTGGTCAATGCTAAGTGCGCAGAGAGGCCATGAGTTGAGAGTTAACCCCTTTGACCAAGAAAGCGTACAACTTTTCATACGTCAGGACCTGAGAGCCTACACTTCTAAGTAACAATGACTTGGCGGCTTTAACCACAGCTTCCCATAATCCACCAAATGTAATGCTGCTGGGGTACTGAAATGCTATATCACTTGATTTTCCAGCAGGGCATGGGCTAAACACTCAGACATGTCTCCTTTTGACAAAAAAAGCTTGCAATTCTGTCATGTGCTTGCTGGGGCTAACAAAGTTTGTCTTACAGTTGCTCAAAATGTCAGAGCAATGGCCACAGCAAGCAAGGAAATGGTGAAAAGCAGCTAGAAAAAATTCTGTGATAAGGTTAGAGCCTAGTTCCAAATGAATTGTCTTTGTGGCAAAGCATACAAAAATACATATGTAGGCACAACGTGATCTTGACTGGTCCTGTACAGTTTACAACAGTCTTGAGAAACAGCTTAGCTTCCCGTACACGGTCCAACGGCAAGCTACCCATGGCTGGATTTAATGTTGTTGGATGAGTACGGAAACATATGTAGTACCGTCGCAGTCTCCTTTGGATAATACTCCAAGCTCCCAAAATCCAGAAATCTGGTTGGATGACAGACCAATGCATTGTTGGTCTGCAATGCTGTAGGTGTGAGTGAAAATGATATAGCACAAGATGAGAGAGGCAATTATGTTTTGGTAGTACCTTTATGGTCAAAAAATGAGGCAAGCTTGGTAAGTGGACCATGATATGAATTGGCGGATTTCACTTGCAGAAGTTATGTATCAAATTACTTTGTTATCACTATCATGACTCAGTGCATCAAGGTGGTACGCAGTTCACTGACCATTGGCGGCCCACTGGAGATACTCTTCTTTGCATACAATAGCTGTACGAACCTGGAGCAATAGGTGGTGATATGCTGGATTTTCATAAGCGATGAGAACTTTTGCAATAGTGAAGTTTCCGTGAGGACAGCAACTGCAGCCAGGCCTAATGTACACTGCTCAACCAACATGGCATGATCAGGATCCACGCTTACGGTGGCTTGTTGCCACAATTCTTGTGACTCACAAAAACATGCTGAGCCCATCCACTACAAAGAAGGATTAATCTTCTCACTAGCAAACAAACTGCTTGAAGCTCAGTTCGAGGGATTGCTATCAGCAAGGATGTGGTGCCAACATTTCGCCGGCATAAACTCTTGAATTTGGATTACCCAATTTGATACAAAAGTCTTCCAGTTATGAGGCGAGAAGCGGATCCAGTGCAGTACCAGGGGCGTAGTCTCCATGAATGCAATGCATGCAGTGCATGCTTCAATAAAATGCAAATGTGAACATATTTGCTAACCATATACAGTAATTCCACTTTTCTTTGAAATAAAAATAAATATTAAATTTCCTCACTACACGTGAGACTGGGACAAATATGACTGGGATGCATGCCTCTCTTTTGCTAATAGTTACTCGATACACCATGGTAAGGTGCTGACAGATGGTACATGTGGTGTGTGTTTCGACAATCAATCGTAATAGATCCCTAATACCTCGAGGCATTAGATAAGTTTGGTATAATCATACGCAGTGGCTGGGTACCAAGGATTGAGGAGCTGGTAGGTTCGGGCACATAGGGCTGGGACTGGAGGCATGAGGTACCATCACTGCTCTGTCATTCTGGTTATGTGACCTCCATCTTGGATTCCACCATGTTGGTAACCAGTGCATCACCATCTTAGTAGTCAGTGCACTGCCATCTTTGTACCCAGTACATCACCATCATGGACCACTATTTAGGTATCCAGTATGTCATGTTTCATGCTCTATCATTCCATGTTTCCTTATGCTGTTTCTCATGATCTTGAATTCCGAGAGTTTTCTCAGAGTTCTCCCATTCTTTTCTCTCTTGCATTATTTATTTCCTTTCTCTATTTCCTTTCTTCCCCCTTCCTTTCTCTCTGTTTACTTTCTCTTTCTTTCCTTTCATTTCTTTCTTTTTCTCTCCATCTTTCTCTCCCTTCTTTGTAATTGTAGAGAGACAAATGACAGTAAATGTAGACTGTCATTTGTCTCTCTCCTTCATTTGACTGCTATCATGGTTTTTTTGTTTGTTATTTGTCTCACATTCATTTGATTAGTTGCATACACTTCACTGATGACTCACCTTTGTTCAATGCCATCTTTGTTTACAATAGGCTGTTGCTGGAGGATGCCACCTTGGTTCTGACATTGGCCAGTCATTCAATTGTTTACTCACCTTTGTTCGATTAGTTGCTTCACTGATTACTCACCTTTGTTCGATCACCATGTTAGGTCTAGAGTTGTCTGCTAGGAGTGCTGGTGTTTCTCTCGTTCGATTAGTTCTACAGTTGGCCGCAAGAGGCACTGCTTTTTTTTTTAGAACTCAAAATACCAAATGGAACAGCGTGAAATCAAACTACCGGACCTTGGGTTGCCAGATTAATGCCTTAGACTGCTCAGCTAACATTACACGTGCTGGGACCAGGGTTTATAAGAATTATATAGCTTAGAAACTAATAAATATCTCGTCTCTCACTAAAGATATTTGTATTAAAGTTTTTCTTTTTAAGTTTTTATTTTTTATTTAAATATAATAATTTTTTTACTATCCCAGCAATAAGTATATTTTTCAGATTTACTTAAGTATTTTTTTAAAGTATTTCTTAAGTATTTTATTTACATATAATACAATTTTTTTCATAGATGACACCCTCCAGGATACCAATATACTATACCATCTCAATATATCAACGAACCACCATTGTAGATAACCATACCAACCAAAACATACAGTCAAAACCAAACATTTGCTCTATCCCAAGAAAACCTCATTGATGCTATTAATAATACAGGTAATATAAACCACCATACCTCTGACTTACTGATCAATCATAACAGTCAACTATATTGATTATCATTTCAGCCCATCAAACTTCACTAGTTACAAATATAAACAAACCATACCAGCACCCAAGCCACACAAATATTCAAATCATAAGCTCTAATAATGGTCTCGTAAGATAAATACTATTCATTTAACCATATATGACACACATAGAGTATTAATTCCCAGATACCATATACCATGGAATCATACTTACCAACCATACCAGCTAAGCATACTGCCCATCTCATACTAACTAATATCCCATCAAACCATTCCACTCTTAGAAAATAATCACACAATTAAACCACTCTAACAAAAACCATTGGAGAGGGAACGGTATCTCACGCGTCCAGCCTCAGCCCTGTGCCCAGCTTCAGCCCTACTAAACCTATCTACTTGAGGCATAGCACTGCGGTATTATCAACACTTGTTCAGCTGATGTAATGTCACAACAAGCTCACGTGAAATGTGGGAGAAGGCACGCACAAGGAGACATTGCATTCCGCGGGGCTAGCAAGTGAGATATCTTTAATCAATTTTTAATGCCTAAATTGTTGCGTTCTATGGTTACATTTTAATAAGTATTTTAATCAGTAGTTTCACAAAATGCATGATGACTGCTAAAGGGGCATTGTAATATGTATATTTAATCAATCTTCCCTGTTATGCTCATTTAGTGAGAAATTAGAACATGTTTAAAATGGGAGTCCTATGCTTGCTCTACACAATTTAAAGATAGAAACCATAAACAAACATTTAATCATGGCCTTTAAAGAAACAAGTTTGGTTGTGCTGTAGCAAAACATTGTGCAAACTTTTCTGATTGCCATGTCTGTTGTTTGAATGATTATTTAAAACAAATGGTAAATATTACAATGGAAATAATTCATGAAAACTTATGATATGAAATTAAATTATGTTTTGTGAACTTTCAGAAGTAATTTAACTTTTTAATTATGTTTTTAAACAGGCAAATATTAACATTAATTACAGATTTTATTTTATTCTTGTTAACAAGCATAAATGTAACATTGTCTTATCCCTTATTTAAGTAACTTACAAGCAGCAAATTTAAAAGTTTTGTGGCTTTTAGGTGTTTATATGACTTTTAAACTTTTCAACTTTAAATTTAAAACAATTTGATTTAACAAGTGAATCTCGCTATTTGACACCTGTATTCAAGTTTTGCCTTTCTCTCATTAGGAAGATTAAAAGGTTTCTTTAAAAATTATCTCCAAGCCTTTTTTTTTTATTGGTGCCTGCGCTAATTCAACACATTACCCTGGATTAAGTATTTTTTATTTCTCTGTCTTACACTCAGAAGTGTCTTGTCTATGATTTGTCTTAATTTAAAGTTTCACTTATGTTCAGTGATTTGTGTCGAGGTATTTGAGTGTGTTGATTTAGATGTTTTTCTATTACTTCAGTACGTCAATTTTCTTCAGGAGTGACAGTTTACAGAGCTCGTACACTTCACGTATACTTATGTGAAGGTATTATCTAAATATGGAGAAGTTTTTGAGCTTTATAAAGTCATAATAATTTTAAGGTTAGTGATTATCTTGTGTTTATCTTGTGTTTTAAAGTAATCCAGATAAAGGTAAGTGTGAGAGAAAAAGGGTACTAAAGCACTTATAGGTAGTTCCAGCAACCTTTAATTTTCATTTTGTTATTATTAATACTTATTTCCTCTTTGCAAAGCAAAGTGCAAAAAAGTTTTGTGTTGAATACCTTGGCAAAATTTTCAGTATACGCCTATGTGCAGTATGACCATCGAGTGTGTCCAGGTGAAGAGTTTGGTGATTTTGAGCTTTGAGTAATAACTCTCGCATATGCGGCGCATTACACAAGCCAGCAGTAGGACACCACAAAGCACCAACTGAGGAAGATATGTAGATAAGGCTTAACGTCTCTCAACAGCGAGGTCATAAGAGACGGAGCAAGCTACTTGGCCAGAGAGGCAGAGACGTGGAAGGGATCGGCCACAGCCTACTGTAGTGAGGAACCATTCCAGCATTCTCCCACCTGCAAAGTACTTCGGAAAACCACAGAAAAACTGAAAACAGGATGGCAGGACAGAGAATTGAACCCAAGTCCTTCCGAATGCAAGTCCTATGGTGTACCAACGCACCAGCAAACTCAATTCCAACCGAAGAAAGAATACACTTTTCACTAGACCTACTTTCAACTTGGAAAAATGACAAAGACCACCAGAATGTTGCCAAATGAGATAACATGCATGTAGACAGCTGCAGCATAGCCTCGCTCAGAACTGTACGAAAAGTCATACAGTTGAATGATGGTTTTCTCTTCAGTGTATTATAAAAAATTATTTAAGGAAAACAAAAACGACATGCCAGAAAGAGAGAATTTATGCATTACATAAGATTTATTTAAAAGTTATTTAAAATTTCCCAAGACCTACGATTTTTTGTAAATTTCACACTTTTTTGTGGTTATTCGCTGTAAGCAGGTAGTTTGAGTTCCAATTTCAACTGCAATTGGAATGTAATGAAGGTTCAGTAATAATTACGAATATTAAAATTTTTCACAATTCCCTTTACTGTTTGCAGTTCGTCGTCATAGTTAAAACCTAATAGTCTTATACCTGGGAAACATAATTCAATAGGACTATTTGTTTATATATTACATTTATACTATTTATATTTATATATATATATATCATTTTAAATATTTTAAAATAAATTTCCAAAGAATTTGTTGTGACAAAATTGTTATCAGCAACACATGTCCCATTCCAAAGTAATAATATTTTTTTCATACTTTGCTACTGAAATGAACCATAAATTGGCCAATCTTTTCTGTCATGTTAAACTTAAGCACAAAATATAAAACTGTGAAATTATTAATTTTTGCAACATTATTGTGTTATTGCTGTGCACCAGATACCATAATTCAATAATTCTGTTTTGAAATTGCATAATTTTTCCAAGTGTCTCATATTTTACAAACAATTAAAATCATCAGTTGGTGCAAATCCAAGCAGTTTAAGAAGAAATTCTGACATAAGTAAAATAGTCTTCATCAACTTTTGAGATTAAATATTAAGACTAAAGCTGTTAACCTTTCAACTTTAGTATTCTTAAATAATAGTAAGGAGGTACGAGATGAACAATTTAGGAATCTACCTCATTAACTACATGATGTAACACTGATAGCGCCCGCTGTAGTTTACATGTGCAAAGCATAGTGCACCTTATTGAATTTAGGTAATTTATCATGACTGTTCAATGAAAACATTGTCCGTCTGTCTTTTATCATAGTAACATGACCCTTGTTGTGGATTGCCTACCTGCCAGGCCACTCACTTTCTGTTTTGAATGATGTCGTCATGGATTTCTTGCAAACAGTTCACCTGAGAGTGTTCGGACAAGAAGACCTTTTTTGTTAATGTAGACGCGCTTACAATTGTTTGTTAACACGATTTGTGCAAACACAGGGTTGCAACCACTATTTCCCCAATGTAAGGGGATGCTATTACCAACCACGTTTCTCGAGGTGAACAATCTCCATTATACAAAACACTAATCGCCAATTAGTTGCTTAGTCGTAAGTTGTTTCTAAAATATTCAACTTAAGGCATTTCAAAATCCGACTTTTGGGGAAGCACAGCTCCATTAATAATCAATTTTGGAAAACGTGATTCTTACATTTTCGTCTTATTTCTTCCTAAGGAATCACCTGCCGGTGTTTGTCTGTGTCTTTCAGACTCATCCACCATGTGTGTGTATGTATGTGTATATATGTAACATTGCTCCAATGGTAAATTTGTGAATCTGCATTTTTAAGAAATCTACATTTTTACGTACTTTGCACTGATGTTAATAAAGACACACCATAGTAAAGTTACGACAGTGTATCGCAATAACAGTTGCTGGAATCGACAATAGCATTTTTACAAACAAAACTGTGATGGAAAGCAACTTCAGCCGTGGTAAATTTTCAAATAGGGAGTTTCGCATATTTACAACAGTCACTTTAATAGAAGTTATAGAAAGTGACCACGGTAATAATTTATGTTTTGATGCCGCAGAAGTTTAAAGTCAAGCAGTTGGTAGTAATGTGCAACAGGATAGTAGTTTGTTTATTCTGTATATGTGAAGGCAGCCACTATTCCAATTACAATGTTATAGTACTTTGAGCAAGAAACGTGTTATTATTTCTTGCTTTGTGCTAATAACGGTAAGTTAATTTGGAGGTAATGGTTGTCAAACCATGTTATATAATGTTATACCCTTTTAAATGTAAATTAAGAAAACCCCTAGTTTTACAACGCCTTCTTTAAATATTATGTTTACATAATTATCATTAGTGAATTTAATGTTTTAGTTTCAATGTGTATTGTCACGGTAGTTGTGAATGCTAATAATAATATTGTATGCTTTTTAAATTGTGTCGATTTGTAGGTGATGTTGGGGCTTGGATTTTTGCCTTTCTAATACAGGGCACATTCCCAATGTTGCTCTCATCAATCCATTTGACAACCCTAACACAAGCATAGAATAAATAGAGAGTAGACAGATTTTGAAGTACTGCACAAGAAGCAAAGATTGATATTAATTACTAACTTACGTTTGTACACAATCATGTTGCCAATACCTTAAATGTTACATCTGATGCTATAATTGCCAGAGTTAAAGTACTGTGGATGTTTTATGCACCTAAACAGAATGTTTAATGATTGTGGGACAGGAAACATTCTTTTCGTTACATGCATTATTTCTGTTTAGTGTCTTTTGGTTGTACGTGAGGTACACAGCTATTTTGCCTAAAACCTCGTGCTTCAATGATTGCTTCATGTTTTTTCTTTTGCATACCTTATCCAGCATTGTACCTGTACTGCCTCTTTAAACACAAGCAATATGTGTGTGTTTCCGGTTTCTGTGTTGCAGGTGAATAGTTATGTCTACGAATCCTGACAAAACATCTGATAGTCGTGGACACAGACTAGTAAAGCTAGCTTTAGATGTTTTTCACAGCAATCCTCAATATGTACATGTGAACAACAGTGAAGACAAGGGGTCTAAGAGAATTCTAACTAATACTCGTCATGCAAAAACATTAGCCAATAGGGCAATTGAAGAAACAACTGAAGAACCAAGTGATGACTGTGACAGTTATATACCATCATCACATGAATCTTCTGACACTGATTAACATAGTGTGCCTGATGCACAGTCATTTTGAACAGACTTGTCACCTCATTGTGTCCTTAAAACACAATCCATCACAACAGGCAACTGCAGCATTTCAACTACTCAGATGGAAAAGCACCAACATCACTTCAGTCCTCAACATCCAAGAATGGAAATAATCCTCCAGCATCACCTACACGACCTAAGAATAGACATACACCAGCGAAGAAAAGGCACATTTCTGACCCTAGTAAGTGGGAACGAGATGCACAAAGACTGAAAAGGTTGAAGGGAGAAGAACATTTAACGACTAAAGGAAAACCAGTACTTGCTAGACCAATGAAACAACCTCTATGTCTTAACCGTCCAAAACACAAATCACAAACGCTGCACCATCTTTACGCAAGAGAAAAGGGAATGCATTTACAAAGAGTTCCATGAGCTACAACCCCTCGAACAGCAGCGCCAATTTGTATTGAAGCACATCACAGTTAGTAGAACAAAAAGGAAAACTATTGTCGCTAAGGTTTATTCTCTTACTTGCGAAAGGGAAAATAAGGTTGTTTGTAGGGAATTATTTCTAGATACACTGAATATAACTAAAGGCCTTGTAAACAAACACACCATCAGGGTTCTTGGAAAAGGATAAAAGAGCGAGAAAAACACCTCTGCAAAAACTTAAGAACGTTGATGAACTGTTCATTAGAATTCATATTCTATCCTTCCCATTCATGCTGCAAGGCATCAGAGTACAAATATTTAGATTCTTCGCTCAACGTAGCAACTATGTACAGCTTGTACAAATCAAAGTGCAAGGAAGCTGGAAAGAAACCAGTTGGAGCGTAAAAGTACCTGCAGATTTTCCGAGAATACAAAATATGTTTTCACAAGCCAAAGAAAGACCAGAGCAAGTGATGTGTGGCACACATGGAAATTACTTCTGGATCCAGCCAAAATTATGATGAAACACCATACTTGAAGCATCTCGAACGCAAAGAAGCTGCTTGTGAACACAGGAATAAAGACAAGGAAGTTGTCAAAAATGATTCTAACATCTTGGCTTTCAACTATGATTTACAAGCAGTTCTCAACACTCCCAAAGGTGCAGTTGGGCCATTTTTCTATGTGAGAAAACTTGCTGTCTACAACCTCACCTTATAAAATGTTGGGAATCAAGATGTACAATGCTTTACTTAGGATGAGACAGAAGGAAAACAGGGGAGTATAGAAATCTCCACATGCATCTACAAGTACCTAATGACTCAAACTGGAATACATCATGTTAGAATGACGTCTGATAGCTGCGCGGGGCAGCAGAAAAATGCCACTTTTGCTACAATGTGCCTTCACGTTGTGAGAAATCATTCAATCATTCAACTGATAAACCATGCATTCTTTGAACCTGGCCACGGTCAAATAGAATGTGACTGTATCCATTCCAAAATTGAACAAAAAGCAAAAGCTATTCCGGTTTACACTCTAGATGGATGGATGCAAATAATGAGCACAGCTCGTGCAAATCCACAACCTTATGGGATAACAATCCTTCTCCATGATAACTTCCAAGACTTCAATAGCACCAAGGAATACTTATGACAGAGTAATTCCTCAAGTGCAAAAGTACCAGCAAAGTTCTGTGATGCAGTTTGGTTACAATATCGTAAGGAGGAACCAGACACAGTTTTCATAAAAACTGACTACACAGCAGACACAATCCAAGAAATGACTTTTGTGAGCAAAATGGGCCGTACAGGATTGCAATCTGTACATACATACTCCAGCAAATTCAATGTCTCTGCTACAAAGAAAACAGATCTGATGAAATTATACAAAGATTTGCTCATCCCAAGATGTTATAATGAATTTCTACACAAATTTACCATCATCTTCAGATGTCCGTGTTGTGTTGCCAGAACCAGATGCTTTTGAAGACTCAAAGTGATGAGTGATTATTTTCAAACACATTTTAAAGACACCATACAAAGTGTTCACATTTTAATTATGAGCACAGCTGTTATTGTTACAACTATGTTTGACGTGAACCCTTTGTTTCTCTTCAAAAACAAATAGTAACATAAACAGTGCATTGAGCTCCAGTAAGCTATTTCACAATAGGAAAACAAACATTCTTATTTGTAAAGCAGATTCGCAAATTTTCACTTAATATTGTATACATAATAATGATTTGAAATTGTACTTGAGAAAATAGTAAAATTGTGAATCTACCTTTCATTTGAAGGAGAGGGGTTCAGTTTTTTGTGTGTGTAACACTATAGGGTATCAAGGTAAATACCTTTAAAAAGGCTTACCGCATTTTGGTTTCAACTAAATCGCAAAAAAAACAGAGTTTTAAAATGCAATGGAAGGTGTTTTATGCTTGTACTAAAAAACTACATTTTTGCAGATTTGCAACTTTACCATTGGAGCAACGATAGAGAGTGAAAAACACACACATGCACACACACAGACAGACACACACATACATACACAGTTGTTTGCTTAATAAACACATATAGCCTGTAATGGGACCATCAATATGCAGAATTCTGGATCCTCACCTGAAGCGAGTTGCAGAGATACTCGTGTATAGGGCAGCATGAAAACATGCCTATTAACTTGTGTCTGTTAATTGTTTTTGAACATGGTGTCAGTACTTATTGGTGCTGTCTGGCTGGCACTTGAATTGTGTTTCAGCATGTTTGAAAATATAGTTTTATTTTGCCAAAACTCTTAAATGTGTTCCCAGTATGTTTATCAATGACAAGAAACCACATTCCAGATGAAGACGGAATGGTACTTTCAAGACATCACACATGTTATAAATATTATTTTTCAGCATTTCAATAATGCTAAAAATTGATTATTTTCACTGCTGTAACTTAAAACATATTTACCGGACATGAGTGAAACCATCTTGTCAGCATGTATTGAACTTTCATACAGACTTTCTGCTAGTAAAATGATAGGGTCACCACTTAAAGTCACACAGTGAAATGCACACAACAAAAATACTGTTGGCCAGTTCAGTGTTCTGAGTGTGGAGATGTTGAGATGTTACATGTCACTTGCTAGCGTGTACCTTATCGCTCCCAGCATTATAGGCCTTGTGCACGCAAACAGACCGCCCCTTTATGTCTCTCATGATGATGATGATGACAGTGTATTATCATCTTACGAGCCATAAACTCTGTCTCTAGACAACGCGGGTTATGTTACGATGCAGAAATTCTGAACTGCTTTCGTGAAACGCTTATAAAACCAACCAGCTCAGACTGACATGCAACCTCAGAGCACCCACGTCAAGTCGAAGTCAGCTGGAAGCAGGCCATACGACCGCCCAACCAACCGTAGAAGGGGGAGAGGGGGGTGCACTCTTGCCTGCTTGCTTTCCTTTATTGTTACCATCTGTATAGCAGACAACTTCCTGTCTGCCTTACCCTGCCTGCTCAGTGCTCAGACCCTGTTCGGCTGACCCTTGAGTCGGTGCCGCATCATTACGGGGAAAATAAAGCAGGAGGGGGGGTGAAAGAGTGCAGAAGGCGGCAATTGCCCCCCCCCCCCCAGGGCCAACATTCTGGGGGAAAAAAATTATGGATTTTTAAATATTTTGCAGAATATGGCTGTTTATTTTTTTAATTTAGTTAAAATATATGTACATAATAAAATAATGTCAGAATTAATTGTACTAATATTAATATGCACAAACCCATTCCGCATTGCGAGTAATTTATTTAATAAATTAAACACTGAAGGAGGCCTTTCATATGTCTTAACCTGTGTCTCACATTTTAATAAACTGGACTTGTCTCTAGTCAAAGAAGGGACTGCCCTGTCAAGCAGGATTTTAAGTTCTGAGTGCTGGCCAATCTTGGAAATGTAATGGTGAAAAAAACGTGTAATTCACCGAAAGCTTTGCGAAAATTGGCTGCCCAACTTTTTCCTATTATTCCATTTCCCAGGGAAGAGAGATAATATTTCCAACGAATGAAAAACTCGCTCAATTTGAGGTTCTGCATCGTCAAATATATGTGCAGCAGTTCCTTCATGAAATTAAGTTAACTGGTTTTCAGATTCGCATCTGACTGATTGCAATTCTTTCTGCAGTACACACAGACTATTTGGCAATTCTGCCTGCAATCACGTACTAGATGCCTTAATCTTGTTTTGCAAAGCAGCCTGATCTGCCTCTACTATCTTAATAAAGTGAATGATCACCGTCGTGGGATCATTCTGAAATAAATTTTGTGCTATGTAGTAAATAACTAGTCGGAAAAATTTAGATTATCATGTAACGCAGGTGATTGTACAAATAGTGTAATTTCCTCCAACAATGACTCACTACATTTTACACAACTTCTATGTGCTATTGATAAGGCTGAAGTTTGAGTAAGTTTTCATTTTCATTGACTCTTTCTCTCACTTCCTTCCTTGCCATTTGCCAGGAATGCATCATTCAACTTTATCCAAGCCACTAATTATTCTTGAAAAATTAATGTCTCAAATTACATAATGAAATAGGGCATTGTTAACAACTAGGCTCATTGTCTATGGAAAACAAATTGTCAAAAATTACTTTCCTTACAAATATTTGCGCAAAAATAATTGATTCAATTTCAGTTTTGTTCCACCAAGAAACTATTAACTGACTGCTATGCTGGTGACCACAATTTTTTATGATCTTATTTCTTATGTTTAATTTAAGTTTATGAATTGGTTAAATAAGTACGTCTCCCTTCAGATATTTTCAGTTTTAATATTTAGAATACAGATTGATGAAATGAGTATTGTCGCATGGAAAAAGCGACACACTGCTTTAATGTCCGAGATAACAATTTGTTAAAAATCTTCAACAGCTAGCTGAGTTTGGGCAAAAAAAATGAGCAGGTTGAAACAAATTTTGAAATGGTTGAAACGCGTATCCAAGTTTGGAATAAATAATTAAGTCTACTTGAAGCACAAAATAACATCTTGCATAACCTTACTAAATAATTTAATGTGCGGTTAAATTTTGGCATGGAGCAAATAAAAGCTGTTCTCTGCTGGCCATGATCTAACCTATTTTACGCTCCATACACCCGCACTCACATTAATAAAAATTCTATGTTGAAGTACGGGCAGCAACCATATTGTGGAGCACAACTTCAATATCTTCCACAATGTCACAAAACATTATGAATCAAAAAGAAGCATCAGGGAACATTAAGTCAGTTTAAATGTCTACAACAATCTAGAACTATCCCAAACCAAGACACATAATAAAACGCTAGATAGATACTGAGTAGTGGGCACTCAGAAAGTAGCACGATGGCACTTACATGAAAATAACACATTGCACTGATCTGCATAGAGAATAGGACGCCCTTCAAGAAGAACGACCACTATTACAAAAATATTTCTCTAACATGGATGAAAATTGTTTTTAAGATTGGTGCCCTGTGGTATGTCTCAGCATCTTGAATAAACGGTCTGCAGAAGCAGTGTTCACGGAGTTCATCATGAAGTTAGTTCGTAATTTATGTTTGCCATATTCTTAAGTGCATATTTTGCAACACGTGTAACCCTGTAAAATTTTAACAACTTAAATAGATTATTTATTACCAACACTTGTGTAACCAAACTTGTAGCCCAGCTGACCTAAGTGTTTGAAATGCTGCACACAATAAATCCATGGTTTATTGTAAAACAACACTTATCCAAGCCATGCAGAAAAAGTATGATACTGGATACTAAATTATTACTGTTTTCCCTTATGTGTGGTGATTTACATTCCCAATGGCAAAATTGCAGAAATAAAAAAAAAAAAAACACTGATAACCATGTCAGAAAAACCTACTACTACCAAATTGAAAGCAGATATGCTGGCCATAACACCGACAGCCATAGTTCAATTTTATCACCTGATTCGTAGACATTAGCCATATCTACACGTAGTTACATTTTTTTTTGCCTTGGGTTTTTGGAAATAGTTGACCATTCCTTGCGTTCATTAATTATAAATTAATATATTATTTTTCACATCAGATAATGTTTCCGTAATAAGGTATATCTGAGAAAATTGTTTGTTCATGCAACCTCTTACCTGGCTAATTTTGAAAGCCAAAATAGACAATAAGAAAATTTTGCTTAAAGAGAAAAATTGATGGCAGTGGTCATGCACTGAGAAAAAAGTTGTGTGTTCGCTACAAAATATTTTGTGGAAATTCACTTAGCCAAATTTTTTTGTAAACACAAAAATATTTTGTAATAGCCCCAAAATTATTTTCTACTGATTACAAAACCAGAACATATACTGTTATTATTAATGAACAGTTTAGTAATTACTATATAATATTTTTTTTTTTTGCCAATAAGATTTTAGCAGTGAAAGTTTCAATAAACCCTTTTGCAGCAAACAAAACAGTTTTTCATTACTAGTATTAAATCTGTCCAAATCATAGACTACACCCATATCCGAAGATGTATCCCCAAATTTAAGTAAATATAAATAATACATATAATTTCATAGTATAAGTGTTTAAAAAACTTCGTAACAGAAAGAACCTCCAAACTATTCTTCTCACTGTGACTCATATTTTTCACCTTATAACTCATATACCGAGAAGCTTTGTGCAATGAAATATTTGTTAACTTTGTACATAAATCTGTATTCTCGTAAGGACTTGCAAAAAAATACTTAAAATCTTAAAAATCTCTAAAACTTGCAATTATGCATCGTATCCCAAATTATAAATGACAGGTGATTTTTATATATAGGCTATTGTATTTTCATTTTTTTAAATATACTCAGACATAAAAAATTTGTAATATTTTTTTGACACGAAAATAAATGATTAAATATGAAGGTTTGAGGAAATCTATCTGACCGAGTATACGAACATGAACAATACTTTTAAGTTTCGTAGAAATTGTTTACAAATTGCAGTAAGTAAATAATTATGCTTATTCTCCAAATTACAATATTTGTAACTCACAAAATTAAAAATCATCATACAAAACAATCTCCAAAGAAAAATATTGTACGCTGACTAGAAAATTTGATTGTTATATTTGAAGGAGATACTCAATGATTCAACGACTGAATCAAAAAAATTTTTCCTTAAATCAGGCACATTCATTAAAAATTAATATTTATTTACATTTTCTTTTAACAAAATTATGACATATTGAATAGCATAATTTTTTTTACTTACATCTGAAAAATTGTCCTGCACAAACTGTTTTCCTATAGTAGAGCTCACAGAAGTTATATCTGTGATAAAATCTTCATTGATGGGAATTCTCTGTTTGCCTAAACCACTTTATAAACTCAGAATATACAATTATTGGTAAGAATTGTTACAAAAATGTTTTAAAATTTAGTGAACAATAGAAAAGGTGTACGTAATTTTTCTTACTGTCAATTTGGCATTGAGTTAGGAAAAACAGTTATGTGTATGTAGCATGTAGTTATTTGTTACACTAAAATCTCACCTTTCGGGTGACAGAACTGTACAACACACGTGGTGTCGTTTATTATATAGTACAACATACCAAAATTAAGAATATATAAATATGCCTCGGCTAACTCTTAATTAATATATGAGCTTGAGAAAAAAGTAGTTTGTACTAATTAATAGTAATGCAAAAAAGAACACATATTCAGCTACGCTTTAAGAATCAGCTGAAAATAAATATTACACATAACAACCACAACTACACTTTTTCGGTAATTAGCATAAAGTTATAGACAGACAAGAACATAAGCAATAGTGACAATAACTTTTTCAATTAGGAAAACCAATTTCATACTGTCTTATAGTACTACTACACTACCAATAAGAAACTAATCTTGTTAATAAAACATCCACAAAGAAACCAATCTTATAGTTTTTTTTTCAATAGTACAACAATCCAAATACTGTACAAGTCTATGATCATTAGCCTTGTTCAATGACATAATGGAACTACTCAATGTTAAACAGCTTCTATGATCATTAATTATGTTACTAAGTTGAATAAGCAACTCGAGGCTGAACAATTTGAATGTCATTTGAGACATCAATAATCCAAAGAAACGACACAATTCAACCATTCACATAGGTAAAATACTTTTATCTAATTCCTGATTAACTTATTACTCTTATAAACGTTAATTCCATAGAAAGAAAACTTTATACTTAGTTCCTGACTAAAAGGTACCTAGCTGCATTTGACCCCAAATCATTTTGTCCACGGTGGAGTTTTAATCCCTCGGTAGTCCAAATGTTCTACACATGAACATGTAACTGAATGATGGTCTCTAATTTCCTGCAGTAGTTGTAACTGCTTTCATCAGTAGACGTCGGTGGGTCCCTTGCAGAGGTGTAGAGTTGAATATCCTCGTAGCTGGACTGTTTAAATAAGTAAACACTTCTCTCTTATTGTAGTGTAATTTAGTTTAGCATTTAGTGCTTTTGGACTTATCAGAACAATAATAGATTGAAGTAATTAGCAATTCAGCATAGTTCACTTCTGACTCTTCTATAGCCTTACAAACGATCTTCCTTTCATCTAACATTCCTAATAACGGCAATGTTAAGTGTGGTGGAATGACACACGTTTAGCTGAAAAAAGAAACTATGTATAGCTTTCAACTGTGAACAACCTACATTTTCCAGACTTTCATTAAAGTTACAAATAAGTTAGAATGTATTAAAATTTCAATTTTTCTTGATTGAGGCCATTGCCCCTTTGTACTTTATATCATGTCTAAAGTTTTTCAACCATTTCATAAAGGGAAAGTGCGAGAGACTTTTTTTCTGACCACTTTGACAGACCTAAAAATTTGAACACCATTTATGAGAAAATTTTGTAGTTTGCATAAAAAACTATCTCACTTCTGAACCATTGAGTAGCAATTATATTGAATTATTTATGATGTTATTTGTTTATAAAACAAAGCAAAAAATTCTCTCTAAGACACTGTTCAGGTGGGCACAGCCTTACATCCAACTGTGAAGTTAATTTCTTGTAAAATGAGCCCTTGCATTAATGAGACACTCTTCACAGAACATTGCCATCAAAAATCAAAAATTTATTATTTAGCAAATTTTAATTTTGAATGAAATACAACTAACCTTTACGTAACATCTGATGTACAACAAACACAAACATATTTTAAGGCCATTGAATAACCACAAAACTCGTATAAATGCTCTTTAAGTTAATTGTATCTCAAGAATAACTGTCAAACGTGAGCCATTTATAAAGTATTCCATGTGAACAAATTGAGAATATGCAATCTTGTCCAGTGCCAAAAATGTTACTTACATGTTAAAATATACATATATGTGTATATATTAGACGGTATTGGGAGACTTACGTGCCACAATTTGGGGCCTTTGTGTGCCTAACCATATAAACATTCTTGTGGCACATTTAAGTTTCTTGAAGTACGTAATAATGACCACATTATTTTGATTGGTTGGTTGGTTGGCCAACATTACATTACAATGTGTTATATCCCATGTCATCTTCAGTACATCTTGTTATAGAAGTGGTTTCCTCTGAGACAATCTCCAAAATAATCATTGCAACCTTCGTGGCCGTGGTCCTTTAAGATGTCACTTTTACACCTAATTGACCCGGGTGTGAATTCCAGGTGAGACACGAACGTGGGTGCCATTTTTTTTTTTTTACTAATTTTCAATTATTTTAGCACATAAGTAACCCTCCAAATAGCCAACAGACTTGAAAGATAGGTTGATGATAAGAAGGACCTAAAAATCTTCCGCAATGATGCAGCTGAGCTAAACTGTAGCACTCTAAATGGCATACGCTCAACACAGATAAATAAAGTAAAAGCCCGATATAATGCAGCTCTTGGGGAACATAACTCATACCTGCATTACAGCTTTCCACACTATTCCTGGCATGGCCTAGTACAGTAGCAAAAAAACAGCTAGTGTTCTAATGTGGCATGGCACCTATCTGTCAAACACGGGCCATGTGTTGTTATTTACCACCGTAACTCGTGAAACGTTTACCTTGCTATCGGAACTTTATTTTTTTTATCTGCATCACCGGACTTGACAGCACCCAAGTGAGGGAAACAGAAGAAGAGAAATGCGCTGTCTTGAAGGGGGTCACATGCATTCAAGCAAAGAATAACTAAAAAAGACCACATTTTCCAGGCAAAGGACGTACTTATTCCACTAAGAGCGGTGTTCACTGCGAGTTGTTTGTCACGCAGATTGGAGAAGGGAGTTCACCCCCCCCCCCAAACAATTGCTTCGTTTTTACGCCACCTGCTCGGCCTGGTTGGGAGGAAGTGAGAATGAGAAAGCAAGCTCGCGTCCAAAGGTCGAATGCACACTTGCACTGTAGATGGGATCTACCAGTGCCTCATGTGATGTGAAACATGTTGCTTGCTCGTCTGATTTGTGGCATGCAATGAAAGGCCGCTTTTCTGCATTAAGCATTGTCTACAAATGTTCATTCGCTCGGAAATTTTTTTTCGAAAATGGGAAGACATACCATGTAGCTGGTATATATACATTATAATCAAAGTGTCTATTTTATAACTGTAGTGATTACATAGCGCTATATTCCGTAGGAGATTAATAATAGGCCTGTAAATGACTTAGGAGCACGAATTTTGAGGCGAGTCTCAAATTTTGGAATTATTTTTTCGAAAATGGGAACACATAAGGAACAGCCGCTATATACGCGTTACAAGTAAAGTATCCAGATCATAACTATAATGATTATGTAGAGCTATACCACATAGGAGATTAATTATACGTCTGTAAATGACTTAGAAGCACTAATTTCGAGGTGAATCTCAAATTTCGGTATTATTTTGTTCGAAAATGGAAAGACCTACAGAATAGCCACTATATACACATAATTAAAGTATCTACATCATTATTAAAATGATTACATACTACGCTATATAACACATGCACATTTCATGTTAACTTGTAAGTGCCAGTAATGTGTGACAGCAGGACACTTGCAAGCATGATATACGGTTTGGAATATGGCCTTGCCATCCCCCATATTGATCCAACGCCCAGATAAGATGGGCAGGTTGCCAGAGAATCTTTTTTTTGTCTGTTTACAAACTAAACGGCAGAACAGGTATAATAGAGTCGCATAAAAAAGGGACCACTAGGAATTGTTACGTCCAAGCTTCGCACCACGCCAACGAAACTGAATATGGAAAAACATACAATATTGGTTGTAAATAATCAGTAAAAATAGATCTCTGCGCTGAAAGGAGGGAGAACGCGTGCCCACTCCCTCCGCCTCATTCATCAATGTCCCTGACTAACGACCACCTGCCGGAAGACAGCATGCCTACCTGACCACACACTTTCCACTTATTTATTTATGCAGGCCGGGGGACATAAATAGCCCTGTGGTATAACCGAATCTGCAGTATACCAGGCCGCGGTATTCCGGGCTTCCACTGTATTTATGCCAAGACCGACTAAATCTGCATCGTATGACTGCATTTTAGATACTCTAATTTTTTTTGGCAATTTGACCAAGGATTTATTTGTACTTTTACAAACGCTTATAAAATTACAACAATTTTCCTTATAAAATCATTATTTACAAAGTTACAAAGATTGTGTTAGTAATAAAGCTTTAGAGCGCGATTTTGGAACTCAGCGCATCAATTTTTTTCCAAAACTATAATAAGTAAATATTCTTTATTTAACAGTTATTGTATAAATAAACTTCATTTTTAGGAACACTGTAAAAAATTAAATTTTTTTATTTGCCGATGCTAGTTAAAATAAGCCTATACAAACACTGGCTAACAGCTAGCGGCGCAAGAGCCCATGACAGCAATAACTATGCACATGTCACGTGTACCTGCATGTGAGCAGAGCGGTCAATATTTTTTAACTTTCACATAAAAAGTATTCTACAGTGTAAAATGTGTCTTGTATTTTTATTTTCAGGGTTTGATATGTCTTACAGTGTTTTAAAGTGTTTCTTATTATTTATAAAATATTTGGTTATGAAATTCAAAGTGCCCACGGCACCGAGATTAAGAACACATATTTCAGCGTGAACGCCGTCATAAAGCGACGCTGAAATAATACAAAAAAATTCACAAGAAAATTCTAAAATGTAAAACAATATTTAATTTATTTGTGCCACTTTCATTTTAATAATAAAATATTTTACTCTGCGCGCATAGCACTTCCGCTTATGTGAACCCCATAGGCAGCCATGGTAGGTCCGTGCAACACCTGCCTCAGGACAGTCTGTCGAGGAGAGCTGGCGAGGTAAGACACTGTCAGGTACAAACTACAACTTTTTGTTCACTGATGGAGATTTCAATAATACTTTTAGTATACCGGTTAACCTTTGCCTGCATACGTTTTGCCAGACATTTCCCCAGCATTATGCTTCTGCTTAACTAATTTATTTCGCCCTTGTGGAATTTTCAATGCAATTGAGAAGGAGAAGAAAGATGTCAGAGAGGTCACGCGACCCGCAAAACTTGAATTAGGCACCATCTGCTTCTGCTAAAGGTGTTTCATTGTAATTTCTGTATTATTGGAATGTGCAATTTTAAGGGCTTTGTTTTCATATATGTATTTGAGGGTATTTTCCATGTACAAATATTTTACGGCAACATCACGTACAACCACGTGGCTAACTGATCCCAAGTCTATGTCTACATCATCAGTGCGTTTGAGCACTTATTTATGTAATATCATGTGTGCAATATTTTTATTCAGGGTTCTATGTTAAATTTTGTCAGGGTTCTGTGTAATTTTCATGAAAATTGATGCTTATGCGTTTGATCACGCGGTCACTTTAATGTTTGCTTTTTCCACCATCAGGCATGCTACACGCCTGTTACCACTTCAATCATAAAGAGAATAATTTTCTTTACCACAATAATATTTTGTTGGAATTTAACTTACAGTTTTCACAATGAAATATTGCAATTTCACCTGCACCATGTGGTCTGCTATGAACATTATCCAGCAACATCCACGCCACCTAAGCTTATTTTCACATTTGTGTGTTTATTGTGAATACTCATCTTATGCACCATCTTGTTTCATGTATCTTTTGAGGGTTGATGTATTTTGTAATTTGTGTATGGTGCAATTACTTTCATCATTGCCGGCTCTGTGTACAGGCCATAAAAACACTACCCACGTGCTGGCGGGTGAGCCCAGACACGTTTGCATTAGTGATGCCAAGTAATCACACGTGTTAATATGTTTCATCAAGGGTTATATTTTGTAACTCACCATGTCCTGTCTTAAGGGAAAAACAGTCAGTCCACCCTAGTGGCTGTCAGCCCTCTTCCCTTGTGAAGATTGTGCTTTCATGCACCTTGGTCAGATCATCCATCTAGGCATGCGCTAGATTAATTGCGGGCTGTGGAGCATCCAAGCGGAATTGGCTAGTCATGACCGAGAGTATTATGATTTCATTGGCATGTTGATCTGTACAAGCAATAATAATAAAAGTAAGTCTACAGTGAACCTACCTTCTTTTATTCAATAGTGACAGTGTCCTAGTCACATATATTTTATCAAGTGCTTATTTTCAAATGATGTTTAGTAAAAGTTTAGTATTTCCTATGTGTTTGTTAGTACACAAGGGTGAGACGGACACACAGAACCCACAACATCCCTGAGAACCCTGAGTCTCAATAGTGCGGTGATTGGGAAGCACTGCTGGTGCCCGTATTACCAGTAAGTATTTGTGTCAGTGTTTGTCTCATGTCTCACCTGACGGCATCAATACATTGTAATGTTACAAACATTAGCTTTGTAATTTTTTACAAGAAACCAGTTAGTAGATCTACAAAGCTTTGCTTTGGGATCTAGGTTTCCATGGATTTTCTTTTTAAAAGTATAACATTTTTAGAGTATATGGCAATATCCGCGAAGATTGAAAATGGTAAAACAGGATTTAAAATTTCAAACAGATATATATAAATGACTTCAGCTTCCAATATTTTTTTAATGTAAACATTGAAGAAATTTTTCCATGAAGTTTCTTAGCAAGCATTTCTTTAGATTACAAGGACATCCCATCAGCGTAGAGCATAATATCAAGGTTAATGACATGTTTCTACTATATTACAAATTTCCTTTCAGCTGCAATGGTGGAAAATTTTATGCAGCAACAGATTTTCCCATGTTATTTACATTGTTTGTGTGGCTTTAAAGAGAGTTAAACAGCATAATTAGACTTAGTACTACATTCTTGATTAACAAATAAAATGCACCTAACACATAATATGCCTATTCGTGTCTAGTGTACTGAAAAAAAGAAATTGGCCTGATTATATTTGCGGATTCAGCAAGTATGTCACTTTAACATAGATTTCACACCAGGGCCGGGCAGGCCATAACAGAGTACAAATTTACTGACGTGTTAGAAAACACGTGTTCGTCCTCGGACATCGCTGTGACTTCCACGGTTGTGTAAAGGTAGCATGCTTAGCCAGGTGCTCGGGACAGTGTGCAAAATGGCAGTGAAGTGTGTATGGCAGGAGTGTGTAAGCTGTGTATGAGTCCTTGGGATAAATTCACAGCAGCAAATGATACACTCTGTGTGTAAAGGACGGCAACGGGCACAATCTGGCATATACACTTGTGAACTATCAACTTGACTTTTCACATGCAAACCGAGGATCACAAAAATTTTGAAATAATCATACCATTAAAGGCTGTTCACGGAAAAGTGAGCATTTTGAGGCCTAGTTACTTTTCTCATTAAGCCATTTTTTAAATCCTTAAACTACCTTTTAAAACAAATATTGCCATGTAAGTAATAAACACAGTGTGCATATTCCACCAAACTCGGAAGTTAATCTCCAAGGCTAAAATAAATTTTTTTACTATTATTCCAAACGAGAGGGCTTTCAAAAGTGCTCACTTTACCGTGAACAGCCTATACATACCACGTTCGACATAGAGCATTAATCCGAGGTCTTTCAATCCCCAAGAACGTGTGAGAGGTCCTCAGATTGCAAGAGGTCCTCACATCCCCGCCAAAATCTCTCGCGCAAGTGCTCGGATGGGGCGCAAAAAAAATATGTGCACATACACCCCCACTCTCTCTCTCTCTCTCTCGTACTTGCGCATGTGCACACACACATAGAGAGAAAGAGAGACAGACACACACAGACACACACATGCACGCATTCATGTACGCATGCATGTACGTACATGCACACACACACACACCCACACACAATAGTTGTGAGAAGAGCTTTATTTTAATAATCAAAAAGGAATAATACTAATAATCACAATAGTAATTTGTGTGGTCACAAATTGTCTTTGCTGGGAAAAAATTTGTTGCAGACTTTTTTTTTTGGTTAAATACTTTTTTCTCAGGTCATTTTACAATTTATTATTCTGAAGAACACACGTTACTAGTTTGTGCAGTGGGGTTTGGGGAAATTTCTATCAGGACTTAAGGTGAAGCACTAAATACAGTTTTGTGGTTTTTGGCTGATCTTAGAGGAATTCCGTACTCTACTCTGTTAAGCTATTTTTGTTGTGTATATCCGATTATTTTTTAAAAATTCAGTAGAGATATTTAATTACAATTCATTAATCTGTGGCTTCATAATATGAGACCTGTTTAAAATGTGTACGAGGTTTTGCATGTGAACGTACAACCTTCTGCTTTGTTCTGATGAAATTTGGTTTACGTAAGTAAAATACTTCTGTTATTAAATAATATTTGTTTGCAGTTCTGCGTAAGGCAATTGTGCAGACTTTGGAGAAATTATCCACTATATATTATGCAAGACTTGGATAAACATAAAAAATAGGATATGACACTTTCAAGTCACTATGCTAGCGTTCTATGTCTAGAAAACACATTTACAACATCCAAGAAAGTCATACTAATGATAAAAAAAAGTGTCAAGTTTTCACTGGCGATGAGTGCAGGCTCCTAGGCGATTGCTTCCCACGCCACACATACACATTAGACCAGGGTAATAATGACATAACACAGAATAAACAATAACTAACATTTTTATTGCTGCCACACATCAATGCATTTCCAAAAATGCCACACTAACACACATTAAAAGCATAAAAGTGGTCATTTTATAGACAATTCTATTGAGATTTCAGGACTTTCGCCCATCAATGCAATGCTGCTGGAAATTATGGTAGTGACAAGTGGTGAAACTTACTCCAGATGAGTGGCCAGCAGGGTTCAAAGGTAGAAGGAATGAGGATGGCACTTAGCAGGCCGCTCGTTACCTCTTCTCCCGATCGGATTACTGTGGGGGAGTGAATGCTTTCCTGCCTGTTTGCAGCTTCTGCTGCTTGGCTGGCGGGCGAACCACACCAACGCACTGTGTTCTGCCTACAATAACTAGTCTCTGCACTCTGTTTTGCTAGACTTGGATCATTTACATGGGCTTGAAGCACACTTAAGTACTACAGCCTTTTTTTCAAATTAAAATGTACATTGCCCATTTCATTTGAAAGAGCTTGGGTATTTGCATTTGTTGTTCAAAATATACACATTTCATTTGAAGGAGTTTAAGCATTTTTTTCGAGTTTTACATCCCCTCATTACGTAAAGGTAAGCTAGAAGTGGCAGAACATCTTCATTTTACTTATTTTAGTAAAGACTGAATCACTTGATTGTCAATTATTGATAAAGTCGTGAGTCACTCTGGGAGTGGGTTCTCAGCCATCACTGACTCGGCTTTCTATAGATGTGAGCTAGCGAGGTCCTAAGAAGGACCACAAAAATTACGGCATCAGGAGAATGAATTAAATTAAAAGTTATTTGTCTGAAAAAATTTTGTTTACAAACATTTACATGTACAATGAGTTTTTTTATTTTTTTTACATTGCAAAACTAATTATGGTTTTTAGTAATTCTCTAACCCATAATTCGTAATGTAACTTATGTTTTGATTAAACCAATGACTATATGCATTGCAGATATATGATTTACGTGGCAATTAATATCAGTTAAATATTTAGCACTATTTATTAACTGTTGAGGTGTTTATATTACAAGTGTTGATAATATTTTAATAGTTACATGTTTTGAACCTCATAATGGAAAGATACTTTAATATTTTATTAGTTTCTCTTGTTCATATGCGCCATAAATCCTGATAGGCTATAAAAACATCTTTGTGTGAATTGAGGATGTCGACTTCCGCGCAAATAACGCCTTCTGCCGGTAGTAGCCTAAATACTAAAATGACCATAAACTGACTATTTAAATCACGAAAAAGGAGCCACACCATTCGTAAAAAAAAGTTATAGATTTTTCTTCCAAATGTAGAACTGGAGCATGAATGCCTAGTTTGAATTACTGTGGTATGTGAATTTGTATATTATTTATGAAGCTTGAATGCCAACAGTATCAGAGTAGGTCTAATTTCTGCAGTTATAATACGGAGCCAATAAGGGTAAACATCTCTCTGCTAAGACAAAGCCACTTTTAATCAAATAAGGCAGTTATTTGGCTTTGCTGAGTAGGAATATAATGGAAGAGATGTGCAATTTGGACAAACTGCTGAATGAAATATGGATGTATTCGTGGACATGTACGTATGCAAGTGCTTGAGTATATAACATATATGTATATAGAATATCCACCCACCAAACAATTCTGAACGTTACTAGGAGTGACTTTGTGTGCTAAAAGCAAGCATGAAAAACTAAAATAATCAAGATCTCAGTACATAGACAGGTTTCATACAAGAGTGAACATACATTATATTCAGTATTTCCTGCTTTATAGCATACTCTATATGTCCAAAGTTCTCTATAATTCTAGTTTGTGTTTACAAAATTAATAGAATGATCGAATCCCCAACTTCTGCAATTCTGATTAACAATTAGCAAATTATCTATAATTTGAGAATTAAGACTATTCAGTTTATAACATCTGGCATTCTGAATTACTTAATGTTACCAAAATTTATTTTCACATATTTTGTAAGAATATGCAATGGGAACTTCTGACTGTTTATGTATTTATATGAAGTTTTAAAAAATATGGAATTTTTTATACATACTCTAAACCTCCATGGTATCGTAATCGCACCAAGTGAGGTTTTGCAGTGGTGACAAAAACCAGACTCACTTTCAGGAGTACTCTGTTATGATTTCCGGTCAAGCCATCCCAAGTCTTCCTGTTATCACTCTGAGTGAATGCTAGGTAGGTTAATATAGCATTTATTTTGTGCTCAATACATAAACAATTCTCTATCCTTACTTCTCTAAGCAATTTGCTCAGTTTGTGATGACACTGCTGTCAACACAACGTAGATATCTAACTACCTACCTACTATAACCCACTCGCAATATATAAATTGCAACAAATAATATAGAAATTTTACCGGAGAGATGGAGTAGGATGCACAACATCCTAGTAATTGCATTAACGTATAACAAATTCAATTGGAATATGTGTTCAAAATATTGAAAAAAGGAGGGAAGTTTGATGTGATTAGAAGAGAAACATGCACAGCATTCATAAACACGTTCAAGTATTCAACTATGTTCTTTCTTTTGAAAAAAGTTCATTTGGAAAGGTAAGGGGGAAAAAATTGAATATGGTAGTCTTCTTCGATTCACAATTTTTTTTTATGACATAAGCTAATTGAGGGAATGGTAATATTATGATTTTTTTTTACACTGAGAAAATGGGATCCTTGAACATAAGAAAATTCTTCTGTGGAGCAAAATTAATTTTTTCTATCTGTATAACCAATTATTTTGTTCCTTCAAAACATATTGTTTTTTGTTCATTTTTGGCAACCCCATACACATAAAATTTTGTTGGTGCAAATTATTTTTATGACTGTCGATAAACTAGAGTTTTGGTTATAAATTTAAGATCCAACAGGACCAGGTTCCATACCCATATTCATTGCTGTTGAATTGTGTGTCTTGGCAAACACGGCCATTGTAAAAGTTTTGGCAATTCACTTATTTTAATTGTTATAGAAAATTCAGTGCATGGTATGTATGTATATTTGCTCAAATGTTAACTTACGCAGATTTTTTTGGTTGAAATTATTTCATTGGGATTGCCTTTGACACTGTTAAGCATAAATAAATACACTAAAGAACACTGCATTAGTTCTAACAGTCAGAAAATTTACAAATGAACTCTCGAGCTGTACATTCGAACAACGGCCATCAAATGAAATGGTTCCGCCACAGTCAATCAAATACATGTCAGTATCGCACAAAGCTGGTTTTGCTGCTCAAAGACTCTACAACAATGGACATATATGATTGTTTGCTAACCACATGTTTATCAACGTTAAACAAAATATAGGACTCTACCATTATATTAATAGTTTTGATAGTAACGGAACTAAATAGTTGAACATGCTTGTAAAATAGTTGTGTATGTATCCATAAATGCATTAAAATGATGCTGGAACAGTTAGATAATTATTCAAATCAACAAGTTATGTTTAAATGTTTCATTTGGTTAAAGGGAATAAATGCACATGTTTGGAGAAACAGCAGATTGGTCAAGAACAAAATATCTTTCAGTGTAAAATTGTTTATGTAAATTAGTTGGAACCTGCAGCCAAATCTTTTTCTTGACATGTCTATTAATCCATAGTGTGGCTTTTTTAAGAGGTAAATATTTCATTTCTTTTGTCTTTACATATGAAGAAATTATTGTAGCTATGTGTTTTCTGCCAGAACAGTTTATTGTGTGCTGTAGTGATCACTTTATGCCACAGTTTACTTAGACTATGAATTATACATATTTATTATTCCGCATGATAGCACTTACGGTAATCACGTAATTAATACACACCCCGCCTTAAAAATAAGTAATTCCAACAGAAACTCTTGTGTACAAATAAAAATACATACACACGTACATATTTATTCGTATAAAGTGTTGTTTAGTATCACAATGGCCTTGCAGGAAATAAAATTATGATTATGGATTTTGTCAAAAATATTGTATTAAGTTTAAATAATTTTATGCAAATATCTAGCATATTCATCAAAAATTGGATTTAAGTACATAAATTTTTTTCTGTATTTTTTGGGATCAAGTAAAATCTACTGGCCAGATTTTCAAAATCTGCTGTGAATTTGGTAAGTCTTAACCTGATACTTAGGTATGATATATTCTACATCAAAAGGAATATGAGAAGTAAAAAATAAAATCTTTATATGAAGTTTTGTGCTTCCCAGCACACATTTTTATGCACATATCTTTTTTGTATTATCTTATTGTTACATTACTGTTTCGTTATGTTGGTGGATTAAAAGCAAAGCGTAAATAAGTATTTATTTATTTATATTTTATATATATTTATATTATTTAGTTGTTATTTCAGTTAATTAATTTTCATTTTTATTTTTTATTATATTTTATTTATTTATTTTCGTTATGACTAACACAACAATACAAATACCTGTCGGGCTTGGTTGTAGGTAAAAACTGTGTTTTATTTCAATCTACCAGATTCATTAACAAATCTAAATTCCCAGTGGAAAAGTAGCGGGCAAAAATGTATTTTCCCCATCGTTAATTGGGTGATAGCGACAGACCCGAAGGTCTTCACGCTCAGGAAAAACTGTGAAAGTTTTATGTGATAGAAGTTCTAGAAAGAAGGGCTGAACAACCATTTGTATGAAAGAGACATACACTCACGATTACAGTCAGTCAAGTTATTCATTGGACCTCTTTTTCTTTTCACTGATTCGGTTACCCATTTTACTGTAATTTTTTTCAATGTTCTTTTAATCTAGCTTGTATATAGTTTACTTTACTGTTACAATAAATCTTTTTGATTTTAAGGCTAACTTAAATTCTTTTTTTTAAGCATGTCTTTATAATAAGTTCTCTTTTTTGCTACCAATTTACATCCAACTACGAGCGTATTCATTACCTCCTGTACAATAGAGTTTAGATTTAGTACCTATCCCACCGCTATAATAGCGACCCCTGAGGTAGGGGTACCGTACAAACAGAGGTAAAATTGTGATCACTGTATGGGAACCAAAAGTAAGTGATCAGAGCTCACCTTTATAAAAAAGATATGCATACAGACATATAACTATACACATATACCACTTTTAAGACAGCTAAACCATTTTCTTTGGTATGAAGATAGATTTATTTACTTTATACAAAACACACTCAAATAATGTGTATTTACTATAAATAATGTAGTATTATCATTAACAAAAACATACAAAGTAACATTATAATAACAGAAAACCTGTATGTGTCTGTAATCATCTATTTGAATTAAACCTATATTGTATTACTGAAAACCAAATAGCCTCAAAGAAAGGTATTTCTTTTATATACATAAAGTATTTTATGGATTTTTATAGTGCATTATTTTCATACTATTCATTTATTTAAAGCACAGTTAGGGAAATCAGTCTCAATGGTAATAAATTCTATGATTTGCAGATAATTGTGAAGAAAATGTTAGTAACTTACTTCAACATTGACAGCGTGCAATTGAAGAAAATTTTATAGTGTTATCATACATGTGGCAAGTAGATATATTTATCCAAATAATCACAGTTAATTACAATGCATCCATAATTATTTACAATTGAGACTCTCTGCTATAAAGCCATACAAATAAACAAGATATTAAAAAATGTACTGTTCAAATGCTGCCAAGTAAAATCTGGCCATGCGTACCTATACTTAAATACATTCATAACACTGATTAGAAAATCTCTTAAATTATAAAAGAATATTAATTTGGCATACAATAGAGTGTGGGTAAAAAATAAAACTTAATATAAAATAATATTTGCATTTGTCGCCTCCACGAATAAAGAATGTTCTAGAACATAAAGTAATTGTGTTAGTGTATCAAAGCCCACCAAAATTCTAATGTCTTTCAAAGTCCTTTATGTAACTGCAAGATTTAAAACCGGAAAAAAATATATATGTCAGGAATTACATTATTCATCAGCCATTACATGCTAAATAACTAAATACAATTTCAGTATGTAGTTGAAAAGTTCAATTTGACGCCGTCGGCTGAGACACGAGACAACTTACTGGTAATATAGGTGCCAGCGGTGCTTCCCAATGACCGCACTATTGAGGCTCAGAGTTCTAGGGATGCTGTGGGTTCTTGGGTTCTGTGTGTCCGTCTCAACCAAGCATACTTACAATACACATTTGCAATACTAAAATTTAATACTAAACATTTTTAAGACTTAAAAAACACAGGTGGCAAGGATACTGTCACTACAAAATAAAAGAATGAGTAACTGTGAGACTTGTTTTATTTATACCGTGCGTACAAATCACGTGCCATGAAATTTAATGATACAAATCGGTTGTGTGTAGCTAACTCCGCTTGGGTGCTCCCCAACCCGCAAGTACTCTAGCGCACCCCTAGATGAATGATCTCACCATGGTGTATGAAAACACAATCTTCGCGAGGGAAGAGAGTCAACAGCCGCTAGGATGGACTGACGATTTTTCCCTGAAGACAGGATACTGTGAATTACACAATGAAGCAACTGATTATACATAAACACATGTGATTACTTGGCATCACTAGCGCAAACTTGTCGGGGCTCGCCCTCCAGCATGTGGGTAATGTGGTGACTGCCTATTCACATAGCCGGCTAGGATGAAAGTAATATCACCGTACACAAATACAAAATTACATAAATATCCTTAGAAGATGTTGAGGCATGAGATGAGTATTCACAATAAACACACACATACGAGAAAACAAGTTTAGATGGTGTGGATGCCGCTAGCTAAAGTTCGTAGCGGACCATGTAGTGCAGGTGGAATTGCAATATTTCTTCGTGGAAACAGCAAATTAAACTCTGAAAAATTGTTATTCTTGTTCAGAAAATTTTCCTCTTTACAATTATAGCAGTTACAGGCTTCTACCAGGCCTAATGGTGGCAAACGCAAAAACTGAAGTGACCGCATGGTCAAACACAAAAGCATCAATTTACACGAAACTAAATGATAATACATAGAACCCTGAAATAAATTATTGCACACATTATATTACACAAATAAGCTCTCAAAGTGCAAGGATGGCGCCGATATAGACTTGACGGCGGTTAACCACGTGGTTGTACGTAATATGGCCGTAAAATACTCCAATGAAAAATACCCTTAAATACATACATGAAAACAAAGCCCTTGAAATTGCACACAGCAATAATACAGAAATTATGATGGAACACTAGCAGAAGCAGATGACTGCTGATTCAAGTTTTGCGGGTAGCACAACATCTCCGACATCTTTCTCCTTCTCCTCGATTAAGTTGAAAAATGCCACAAGGGCGAAATAAATTAGTTAAGCAGAAGCATAACGCTGGGGAAATGTCCGGCAAAACGTGCGCAAGCAAAGATTAACCGGTATACTAAAAGTGCTACTGAAATCTAAATCAGTGCTCAAAAGTTGTAGTGCGTACGTGACAGCATCTTACCTCGCCAGCTCTCCTAAACAGACTGCCCAGAGGCAAGCGTTGCACGGACCTACCATGGCTGCCTACAGGGTTCACATAAGCAGAAGTGCTATGCACGCAGAGTAAAACATTTACATATTGAAAATAAAAGTGGCATAAATAATTAAAATATTGTTTCACATTTTAGAATTTTCTTGTTAATTTTCTGTATTATTTTAGTGTCTCTTTATGATGGCGTTCACGCCAGAATATTACTGTTCTTAATCTCCGTGCAGCGCACACTTTGAATTCATAACCACACATTTTCAAATTGACAACAAACAAATTGACATTTCAAACTCTGAAAATAAATTAACAAGACACATTTTACACTGCAAAAATAATATTCCATTAGGTAAGTTCAGATTTGAGCCTCTTTGTGCATGTACACGTGGCATGTGTGTGGTGAGCGCTGTCATGGGCTCTAGCGCCGCTGGCTGTTAGCCAGCGTCAAATTAATCGATACATCAGTACATAATCCTTAATCCTTTCCCTATATTATCTAAAAGAATTATATTTTCAGTTTATGTCACAGCAGATTAAACTGCCTATTTTTTTGTTTAAGACTCAACATTTAAGATGAGTTTAAAAAAAGGCGCTGAGAATACACGCCTTATCCATAGCATCCCCCCCCCCCTTCTCCCATCATCATTTGAGTTTTTAATAAATTTGGAATATTGAAAAAGAGTATTCATTATGGTTTTAGAATTGGTAATAAACACGAGTACAGTACCATATCGCCACTAATATTGCTGCACTGGTCTGTCATCTGCCATCTGACTACACTCGGAAATGGCCACTCTACAGTTGGGGGATTAAAGGGAGAATATATAAAAGTTTCTGCCCTCCCCCACTCATATAAGTCCCTATGTTCCCCTCAAGAGCCAACTGCATGTCTACGACACCTGCAGACAATCTGGCACCATAACTGCTTTGATGCTACTGCTGCCCAGTAGCAGATAGCTGAACTACTTGCAGCTATATCCTGACATTTGTCTGTATCGCTCCTTGCCCCTAACTAGAGCTCCATCTTACGATTCTGCCAATTAACGTGGGCTGACTGGGTTAAACATGTGAACTTGTTTGGACAAGAATTAGGACTATGAGTTTACTTGAGCAAAGCTGTCCTGAAACACATGTCACTTCTGCTGAAAAGTGATGATACAGTGCAATGTTCAGCTGTGTGGGGTGACAATACCTGTCGTAGCTGCATCATATCAGTTTCGAAGAAGCAGTAGGCTGAAAGGAAAGAGAAAGAGAGAGAAGACTTCTAGTTAGTTTATGTCATAATCACATGAGATGAGATTTCATCGTTGCACATGTTCAACACTCCTATTGAGTTAGGATTGTAGAGGGGAGAATTTTAACTGGAAAGTTTGCAGATAAGCAGTATCCAGCAATAAACACATGAGTTCACATTGTATTTTTAACTGAAAGATGGTAGAACTGTGATGGTGTGTGTTGATTGAGACATGGTGGTGACCAGTGGTGAGCATGTTGCCGCCTCCTAGTTTTCCAAGGATAGGCCACAGCTGAGAGGATGCTGGCTCAACATCTCATAATGTGATCAGTTAATTAAATGTTTTTGGTTTTCTTTTTGTTATTTGTTTGTAGCATTAAAGTTATAAAAAATCTAGCAGAGATAATTGGGAAGAGCAGTCAGCAGACAGCCATTGATGAGAAAGCTTCCACTTGTTGAAGGTGAGACTTGAATGTTTTTTGGTTGTGATTGTGTAAGGTCAAAAATACTTTTTACGGAGTGTGAATCCTTTACTTTACGTTTTGACCACTGTCATGATTTCTTAAGTCTTTCGTTTGTGACATCTAACCTCTAAAGTTTGGAACACTCCACTAATTTATTTTCTATTCTGTTCTAAAAATGTTGCAAACCCTTTTAATTTGATTTACTAATAAAACCTACTATTAATAAGGGTATGTTTGCCCTACTTTGGTCGCAAAATTCTTTTCACACTAACATGTGTTCAGGTCTCTGAGGTTTGTTTGTTTGTTTAATTATTGTATTCCAGTACAATGTTAATGCAGCCAAATTTAATCAACTGTTTTTAATAATTTCTTTGTTTACTGTTCTTAGTGCAGTAACACATTTATTTGATGAAATAATTTTTAAGTCAACAATCAATGTTGTTTCAGTAAATGATAACTCTTAATCCTGCCTTAATTTTTTTATTCCTTTTACTCCCTGTAAATTTTATTTTAAATACTTGTCTTTGACTAGCTTTAACCATATGATTCTTTCCTAGTAGAACTCTAAATGTAGAATAGCAGTACAGCAAACTGTCAGCCAACCATAATCACTTGATCCCACCCCTCCTTTTTATTAGTGTGTGAAACCGTAACATATGCAATAGTAGTAAGACAATTACAAACACAAACGTGCCTTACCCGGGGCACGAACCCAGAAAACCTTGTACCATTTTGATGTGTGCTGAGCCCTCGCCCTTAGACAGTTTGCCCGCCGTACCCAGTAACCGCAGCAGAGCCCCACACACTACCATATGCGGTAGCTTGTCGGTAACCAGCAATACGCAAGTGCAGGTGCAATGCAACGAATAACAGGTGTCACAGTGCAACGTGTTGTAGTGGCAGTGGCCAAGCAGCTACATGTGCCGCGCACAGTGATACAAGGTAAGAGTACCACAGTGCTAATATTTTCCTTAAAGACTTAACAGGGCAAGGGTGGTGACGAAAGGTTACGTACATGAAAAGAGACACTGGCAAATATACTTAAATGCCCTAGAGTTTACTATAAAGTGTAATATGCAACTTGTATGTAAATGTACCATCACCACATGTACTCATCCACAATTCATTTCATGTGTTTTGCAAGGGTAATATGTTAATCAGTATGCACAGAGTTTAATTAGCACGTAAGAGCAGTTTAGAGCAAGGGAGTGTATTGTTTTGCAAAGTGCCGCATGAAAAAGTAGTTCCACGTGCCCCGCTTGCACAGCAATGCCAGCATGCATGCCATGTTGGAACTGCAGTAGACGTCGAGGACTTTGAGAGGCAGGTCACGTGTACCATGGGTCTGCGCCCAGGTGGCCCTCATCTTTTGCACTGATCATTTAACTTCAATAGATTGTTTTAATCAACCGGAACAGTTTCACTTTTGCCGCCTGGGACACCGCCTCTCACCTTCCCCAGTGTTTGCATTGCCTGGGGAAGCACATCGCACTAATAAGTCACGCACTGCCCTTCGCACCATTTTTACTGTTTCACCGCTGCTGACCAGTAATTGTACGGCTCACATTTGTAAAGTGTTTCCCTTGGGGAAATGTGTAACGAGTACCTTACAAATGTCACTATGTTGAAACGAGTGTTTTATTCAGGTAAGCCGCAAGGCACTTCAGGGTACAAGCCCTTACAATTCCTGCAAAATGCACATGTGTCTGAACTTTCAACCTAAGTATTATTGCAGTATTTTCAGGACTTTCCAGGGTAACATATGGGCATGTGGATAGCCCTAATAATTCACCACATAGGATGCATATAAGTTATATAGAATTCTACAGAGAAGTGTCGCAGCACAGGTGAGATGATTGCAGCCAATGGTCGTCGACCACATGACACTGAGTGAAAGAAGAGTCAGCTCTACCATTACATCATGGCATTATGTCTGGATAATGCCTGGCGCCCCGGGTAACAAAAAGTATTTACAACAAAACACCTCAATCCAGATCTCACCACTCCTCAAAATTCAATTCACCCTATATCACTCCACGACAGACGTTAAAATGGCTTGCCCGAATGTGTGGCGAAATCACTGCCGCCTCATCATGCTATTTTTACTCTGTCTCATCCAATTCAAAAGTGTAATTTTCAACTAATTTAAACATTACTTAATGTGACTCACCTTTTGGCATGTAAAAATTAAATGTGTGAAATATCCCTTAAGCGATCCACACTCAGTTCTGTAGCTTTGTTAGTAAAAAAAAATACCTTACATGTATTTTTCAGTAAATTGTTCACATCAAGTCCTACTTAAGCGACACCATCACACTGAGTTCATACAAAAATTATAATGCTTTAATATTTTATATTTTACTTCCACTGACACTTGTAAATTACATTCAAATCACGAACAATTGAACTTCAAATCTGTGAGCATGTTTCAAATCTCAGTATTAAACTAAAAATCATTCAACAAAAGCCAAAACTAAAATGAAAACAAATACAATTAATACTTACAAACTGCAAAATTCTCATTACTCCACGAGGTTCTTTGAATACTGCCAGACTCAGCTCCATTGCCGATTTTCAAGCCTGAAAATCGAAAGAAAGTTGAAGTCAATTACTGGCCCTGAGAACTAGCTGCCATGAATAGACATCTATAAAATAATACTGATACTGATAACTGAAGTGACACCAGGAAAGATTAGATGTAAGGAAGCAGATTACAGTTAAGAAACCAAAAGTATTGTGAGGCAAAATAATGAAGTCTTAGACAGAGCTAATGAGTAACACCAATACGTTAATACATCATTTTTAACATATTTTTTATTTCCTGAAGCATTCTTAAAAACAGACTGCACAAGATTTACCTCTATGAAAATTATGATATATTAACATGCTAAAGAATCTCAATGGTGAAATATTCTATTTTTTTAATGCATTCATTACTGGTTAGAAAACATTTATTGAAGGAGCCAATAGTTTGGTATAGTTAACAGACAAGGAAGGCGCATCCAATAAGAGGGGGCAGGGAGAGAAAGGACTGTATACCTGTTTCATTTAACTCAAATACGCCAGAAATTGTGAGTATCACAGCACATCTGCTTCGAGCTCCATGGGATAAAGGCTCATTTTCATTCAACTCCATGCCAAAATTTCCATGCCAGTACTGTAATGGATTTATTTCCCTAAATGGTTCAGATTTTCCACTTGAACTTGCAACTCCCTCATAACTATTTGAAAATAATAATTAAGTGCCAAATCAAGGCTGTACAGCTGATGGAGTAGCCATTCCTAAACCACTGCTGTCAAGTTTTGGCGTAGAGAACATAATTGACCTAATCCTTTCACAGTTAGGAAGAAGAAAACATGCTGTAAAGATACTGCAAAACTTTGATACTCTACAGATGAGCTGATACTGAAGTCAGAGCTATAATGTTTATTGGTATATTGCAACAATATGCATACTTTCAAAACACACTTTATTTGAATTTGTGAGATTAACTATTTGAAAAAATGTGGGTTTGGCCATTGTTGCGTAACAAGAATCTTATTCCTGGAGGAACTAGGGGATGGGCCATGATACCATGTATAGAAATTAACATGAAAGTGATATTTATTCAATATTGATGTTGTTGATAATTAAAGGCAGTCATTATTCACAATACAGTTAATGTTACAACACTGTGTACACTTTGTTTTAATGTAAAAAAACACACCTTCAAGGTAGCAAATCACATTATACTGCTATGTGATGGATTGATAACTACATACAGTCATCATTGCAACAAGGAATGTTACAAAATTATGTAATCTTCTTTTTAACTCGCATGTCACCATCTTCATCATAACTAACGAACGGTAACATATCACTTTCTTCGGCAATGTGATGGATGCGCAAGAGTCTGTAGAAAGAATGGGGAATAGAGGGAGGGGGTTTGGGGGGACTAAGGCAGAAGAGACCGTAAGTTCCTTGTTCTTCAATACATCTTTCCTCAGGATATAACAACCCTACATGGTGATTTATTGATGTTTGAACTCTCTTCTTCAAACTGACATTATAAAATTCCACACATCCTCATTGGAATAGTTATAAAACATCATATAAAGATTGTTGTTTGCAAAATGAATGCACTGAATCTTTAACCATTCAACTTTGTTCTTTGCACCATTTACTTTCATATGTGTTAAATTCCACTGCAATTATGTAATTGATTTAAAATCATGAGTCATTTACATTACCAAGAATGGATTTCTCTTCCTAGCAGTAATAATTTATCATGCAATCATATAGAATATAAAAGTTCTTGTGAAACCTTTTCCCCTTTTCAATCAATCCAAAATACTGGTCACATGCAAGGTATTAATGATCCGAAACAAAGACTTTAAGATGTATTTCTTTCACTGTGAACTTATTAATTACAACTGTATAGTTACAAATAGCAGCCATCTTAAAGTTACGATTTTCACTCCCACACTGATCACTGTACTTGATAAGTATCTTGGTTTTAACATGTGTTTTGATAGTGTATTACGCATAAGACTATTTCTTGAGGTTCTTCATTAGTATGCCGGTTATGGATCCCCAAACAGTACGTCCACAATTGCATCATAGTAAGCCACCCTTACAAAGAGAACTGGAGTATACAATGTTTTCATAAGATCGAAGGCAATGGTAGTAACATCATTTTCAGGTGTACCCTGCAGAGCGTCATTCTGCAGTGAAGTTCTTGCTGACTCAACCTTCTAAGGTGTAGGTCCCTTTCTTGGGGTAGGTAACAGTATCCAGTTCACTGCCCGGTATACATTTAAGACTAAACACTTCTCACACACATCTGAACGTGGTGGATGGAAAGACAAAATAAAACTTCTGCTGACTGTCTGAAGAAAAATAAACTGTGACACTGGATTATTACAGTTATTTGTGCACAGCTGGTACATAATAGTTTGTTTTAGATCTGGAACCAAGTAACTCCTAAGGGAATTCTTGTGCCTTGTATAATGTGAAACATATGATGGAAAAGTTTATATGAATTTCTGTAATTTAGTGATTCTCGCATCATATGATGTGTTATGACGTGCTGATTTACCTCATTTGTCCATTGGAGGTGTACCACCTGTTGATTTTCCAGCTGACGCATGTGTCACTCTACCATCAGCAACACAAAATTTCTCTTTAAAAAAAAGTCTTGCAAATTTTGATTTGTATTCCTTTCTCACTAGGTAAGTAATATATTCTTGTATTTTGATGCTTCTGAGAATCAAATTTTGTAAAAACTCACTGTTTTGGGAAAACTTTATCTGGCCACATAAGTAACTTGTTTGAAGGTTGAAATCACCTAGTGCACAGAAGTCAGTGAATATTTTTAACAGTTGTTCCTGGGCAATCAGAGTATGACACTTGTTTGTGCCTTTGCATTCAAATGCTTTTAACTTCTCAGCAATAAACTTTCTTTGAGCAGAAACATATTACTTGCCATAATTTCTAAGCCTTTTTCTGATGATGCATTTCCAAGCTTGTTCATTTCTGGTGCACTTCCTTCGTCGATGTGACTTTTCAAATTAGTTTACATCTGTGTTGTCATTTCAATTTATGCACGAGTGTGTGTGTGTGATTCCAATTCGTCACTGTCAACTTCATTCTCTGATTGGGAGTAGGACAATGATGTGAACACATTTTTCAACTCCGTGGACTACTTGCTACTTCTGAAATGAAATTAATTGTGATATTAATTCAACTGTATAACATTAATGAATAACATTATGTTGTATATGGCTTCACTAATGGTGCAAACTATTGTATAAATGCACATTATTCATATAACTTAACATTTACCATAACTTATGTTCATTTTGCTTCAGATTTTAGTGCATCCTACCTACATTCACGATCGCCAACTACTCACTGTTGGCACACAGATCCACAGAAACAACAATGGCGTAACCAGCAGCAACATGGGTTGGGCCACTGTTGCTATCCAAGTGTCAGTGATTTATTGTGTGCAGCACAGCCTGTCTGTACTATCTAGCAGTAGAGATGAGAATGTTGCTTGGGCCACTAAATGTACATATCAATCACCACTTATTATGTCTATATGTGCCAGTAGCTCTATATTCACAATTTGTGGATTGGGCCACTGATACGCTCAACATCTCATGTATGTTTATGCAGAAAAGTGGGTGCAAGCTAAGCTGGTGATGCAATTAAGAGAAGTTTTGGGGGCTTGCATGTAACTACCAGATTGTTGCACCAAGCAACACTGACAATGTTCCCTCAGTCAAAAAATTCACTAACTGGAATATACCTCGCATACCTGAAACAGTTGTCAAAACCTTCCCAACTGATGGTATCATCGTGAATTTCTCTTCCACTGAAGAACCTGCCATTATAAAGGCATGTCCATATTTTATTAACACATATCATCAAGACTGTAGCCCATTATTTTCTGGTGACATTCATGAAAAAGTTGATCTAGAACCTATTCTGCAGAAATTTTGCTAAATTTACATTCCTCATGGATGAGTTTGCAAACTATTCCAATTCACCTCTAGCTTTCTCCCTAATGTGTGTATTTTCTTGTCTTCTCTTCCAACCCCTCTAGTCCTTCTAGTGCCCTGCTCATCATATTAGCATTTAGGGTTGCTGCCAGGCTCAGCAATTTGATTTTCTACTGTGATCTAGGAACATAGACTGTTAAAAGATTTTTACTAGCTAGTGTGGACATGATTTGTGCCTTCATGGTGGGGCAGGCATCACAAGGTGTGAACCTTTTACCTTAAGTTATCCCTCTCTTTTTCCCAATTTTATTTTGGCTCACCTGCCATATAAATTTCCTCTTGGCATAATTACTTGTTTTCTTATTTCCAAGTATCTCTTCTACCCGCCCTGGCTTTCCACTTTTGATGCTGTGATGTCACATCAATCATGAGCACCTGCCTTAAGAAAACCAGTGCCATAAGCTTCTGTTCTACAAGATCTACATGGATTGACTGCTTACATTATGGACATGGCGTCTTACCTGGTTGCATGCGCAGCACTGGACTTGCTAACGTCGCTGCAGGTGTCGGCACGCATGCTTTTAAAGGTATACTGAGAGCTGGCTGCCTTGCTCAGCTTTCTCATTAGGTTGCTCTCTCTTCCTCTCCCGGCTGACTTCAAGACCGTATGGAGGTGTGCGTGCAGCATGTCACATCGCCATGGAGTGCTGACTACACTTCACGAATGGAGCAAAAGTTCAAGAACTGGGCATTCAAGAGATATAAGGCTGGCTTCTAATTTTTTTTAAGGAACTTTGCTAGGACTCTGTTCCTTACAAGGGGGGGGGGGGGGAATGGTTGTTATAATCATGTTATAATGATATGTATTATATCACCCTATTGGGTTTTTTGTTATTTTTAATATTGTAAATTTGTAATCATGTAAATCTAAATTTCAAGTTGCTTTTTCCAGTAGGTTTTTGCAGGGATTTTCATGTAACTTGCATTAAGCTTTTAATTAAACATTTTGTATTAATTTTTTGGTAACCATGTATGATCTGTGTATAATCTTTATGGGGCTTTGAAAGGTAATTATATATATATTCAAATCACCAAAATATGTTGCAAAACTGAAAGTCTAATCATTGTTTTCCAAACTCAAACAAAAGTTCCTTAGCAACACAATGAGAGGGGCAGACAGAAAGCTATGCAACCATTCTTCCATCAGCGTGGTAAGTTAATTAAAAAGGGTAGTTAAATTTAGTGTTCTGATTTTGTTTACATATTGGGTTTGCTAAAACATTTAAGTGGGTGAAAATTACATTTCACGAACTTATACAAACATGACTTCCACAGGAGCAGTTCGTACATTCTGGATCCAAACATTGGAAAAGGAATCCCCGCAAGCAGCCTTAAAAGATGCAGGGATAGTCTTTAAGGCAGAGGACAGCATTGACGTTCTGAGACAGATGATGCCGGAGTTGGTGAAGACAGGTGGATATGCTGGTACAACCAGGGTAATTCCCTGCAAATTTTTAAGCATTAAAATTACTTTCCCAATTTCTTCGATGACAGTTTCCAGTAGTGCATTCCTTGAGTCTGGGAACTGGTAGTAAATTTTCTAGTTCAAATGGCGAAAATTGATTCACTTAAAATATGCTATGTGTAATTATCGATGCTGCCATATAGTTAAAAGTTCCCTAATAAGTGCAATATATTGTAGGACAAGCAATTCAGAAACAGTTACCATTTAAAGATTTTTGTCAGGCTATGTTGAGTCAGACTCCTGTAGCTATTGCATGTTACCGCATGAAAATATAAGATAGATTTCAACATCCCAGCAAGTCCATGCAAGAGTTTAGTTATGAAGACAGTTAGAAATGAACAGACATAATGGGTTTGCCACATGAATTGAGTAGAGAGATTTGGGCACCAGAATGCAAGAGTGCGAGAAATAGGAGATCCCCTAGAAAACCAGATGACAAGTGGCATTGCCTGGCACAATTTCCACTTGTGAAAATCTGGGAGTTACCCGACCGGGGAATGAGCCCGGTAAACCTTGGGAGGCAAGCAGTCTAACCACTCAGCCACCGTTGCCCCTTTGTATGTGAGGAATCTAATTTTGTTGAAATAATATTTTTTAATTTCCTGTTAGAGAACAGTTAATTTTTTTATGTTTGCAACAAAACTGCAAACAGACACTGCAGCTGGAAAGTAAAACCAAGTTTAAGCCTAAGCAGTAATGCCAAATTTGTTTCTGGACAAACCATGTTACCGAAAAATCTTTTTAAATAAAGGGGGAAGGAAATTCCGTAGAGAAAAGTAATAGCAGAAAAGAAGCATAGCATTCAGGGAAAGACGTACTGCAAGAAAATGGAGAACAATAGGAAAGACGGAAAATATAGGTCTAGGTTTTCAGTAATTTGTTTAAGATGTGGGAATCCCGAACATTTTCAATTTACTTGTCAGTTATGGAACGTCCACTGTTATGGGGGTTCCATGGCGAACACAAATTTGTATAATAAAAATGGTTTGTTATTTATTCTGTTGACTATTGGTAATTTGCGAGTGTCCACATTAGTTGAATCAGGTGCAGCTGCATCCCTGGCCTAATGAAAATGGAATTTTGTAACAAAATAACACGTGGCACACTAGTACATATGGTAAAATAACAAAGGGGAGAATTTGAAGTTTTTTCTCCGGTGGGTGGAGGTTTGACCAAAACAAATGATGTGATAAAATTAAAATTGAACATTTTTCATGGACGGTGCAATTTAGGGCATTTGAAAATTTGTCGCATCACATAATATCGGGCATAGAGTTATTGGGCAGTACACACATTTGTATTGATGTGGCAAACATAGTGTTAAAGATTAGTTTTTCTCCTGATACAGTTATTGTGTTGCAGAATAAGCCTTCAAAGTGCTGTAAAATTCAAGCCCATGAATTAGAGAAAATTAAAAAGGAATTTAGTGATGTGATTACATCTAAGTTAGGGCATTGTGTAGAGGTTTCTATAGTGCTAAAATTGAAAGATAGAATACCAGTTGTGTGTGTGCAATATTGTGTGTGCTGTGCTGAAAATGCAAATTTTTTGAACAGCTGGTATTTTATCTGTATAAGTGTCAACTACAGCCTTATATGCAACTATAGTAATATTAATTAGAAAATGTTTGTGGGTGCATACTTGATACCAGTCATGGAAACTGTTTTTCAACATTTGTAAAAAGAAAATATTTTGTGGATGCATACTTGATACCAGTCATGGAAACTGTTTTTCAACATCTGCAAAAAGAAAATATTTTACTAACTCGGAATTACTTGCAGTGCAAATTACATCCTAATTACGGGGAGCCATTGCCTTTTGTACACCGCGGGGTATATAACAGTGAATGCATTTGCCCATGGACGTTGATTCTGGCCCACAAGCTATGCCACGAGTGTTAAACCAAGTTTTCGAATGGTATAATTTTGAGTTCATCTGCATGTACACTGAAGACATATGTATTTATAGCAAAACTTTGGAAGAACACCTCAACTAAATATAGATGGTGTTAGATACCTTAAGGAAGGATAGGTTAACTGTAAATCTGAGAAAATTAGTTAGGCAGAACAGCATGTGAAGTATTTAGGATTCATCATTTCCAAGGAGAATTTGCGTATATCCAGAAAAGATTAAAGAAGTTATAAATTTTCTCCCACCGAAAATTGGTGAGGCGTAAAACGATTTTTAGGAATGGTTGCATTCTACAGTAAATTTATACCAATTTTTCAGAACTCACAGAACATTCAAATCTGTTATATATAATGTAGATTGTGTGGAATTCTGAACACAAAAATTAATTTCAAAAATTGAAAGAAAGTTAAAAAAAAAATCCTCCAATTTTGCACATGTCAAATTTAAATGAAGAATTTTTCTTACACTGTGATGCAAGTTCCATAGCTGTTGGATCCCCCTGTTTTGAGTAAAACGGTAAGTGGTAATTTTGTTCCGATAGCATACGCTAGTAAATTATTAATGCAGGTGGAAACAAAATATATTATTTATGAAAATGAATGCCTCAATAGCGTATAGGCGATGAAATGGTTTGCCGATTATTTAGACCATGCACCATTCAATTTATTTATGGACAACCAAGTGTTGAGCTGGTTGTTAAAATTGCAAAAGCCAGCTGGTCGTTTGGTGCAGTGGTTAGTTTGTCACACACATTTCAAACATAATGTGCAGCATATAAGGGGAACAGACAAATCTGTCGGTGATGCATTGACATATGATCTTTGAGGGCGAGTTTGAGACAGTATTGAAAAATGGGGCTACAGAAGGCATTCAGCTTATTGAAAATGTGACTGAAAATGTTACTGAGAGTATAAATGCTTATGAATTAAACACCCTTCAAACGTTTCAGAGTGTATTTGTAGATACAAGAGCATCAAAATGCTAATGTAAAATGTCAGCACTTACTCTCTTAAATAAAAGGTGGAAATTCTGGTTATGTAGTACACAAAAGATTTCTGTTTTGGAAATGATACAACCTATGATTTATAAGTACTATCATGAATAATTTTATGGAGGACACGTGGGACAAAACAATTACCAGTGAGTTAGAACTATTCACATGGTCCGATGTACATAAAAAACTAGAAAATTGGGTTGTGTTGCAGAGCATGCCACAGACTATACCGGAAAACCAGAAAGTGGAAGGGCAATATGCTACTACTGTAGAATTGTATCCATGGGAGCATGTTTATTTAGATGTCATAGGTCCGTTGCCCAGAAGTACTTCTGGATACATAAGTGTTTTACTTTCCATAGATAATTTCAGTAAATGTTGTTTATTTTTCCCATATGTACGATAAATGCAAGAAAAATATGTAAGGTTATCATGCAGCAATTTGTGCTAGGCACAATTAAGTAAAATGCGAAACACTGGTGATAAATGAATATATTGAGCATTAAAATGTACATAATCGACAGCATCTTGAGTAATACATGCTACTTCTTGATGAAATTTGAAGCTCCAAACATGAAAAGAACATATTAAAAATGGTGAGTATCACAAACCAAAATATTTAAATGATCTCATAGTCAACATCAATATGGTGATTAAACATTTAAATTTTACAAATATAATAAATATCCAAATATTTGATACTGATCATTTACTTTTTAAGAGTAGATATTGACTATTAACAGGTACAATATGATTGTAAGAGGACAGCCAAATTGGGCCCTTCAAAGTCTCCTACACATAAAATACAAATTAAAAAACAGTTATAAATATTACATTGAAAATGGATATATTGTAGAGGCAGTCCTGAGACCTGATCATAACTCAGATGATTAAAAAGTTGGACTACCACAATAAAAATCTACGCCCACACGTGAGTTGTGAGAACACCGGCAAATAATTAGTTAAAAATGACAGAGAAATGGGGCTCCAGACAAAAGGAATCACTACACATTAAAACTGCAAAACACACAGCAAGCATTTAGTTAGAGCCAAACACAAATTTTGACAGGCAGCCAAACAAGAATTTTGAAAAATGTTGACTTTACTGCATGCCCACAAAACGTTACATAACTACGCAACACAATTATTAAAAAACACTAAGCAAGCCCTAAACAAACTGCCATGATCACGACTCACTGTTTTGGTAACTTCATACTTAGCAGCTCAAACACTTATACAAATTAAAACAATTACATGACTGTGAAGTCCCATGGATGCTTAAATGGATCATTTATGACATGATGCAGTGTTTCATGCACTTGCAGAAGTACACGATTCAACAGGCTTCAGAAGTAAATCAGGCAAAGGATGAACGTAGAATGAGTGGGGCAGCAAGTGTGCAGAGACTTGTATTAACTTGCTATCAATCAAAAATGGGGTGACACAGGAGAGGTAATTAAGGGAGGGAAAATAGGGGAAGAAAGAGAAGGGGGGCAGTGTCAACCACTTAGCAAGCCACCTTGCAGAGCGGGAAATTTAAAGACATTGGTGGTGATGGCACCACCATCACAAATTATGTTTTTGGTTCACCAATTTTTGTAGTGACAGACAACGCTATGTATTTTCTTTATCACAAATTCAGTTATTAAAATTTATATGTAGGGTAAAGATGGTGCAGATTACCTCGTACCACCCTCACACAAATTTGGTTGAATGGGTTTAAATAAACATTAAAATTGCCTCACATACTTGCCAGTCCAATATGCAGTCATTGGGATGATGAAATATAAAAATAAATATTACCTTTTATTACGTTTCAATAATGTTGTACATAGTACACACAAATATGCTCTTTCAGAAGTCTTTTTCGGTAGAGGTTTGATGCACCTGCTTATTGATATACGGACACTCCAAAGTATTTGTTTGGAGAATGTGGACAGTAAATAATTAGAAGACATATGGGCAGATACGACACATAATTTGGTAATGTATCACAAAGAGAAGAACAGAAAAGTAATATTTAATATAATGATTTTAGTTTCAAACCAGATTTCATATTGATATAAGCACATCACCTCAGTTCGAAGGTAGATGATTTCAGCGCAAAGTTGGCTGTAAAATGGTGAGGGCCGTAAAATGGTGAAGGCCGTAAGAGATAGTCCTGTTTTTTTTTCACTCATAATGTTACAAATAACTGACCCAAATTCTCCAAAAAATTGGATAAATACATGCAAGCCGATGCAAAAAAACATTATGTACCCTCAAGCACAGTGTAAAGGGGCTACCCCTCCTAAAAACCCCCCTAATTTTAAACAACTTTTGAATGTATAAAAATTGTTGAACAATGTAAACAATGGTGAGGTATTTAAATGAAAATGAAAAGGAGAAGTTGTATAGAAGTTAATAACCACTAATATAATTAACCTTTTTTAATGGTTATTTTATGCTAATATTGATGTCAGGATGATTTGCTATCTTTTGTTAGCATAGAGAAGGGGTTAAGTCAGATGTCATCACTTTTGCATCTATAGTGTTATAATGAAAACAATTACATATCCGATGGTGTAAAGGACATAACTCGGAGAAAATTATTACGTCTCTGGCAGCTGCTGACAGTAAGGGCTGAAGTAAGAAGTAATTTTTTTTCTGAGATGTTGTAAGGGCATAAGTCGCGTGAGGGTCTTATTACCACTGTGTGCTAGGTACAAAACATGCACCTGTAAATTCATAAGTTAACTTGTACCCATATCGCAGTACTTGTATGTGCACTAAAGGCTTATGTCAACTTGTGCCCATAACATCACAATATATTTGTAGGCAATGTTTGTACTAAAGGCTTAAGTAAAAGGCAAAACTTCATCATAATTTTTAAACATCATGGTACTTTATTAAATCCCTGCTATTAATGTATTTCTAGTAATATCCCAAACATATTTCATCTCATGATACACCACAAAATATTGCTGCACCATTATCAAAGGTGGTGTGACTGACAGCACCTAGTCATACCATACAGTTAGTTATGTTGTCAGTGATATGTATTGGGTGAGGCAAAGTATATAACTGTAATAACTGTTATGTAGTAGTTGGTGGCACTGATGCGAGAAGAGTGTAAGAAAGATGGCAACTAAAAGCTATGTTTTGAAACTGTGGTTGTGTGTTTTAAATCATGAACCATCCAGAATCTAGTTACATAATATATATTAGAAATATGTTAGCTAAGTGTCTAAAATCACGAGTAATCTAAAGAGATACAACATGGTGCAGTCGGGACAAGAACATTGGCGACAGAAGAAAATACTATGAGATACGAGACTGCGCGGCTGGAAAAAAGGAACATGGCCGACATAAGAAGAATTTACAAAGAAAATGGACAAGAGAAACAAGTCTGCGAGGAATAACTTAAAACCATTGGGTCTGCTACTTTTTACAGGTAATGTGGCAGAAAATTACAGCAAATTTGAACAAAAATACGAGTTGTACATGTTTGCATCGGGAGGTAAAAAACAGTTGCCAGAAGTACAGACAGCTATTTTGTTAACAATAGTTGGTAAAGAGGGGTTGGAAATATTCAACACCTCTGATCTCAGTGCCGAAGACAAGAAAGACCCACAGAAAGTATTGCAAGTCCTGAAAACATACTGCATCCCACCAGCAAATGTAAGTGTGGAAAGGCATATTGTCTTCACCAGAGAACAGAGAGAAGGTGATCCAATAGACAGCTACGTGACGGAGCTCAGGAAATTATCTCAGAGCTGTGAGTTTGGGGAAATGAAGGACAGTTTGATAAGAGACAGAATTATCAGTGGGTTGCTAGACAATGACGTTAAGACAAAGTTGTTGAATACTGATGAATTGTCATTAGAAGAGTGTCTCCACATATGCAAAAATGCAGAACTCTCAAGAACACAATTGAAGACTGTGATGCACGGTAACAATATGACGAGTATCCATGCTGTGAATAACGGTTGGTAGGGAGAAAAGAAGACAACAGGGGAGTCACAAGAGAGAAAGAAAGGAGGCCAACAACAACATCCGTAATGGCAGCAAGGAATGCAGTCTCGACGAGGATTTTCGCTTCAGCACCAGGCCCAGAGGACATCAGAGAATGAAGACTACTTACAGTGCATAAGATGTGGTAACAGACATCAACTAAAGGTATGTCCGGCCTACAATAACACTTGTATGAAGTGTAAAAAATTAGGACATTTTGCTAGGTGTTGCAAGAGTAATGTAAAGAGTGTGTATCAAATTCATGAACCATCAGAGGAAATGGACACCCAGGGACACAGACAGAAAAATGAAATAGTTTTGTGTATAAGAGGGGAACAAAACATTGATAGAGTAGATGACAAGGAATGTGTTTCTGATAATGTTCTCAGTGAAAACCTATTTTTGCTTGGTAAAATTAATCTCACCAACCTTGATGATTTAGACTGGGTAGAGAAAGTACAAATGAAAGATAAGTTTGTGAACCTAAAATTAGATACTGGAGCCCAAGTTAATGGGATGAACAGGTCGGACACAGAGAGGCTAAGAGTAAATATAATACCCTCCACAACAAAATTACATAACTATAGTGGGTTTCCAATACTGGTTATAGGAAAGTGTTTTTGTAAATGTACCTTTAGACGAGGTAGAACAGGGGTGTTAGAGTTCCAAGTGGTGAGTGAAGAAGAGAACACACCATCAATCTTGGGACTACCAATTATTGAATTGTATGGGTTAGTTAAGAAGAAAGTTGAACTAGTTCAAGACCCATTAAATAGAACAAAACCAATTTTGAGTAGAGAAAAGAAAACTGGTAGTACAGAGGTAAATAGGTTATTGGATGCACATAAAGATCTATTTGAAGGTATTGGGGAACTAAATTATACGTATAGCATAGTGTTAAAGGAGGATGCACAACCACAAATGTCGAGAACAAAGAAAATATCTTTTCATTTATTAGAGCCCCTAAGGGAGGAATTAATAAGACTGGAAAAGCATGGAATAGTCGAGTCAGTTGCAGAACCGACACCATGGGTAAGTTCACTTGTTATTGTAAAGAAACCAGACAGCAGCATAAGAATATGTTTAGATCCATATCATTTAAATAAAGTGATGGTAGTGGATAATATCCCCTAACTAACTTTCGATGAACTTGTGTCACAGATAACAGGTGCCAAAGTATTTACTACCTTAGATGGGTTTCGGGGGTTCTGGCAAGTAAAATTGGATCAAAAAAGCCAGCTCACCACATTCAATACTGTGTTTGGTAGGTACATGTTTACCAGAATGCTCTATAGGTTGTGCTCTGGTCCAGAAATTTTTCATATATGTTATTCATAAATTTTCTCAGGTATTGCAGGGGTGGCAGTGTATATTGATGACTTGGTGATATGGGGTTACAGATCAGTAAGAACATGACAAGCGGTTAGAGTTAGTACTAAAGAGAGCAAGAGATAATGGGGTTAGATTTAATAAATCTAAGAGTAAGATCAGTGTTAGTGAGGTAACGTATGTGGGTCACAAATTGGGTCCACATGGCATTAATCCAGATACTGAAAAGATTAAGTCAATTGTGGACATGCCAAAACCAGTCAACAGGAAAGAGTTGTTAACATTTCTTGGAATGGTAACGTATGCCTCAAAATTTATACCACTAGGAGCGGAGATAGGCTATCCTTTTAGAGAACTGACAAGGAAAGGTGCTGTCTGGCAACGGACAGAGAGAGATGAAATGGCTTTCCAAGAGCTGAAAACAATTCCAGTAAGCCAGTATTACAGTATTTTGATCAAGAGAAGCCAATAGTTTTATCTGTAGATGCATCACGTCATAGTTTGGGAGCAGTATTGTTACAGAATAATTTACCAGTTGTGTATGCCAATAAGTCTTTGAATCAGGCAGAGCAAAATTATGCTCAAATTGAAAAGGAAACACTGGTGATTGCCTATGGCTGTGAAAGGTTTCAGCAGTACTTGTAGGGCTCACATTTTACGGTTGAAACAGGTCACTTGCCACTGTTGGCAATATTTAAGAAACTGGTGAATGAATGTTCTCTAAGATTACAATGTGTGAGGTTGAGGTTACGTTCACACTAAAATACATGCCAGGGAAGCAGCTCATTATAATTGATGCAATTTTGACTTAGGCTAAGAAGTGGAAGCACATGTAGGAATTGTTATAGAGAAATTGTCTGTGTCACAAGGTAGGCTATGTACACTAAGAGAGGAAACAAATGATGATAAGGAACTAGTAGAAGCAAAGCAGTTGATTCTTAAAGGGTGGCCATAAAGTATCTCAGAATGTCCAGAAGTAGCTAAACTCTAAGGAGTGAACTGTATACAGTTGATGATCTTGTGTTCAAAGGAGAGAAGGTGGTAGTCCCAAAATCCTCAGGAAAAGATATGTTGAACAAAGTTCATTATAACCACTTAGGGATTTCAAAATGTAAACACAGAGCAAGGCAGCATTTGTACTGGCCACAAATGAACATGCAAATAGAAAATTTAGTGGCAAATTGTCAAACATGTGTTAAGTATCAAAACAGTAATATAGCAGAACCAATGTACACACCAGAGCAGTACCAGTGGAACCATGGGTAGTTGTAGGCACAGATATTTTTTACTTGTCAAATAAGAACTATATTCTGGTAGCAGATTATTTTACCAAATTTGTTGAGTTTGAGGAGTTGAAAAGTATGGGTGTAAAAGTGAAGAAGTAAGCAAGTTAAAGTCTATTTTTTTTTTGCGGTATGGAATTCCAGAAACCTTATGCAGTGACAATGGGCCACAATTCATAAATGCAAAGTTCCTGCAATTTACTAAAGACTGGAATGTTAGTCATGTCACATCAAGCCCTTGGTATTCTCAATCAAATGGCTTAGTTGAGCGTCAGATTCAAACTGTAAAAAAATGTTGAAAAAGGTATTGACAGAGGAAAAAGACTTTGAATTAGCAATGTTAGAGCTAAATAACACACCATTAGAAAATAACTGGAAATCTCCAGCTGAAATGAAGTTTGGCAGGAAACCAAGAAGTATGCTGACATTCAGCAGAACACACAACAGAAAAAAAAAAAACTGACAACTAGACTAGAAGTGACACAAATCAAACAACACACCTACTATACTAGGGGGAAAAGATACTTAAAGCCATTAAGGTAGGGGAGAATATAATACACAAAAAAACACAAAGAGGTTGTGGAATGACAGGGAAGGTAGTAGGAGTGGAGCCTCAGCGACCACGATAGTACAGGATATTGACTGAGGAAGACAATTTCATACATCGTAACAGAGTACAATTGCATAGGAGTAGTAGGAAATACAATTTTAAGGAGAAAATCTGGCTCACAGATGACAAAGAGAGAGAACCAGAGCAGTACAGGCGGGTGATAACCAGTGAGGAGTTCAAGGGATGGGATCATCAGAGCCGGGAGTTTAGACATGCACAAGCAGGCTGAGTTGGAGAAGCAGAAGTTGGAGGAGATGTTCAACTAGGCTAGCATGGACCCAACTGAAACTACTCTCGTCACACGTAACGGAAGACTATGTAGTAGACCTCAGTATTTCAGTATTTGAGAGATTATGAAACCTAGGTTAAGGGTAACTAAAGTACTTGTAAAAGTGTGCTGTAACAAGTAATAGGCTAAGCAAGCTCATGGAAATGTTATGATTGGTAATAATAACTATATGATTTAACTTGTGTAAAAAAAAAAAGAGGGAGATGTAATAACTGTTATGTAATAGTTGGTGGCACTGATTCGAGAAGAGTGTAAGAAAAATGTCAATTAAAAACTGTGTTGAAACTGTGGTGGTGTATTTTAAATGATGAACCATCCAGCATCTAGTTACATAATCTATATTAGAAATATGTTAGCTAAGTGTCTAAAATCACGAGTAATCTAAAGAGATATAACAATAACAAACTATCTTTACTGTCATTGTGGTAAGCCTAAAATAATGTGTTTCTTGGTGCTATAAACTAAAACGGTACAAATAAAGTGTGCTTAGGAGTATAAAATGAGTGAAAGAGTTAAAATGATATTGAGGATGGCAATGGAAGAAAACAAATCGCCCACTACCGGTAAGTGTAACATGACATAACCTCAATAGTGCAAACAATTATAATGTAATATAAAAATGTATGTCCACTTGGGGTGAAATGAAAATAAATAATATTACGAATACTTAAAACCAAACTTAATGTTGTACTGCCTGTTAAGTATTAGTACCTACACAATGTGTCATTTTGTTTATTATAACTGGACATTACTTATTTGTTTTATCTTTGCTTGGATGTGCAAAGGATTTCAAGTATAAACTTTAATATAACTAAAACTTGTTAATTTGTGTTTGTCCAGAACCACACTGATATGTAGGTTTAAGTGATTTCTAATACAGCTTAAAAAACAGACACTGCTTTTATTTCTCACTCACAAATATTCTGTACTAAATAACTGAATATTATCAAATGGTTCACAAGTGGAACCTACATCCTAAGTCCTTAAATGTTTATTAAAAAAACTGTGTTTATATGTGCATATTGTAATACTTGCAGGTAACATAGCACGCAAGGCATGATACAATAGATGTAAGTAGTTTTATGGAGATCTTGTTGTAGTAATGGCATTTGTAACAAATAAAATAATCAATACCCCTTGAACACATTTAGAACAAATTACTCTTCGTGTTAGCAAATTAACAGTAGTTAAACAAATATTGACAACTATTTTTAATTAAGACCACTTTATTTAAATCAGTTGCCACTGATATTCCTGTAAAATAATTACAGAACGTGTTATTGTGATAATAGAGTGCTTTTAATTTATTTGTTTAGAGCCATTTAATGAAGATTACAATTTTTGTCACCCTATGTGACTTACTGTTTGGTTTTCAGTCATAATGTAGAATAACAGAGCCTATTTCCAGAAGTAAACAAATTAAATGTTATGTTTTTATTTTAGGAGAAATTGATTCATCGCAGTCATCCCCTACTGGATTGAATCCTGACCTAATGGAGGTTGCAGACAAACTACTACCACCTAAAGGAAATATAAATCAAGAAGATAACCATGAGTTAGTGCACCAATGCATATTGGATGAGGGCAGTGATAAGGAGTCTAAAAAACTGTGCAAGACAATCAATGTGAAGAAACATGCAAAGGATTACAAAAGGCCACACAATAACATTAATGAGAAGAGCAGCATTGGACATGTTATGAAGGACATTACAGATCGCAATTGTGACTCAAAGTATTCATTGGAGCATCGTCTGACCAGAGGGGCTCAGAAAACAAATGGAATAAAACAGTTGAACATTCTACCTACTTAGCAACAAATCAACCACAACCTCAATGCAGATGGTCCAGAGCAATTTGCATGAAATACAATCTCATCTTAACAGGTAACATTCTTATATAAATATAAATGGAAAGGTGAAACAAAAAAGGGAAATAAAACCTCTTAAACAGTGTGAGAAGAAATGTGCTCTATTTCTTGGAAACGATATATGTTAACTATTTTTGAAGAGTACTGGCACCTTGGATCACATGACAAACATGTTACATTTGTTACAACATGGAAGGAAAAAAAAAAGGCGTAAAGGGAGGTTTGAACACTCATGGAGTTTTACCTACATGCTATAACGGGTTGAAAGTTTTTGTGAAAATAGTGATTGTTTTCATGATAGGTCAATATGTTTTGTACAATTTTATGATGGGCTAATGTTGTGAAAGGAGTTTTAAACCTTTATAATAGAGGTAGTGTAAATTTGAAGCAAAATTAGTGTGTTGTGAGGTTAGTCTGATTTTGTATAGAGTTTTAAAAAGAAGCTGTTTGAAGAAACATATTCTTGTAATTTTTATTTTTGTGCCTAATGCATGGGTGCAGTCATGTAATGTTCTAAAAATAATCTCAATCTGAGCATTTTAAAACAGGAAATTTCAGTGTGTAGCGCTTTGAGGTTATGGAGTGTTTACAAATTTTTTTTTTGCATTTGTATTTGCATTTTGCTTGGCACCTGATTTACTTGGATGGTGTTGTTATAAGTTACTGTATGGTCATTTTGCAAAGATAGAGTGAAGATTGAAATGTAAAACCGTTCTTATGACTTCTATATTTCGTCATGTGGAATGTAATGATTGAAGAACGTACAACCGAAAGTTTCATGTATTTAATACGAGTGATGGTTGTGAACCTCTGTTACCCAATGTTAACTGGACAAGGGATGATGCATATGGTCTAAAATAATTATCCTTACTCTGCTGCTCTATTTGTATATTTAGTGGAACCCATCCTTTCCTGTCCTTTTAGGGTGAGTATAGAAGGCGGGTTGGGGTGGAGTTTGATTTCCAGTGTGAAGGCACTGGGGGTTCACAATTACCAAACACACAAGGACTAGTGAAGAAATAAATGCAGTAAGAGCCTACATTCAGTCATTCCCTTCGTATGAAAACCACTAAATCAGGGCAACAAATGATCGGAGATACATATTTGCCTTTGCACTTAAAAATACAAATCATGTATGATTTAAATAAAGACGCTACAACAAATACTGTTTCTCAAAAAATTTATGATAGATAATTTCATTCCACGAAATTTTCTTTCAACAAGCTGAGTGTTGACATGTGCCAAAAATATGAAACTATGCACATGAAGATTAAAATATCTAAGGTAATCGGAAACAAGAAGGGAGAAGAAGAACCAAACATAGGTTTGCAAAATCACCAAGGAAGTGCTAATCTGGCATATGCCTCTAAGAGGAAAGACGAAGATACTAAACATAACATGTCCAAAAGATATTTTCCTTGACCTTCAACAATATCTTTCAACACCATATCTTGCCTCATATGGCAGTTTATGAATGCCAATTGTGGACCTACAACTTAACAGTCCATGATAATGTCACAGGACAGTCCACCAATTGCATGTGGCACAAGGCCATGGCAGGGAGAAAAGCCAAAGAGAGAACTTCCTGCTTATATCAGCATTTAAGTAAACTTCCAGCAAGTGTTAGAAAAGTAACATTTTATTCAAACACATGTGGAGGGCAGAACAAGAACTCCGATGTGTGTGCCATGTTTATGAGGGCCATGAATGATTTTCCACATTTTTAACACAATAAATCAAACGTTTTTTGTTCCTGGCCATACATACATGGAGTGTGACGTAAACCATTCCATGATTGAAAAAAGAAGAAGAAAATCAAGATTCCAGTTTTATTATCCACATAATTGGTTCCTACTCGTGACAGTAACTGAGCAGAAAACACAATTTCAAGTTTATGAGATGAAGCAGGAGGAATTTCTTGATTTTGCAGGGCACTTTTGAACAGGCGTGGTAGTTCGAAAAAAGAATTTTCATGGTGAACAATTTTTGTGGCATGACGTTCAGTGGTTCCAGTATCTAAAGGATTTAGGATATGTAAACTACAAGTAGAGTCATGCTGATACACTTTTCAAGACAATGAGCTTCCGAAGAAGAGGGAAAGCTCCTTTCGCACAAATCCAACAGTGATACAACTCCATGGTTCCCATATTGATTGAAAAAAAAAAGGATCTTCTAGACTTGTTGCCTCTGGTGCCACAAATTTTCCACACCTTTTATTTGAACCTAGTGACATCAGGTGATGTATGTGATCAGAGTCCTGATATGTTGGACGTAAATATATATGAATAATAAGTTGTGGACAATATAAACAATATGAGAGCGGGTTCAGAATGTGGAGACATGTGTTTCTAAAATGCACGATAATGTTACTAATTTTTCATGTATTAATAGCATTATTAGAATTCCATTGAATTAAACTTATTTTGGAAAGGAACTGCTTTTTTTTTTTTTTTTTAATGGTATTTAATACTGTTAACATACTTTTTCATTTTTTTGAGGTAACAGTTTCCTTGTTTTGTGAAACATTGCTCTCTGATCTTCATTGCCCTAATTACTATTTCTGTATTAAGGATTTCAGTACAGCGGTCAATTTCCATATGCTAAAAAAAATGGACCATAAACACTTACAGCTCTACAAATTATAAGTACCAGATGACACAGGAATCCTATTTTCAAAATTGTATATTTAAATGGATGATAAAAAGGTAATAAATCGAAAAATTCCTGATGTAGTTGATAAGAAAAAGGGCTTAAATCAATACATTAATAAAAGCATATTGAAATATAAAGCAGGATGGATTATTCAATACTCTCGCTTTAACAATGCTTACAGGATACCCATATCATTAGCAACTGGTGCATGCAAAGATATTATATATATATATATATATATATATATATATATATATATATATATATATATATATATATATATATATATATATATATCCCCTTCCAAAAAACCCAGTTCATCTGCTCAAAACTCCCCACACAAAAATTGATAACAAAATATGGACAAAATTGAGAGAGTTCCATACTTCAAATACTTAGGCAAAATCCTTGAACCCACCGGAGGTAAGAAAATAGCACAGAAAGTTTGCATGCAAAAACTTAGGAGGGGCTACGGTAAAACCTACAACATCTACAATAAAAAATGTTTGCCCATACACACAAAAGTCAGGCACTACAAAACAGTTACCAAACCTGAAGCCCTGTACACCAGCGACACACTTACACTCCACAGAAAAGGTGACCTGGAAAACATCCTGAAAGAAGAACACAAAATCATAAGAAAGATTCTTGGCCCAAAAAAAAAAAACAGAAGACGGATACAGACTGAAATCCCGAAAAAACAACAGAAACAGTGTCGAATCTGGCGGCAGACATCAGAAAAAGATTAAGATTTGATGGACATATCCACAGGCTCCTGACAACAAGCCTCACTCACAAAATTGTGACCTACATAGAACAACTGAAAAAATGCCTTGGGTCTAGCAGGTCAAAAAAGGACCTAGAAAAAGCAAACAAAATCATCAGAAATGTTGGACAAAAATGCATACAGAAAAAAAAATTAACAAATGGAAAGTACTGCCGGAGAAGGAAGTCACTAAGAGATCAAGGACAAAGTGGACTGAAGAAAGGAAGAGAATCCACAAAGAAAACATGAGAGCTACAAGGAAAATCAGAAAATTGAATCGTTAAGGCTTTGTGTGATCTGATAGGGTCCAATCGCACCTAATAATAATAATATTATTTATTTATGGTTTAATGTGCCCCCCAACCGTACAGACCAATTACTGGGTGACACAACATAAAGGACAAGGACAAAGAACAATACAAACATTGAGACAAATATAAAACATTATCAAACAGACGGAGAGAAAGAAAACATTTTTTTAACATTATAATCACAAGTTACGCATTGACAACTACAAGGTTTAAACACAGGTTAAAAAAACATGGAAAATATCCCCTTCAGTTGATTAAACAAAAATATACTTACACATTATAATTTTTCTAATTAGCCTTACTGACTACTATAGTACTTGTGCACTACTGCTAGAAAAGTTATTTTACTTCCCTTAAACGGGTCAAAGCTACCTAATGATTTGTTAAAATTAACCACACATTTATTTACAATATCCTTTTTTTTTTTTTAACAAAGATTCAAATGTATAAACTATTCTATAACTGTAGTTATGAATTTTAAGTCCTACCAAATTTTTAATAGACATGCAATTGATATAAGACAAAAAAGTATTTACCAAAAATAAAGTATCATTAAGATCACGACGTAATTTAAGTGTTTGCGTTTTAAATCTAATAAGTTCACTAGTATAATAAAAATTTTGACTAATAGGAAATCTTGCATAAATTAATTTAAAAATTTTTCTTTGGAGACCTTTCAATTCTAATTGAATCGGTATTAGTAATAAAATTCCATATCACAGAACAATATTCTAACCTTGACATCATTAAAGAATAATAGAAACACAATAAAGTGTCAGATGAAGTTGCAGAATATGTAATGAATTCAATTAAAACCTGTAGTATGACTGATATTACATATTTAGAATCAAGAATTACACTTAGATCAGGAATAAATTCTACTCTATTAATTAACATGTTACTGACAGTGTATTTAAAAATAATAGGATTGGTTTTCCTGGAAAAGGTGATACAAAAAGTTTTGCTTAAATTTAATAGCATTGCATTAGTACCACTTTACAATTGCTATTATGTCATCTTTCAAATAAGTACACTCCTTGATGGCTTTAATATTCCTATATATTTTGAGATCAACAACACAACAATAATGATTGAAAATGAACAATAACATTTACAACGTCATTTATAAAAATATTAAACAACAAAGGAGATAGGGTTCCACATTGTGGATACTAGATATGAAGAAGAGAAAGATGAATCTATTTTGACTACAAAATTTCTATCATATAAGTAACTTGAAAACCATGCTAGAAATGAATTGTCTAATCCTATTTCTTGTAATTTTTGCAATATCACAGGATGCAGAATTTGACAGAAACAAAAGCTTATGTATCAAAAAGCTTTTTGTAGATAAAAAAATATTGTATCAATTTGATTTCCAGTGGTCACATTTCCATAAAGATAATTCACAAATACAAACAAATTAGTGGTTGTGGTTTTGCCGGTTTGAAATTGACGTTGGCTTATAGTAATAACCTTTTTCGCATGAAAATCAAGATATCTATATATTACCTTTTAAAATACCTTGGAAAAGCTACATAGTAGTGAGATAGGTCTGTAATTATTCAAATCATGTTTATTACCTTTTTTATAAATGGGTACAACCATTGCTTTTTCTATAATTTTGGAAAAGCATCTATAGAGAGACTAAATTAAAAATATGAGATAGTAATGGAATAAAAACTTTGGCACAACCTTTAATTATAAAATTTGGAATATTATCTATGCCAGTGGTATTACTACTTTTGCAATTTTTTATTGCCCAGAGTACCAAACTTTGTGTTATTAAAGGAGTAGATTATTCTTAATACAATTACTTTTTAAACTATTATACGATTTTTGAACATATTACCTCTGCAAAGTGCTTTGCAAACATATTAGATATTTCACCTAGATCTTAGACCATGTTGCCATTGGATAGTAAAGTTACACTCTCCTTATAACCTTTTTTCATAGTTTTGACGAAATTCAAAAATTTACGGGGATGTTTTTTGAGATCATCATTGACATTCTTTTGCCATTTTAACTTGTCAAATATAATCATCTCTTTAACAGCTCTCCTGTAATCAGAGAAACGACAATAATTATATTCTGTTGCAGGTGTTTTTATATAATCTAAATAAATGTTCTTTCGTTTCTAATAATCTAATTAGGTCTGATGAAAACCAAAGAGGATATTTACCTTTTACATTTTTTGTCATGGTATTTTATCGACATCATCCATTCACCTTTTTTTATAATTTCTAGTAGAAAACTAATTTTTGCTCCATTTATAACAGTCAAAGTCAACATTACAATAACAAATTAATGCATGGTGATAATTATCTTCTTCAACAAGAGCATCAATAGAATGTACTACATCAAAATGAATATTAGAAATAAATCAAGTAATTCCGATGAATGATTTGTGAAATTAAGTTGGTCAAGATTAAGCAGACTCATCAGTTGAAGAAGAGTAGACCTTTTTATTTAGTGTAATAACGTAAAATATTTTGAGTAAGCTTGGCAATCCAGTCAATACCCGGTACATTGAAGTCTCCTACAATAACTATTTGGTCTGGGTAACTAGCTAATTCAAGCTCTAAAAAATTAAAGTAATCGTTGAATTCATTGACAGATGGATTAAGAGGACAATACATATTTCCTATTAATAATTTTTTATTATTACCGCTAACAATTTCTACCCATACAGCATCAATATTCTCTTCAGGAAAATAATATTTTGTACAGTTTGAGGAAATCTGAAAGAATTAACAGCTATTAAAACACCACTTCCTCTACTGAGATTTGTCAATAAAGCATCACAGTCTTTTCGAAAAAGAAAATAATTTTCAGGAAAATAATGGGAATTCAAGCAGTTGCTATTCAACCAGGTTTCAGTTAAGTTGATAATCAACACTATTTACGTTCTGAAAAAACGTTAGTGATTTAGTGCATTAGCCCCTGATGTTCTGATAACACAAGCTAAAGTCAACCTTTCTGGAGAACATACAATCTTTACTTAGGCACCTCCGACTGCAATTTCATGAGCTAAGCAAATATTTTATCAGCTCCCCCAGCCATCATCGTATTATTATTGGTATGAGTTGAGAGGGAAACTTCATTTGTTGATACAGAAGAACTTTCAGCACCGTACAGTTGATCACTATGTAGTCTTCCATAGAAGGGGCTAATCAGACAGCCAACTGGTCAAAAGACAGTATTAAAAATATGGTCAAATTTTACTTCTTTGACAGAAACATAAAAGGCAGAATATGAATCGCGTTTCGTTTTGAGTTTGGCTACTTTCAAGTTTGATACTTTAAGTTCCTGATTTAAATACAATATAGTTTTCTTGTACTTCTGGCCCGAAACGAGATACAAATATAGCCTTCATTTTAGGCTTCACTACTTTAGGAACCATTTTAATATTGACAATGTTCTTTACTCCCAGTTGTATTTGCTTCCATCCGCCAGCTGGCTTGGAAACCGCTGACTCATTGTTTGTAGCTGCCTTTGTACTGTGTCGAATCACCGTGAAAAAACGTTCGCATCACCGGAAGGGCGTTTGGAAACTTCTTGCTAACCATGTAGTTTGTTCGTGCACGTCCGGCGACGTGTCGTTACCTGGAGTTGACTTATTCTGAGAATTAACTGTAGCACTGAAATTTGATTCCAAACCCATCTTCGCAGCCTTGCTATAGGATATTTTGGAAAGCGAACGAGATTCACCACTAACAGCACATGAAGGACACAAAATATTTTTTTCTTCATTGAAATTTTGCACACTTTCAAACAAGGACCTTAATAAAGAATTGTCTTCTTTTAAACTATGGACCTCCTTTGTTAAATCACCTATTTTTTTTTACAACGTACCTCAAATAGAGATTTAACACTTACATCCATTGTGTCTCTTATTTTTTCAGTAACCACTTCTTGATTGTCTTGATTGTTTTGACTAACTATACTTTCTGCCTTGTTTTCCACAAGTGTAACTTTTAGCGCATAATTTCATTGACCTAAGTTGGAATTAGTTTTTTCTACTACATTATTCTTCCGTTTGGGTGAAAGGCTGAACATAGTTGCCGCATCACTACAAGGCACGCACAAGTAGTTTACTGGATCACTTGACAATGACACACACTGTAGGTGGGAACAAGTCCCACAAGTTCCCAAGCACTTTGCAAATTTTTGTTTACCGTAGAAAGGTTTCCCACAAACTTTACATAGGTCCGAACTTGGGGGCGTATAAAAACCCTTAAAATCTAAAAATTCCGAATAAGCAGTCACTTTTACTGTGTTCAAAATGAAGGTCACGCAAGTGGAGGCATGAAGCCTGTCTTCCTACTACGAACGCTGATCACCAAATAACAATAACCATAATAATAATTTTATTAATTTATTTAACACAGCTTAAAGTGCCGACCAACAGTACAAAACCTATGATAGGTGGGCACATGAACATACAATATAAGACAATACATTACACTATAGAGGACAAGTACAAACAAACAAGCCAAACACACAAAACAAACAAAGAAACAGATTATACACGGAGAACAGAAAGAAACTAATGATTAACCAATTTACACTATGATGTGCATATAGAAATTTAGTATTAAATTACAAAATTTATCTTGTATAATGTTTATAAAGATCCTTAAAAGTAACTTTTCTAGCCAAAAATGGACCGAAACTAAAGAAATATTTGTTGTAAATATTAGTACATCTATTGAGTAAGTCCTTTATATATGTTACAGAAGAGAACATGGGAAAGGTTCTATGAGTATATACAGGAGTTTTTAAACCTACTTTATACTGTAAAGCTTGACAAATTGTAAAAGTTAAAAAAGAATTAATTTAAAAAAAGAGCATTGTTAATATTACAACGTTCGTATAAAGTGAGGGTATTAAATCTGGCAAGTTCAAGTTTGTAATTAAATTCAGGTTGCAGGGGAAATCTACTATGAATTAGTTTAAATACATTTTTTTGGATGTTCTCTATTCTATTTGAGTTGGCAAGAGTAATACAGTTCCAGATGATGGAAGAATATTCTAATTTGGATCTAACTAAAGAATAATATAGAACTAACAGAGAATCAGGGGAATTAGCAGAGAAAGTTATAAATTTAATCAAACCTAATGTACGACTAATGCAATTAATTATACTATCTACATGAATATGAAAATATAGTTTGGAGTTGAGAAAGACTCCAAGATCTCAAACAAAATCCTCTCTTTTAATTATGGCAGTGTTTACATGGTCTATCTTCCTCATAAATGAAATAGAAAAAGTATTTTTTATATTTAGATCCATTGCATTTGTAATATACCAATTACTAATGGCTATGATGTCCTCTTGTAGCAACAATCAATCCAAGACATCTTCAATACTTCCATAAATCTTAAGATTGTCAGCATAAAGAACTGCATTTGAATGCCTTATTATAATGACAATATCGTTCATAAAAATATAGAAGAGTAACGGTGCTAATGTGCTTCCTTGAGGAACACCAGAGAAAAATAGGACATGAAGTAGAAAAGGAATTATCTCATTTTACAACAAAAGTTCTGTTTAAAAAGTAATTGGAAAACCATTTGACATAAGTGAGATCTAGTCCTAAAATCAAGGCAAGAATCAAAGGCTTTCTGTAAATCAAAAAAATATAACATCATCTTGCTTTCTAGTAGTTACATGAAAATATAGATTGTCTACAAAATTATATAAATTGGAGGTTGTCATTCTACCTATCTGGAACCCATGCTGACATTCTGAAATTAAATTTTTAGTAGACAGATGTTTAAATATTACTTTTTCAAAAACTTTTGACAGGCTACATAGCAAAGAAATAGGTCTATAATTATTAACATCCAGTTTATTTCCCTTGTTAAAAATTGGAACAACTGGGCTCTTCCAAATATTGGGATATATACCACTAGTAATGCTGAAGTTAAATAGGGGTGAGAATGTCAGCACAACCTTAAATTATAAAATTCGGTATATCATCACAACCTGTAGCCTTACTGCTTTTTAGCTTTTTAATAGCCCATAATACAGATCCTCGGGTAATGGTAGGAGAAGCAATATTTAAGTTATTGTTGTGAACATCAGAGCTTAAATTATTGCCGGAAGGTACAAGTACAAACCCTTTTTCAAAGTGTTTGGCAAAAATATTTACGAGGAGCCGAATCTTGGGCAATATTTTTGTTGACAGATAACTTAAAGGATTCTTTGTAAACTTTTTTTCATTAACTTAACATAGTTCCAAAATTTTTTGGGGTTCACTTTCCAAATTGTTATTTATTTTTGCTTGCCAATTAGATTTAGCAGAATTGATTTTTCTTTAACTATTTTCCTTAGTTCTCAAAAACGAGAGTAATCAACTTGTGATTTGTTTTTTTTTTTAATACAATTGATGGAAATGATCTTTCTTTTTTAGTAATTTGATTATATCTGACTAATAAACCCTGCAAATCCAATATAACACATTTTGCACAGAAAAATAATATTTATATGGGAGCTCAGAATGATTATTGGCCTCTTTGTGCACATGCAGGACGCGTGACGAGTGTGGTGAGCGCCATCATGGGCTCTAGTGCCGCTGGCTGTCAGTCCGCACTATACTATTACACTGCATATTTATATTATAAAACACATTTTGTATTTTCAAGATGGGGGCCATCTGCTTTCAGCATTCAGATTACTGTTTTACCCCACATTATACACCCCACCCTGATTCACCAAAGTTGCATTTAGAGATCTGATCTTTTATGTGCTTATTCTCTACATGTAGAACAGTGTGCAACATCAAAGTGATTTGGGTTGAAGACTTCCTTCCAAAAATGAAATTGCCTTCGAATTCGAAAAAAAAAAAAAAAAAAAAAAAAGTGCTGTTTTCTAAGCCAAAAAATGTTATGTGGGGGACGAAATTGAAATTTGGGTTTCTTATTAAAGATACTCTTGGTGAATACCTACAGGGTAAAAGTTGTCCCATTCTGTTAATTTCACCCGTCAAGTACACAGACCTTTGAAAAACCCAAAAAGTATAGTTTTAAATTTAATCTGTTGTACATTATACAGATGTTGCAACATTGCATGTCAATACTTTGGGGGAACATTCCTCACATCTGGAGGATGAATAAATGTTATATGAACATAGGTCCCCAAACGCTTTGTTTCTGTACTACAGCCCATGAAACATAATGTACAGTGTATGGCCAGCGAGATGGATATGTTACTGTGGAATGCAATCACAGCGTTCGTTTGCATGATACAGGACACCTCACACTACAACCTACACCTGTAACAATAGGAACTGCACAGGAATCATTTGCACATGTGTGAAAGTGCATCGGCACTAAAGGAAATGTTCAAAATGCGCTCCATCAGCACGAACACATGCATCAATGCATAGATGAATCCCTGAAAATTCCTGATTGTTTCGCAACCCACTACAATTGTGGTTATGGAGGGTGCCCACATTTTCTATATGGGTTGCAGACACAAGTGCCTTTAAATGTCCCCACAAACAGAAGTCTAGTAGATTCAAATCATGACTCCTCAGGGGCTGGTATGGGGTTGTCAATTACAGCTGCAATGGCATTCCACAGTAATATGATCCAGCCCATGGCCTGTACACTGTAAGTTATAAAGTATAAGCTGTAGCACGGAAATAAAGCATTTGCGTACTTATGTTCATATAAAATTTTTTTCATCCTCCTGATGTAAGAAGTATTGACATGCAATAATGTAACATCCCATATAATCCCACTTCATTATAAATGTGATTAATTTAAGTATGTTGGAGGAATGCAAATGTGAATTATGTCTGTTTTAGTTGAAGAATGTGCCAATAAAGTTTTCTTTGCGCTGGCCAGTAACCTCAGAACATGAAAAACCACTTTAGACATAACAAATACCTAATCACTGCACAATTTAATTCATTCTAGCTGTGGTACCACACATTTAAATGTTACAGCTTTGTATACACTTTAGTATTCTTTTGTAAATTCACAAGTCAATTTTCACTTTAATTTCCAGTCACTGTTTGTACACTTATACTAATATTTACTAATTTAGAAACTCCATGTTTATGCAACAATTTAAATGTATATATGACATTCTCTCTATGAAAATTACTGATAACATTTCACTCTGTTCCTTATGTTGTTTGTTCTTCCATTGTAAGTTACTACCTCAAGTGGTGACAAGTTAAAAATTCACTTGTTTCACCCAAACCAATTTCTTTGATAAGTTTGAAGTGAGTGTTTGGGCCTTTAGGATGAAAAAAATATGAACTTGTACTCTTCTTCTCCCTCCACAGTTTCTTGCCTGAATCAATTCCAATCTACCAGTCACAGTCATAAATAAAACACAATAAATTGTTCAGGTCTGGCAAAACAGCTTGTGGTTTGATGATAACCATCACTAAATAGATCTGTGATGACGAATATTAGTAGACAGCAAGATTATCTCCATCTACTGAAACAAACCAATGGTACTGTCTTGTATTGGGAATGGTTTCAGCTTCTTGAAAATGTCTTTCAAATTACTTCTCTTCACAAACAATATCTTCTAAAGACACAAAGACAAATGTAATTTCAGAAAGTTTGCTTGAACACAATTAGAACATTTCTTGTGGCGATACAATGTGCTTTTCAGTGGTTCTTTGTAAACTAGCCATTGTCACAAGATGTTTAACTGTACCTCCAGCACCATCTCATGGAATTTTGCCACATGATGTGGCAAGAAAAATGACATTCAGCAGACAAGACTGAAATCATCTTTGTGCTTAGCCAGGTTAAAGTTTTTTTGTGTCCATATTGAGCAGCTAGTCACTAAAATAATACGCTCTTGTCCAGTTGGTAAATCTGTCTTTCAAATGTTGAAGCAAAACTTTCTGAAAGGTGTGAACATCTACAGTGTCGAGTGCCAAATAGTTGCTGACTACACAAAAGGTTTCACACATTGTGAAATCACATTCTTTGTAATATACAACAAATGGGTGTAATATGGCTTATGTGTTAACCCAATGAAATGCCTGTACTTCATCTTGTATCATGAAAGTATAGTTTTCTGAGAAATTTCCCAAAATGATGCCCTCAGCAGAAGTAATATTTACTTTTTTTGATTTTAGAAATTCACATGTTTTGCAATAAAGTGATGTCTTTATAATTTAATCTACTTTTCCTTTGGCTCAATCAAAAACTCTTCCATATTTTCACTAAGGTGGCAAGCTCAACGTGGTCAGTTGACAACAAATGTTTGTACTTTATTTCACTCAGTAGCTCATCTTCCTCACAGATGATTCCATTCAGTACATCTACGCCAGGGCATTTACAACATTGTGAAAGCATACAACTTTCTTTTAAATCATTAGAAACAATCATTTTCATTAAATCTTTGTAGGACATTTTAGTCACTAGCTGCCAACATTAACTTCAATTTGGTGCTGTAGGCACGCACACGTGCATGTACACACACAGACACACAATATATGCCACTGGCACCAGCTTGCATGCAATACTTGGGCTTCAATGAAGCAAACTTTGAAAACCTTATCTTTATACATGGATACGTCTCTTAGAATTTCAAGTAAACTTCATTTTAATTAAAGAGTACTCGATAGTTTTGTTCTTATGACTTTGCTCGACTTCGAGATCCGACTTTTACATAGTACTTTAAACCAGGCATGATTGTGATTACATCATCGCTCTTGTAAAAAAAAGTATTACAACATAAACTGTTTCATTACTTAAGCAATTTCCACTTTTTTTTGTTAACATTTGGTTGCACACACTGTTTTCCTTTAAAGTTCTTGCATTTCTTACTAAATATTGACTGCACTCAAACTCAGCTTTGGTTTTAGAAATGCTCAGGCATTTTAGCATCAAACTTATCAAATGTGCTAGCATGTGTAAATTTTCTCCTTTAACTCTTCTATTAATTCAAGGTAACCTAAATTGTCATTTGCAGTAATTTCTTCATGGTTAGTAGCATCATTGGAAAATGAGATACTTGTTTACTAATTATCTTCTAATTTTATATGATAGGTTATCAATATTTTGCACCCTTTTTGTCATCTTTTACACTAAGAAAACCATTGTAAACGAATAGGAGATTCATCCAGAACAGCACATGTGTGGTTAACCAATTCTAAAATAATTAATTTTGGCTCAAAATTACCATCATTGTTGCATTCTTCTCCTTCAAACTCTAATTCTATGGTTTTATTCAAATTTTGCCAACAGCGTGCATATACAGCCTTACCTGGTATAAGTTTCAGATGTTCATGATTAGCAAGAATGCTGCATAGCGATTTCCCTTACGGACTTCAAAAATGGTTTCTTGTGCATGACAAACGTGTCACAACACTTATCACCATACAAATGAAAGAACTTGTAAAAATATACCTTGTATCGGTATGTAGAGATATTTACAACTTCATCCACACCTGTTCTAAGTCTAATTAATGATTTGATTTCATCACTTATGTCACCTCAATTATTAACGTTGATGATCTAGAGTAAACAACTTTACGACACTCATTATTAACAAAACAGCCAACAAAAGACTCCATTGTCACTTGAATTGAATACTGTGCCGTTGTGGAATTTATAATGACTGTATTTTCGTAAGGTTTAATGCAACATTTCTGTATTCCAATTTTGAGCCTGTTCTCGTATTTCTGAAAGTCCCTTATTTCAGTTTTGTATACACAATGGTTTTTGGATTTCATTGAATTTAGAATATTTTGATAATATGTATAATTATTTACGTCAATTTCTTAGTAAAGTTCAGGGCGATATCCATATATGTCAAATTTTAAGTCACTTGTATTATTTCTGATGCTATTCATTTAGTCTTGTTTACACACATTTGGAAATCTGGTTCAGTTAAGTTTATTTGTAAATTGGATTACAAGAATGGCAAGAAACTTTAAAAGTCACATATAGTGGAAAAGTTTTTTTTGTACGTTATTTTAATTCTCTCTTTGTTTGGGTTTAATTTTATTTGGAAGTCCACTAAGTTAGCAAGTAGTATTTGTTTTTGGAAATTTTATTTAATCAATTAATGATAACTGGAGAATTTAGTTTTTGTTTTGGGACCTTTCAAATTGGTTTTACTTCAGTCTGGCATTCTCGTATTGGAAGTTCAGTTCGATTAGTATAGAGCTTCACTGCCGGGCCTGGCAGGATGCTGTGGCTTGCTGCTGTAAGCTCAGCTTGCACACACAGCGCCAGTTGACACACATTCCTGAAGCATGGGGCATTTCAAGCCGCACTTCATCTGTGCTACTTGCAGGATGTGCTGCGCATGTAATTCCTCACTGTAGGACATTTGTGTGTAGTTGTGGACCATTGTTAGAGCCTCCAGTGCACTCTACGAATGCCCACTGAACTAAGTTAGTACTCTTTGTACCTATGCACACGGCATATTTTGTGTTACACCGCCGCCGCCAACCGCTTTTCTGCTCGACTCTCTGCACAGACGCTGCCTTGGTAAGATGTTTTCAGTGTGTACTCTCATGTTCGGGGAAGATTGTTCACCCTTCCATTTACCTATATAAAACTACACAGTTTATTCCCTTCCCACCGAGATGGGTAAGTACAGCATCAGTCTTTTCTCTGTTACTATGTGACCCCTATGTTCGACTCTTGAACAAGTATTCATTTTCGCGATTTTTTTTAAATATGTTCCAGAGGGAAGATGTTTAGGATTACAAATATTGGAATATATTGTACATTCAAATTTTACAAGAAGTTTTAGTTTAGAAGATATTTTAGGAATCAAATTTTGGAAGACCTTTTGCTCTTAAATCTGAGATCTATTTGCCTCGGCACCAGGAGCAGGGTCTTATCTCCGGCTACTCAACTCGCCTGAATGAGTCAGCTATGTCCTAGTATCACGGAAGATTGTTTTTTTCATTACGTCTGAATATCTTCTGGATCACGGTTATCACGTCGCTGGTAGATGAACTTTCATTAATTTTTTTTACATAACATTTGTAACAAAAAGTATTGTACTTGAATAAATGTTTTTTGAAAAGTGAATTAAGTACACATTTAGTATTGCAAATTAACATCTGGCAGTTTGTACGGGGTGCACTCCAGTGTTTTTTAGGTGTCCCACATCATAAGCTTTCCGAGTTAATTTCTGTTCATCACTAATTATTTGAAGAATTTTTCATTAATTTGTGAATTTTTTGTCTACATAGTCAAATCTATTAATTAAAAAGTAACTGTGGGAACTGGACATTTTATATTATTTTTCATTTATTATATTTATGCCTTTCTCTGGATATTATGTAATAAAATAATAAATCAGTTATTCCTAGTATGAGCTTATAGGCAATAACATATGTGGTGTAACATTCACCTAAACACGTTTCCAGATATTTCAATTATAATAGTAGCCTAGTAGGGTCTGGTAGTATGGTAGCAGAATAATAATATAATTTAAGAAGTGTCGAAAGTACATAGTGTTGTTTGCTAATTATAGATTTTATATCATAATTTAGGGACATTGAGTTTGTTAGTTTATGATCATTATTTATAGATATTTATGACCTGTCATATTTCTAGGAGTTTCACTAAGTTGTTTGTGAGTTTATAATGAATTTGTTACATGGTCCCGATGATAGTTTAATGGGTATAAGTTAAAGTGTATTTAAGACTTGTTTAGATTTTCACAAGTTGGTTTACTTTTCTATTAGGTGTCTAAATGTTACATGTGGTTATTTTAATGTGTCAGTTGACTTTGAGGTTTGCAGTGGCATGCGCGCCAGCAGGCCGGCTCCAGTAGGTGTTTATAAGTGTCGCAAGTAAGATAATGTCACTGTCATTTGTGCAACACTTTTCTTGTGATCTTTTGATATTCTGTATTCCTTGGCAGGATTCCTTTATTAGGCATTGTAAATTTTGACAATGAAATGGAGTTTGTGTTTTGCTTCATGATATCAGCCTGTAGGTTTGTGCTCACCTCATTGTGTTTGTTTTCATGTGTTAATGTGTTTTTTTGTTGCGCTATCTTGTGAAAGTGTTAGTTCTCATTTTGAAATTCATGCAAAATTGTGATTATACTGGTAGTAGTTTTTTTCCAGTTTAAAGTAATTTTTTCTACATAGTCCAAGTTTTTTTTCAAGCTGTTTAGATTGTTTAAACATAATTTGGCTGGCTCTTAATTATTGCAGTGGTGTTTTTTTACATTCGGTAGATGTGTCTTTGGACCCCTACTTTCCCATCATGATGCAGTTTTGTTCGGCAGAGTGCTGTCAACTACGTGAGTTTGTTTTCCACTTGGGTCACTGTGGTTTGTTGACAGTGCTACGTCACTGTCACGTGTTTACCCCCAATTGTTTTTAAAATGCTTTGGAAGTGTTTAAGTGTAATTGGGCATTAATTTAAAGCAGTTTTCCCAAATGTTTAAATAATTTTGCTGGTTATTCCAAGTGTTGAAAATATAAAATTTTAGGCATTGTTTGTGTTTGGACTTCTACTTTTGTTTGAATATTTCTGCTTGCGAGTTTTTGGGGAATCTCTGCTTATTTAAATTTTTTGAGTCCATGCATTTTCCAGTTAAGTGAAAATCCGTGTGGTGTCTGTTTTTACTTACATTTATATCCTTAAGTGATACACAAGTCTCATGTTTAATGTTTCTGCAGTTTGTTAAGCACATTCGTTATTCCATGGTCATTTAATAATAGTTAGGTGTATTTCAAAATTTTAAAACACAAGTTTTTCTTGGTCACATATTTCCTTATATAAATGTTTAACTGACTTTGGCATATTAGTTAAATTTTTATTTGTGGTTTTTTGCTGATGATGTACAAACTATTGTGTTTCAGTTTCCGAGTATTTGTATTGTTAAGACGCATATTTTTGGGGTTAAATTTTTTTTTTGAGATTATGGTTTTAATTAAGCTCTTTCGTTTAGTTTGATGACAGTAGTGAAATTTTTTATTTCTCTTTCTCCTTTTCTTTGTTTGGAAGCCCTTAATTTTACGACAGCAGGAAGTTTCCTATTCCTTTGTTTTTTTTTGTTAGGATGCTCTATGCCTACTCTTAATTAATTTTCTTTCATTATTTTCATTTGGCGTTTCCTTCACTGGAGGTTAGGTTAGGGAATTAGGCTGTTTTGGTTGGGTTAAGCCCTCCTTAATACTTGTTCATTTTGTTTGTTAAGAGGCAAGTTTTTTTTTTTTCTCTTTCTTTAATAAGTACTGTGGTAATAAATAATTTAATGATTTTAATTTCAAAATTTGATTTTGGGAAGTCAGCTTCGAAAGTCGTTTTGTTTTGTGGTTGTGTAATGTTTTGACTTCTTGGCCTAAAACTAGATGTCGAGGTTTAAGTTGAAGGCTAACTGATAGTCTCTCTTTAAGGTGGCAGTTCACACCATGAAAATTGTCATTGTTACAAATTGTTATTCTGAAGATACAAAATGGTAGAGGGTCTCGAAATGATGTCCCCAACCACTCCGCAGGCCTGTATATAAACCGAGCTACTTCAGGAACCTTTCAGTCAAGAGAGAGCTATGGGACGGGGTGGATGCATCACTTTGCTCGGCAAGGGGTCGTCGGTAGTTTCGCGAGTGTCAGAGCCTCCCCCCAACCCCCACTACCTGGGTCAGACAGCTTGCTGCAGCAATGTTGCCAGACCTCCCTGACCATGCCTGTGGCCATTCTGCCACCCGCTATCCGCTCGCTCGGGCAGGCTGGCTTGGTGCGTCTGACCAGATGTGCTCTCGCACGCATGCAGGCACACAGTCATGTTGCATCGTTATCCAGTGTATTAATGCAGGTTTCTCATATTACGGAACTATTGCATTTTGCAGAAATGTTATAGTATGTTGGCAAAAATTTATGAGAAACTTTGATGTTTTGTAAATGCTGATTTAAATTAATTTCTCTCCTCACATAAAAATTAATGGATACCAAAAAAATTGAACTTGTTGTACAAACTAAAATTTGTTTACACTGAAAACAATGTAGATTATCAATTAATACTCTTTAGAGAAAATTTACTATAGAACTTAAAATCAAATGAGAAAAAGTGGCATATCCAATTTATTTACAAATAGCAATAAGTATTTTGCTCATAAAAATTACAATGAAGGTGCATTATTATGTGAAATAACCTCGTTATACAATGTTTAATGACAAGTTTTTGGTACGCATGAACATAAACTTAGTCTAAATGAAATACTAACATTTCCATTTTTTTTAATTCTGATTATAGTTTATTCGCGGTTTCTTCGTGCTTTTTGAATCAAACCTTTGAAAAATCACCCCACATATGATGTGCTCGGTTGTTAACTAAATATAATTTATCACAAGCATTTTAAAAGTACTCAGATTTACATAAATATTACTTTTTTTTAATTAAAATTTAATTTATAATTATATTTTATCAATACATTGTAATATTAAATATGAATAAACAGGCAGAAAGTTGGCATTTCGAAGTAAAAATAGTTCTTATACAAAATATTATTACAATAAGTGCACACGAATGTGTTACATTTGTCCCTTTGGTGTAATTTTCTAGACCCGATTAAGATTTATTTGCATGAGGCAGAGGAATATCTGGGAAGTAAAACTTTATAGGAGCACTTTAAAAAAAGTTGGAAGTAACAGTGAATGGACTATAGTTAGGACTAACAATCTGGTGACAGAATGAACTGAAAAATATGTTTCATTGTCTTTCATTTGTTGCTGAATGGTGGTAACTTCAAGGATAATAGAGAATTCTACGCATCAGGCAGATATACGTACTGTGATCCAATACTCACAGATGATCAATGAAACTCGTTTCTACAAGCCGCTGTGTGGTGCTCCGCACAACGCTAAATTCATTATTACTGAAGACAGATTTTACTGGAGCTACAATGGTTGAACATGACAGTGAAACGAAATACTGGAGAGCGATTCAAATGTAGATTCTCCGAGTTATTAATGTAAGTGTATAGGGTAGCATAATTTGAATACAAAATAGTCCAGATTGAAATTCTGTACAAAAGCAGTACACAATTAAATTCAAAGCAGAATTTATGCTATTCAAAATTTATTTATTTTTTCAAAAAAACAAGTATCACTATGTTTGTTATATGCAAGTACTCTCTTAAATTAAGAGAAAAAAAATTAGATAGATAATGAGAACCACTGTCAAGCGTACTGAACACATACAAAATCTTTACTGTTTACTGCAGGCTGCACTCTTATTACTGACGAACACTGATAAACCATCAATGATCTCAGTGCTCGTCATCAGGAATGGATTGGGCACACAATATTCACAAAGGAAGCAGGCATTTGACAACACAAATTACGTGACAAAGTTTAACTCCAGACTGACAAGTCTAATAAAATTAATATCCCTCAGAGTTAGTATTAAATATTGTCATGCTTTTGTAAAGCTCGCACGAAAACAAAGCCTATGCTATACTGCAAAACATTTATCTTGAAAAGGTTTCTATAGTGCATAAAGCTTTCTTTTTAAAACATTTACACATTTCCACATCAGCACATATAAATGAAGTGTGTATAAGCATTTTTCGGTAACTATACCTACTAATAAAGTCAGATAGACAACAAGGATTATTCACCATAACCATATTTTATCCCAAAGACACACACTATAATCAACTTTTTACCATCGTTAACAAGTTACTTCACTATGTTTTAAGCGAGCCATTTCATTACATCGAAGGTTTAATTTTCGTTACGTAGGCCCACATATCTGGTAAAACTGAGAAAACGAAATGTTGAAAACACTTTTCCTGAAATCAAATATAGGGATACACATATATACAAACACAACATACGCTTACACATTTGTTGTTAGGTATATTTGTATCTTTAGTCGGAATTCATTTGATTTTAAGAAGTGTTTTCAACATTTCATTTTGTCAGTTTTACCAGATATGTAGGCCTACATAACGAAAATTAAACCTTTGATGTATTGAAATGGCTCGCATATAACATAGTGAAGTAACTTGTTAACGATGGTAAAAGTTGACTATAGTTTCAGTGTCTTGGGGATAAAATATGGTTATGGTGAATATATATATATAGACACACACACACAGGGTGATTCACAAGGAGTTACCTCCACTCACAATGCTTATTCCTTGTCATTTAGAACAAAATATGCTATATAAACTGAGTCCTATTCCCCATATTTATAGAGTGATTCTAATAAAAGAGAAAGGTGAAGAAATAATGAATAATCATTTCAGGAGTTAAAAGAAGTATTATTATTAAGCTCAAGGTACAGTGTCTCACCCCTTCAGAAAATTGTGTTTGATTCTTGGTAACTCATAATTTATATGATTTAATTGTTTTTATTGTACACTATTTTTGGTTATTAACTGATGAAAAAAAATTCTGCTGTGTGAAAAATTGTAAGTTAAAAAAAATGTTCGATGACAAATGTGTTGCTGTTGGTGTTGCGCAGCTGTATTTGTATGTTTGAAGGTGTCCTAGAAGTCGAACCTTATTGGAGGAAAGGTTCGGCACTGACTCATCAGTTCGCTAGAAACTACAGTGACAGTTCAGGGGGCCAGTCGTGATGGTGTGGGTTGAAGACAGTTCAGCTGTGTTGGTGACGACCCCCTAAACCTCAGTGTGCTTCAAAGCCAGCGGCGCCAAGCCATCGTTGAACATATCTCCACATTTTTCAGATAAGCCCCATAAAAAAAAGTTTGTTTTGTAAACAGTATAAAAACTTTTTTGATGTTGTAATGGGGGCAGATGTAAAGTTGAATGTTATGTTAAAGAACTGTGGAAGAGAAGACAGTTTTTGATCCTTGGTGAATTGAAACATGACACATATAGACTATGTTGATGATTGAGTTTGATTACAATGCATTGTAGTTCACTTTGAACTAAATACTCAGCCAATTGTTAATTGAAGACACGAGTGGATGAAGGTGTTATATTACAATTTTTTATAAATGGTTTCTATTCCATAGATGAAGGTGGTGTATTCCAATCTGTCTCATAGCACCATCAAGAATCTCATAAACACACTGAAACTTGAGATTCAACATTAAGTAACATTTGAAGAGGGAAGAAGGTGTCATGGGCTGCCAACACATTCATCCATAATAAGAATTGCATTTTTACATTTGGTTGGACAGATGAAGGTGCTGTGTAGCGAACATAGTGCCTTCATTCATGCCAGATGTGAGTTAATAGCGAGGTCTACGAGTTTCTGGTCGTAGTGTAAACAACAGATGCTTTGTGTTGTGTTTTATGACTAATGTTTAAAATATACAATAAAATGTACTCTAGAGGTAAAAGAATGTTGGAATTTGTTCTGGAGCAAACAATACTTAAAAAATTGATACCTGTAGACGAAATAGATGAGGCAGATGTAAATCCCAACCTCAAACGGGCGGATGTGGATGTTTCCAGTCTAGGTAAGGTACATCTGATGGTTATCTTATCCATTATTTACAACCTTATTAGGGCTTGATAACATCACTGAGCATCCACTTAATTATGCCATTTGTATAAATGTTGTATTATTACTTATATATTTATCAAGTGTGATATTGCTACTGTTTACATTATTACATACTGTACAGTGCATACATTTTAAATGTAGTTGTTTACAATATATCTGGGGTTATTTTGGGAATTTTTAAAAATAATGCTATGTGACATATTTTCATTGTACATTGTGAAAATTGGAAAACCTATAACAACTATGGAGCAAGTTGTCGATCTTTAGATATTGCAAACATTACACATGGACAGTACCAAAATAGATGTTTTAATGTGCATGCACTGAACACAAATGTGTGGTAATAAGCCTTCATGGCGACAGTTTTATAGTTGACATGAATTCTATCGTCCTTTTTCTTCTCGTACATTTTCAACCATCACCTTCGAAGATGTTATCAGACAACTCATTGACACTGCAATTCCGACTTGATATTTCGCACGGATTACTAGACAGTTCCAATGTTGGACACAGCAACTGTGACATGCTACAACAACGTGAGATTACTGTGCCCAACGTGCCAAAAGTTGACAGTGGAAGGGCATGATCGAAAATGGATTCCAACAATTTTTATGTACGGACTATCATGGAAAAGAACGGGGGGGGGGGGGGGGGGACAATTCAATATTTCTCGGGGAAATGGACTCATCAGAATAAGACTTGTCAGGCAGTGACTGTGATGCGGAATATATTCCGAACATTGACGAACTAAGCAGCAAAAGTAATGCAGAATCCATTCCTGAACGAAGCACCTTTTCAGAATGAAGTGAACAGGGAGGTCAGATTGGAATAGATGTGAATTAACATTGTGGGGACTCTTGGGACTCTACTGTTCAGTCTTGTACACCACTTTCAACTGACATTTCAAATTAAGATTCTCTTGAAAATGGAAAAGCAGACCTTTCTAATATTGTTAATGGATTAAAGCAAATTAATGAGCTATTACACAAAAAAAGAAGCAAAAGTACTTTAATCTCACAGTACATAATGCTAAAATGAGAAAAAGTGACCCAGATGCATGGAAGAAATGAAAGGCAACTCTTTCAAGAAAGAGAGGCAAAGAGTATTTGTCTTACAAAAATACACTTATTCCAAAAAAGAACCAAAAGAAGGTCATCTCTGTCGAGAAAAGTTAGGCTTCAGTGTAGCTCTCGCTACAGAAAAGAAGATAGAGCAGCATTCCCAGGGTAATTTTACAAACTAGATGTAAATGCAAAGAATAATTTACTATTTAAATGCATTGCCAAGAAACTTGTAGCAAAAGAATGGAAAGGTTCTTTTAAACATAAAAATGCATCATATACATAGAATGTCACTAAAAATGGTCGCACTGAACAAGTATGCAAAGAAGCTTTGTGTGCTCTGTATCAAATTGGTCGAAAAAATTGATATAATAAAAAGTTGCATACAGAGTGGTGTGTCAGCTCCTCCCCCTAATTGCAGGAGAAGTACACTAACAGGCCAAGTAAGATGGACCAAGAAGTTAAGCAATATATCATGGACCACATAAGGAAGTTCCCAGTAGAGGAGTCTCACTACTCTAGGAATAGGAATCCAGATGAAAATATCTCTCTCCCCCAATTGAATGTAGGTAAAATGTATGAGCTATACCTTAAGGAATGTAATCATAAGAATCTTCCTGAAAAGTTCAAAATAAAGAAGACTTCATATTCAAACATTTTTCTTACAGAGTTCAATTTATAATTTGGCCACCAAAAAGTGACACGTGCAACACTTGTGATGCCGGTGAATCAAATGATGAACATAAAGAAAATTACATTGCAGCATTTGAAACACTTAAAAGCTGATAAAGAAAGAGCAACAGGATCTGAAAACATAGTGTACATTACAATGGATCTACAGCAGACGATACCACTTCCAAAAATACCAACTTCAAAAGCATTCTATCTTAGGGAAATGTGGTTCTATAACTTCGGGATACACACTATCACAAAAAGCGTAGAAAAAACTACTTTTGTATGTGGATGGAAGACATAGCTGCTAGGGGAAGTTCAGAAACACGCAGCTCCCTACTATGGTATATTGAATTCGACAAAAGCATTAAAGATAAAGAACACTCAATCTTCTGGTCACTCTCTTATGAAAGCCAAAACCAGAATTTAAATATGATCTGCCTGTATCAATACCTTATCCGCAAAGGTTATTTTCATCATATTGACCGTAAATTCCCTGAGGTTGGTCATAAATACCTAGATTCCGACAGAGACTTTGGGAGAATAGAGAAGGTATTATGAAGATATGAGAGAGTGTACATACCAGAACAAGAACCGGGAAATCGTCTCAATGTCTAGTAGGAAAATCAGGTTGTCTGTATGCGCGAACATGTCAGACAAATCACCAATTTACCTGACAAACTCTGAATGGTTAACAGAAAACAGAATGAATTAAATGGAATAGTAAGGTTTACGTAAATGGAATAGTGAGGTTTAGGGATGGAATTAAATGAATTCAGGTCGAATAGTACGGATTGTACTTTTACAAAGAGTCCTACAACAAAACAATGCCATTCAGGGAGGTAAACATACTTAAAATCAAGAAGATTACAGATGCACCCAAAGATGTTCACATCGAGAGATTTCGTGAGAAGTATGGAACTATCTCAGATGAAAAGAGAAGCAATCTCCTGGAGCTGCTGAAGTTTGTCAAACCAGAATACCACTATTTTTACTAACAAATTCTGGAAAAGTAATAATGTATTATACTGACTTTCCACACTAATAAGATGTTTTGATTAATTAATAATTTATTATTATTATTGTTATCAAATGAATATAATGAATTATTTACACATATTTTGTTAAATAAACCTTTCTTCTACATACCAAATGTTTCACTTTTGTAATTTCCTTTAGTGGATGAAGGTGTTATGTACATATTTCTTTGTAAAAAAAGGCATTATTAATTTTTTTTTAAACTGCATATTTAATGACAAAATTATACGACCTTTAGTAACAACTTAGATGCACTATTGATTGGATAGGCCTAAAGAGAAAGAAATTACATAACAAACACTTTGACCTTCATTTACTCAGGACTTTGAGTTTGTAACATGGCACTTTCACCAACTTGTGTTTTCAATTGTGTAAAATTTTTTTTGTGTCAGAAGCCGAAAAAAAAAAAAATATATATATTTTATAAAATTTTGGACTGCTAACTTGTATTTGTGAGGACACAAATGTATTGACATCCGGGAAGATGTTACGAAGTTGGTTTTAGGTAGAGATAATTTACAAGGTCATTTTTTTTTGTTAGGACAGATGTTATTCACGGTTTTCTGTTCGGTATTTGATTTCAAGTAACTTCCCTTTTTTAATTTTTGTTCGGATAGATACCTGTAATTTGTGGTTCTTTTTGGATTGTGTTTGTCTCTTTGTTTTTATAATTCAGATGGGCATTTTTTTCTTTTTGTTTTGGCAGTTTATGAATTTGTCAAGAGTGTTTTTGTAATTTTATTTTATTTTTGAGTCGTTTGGTTTTAGTTTTCTTTATCTTAGGCCCTTTTCTGGAAGCAACTTGGTATATGTTATTCACGGTAAAATGAGTACTTTGTAAGGCCCTCCAAACAGGCATTAACCACTAATAAATATAATTTATTGCAGCCTCAGAAGTTAACTTTTGAAAGTGGCAAAAATTATACACTGTATTTATTAGTAAGACAGCAATGTTTCTTTCTTAGGTGTACCAGTAGTACTAGAAGTTGTGAAATATTATAAATAGGTTGCTATATATATATATATATATATATATATATATATATATATATATATATTATATATATATATATATATATATATATATATATATATATATATATATATATATATATATATATATATATATATATATATATATATATATATATACACACACATACACACACACACACACGTGTATGTACATTGCAACCTATTTATAATATTTCACAACTTTATATATATATATATCACATTAAGAGATTGGATATGCAGACAAAAATACAGAACAGAACATTAAAGTAAAGAAAATTATAGAGAAGTAATTATTGTAAGTGGCATTTGAAAACCTTTGTAGAAGACCTACTCATTTTTAAAACACTGACAAGTACTTTGACAAGTTGACAAAAATGTTTACAATAGTGACATCTCCCACAGATTTGACTACTCACCAGGTCTGCAGTAATGACATATGAAATAAATAATAAATTGTTACAGTTTATGTTGCAGAAAACTATAACTACACATACAAACACACAACACACACAACCAAATTGGAAAAGATGTCGACAGGTAGACCTACATAAACATACAAAATTTTGCAGAAGGAATCTTTTAGTTGCAAGATGACCACTGTGTTTGTTATTATTGTGTCCACCAATACCATTTGTTTTTTGTTTTGGTAATTTGTCGCTTACTGACTGAATTCCTTCTATGCAGTTCTCTGTGTTCACAGCATAGATTTACCAGATGGTTACTATTCTTGGTTGGTTTTTTATCTCTGTATGTTCATGTGTGTAATTCTGGTTTCCTGCAATATGAGCTCTGTTGCAACGGCACATGTCCAACAGTTTCCCATTTAACATATGATTTTCATATAGGCCTACATAAATTATAAAGTGTAAGAAATTTTAGCTGAAAGGAAATGTATTTACAAGAATAGTCATCCTGATTATTTAGGGTAGAGTAAACAAATACTGCAAACCAAAATTAAGCATCTGGAATCAGTCTTCCAATAAATAATTATAAATCATACCATTAGTTTAAATTGTATAAAAAACATCAAAACTAAGACATCTCGCATGTGTAATGACCCTGACTTTAATAGCCCTCCCAAGTAGGCAATGATTGGAAATGACAGTTACAAACATTGGCTTCATCAGCTGGTTCTATAGTCATCCCATTTAAAAGAAACCAATTTATTTATTTATTTGCGTAGTGCCGCGGGTACTCCGCTAGTTTTCCAGTTCAGAGAGAGAACATTTTAGTGAAGTATTTTCGCAACTTATCAGGTTCTGCGGTGCCTGCGACAGGAAACTGTATCCGCTCTAATACTGCCTGTGGTGATTTCAGCACCGCGTGACTGCCATTGCTAACCAATTTTGATGGGAAATACGTCCGGTTTTCCACAATATTTTCGTCCCATGACTCCTGGAATCACGCGCTGTATCAAGTGCTATTTTCCCGTCACATGATTTTGATACCACACTTGAGGCCATGTGCAAAGTTCCAGTTTATTGGATGATGCCCTAACATTGCTCTCTCATTGGTTGGCGACTCTTCTCGCCATGACTTCTCATTGGCGAGATACTGCTCATGCGCAACTTCTTGATGGAGGGAGACTTCTCCCCATTACACTCATGTTGCTTTATTATGCCAAGCACAGCCTGAAGAAAGAAACTTTAGCAGAGGACACCAGAGATTGCACATCACCACCTGGGATGACTCGCCTGAGCTGCAATGAGACTCCACTTCCTTCACTACCGTGGCTACAGAATGAATTTGTTTCCATTGCCGTTATTATTTTATATTAACAATTCCCATGTTATCTTCTAAAGTGTATAAGAGTTTGAATGCTTGCTTTAATGAAATGTGTTGAATTGACTTAGATAATGTCTTATTGAGTATTTGTGCTCAGCCCTAGACCGCTCGGGCATCACATTTGTATCATAGCTTATACTAATAAATAAAAAATTGTATGTTCTCACACACTATGTATTTGAAAAAGTGAAAATAAATGCTATCAAATACTGCTTAAACATCTTGTTTCTGACATGCGTCTTTTTTTTTTCAGGAAATGATTTCTACGCATAAGATATACGACTGCACAATGCATTCGGGTAAGGTTATTTGCCTCCCTAGTTTTAAACTTAAAAAAATGTAAACACGTAAGAGTAGCACAGATAAACTTTATCTACATTTTTTTTTAACTATCATTAGAAAATGATAAAATGTACAAGTTTTTCGTTTACTAAAATAATTACAGCCTACCACAAAATACATCACCATCTAAACACAAGGGTAAACAAAAGCATGTTTGGAACCAGCAACATCGTGTGACATCTCACTAATGGTGTCCATTTCACCCCACTTTATGGTGTGTGTGTGTGTGTATATACACACATACACAAATATACATATAGTAAAAGATTAATATATATTTCTTTGCTATGACTCAGAAACATTTAATCCAAATATTTATTCATTATCAGATCACTAGGTCTCATGACCAGTTTCATACATCAGCAGATAGCCTTAAAAATTATCAAAACAGGGTTCCATAGTAAGCCTCACATTATATATATATATATATATATATATATATATATATATATAACCTAATGAAATAAGGAGTATGTAATTTAAAAAAAAAAACAACTATTTACGAAAATATAAAAAAGTCTAATGTTAAATAAATAATATTTCTTACAGGATTTCATGTAAATACTCTGATTTGGACATTAGGTTTTATATGAGCACTCAAAAATATGTAAAATTAAATAAGTTGATATTTAAAAAAAATTGTACATTTATTTAAGAAATGGTGAGCAATGTTTTATTTTTCACTATTTATTACTTTACCATCAAAGAAATAATGCTGAAGGCTCACAGGGGGCATAAGTCTCAAGTCGCTAGTGTGAGAATGAGCACACTTTCAAGTTGAGACACAGCCTTAGACTGTGTTCCAATTGGCACTTTGGTTGTAGTATACATTTTGATACCATATGTTTGTTTATAAGTGTCATGTAGTTGATGAACATTTGTGCATAAGTGTAGTTGATTAAGTTGGTAGTAACAAACAAAAAAAAAGAGAACAAATGGTCGTATGAATCCGAATCAGTCCAAAATAGATGTTGAAAATGAACAAAAAGGAAACAAAAATAAAAGAGATGTCACATTTAGTAACAACTGTATTATTATGTTAGTTATTGTCTATTAGTGAGGTGTGTCGTAAAATATGTACATGTGCCGGGTGTTATTGTAACTGGAATATAGTGATAAAATAGTAAAACTGCATAAAATGAAGAGTAACAGAATAAATACCTACATTGGATGGTAATAGTGAGTGAACTGTGGTACAAAATAGGATTAATAGGGTATGGAATTTATATATAAATATATGGTCCATACTATGGTGATGTGTTCAATATCTAATAACAAGAAGTGTTGACAAAAAACTGATATGTTGGGTAAAGGTAAATGAGGAGTTATTTAAATATGATTATGTATATAGCGTGTTATAAATAGTGTAATAGGTAGGTAAACATGGTTGTCACCCATTTTCCATTGGAAAATTCCCTGATTTCCGGACAAAATAACATTTCCCAAAATATTTTTTGTAAGGATTGATGCCTTTGCATTATAACATACTTTTACACCAAAATACTGCTCTGATCTTACAAAATTACTCTCTACATAAATTGCAAAGAAAAATGCCTAAGCCTTTTGTCTACAATAATCAAAACAATTTTATACTATTCTGGTAGTGATGCACAACTAATGATAGAACTGATGAATATGGCCTGGATATCATAGTATTCCTTGAAATTTCGCTAACTTGTTCATAATTCCCTGACATTTCCCTGTTTTTTTCAGGTTTCCCATATCAGTGGCAACCATGGTAATGTTAGGTCAGGGCAATGAGGCTATGGCATTTTTAATTAATAATTAGATAGTAGTGGACTGTATCATACAGTATTCTAAAAGGGAGTAAAAATCATTAAGTAATTTTAGGTTAGTGCTCTGTAGTTGCAATGTGTCGTGCCACTTGTGTACATGTGTACTTCCTGATACCAACATCTATATATGCTGTAATTGTCCCAGCCTGAAAACACCCATATTCCTGTGTATGCTCAGATTGTGAAAGGAAAGGGGTGGGGGTAATAGGGAACAAGAAATTACTGATATTAAGCCTACTTTCCTCAAAATGGGTGCAATTAATTTTTAAATAAGTTCTTAAAAGCTGGGTTGGTAGGTAGAATTCGACTTCTCTTTGAAAGCAGTAACATTAGAAATGAAATCAAAAACATGCAACATTAGTCAGACAATTACAAATACATAGGTGCCTTACCCAGGACTTGAACAGCAGAAAACCTCGTACAATAAGTTAGCGTGCAACGCATTGCATTATGGAGGTCGGATTTGGAGAATCAACTTTTGATTTAATCAGTCTAATGTTTCGAATGATAGGGTTTACTAACCTAACTTATTTAGAGGGCCATCATTTTTTAAATAATTGAATGAGCCACTTAATACATGTAAGTCTACACAACCTACCATAGTGCTACTTGTGTGAAGTATTTGATGGAAATTGGTTATTTGGTCCCTGAGATATGGCAGAGACTATTAATTTTTTGATTTGATGCTATCAAAAAAAAAAAGGCCTACATATGATGCTTCTAATATATTGTTACAATTTCTCTCAATGTCAGTGGGCTAAACCAGGTTCATTAAGGGGTGGAGGTCGTAACATAATAAACGGGTAAATTTAATTTCCTAATTTTATTTACAATAACTACAAACTAAATTCTCTCGACCCAACATCTCATAATAAATTGATATTACTTTCTGTTTACAATCAAACAGCACAATTTATAATTACCTAAGTCATAATATACAGTAAAAATATATTCAATTTTTTTTTTATTATGTCTATATTTGACAGTTCAAATATTTACAAGAAAATCCATATTACATGTTCTTTCAGTCCCACCTAGGTTCAGTCCAGATCCCACCAGTTCGCAATATTTTGAGCGCCCTCATTCACAGTAGCCTTCACTCATCAGATATCACACCCTCTTGTCCATTCACACCACAAAAACGTCGTTCGCTGTCGCCTCACAATCTCCTGTCATTGTCCGTGCCCTTTGCCTATCTCTCTCACTGTATTCAAGTTCGTCCGGTTACTGCACTTAGCCAGAAGGCTTCTACCAAGACTGCCAATAGTGCAGCTGTGATTTGTATTTATAGAGCCGTAGGCCATCACTCAGAAATTTCTCTGAATGCTGTGTTGTGCTGAGGGTCCTAGTTCTCAGAATATACGTGCACAACCTCTACAGTTATCGGCTTCTCAAACAGGGGAAAAGAGGAGGAGGGGCTGTGATTCCAGTCAGGTCTAGCCACTTTCAATCATTCCCGGCTGCCATGGGGTGGGGGGGACGAAACAGCGAGCAGGTCTGCCTGGGGGGAGGGTATAGGTGTGTCACCCCCCCCCCCACAACAGAACCATGGAAGTGGAGCTCGCGGCCGGTGCAAATTGCAATGTGTAACAGTATACTTTATACATACAAAATTTGGTTGAATTTGGTTAAATTGTTCAATATATGTGAAAAATTTACCTAAATTATTTATGATGCCACCATTTTGAACATCATTGTCTGACCCATTTAAATTATAAAAGTTTACATGGACTTCTGTAGCATTTATGGTGTGCACAATTTGGTACAAATTAGTTTAAATGTTCCAGTTAATATTAGGCAAGAACTGGTTGATTGGTCCTCAAAATATGGCATAAAGCATCCATAATTTTCAAAAATGGAGGACAAAAAAATAATGTACTAGCACATTCAATGATTGTATACTGGCAATATACAAAGTTAAGTTAAAATAGATTACATAGCTTTGTAGATATTGAACATAAAACTAAAATTATTTTATAGCAGCCATTCTGAATATAAGTACATCATACTTAAAAAATTTACATTAATATGACCTACCACAGTACAACATATTCACCAAATTTTGTAAGAATGGATTGATTGTTTTCCCGAGGTATGACATAAAAACTTAATTTTTTTATTGGTAGGCCTATTATACAAAATAGCAGAGAAATGAGGTCCTGCATAGACATATTTGATGGCTGTAATAGAGACTGTCAGCATACAAACTGAAGTGGTAATTTGTTTAGTTGATAAAATGTACTAAGGTAAAATATTTATACAGCCACCATTTTGAAAATTAGTGCCTGACCTACTTGAAACATACTAGTTTATACCACCTGCTGCAGCACTACTTGTTTGTTAAATTCTATAGGAATCAGTCAATTGTTTCCTGAGATACAACATAAAAAATTTGTTTAAGGGGCTGAAGCTGCACCATTTTTGATTTTGATAAAAAGTTGTTCCTACGTTACCCTATTCTCAAGATGAATGAAGAACATTAATTTAGGTTTTTACCTAGAAGTGGATAATTGTAGACATTTTTCATACACACTGTAAGCAAATTTCACAAATTTCTCAGGTTTACGCAACTAACTTTTTTAAGAAATCACATATTGTAGAGTTTTTAGAGTCATTTATGCCTAAAAGCTTACGTAAGATACTATTATGTTTATATTATAAAATACAACTGTATTTTCAATATGACGGCCATCTGCTTTCAAAATTTAGATTAGTATTACCTTACTATAACACATCCTGTATTTCGAGATATGACCTTTTGTGTGCTTTGTGTCTACATGTAGAACAATGTAAAACATCAAAGATATTTGTGTTGAAGACTTCCTTCAAAAAAAAAAACTAGTCTCAAACTTGGGGGAAAAAGGAAAATTTGGCATTTTCAAAACCAAAAAAAGTTCTGTTGGGGATGCAATAAAATTTTTAGTTCTTTTATGAATGATACTCTTTATGAATAGCTATATGGCTCAAGTTGCCCCATACTGTTATTTTCACGAGTTCCCGCACTGGTCTAAGCTGCCCTGAATAAAGGCTTCATACAGACACAGAACAAAAAGTTAAAGGCATGTTATGCTGGAGTAGCGTGAGTCTACTCTGGAAGGGAGGCAAACACGAGGATGCACAAAGTATAAAAGAGAATGTTCCAGTAAAGTTAAAGTATATGGATGTGAAATGGTTGGTACGAAAAAGTTTCTTCACCCCGAGCCGCGTGAAGTGACCTGCCCTGATGCCCGCTCTCGCTAGACTCAAGAGCCCGGCGAGGTCGCGGTAACAGTAGTTGCCCACTGCCTGCCACAAAGAAATTCCCTGAAAGTAAAATAAGAATGGATGATGTGAGAATACATTGCACTAGATGATCTTTACACTTGCATTAAATTAAGCTCTAATGAAGACGTATTTAAAACTGATAAAAATTACCTGATACTAATTTTTACAATAATTAGAATTTGTTTTTGGAAAAGTCTTTCCTCCACCACTAAGCAAAAAAACACACAGAAAATCCTTTTACACTACGAGGAAAGTGCTTCATATTAATTAAAATAAAATGTCTTTTTAATTAATAATTAGTTTATGTATAAGCTTACAACGAAATTTATTGAGACTTGGATGTGCTAGAGTCAAAACACTTCATTGCCATTAATTATTTGAAACATTTAATAAAGATGTCACTCATAGCAGGAGTGTGTGTTTATTAATAGATGCATTATCAACTAATTCGTTTTGCAAAAAGTTACGTGAATGCTTGGATCTCCTGACTATGTGGTAGGCAATTTGCATGTGCACTGTGGTGGTGTTTGTTTACGAAACTTTCCACATTCACTTGTAGAGGCATCATAATTACTGGTGTTAATTATAATGTCACAGTTAAGCACCTAATTATGTTGGTTTATAGTTATACCTCGTGGCACTGTTAGTCTGTTCACTGATTCGCGAGACAGGACTTGGGCACGTGGTCTCAGGTCACATTGTGCACTGCCAGTTTTGTATCAGATAGTTCCTACCTTCTCCGGTAGATTGTGTGCAAGGGTCGACAAGGGTTCTAGGGGAAGCCATGGATTGCATCAAACGTCCCAGCAGCTGGGAGCCGTTTAACCCAGAGTGCATCAGGTGTCTACTGCATCTGGCCACAGGACGGACCATGCTGGCGGTGTGGCCGCTCATTGATGATGCTGGAGTTGTGCTGCCATGCTGTTCTCACAGCAACGGAAGCGCTATGGCAGATGTCGGTGGTGCTGTGGCCACCGAATCCTTGCTGGGAGGCTGGGCACCAGGCATCAATGTGGTTGAAGGTTGCGGTGTGAAAGTTGCTATAAGCACTTGTGGCATGCCGGTGCTTGTGAGCTGTACCACTCTGGAGGGCGGTAAGAGAGCCATAGGCAGGCAGTACCACACATATTCCATTCCTTCCGCCTCTCCCCTTTGGAAGTAAGGGTGCCAGGCATCGACGGATCAAAATGCAGAGGTGGTATCAGTGCTATTGGTTGTAGAAAGGTTTTCAGGATAACCAGGACATTGTCTTCTCATCCTGTTGAGCATCTGAATGCTGGGCATAGAGTGGGTGGCTGATGTGTCCTGAGTCACCACTGGGCTCTTGTCCTACCTGTGCAGGCTTGCACTTACCATAGGTCATTCTTCCTCTGAGTCCGCTCAATCCCTGTCGGGCGGCTGTAGTTAGGGTGGCATGGTCACGCTGTCGTGTAAGGGAAGTGCCTTGCCACACACTCTGTCGCCTGTCACCTGACATCATTGCAATGTAGTTTCATGGTGCATTTGGTGCTGAAATTCACAGCGTAGGTGCTCTCTTCTAGTTTGGCAGGTCCACTCCATTTCGCAGCGAGATCAGCACAAAAGTTCTTACAACCTATGGACTTTGGTTGTTCACGGGATTAGACATATTCACCCACTTGCCCACCACCCAACGCCCTTGAAGGGCGTTGGGTGGTGGGCAACCAGGTTCAAATATACAGTTGGTGTTCACGTAACTGTTGGATAAGTTTGCTGTTTTTTTCCTGTTGGTCCGTGTTGTTTTCTGGCTGGTTCAGTGGACAAACTAGCTCTCCAGGGTGACCTATATTACACCCCTGCACTATTTCGGCTGGCACTTTCCCCGTAGTGGCATTGATGTGCGTGCACAGGCAGATGGTACATGATGTGCCAGGTTGTGTGGTCCTTTCTCATGAGTATCCTGAGCTGAGTATTCACATCTTAGTTTCTCCACCCAATGAGGTTGGCCCTTGGATGATAGTGGTGCGTAGTATGGGGTTCAGTTTTCAGAGCTTCCAGGACTTTGGCGATGTTCGCACACGCACTGCTGACAGCGTAGGCCTCTGTCCAATGTGAGAAAAGGTCCATAACCACTACAATAAAATGCATGCTCTGTGCACTGCAATGACAGTGTCCCATGAGGTCTAGTGCCATGGTGTTGAATGGTTTGGTTGGTAATAGTGGCGGTGGTTGTGTGCCATCTGATTGGCGGGCCTTGAACGTGTTGCAAATCCTGCATTGTTTCATGCAAACGGTGTGTTTTACCGGTGATACCAGGAAAATGGTATTTTCTGGAAATCTTACATTGTGTCTGTTCTGCGCCCAGGTGACCAGCAAGGTGGTTGCAATGTAAATTAGCAAGTACTGCTTGACAGGCCACGGTTGGGACAAAAATTTTCCACTTGTTGCTGTCACCTGACAAACACTTCCAGGTGATTCTCCACAACTCGCCAGTTTTTCTGAACCCATTGCGCGCACTCATGGCACTGTTGTGCTGCATCTGGAGCCATTCCTTGTGCCTACACGACATGTGTATCCAGCTGTTGTGCAGTGATTTTCGCATCTATGTTCATATCAATGTTAATTTGATTCAGTCGTGGCAGCAGGCCTTTGGCACTGAACTGTAGGTGATTGCCAGATGGCAACATTGTATCCCACTTGTCTGAATCATTCTAACACACATCTGATCCCAGGGAACGCAAGAGCACGTCTGCTAACTAATTTTCTACTCTCGGCACATGCTCTACCACAAAGCCATAGGCCTGCATTAGTATGGACCAGCATGTCCGCTTGCTTCTGGGACTCGTGCATCTTGTATAATCACACCAAACTACGATTGTCGGTGCGGAGAGTGAACCGCTGGTATTCCAAAAACATTCAGTATCATTTTTCAGAGACCAGATGATTGCCAAACACTCACATTCATTTGCTTCATAACAACACTCTACAGGACTAAATGTTGAACTCCAGTAGTTGATGAATCATTTGCCATCATCGCCTAGTTAGAACAGGACAGCTCATAGCCCTTCCTAGCGTCAGTTTACAAGTACAGGTGCCTCGTGGGGTCTAGGTGAGAGAGAGATGGGCACCAATGGAATTGGCGCTTAATTTCAGTGAATGCTTACAGGGTTCACCGGTACTTGATTTGCGTTGACAAGAATGAGTGACGCGAGGGGTGCGTTGATGATAGCAAACCCTTGAATGTATTGGTGGAGTCAATTTTTAAGGCCAAAAAAACTTGCGCATGTGCTTGCGTATTTTTGGTGGGTCCTACTCGTCAATGAGTCACAGGTGTTCTACACTAGGGCAATTTTCGGTTTTGTTTAGATGATGTATCAAGAAATTTACTTTAGTCTTACCAATGTGGCACTTGTGGTTTGTGCAGGTGAGGTGAGGCCTTAGATTGCAAAATGTTTCAGCACTAACACTAAGGGTGGAATTCATAGTGAGCACATGAGCAATACTTGAAACAAGAATTACTTATACTCATGCTTAAGTATGACTTTCAATTCATAGTGCCAGATACAAATATTACTTATTTTGATAGCTTTAAGTAATGCTTCATGAAGTACTGCTTATCATGTATTCACAGTCACACAGTAAGTTTTACTTATTTCGCAAGTATTTTTAGTCAAAGATACATTGCTTGTATATGCACATAAGTAGTACTTCTACAATTGCAAATTAATACTATCACAAAAACCAAAAATTAACCATTATTATGATGAAATATTCATTACACTGAAACAAAACGATTTTTACACATAACAAATACTATGTTAACATTTTAGCCTTGATGCTTACAAAATGTTACTTTAAAAATCACAACATACATAAAACTGGCTACTGTATCATTTCTATTACATAAACACCAACAGAATGTGCCCAAAACAATTAGGTAATGATCAAACGTGTTTGCCGAATGAGTACTGAAAGAGGTTATGTTGGGTGGACAGCAGCAAATAAGCTATTTGACAATAAAATGAGATGCAAGCACTTCACAATCGATACTAACGCTCACAAAATTCTCAGAATTTTATTTTGTAATACAATTGCAGGTTCTGGTGTCTTAACAAAAAAACCTCCACACATTTTTATATAAAAAGGTTGTACATTTAAAATTCAACAAGAAAACAGCCTTTTGTATATAAATACAATCACAGATGAGCAATTTTCAGGAAAACTTACATTATTAATAATTATTACGATGAACATACATTACACTGAAGTGAACTGATATTTATACCTAACAAATATTTTGGTAAAAATTTAGCTTTAATTTTGACAAAAAGGTAACCAAGAAATCCGAACATAAATTTCAATACACAAAATGGGGTCACTGAATCATTTCTATTACAAAAACCTTCAACAAAAACGTGCCAAAACTAGCTACGTTATGATTAGACCTGTGTGAATATATTATCTTTTTTAAATTTGGAATCGAATTCAAATAGGATACCAAAATATCCCCAAATACGAATATTGAATTTGAATAATTAGAACCACAATAGGCCCAAATATATAAATTAAAATTACAATGACAAAAAATGTATAATTTGTACTTAAAATTTCAACAGTAAGGTCCATACGATATAAAAGTAAATCTATTTAAATTTGACAAGCTATGGCACTGAAAAACAGACGTTAGTTAACCTCCATCCAGTAATCAATGTAGGGTATTAAAGCTAGGTTGACATTCCAACATATTCTATTTTTGTAGCTGGGACACACTTTATTTTATATTTCGGGAGAAATATGCGGGGGGGGGGGGCCTTTAGTTTAACGTCTTTTGTGAGACAGCATTGCTTTGCAGTTCTTACGAGTGTGTCATTTTGAACTGCACAATGATAGAGCAATAAACACACTTTTACCAAAGTTAACCTTACACTCGTTGACTGTACAACACATGCGTAGTACACTAATATTATTTTTACAAGACAAAAAGAGTTGAAATTGCTGTCTTTTTAGAGCACGTGCATTTCAAACATTATAGTAACTGTTTCGAAATACGTAATTTACAAAACACGTTAACTTACTGTTTGTAATTCACAACCTCTTGAACACATGTTTTTACATGGAAATCCTTGCATGAACACTTCACTACGATAATATTTGACCATCACTGATATGAAATAATTTATTTGCATAATAACCCAGCAAAATAAACACTTTGCCAATTTACTGAAACCAAAAAATTTACATTTCACTCAACTACTAAAACGGTACCTGTAACAAATCATGTTTAATGAAAACACACACAAAAATAATTAACTACCGATAAAATGTTTTACAACACCAACAATGTACTTGAATAAACATGATAAAAATGAGCACAGTTTACCGGCACTGGAGTACTATTTTATTCAATTATTTGAAATGGTATTTGAAGATTCAAATATTTGCACAGACCAAGTTAACATGTTTGCAATATGAGGTCTGAAACAGAGGTTTTGTTGGCTAGACGGTAACACGAGATGTGAGCAAGCACGCTTACGATTGATGACATTTGCGGAATGGCAAATATTGGCACTGGACGGAAATGTCCAGAATTTATTAATACAAGGTATCTTAGGTTTTGAATTAACTGAGATGTCATTGAAATGAGCACGTATGTTCAGGCCTACCTAACGCAAGAGTGGTCTAAGTCACATTTAGTGCAAGAGTGTACATTCCAGATAATGATATGCAAATTAGATTAATTAATTGTATAATTAAATAGATTAATCAAATAATTGTATATCAAAGATTTGATTAATTTAATTACATTTTTGATAATTAAAGAAAGTTTATTAATTTATTCATGTCATTAGGGTCAAATTAGTGCAGCAGCACCGATGTGTTTCAGTGTGAGTTCCTCAGACTGACTGACCAGAGGAGCTGGTTGTAATTTTTTATAAAGTAGTAAATGTTGGTGTACGGGTGGTATAAGGGAATTTTATACTTTTTCTTGTTTGTGAGTAGAACGCATGCATGCAGGTATGTTTTAGCCCACTTGTAGAATGACATGTGGATGGAGCGAACCCATGTGTGTCATTTCTGGGACACTAGGCGAGTGAGGTATGGATGGAGCTGGAGCACGCAGGTATGTTCTGGCCCACTATGATTTATATTCAATTAGCATACCAAATGAATTACTTTAAATATGATTAACTTTAATCATGTGATTTATATTAATATCGCAACAAAATATATTATATTTCAGACGTAACTGATCTCCACTTTAATTATGTAATCAACAGATGCAAAAATGTGTTCATTAAGCAAGACTTTAATCATGTTATTTATATTAATATCCACAAATCGAGTGTATACGTAAAATAAGTTTTTCTTTAATTTTAGCACAGCTAACGAACTTCCGAAAAAATTATCACATAACATATTAAACAAACATGTCTTTATTGCAAATGCAATTATTTTAATCTCAAATGTGCAAACAAACTAATTAAAATTATTCAAAATAGTAGTGAAAAATTTAAAAACGTACAAATTCATTTTGCCTGAGTGACTGCTGTAAATAAAGTGGCAAATTTATCTGTTACGTTGGTACTGATATTATAGAGATACTTATTTCCATACATCACCAAGAACAACTTGGCCCAAATAAGTAGTGCTTATAAAATAATTACTTTCTCAAGTAACGATTTATGAATTCATTCGTCAGGTAAATAGTGCTTGAAGAAGAAGCACTACTTCATGAAATATAGGCCTAGCTTATTTGCCAAAGAAGCCTCTGAATATGAATTCCAGCCTAAGTTTTCTAGGTGTTCCTCCAAGCTGTCTGACCAAAACAATACGTCATCTAGATAGACAGTGACGAACTTGCAGATATAGCCGTTCAGTATCTGTACATTCATGGTTTGAAAAGTAGTTTATGCGAACTTAAGACCAAAAGGCACAGCACAAAATTGATACCTCCTGCCATCTGGCGTGGTGAAGGCAGTTTTGTGGCGGTCGTTTGGCGTGATTGGGAGTTACCAGTAGCCAGAACAGAGGTCAAAGTAAGACATGACTTTTGCAGAACCGAGCAAAGTGAGAGCACTGTTTACGTTTGTTACTGGAGGAGCTGAACTTTTGGCAATCAAGTTTAGTGGGCGAAAATTTACGCAAAACCGCCACGTTCCGTCTTTCTTAGGGGCCAAGATTATGGCTGAGTTGTTGCACTTAGAAGGCTCAATAACACTATCACGTACATCTCACTCACTTGGCTGTCTATGATGTTGCAGTGGTAGGCTGTGTAGTCCCTGGGCAGCGTGTACAGTGGTTCCTCATTACTCTTTGGTATAGGGTGCTCTATAATGGTGTGGTGGAGCAGATCCTCACATACACATCACTTCAGTCTCGCAAGATGGTATCCACAGAACTTTGAAATTGTACTGGGAAAATATGGTCAAATTATTGGAGATATACAGTGTCCAGAACTATATGGTTGATGGTATCGTAGGTGGTGAATTATTTTTAATAGCATCTTGCCGAAATCTATACAGTCACAGGATAACTCCATGACAGCTTGTTGATCAATGAGCCATGGCACTCCCAGAATAAGTTCCTCCCTGAGGCCTTGCATGACTAAAATGGGAACATACATGACTGTGTCACCAATGACCACTGTTACCATGATGGTACTGAGGCATGGCCAGATATGTCATGCATGGTGAGCTTGATCTTGTTATTCGTATTGTTCAGGTGAAATTAATTGTTCACAAATGAAATTATGTAAAGCGGCCATGTCGATGAGTGCTACTGTTGACTCAGAGTTAATGTTAACAGGGATGCATAGTAGGGTGTTGTAATTTTGAAAGATTTGGTCAAGATATGAATGGTTGTTTTGCCTGTGATCTTTGATGTTTTTATTATTTCTGGGATAAGAGTTTGTCTCCCTTATCCCTACTTCCCATTCCCCGGTGCGGGGTTTACCTTCAATTTACAACTTGGGGAGTCCTTGTGCCAATGCATCTCCTTGCTGAGGCAGTAATGACCGGGTCCAGGTGGCGGCCGGTCAAGTTCTGTGGTCCCTTTATGCTGTCCTGAGGTTGTGCCGTTGTCGCGCGCACGCCGGCCAACCCAGGCACTCTGTTATTGTCCCGCTTTCCAGTAGGCATGACAGATGTAAACATGTGTGTTGCACGTGGTGGCGTGCCGCATTTACGTAACTCGGTGTCTTGAGAAACGCTGGCTGCTGTCCGCATGAAATTTTCTAAGCCATTGTATGTGGCTGGTCGCAAAGCAGTTCTGAATTCTGGGAGGACTGTCTGCAGCAATGCTTCCGACCCGTCCGTGACTGCAATATGAGGGTAAAACGGGGCTACAAGATTTACTTAATGTCTCATGAAGGTCTCTAGTTCTTCATGAGCCTGTTGCTGCTATGTAAAAATACTCAGCTGTGTCTGTAAGGTCACCAACGTACTGGTGTACTTGGAGGAAAATTTTGTAACAACTGTTCCCACGTCATTTGGTACTTGGTAACAGACCTCCACCATGCACATGTACCTCAGACACGCTGTGCTTCCAATACACATCACAACTTCTCGGGTGGAACACCATACCATTGGAGTCACACATTTCCCAACGAATGCTCTAGGATCCTCAGAGTCCTGACCAGAAAAATTCAGGAGTGTTTTTTTTTTTAATCTCGCTCTAGGGGAAGCCGCAGAAAGCATCAAAGGCTATATGGCAGACATTTTGAAAATAAGTATCTAATCAGGTTCAATCACTTACATTTAATTGGCCTATATTAGTATAGCTTACCCGACAAATTGGGTGAAAATTGTTTAATAGTTTGAGATATAACATAAAATCTTAATTTGGTGCTATTTTCCAAAATTGTGGACCAACAACAATATCCATCTCCAAATTTAATGCTTACTTGATGCTTTTCTAGCATACAAGATCTGATTTAAATCAGTTGAACGGTTTCCGAGATACGGCATATCACTCCAAATTTTAAGAATGGCCACCAAATGCCTGATGTGGCCGAAAACTATAAAAGTCAAGTGTGAAATTCAGTTCACACGTTCAAAAATTGAAAAGGGGAAACATACACACACACAAACAGGAAATTGATCTCTTAAGCCTATCTAACATTACATTACCTCTGTGCTATATTGGCGGTGTCATTGTATTTGGTAATTTAGTACGTAGTTCTGACGCACCGAGTCGGTGGGGGATACGAGGTACCCGGCCTATACCTTGATACTACCTACCGGTACCAAGTCTCCCACCTCATTACAGGGGTGTCTCACTGGAGGTGCACCTATCATTGGAGTGGATTGTTAGGAATGCTGATTTCACTCTGGATGGTTATAAGGGAGGCCCTTTGGTGGTGTATAGGTTTTTAACAAGTATTCCTTTGCATGGTGGGTCAGGGTTGGTCCCACATTGGGGTCCTTATGGAGATAACGTGTAGTAGAAAGGTTGTGTTTGCAGGGAGGGGAATCAAACCCCAGAGTGCGCTTAATTATAAATGACTCCATCCGAGGGAACGCTACCTTGCTCACCGTGAAGGTTGCCAATATACGGGATGCCAGGTGTCCAAAAGAATTAAATACGAGTGGAGTTGGGTATGATAATGGAACGGGAATGAGTCTGACTTTCCTCGGATGATTCCCACTCTGGGTCTCGTTCACTTCCGAGACGTCCAAAAGGGGCCAGCCTCGTATGCTTATGAGAAGGAACAAGTTATGCGGAGGGGTAGCTATATGGAATTTTGGTGTAACTTTGGGAGGTATGGCGAGTTTAATTACCTTCCCAGCTGCCGTTCAGATCATACACGTCTTTGGTAGAGCAGTGTAGCTAACTTTGAATGGGGCAGGTGGCTTCGCAATCGGTGCAAGGTTAGACGGGCTGAAAATGCTAATGTATTCATAGCTTGGCCATAGCCAACAAATGTTAGTTCAGAATCTAGTTCAGTTTCGTGTTCGCAAGCTATATAGGGCAAAATCGGACGTGATACAGGAGCAGCAACTTCTGTTAAGGGGAACGGAGGGGCAGTGTCATGAGTGATTTGCCTGGTGGTGCACCACAAGACTGAGATAGGTCCCTCTAAAGGGCCCATCAAGCTCGACGATGCTTTCTGCTAAGCAGTCTTCCTCCCTTTCTAGTCATCTAAATTTATGAAAATTAACTTTACCAAATTAATGTTATATTGCAAGGTTTCTTTCTCTCTAGCTGAGGCTCTTTTCATTAATGTACTGGTTGAACTCACTCTTCCCCCTAGCTGCCGAAGTACAGCGTTCGTGGGAGTATCTTATTCAGCCACTCCCGAGGCAATGACAGGCTAGAGTCAGAATGGTACAGCAGGCAAGGGTGTACCGGACACTCCCAGTAATCCCAGTATGTCTTTGCAGAAGCTGTAATCCTGAGGGATTCAGCCCACTCACACTTATTCCGCAGTAAAAGGTTAGATTTGCTGTTGAACCCCAAATGAAAATAATTCAAATTAAAATGATTAAGGATGCGTAAATGATTACCTCACCAAGGTTAGAGTTTGTCATAGTGTTTTATTGATGCTGAATGACTGAGGTAAGGAGATTGTGGACGATGAAGTTACCACCGGAGAGCCTTCACAAGCTGCTGGAGAGCCTTTGCAAGCTGGTGGATGAGCCTTCACAGGCTGCTGGTAGAGGAAGGCTGGCCTTTTCAGGCTGAGAGAGGTGGAGATCTTGTCCAGACCCACGAGAGCGCTCCAACCTTTGTGGTCGGTGGGCTAAACGAACTCTGACAGGAGCGTTTTCAGGATTCCATACATAGTTAAAATCTTAGCTTCATGGCCCTCGCAGGGGCGCAGGGGTTGCTAGCCTTCCACCGCAGGGGTAGATTATCTCAGGGTAGTGGGCAGCACCACGCTTCTATTATAACCGTGGGTGGAGACTGTTGACAAATTTACCGCCTCTTCTCGAGGCTCGGTGGCTGAGATGTCACTGGGCGCAGGGGTGCTGCAATCCTGTGGTGACTCTTTCAACTTCCTTGTCGGTGTCGGCTGGTCCGTGGCTCGAGGGTAAAACAATCTCTGGGCAAGGGGGTGGCGACTGCATATCGAATTCTGGGCGGGCAGTACAATTTCCATAACTAAACACATTAATTATTTTCAGTGTATGTAGTTGTCCAAAGCATGGAATCAACCCTGTAGCCACTAGAATAAATGTACGCTACTTTAGACTTGCCCCAAGGCTCTTAGCGCTCACTGATGGAACAAAGTCGACCACTAGTGTGCGCAGCATTGTGGCATACACCACTTAAGTTATTAGTAGGTAAATAAACTTACTAAATACTAATTTACCAAATCCAAAATTGTGACCATACTTGTTTTAACCTAACTGGCAAAGAAAACTGTTGATATAGCTTCACAAAATACACATGCGTGTATTTTTTTTTATGAATTCACACACACATATATACACACATACATATGCTGTTCAGGGTAAAGAGAGCACCTTTGAGGCCCTTGTTCCTACTTTTTCCTTTCAGCCATTTTCTCTTATCCTTTAACCACCTTTTTAAATGTGTGTGTGTGTACATTCCACCATGGTCGGAAGTTGATATCTATGGCTACAATAAAATTACATTTAGTGATTATTTTTCCAAATGAGACCATTTTCGAAAGTGCTCTCTTGATCGTGAATAGTCTGTGTGTGTGTGTGTGTAAATAGATAACTGCATGCATGGATTTAACACCAATGGCACATTATGAAATGTGATATTCAAATGGAAGGTAATCCAATTATCACTACTGACCCACTTATCAGCAATTGAAAATCAAACCTCAAAAATAAGAAAAATTTCCCAATTCTAACAAAAAAAATTTTTGTTAATACACAGAAGGGTACATTTTGATGCTGAGCAGTCAGCACTGTCGAACTGTCCACATACAATTGCAAGTGGAATCAACATTGTGTGTTGGTGCCAGACTATGTAAACACAAAGCTGTGTATTACATTATTTAACAGGCAGGTGCTCTTTTTTCATGAGTAAATTTCATTAGATGGAATGTTTTTATGGCGGGAGTGTTTCAGTTCAGAAACGAAACTTAAATATATGTGATGAATGATTAATTAGTAGCTACATTTTTATTTACAAATCTACAGCTTATCAATATTTAGGGAGCAAAATTATGCAGGTTTCAATTATCACTAGTGGTAGCAATATTTGGATAAAAATTAATATTTCAGAACCAATTTTTTAAGGATGTAACAATATGTTTATTATAGGATAGCCATGGTAAAGTGAGCATTTTTGAGGCCCTAGTTATTTTTTTCTTTGAGCCATATTTAATCCTTTAACCATCTTTTTAAACAAATATTGCCATGTAAGTAGTAAATACAGTGTGTGTATTCCACTGCACTAAGAAGTTAATGTCTACAGCTAAAATGAAATATATTTATTGATTATTATTCCAAATGACAGGGCTTTCAAAAATTCTCACTTTACCATGAATAGCCTATAACAGGAATATGTTATGTTTAAGAGTGAGAAAATGATCCTACCCAACTATTGTTACTATTAGTGTTATGTGGGTATAACATTTTATAGAAGGGGAAAATTTATTTATGTATCATGTGTCATTTGCAAACAATAAGGTGTCACCATGGTTTAAGTATTAGTAAGAGAAAAGTAAAACTTGCATAATTTGCAACAACCTTTCTTACATTTACACTTAATTTTCAAGAGAAGCGTGTGTATTTATTTTACACGTATTTATTAGGCCTTAACTTCATTCCCTCTATATTTCCAAATAAGCAATTATGTTGTAGATATAAATATTCAGAATCTGCAATGAAGGCAGCACAGGAGGAAGCCAGGTCTGGTGCTGCTCTTTTGACAACAGCTAAGAAATACAGTGTGCCTTGTTCTACTTTAAAGGATAAGGCTACTGGCAGGACACTGGAAGTTCGGCAAATAGGCAGTGTATTTATCCAAAGATGAAGAAAACGTTCTAGTAAACTGGATCCTGTCAGTTGCAAATGCAGGGTTTCCTATAACTAAAGATGATCTCTTTAACAATCTTCAATTGTTGGCGAAAGAATTTAAACAAGATGTTCCCTTTAGTGAACGATAACCGGGCAAGAAATGGTTAGCTAGTTTCTGTCTATGCCATCCTGAAATACGGCTAAGGATGCCACAAAACCTCATATTGAGTCGGGCAAATCTTTCAGAAGACAGGATATGGCCGTAGTTTGAAGAAACTGGTATGTACCTCAAGGAACTCAACTTGATGGAAGCCATGAATGATCCCATACGGATACTTTATCGTAAACAGCCTTTAACAGCCAATGCTGGAGGGGAAATGAGTTCTCCACTTGAATGCTTGAAGTATGAGCAAATTCCTCAAAGAAATTGCAGCATAAATGACAGAGGACTGGGGATTAGGGAAATCGCAAAGTGGTTGGATGACTTGGGAAGTGTTTTGCGAGTTTATTATGAATGTCTTCCACCCATGGTTGCTTAAAAACAACATTCCTCGCCGTATTGTTTTCTTTGTGGATGAACATGTGTCCCACCTTACATTGCATACCAGGCAGTTTTTTGACAAACAAGGAATTGTACTAATTACCTTGCAGCCCAATTAGACTCACATATTGCAGCCGATGGATGTAGCAGTATTTTACCCACTTAAGAATGGTTTCAAAATGCAGTTTGTGAGTAGCGGATAGAGAAGGTGGCCAACAAAGCTGACCCAGTTCTTGAAAAGAAAGATTTTGGGCCATTGTTGGACAAGACTATGAAGTCCCATATAACTCAAAAGAATCTGCAGGAGGGGTTCAGAACGTCTAGCTGGTTTCCTTGGAACCCATCAGCTGTTGGAGTTTAGAAACTGTTGAGCCGAAGTTTATCTTTACCTTCATCATAACCATCTGAAACACCTCATGCAGGGTGGCCACTCTATTGAAAATATAAAATTCCTGGAATTATCCAGGTTAGTCTATGAATTTTCCAGATTTTACAAACACACTTAAAAAACCGGTTTTGTACTGTCCCATCTTTTAAAATGCAGTATATATAGAAACACACACAAGTACGCATTAAAAAGGCAATATAAATGCAATATAACATCCCTAGACAAAATAAAATTTATTTAAACATTGAGTACGTTACTACTTATTAAGTTCTTTCCTTGAAAAACTGCAATAAATTAAATTTATAAGCCCAATTAAAAAAATTGAATTACATCAACATTATTTATAAAGATTTATATTTGAAAAACTGTAGTAAATGCAATATATGCCCTGGAAAAAAAATTCTGATTTATATGCACATTATATATAAACCTGTCCTCCAGCTAGGCGGTGCACACATATGCTGCTTATCTTCAGACCAACTGTGCTCAGCTTGCTATATGCTGCATGCCTGTCAGCAGTGATACGTCCCTTTGTGATTACAAGCAGGGTCAGACATTAGTTAAGATATTTTCATGCATCGCCGACTACTGACTGTGGTTCCAACTTCCTTTTATATCCACATGCAAGTTGAATGATTGTCGGGCATGTGCGTGTGTGTGTGCATGCTCATTCAGATTTGCATAGGCCACATAACAGAACTACGTTAAAGACTATTTTTAGGATTTTGATTTTGGATTTCGACTTCACACACTGCGTTTGGAACTGAAAGTATCAATTATTGTCTAAATTTGAAATGTGATTTTATTGAATTACGGGTTTTTGTTTTCCCCAGTTTTTATTTTTGGTTTTATGCTTCGATTTGACAACTCATGTTTAGGGAGTTAGACTTTAGACGACTCCTAATAAGACAAAGTGAGTGTTAACTAGTGTAAAACTGTAACAATTTTGGAGGAATATGAAATAATAAAAGGAAAGTACTGGTTGCGCAGCGCGGCCGCAAATATCTGGACCATAGTCCTTGACTCCGATATTAATGGGTGTCTCCGTGGTATGTAAACAATTGTCAATAACTCCTAAAATGAATTTGCTCATACCAATTACAGTATGCCGCATTTGTAAAAATGTTTATGGCCTGCTAAAAAGCAGTGACATTCGAGCCTAAATTACTTCGCACAGTTTTAACTTTTTTCGACTGCCTATTAAAACATGATTTATCATCTGGTTTTCTCGCCAGAAGCAACTGAAACTGAACGTGAAGCTCACTAAATTATACACGTTGCGCAAAGTTCGAACTGACATTATGTATTTATACGGCTTTATATCACTTTATTCTAAAAACGTGTCCGAATTAAAACAAATTATATAATTTAAATAAATTGCCCAGTTTACTCAACAGCAACAGAACATGAACATAGCACATAGTGCATTTTGTTTATAGTAATGAGACTTGTTAATAATTCTGAGGCATCTTCGTTTTTAAACATCTACATTTTATATTTAATTGATATATAATTGAGTTAATGGTAGTTTTTATACCATAGAAGAATAAATGCGGACTCATTTGGCTTGGTAAAATACACTTTCAACTCGCCCTGTCATTTTATTCTGAAGACATTTGTGGATTAAATGAAATTAGAAATGTGGGCATCATTCCAGTCTCTGACTATACGACGCTGACAACGAAGGAGAGAAGTATCGTTACAAGCGACATGGGAGGCATGCAAAAATTGCAGGAAAGCTACGAACAGTTTAGCAGTCAGCAGTCGCGAGGTGTTGCCGACTCGTAGCTTCCTAGCTTCCTACTGTGCCGGGTGGGTGGCAATTAAAGCTATGCTGTAAACTTCTACAGTTAAATAAAGCTAAGGGTATATTACATCATTATGTTTAAATCAAGTGAAACATTTGAGACGATAACACACACACAGCAGTAAAAAAAAATGTTACTTACATTTGCTGCAAGAAGAAATAGTTGTAGTTTGGTTTGAATGTGCAGAAAAGAATACAGTAACTTGCAAGTTTCTCAAGTTATCAGCAAGTATTTTTTGATGCAGTTTAAAATTTGCGTAGCTTAGAAATTCTCCCCTGCGTATTGTATCTATATTAAAACTTTTAATACATATTTTGCACAGTGCACTGCCTCTATCTTTACTGTCTTCTAAAGCCCATGGGGATTCTGATTAGTAACGTGATGAATATCTAGTCGACATGATCACTTCATCACGCAGAAAATTACACACAAACACTGAAAAACAAGTGAGTGGCGTGACCTAGACATTGAAAGAGGTAAGATGAGAAAAGCCTGCTGACATTCTTCCCCTCCAGAGTGACATGTCGCTCGGCGCGGGAAACTAGTACAGCGGGTGGGCGGGAACTGGGCGTGGGAAACTACTCCGCCCGGAAAAAATGTTGCGCAATGTTGACAAATGATTGTTCACGTAAAACTACCCCGACCTACCATTACAGTATTCGGCGACGAAACTCCCTACAGATAGACAAAATTCCAGAATATTTCTAGGTTTTCCCTGGGTCTTTTTCAATTCCATACTTTTTCCCGGTTCGGTGGCCACCCTGCTGATGTTATGTCTAGGCCTGTTTCTAGGGTTCAGTATCAAAACTCCATTGAAATGTTAAAGCCATTCCTTAAGGTTGACAAAACCAACGAATTTGAGGCTGATGGAGACATCTGGAACGGTGATGAAAAAGAAAGAAAGCTGTTTCAGTACTGGCTTATTTTGATGCAGGAAGGATCTTCAAGGAGTGGTCCAACACCACCTCCTGCCATTCTGACAACCAAAGATGAACCAACCTCAGAAGAACCAGTCGCTTATTCACACATCTCCCAACTACTTGAATCTGATGCACAATCTCAACTTCCTCCGGCCACTGATCGGCTCATGAACACTCCTCAAACCAATGTTGAGCTCCATTCCAACGCTTCCCAACTATTCTACATGCACAGATACCCGTTATTTTTCTTACCCAGAACCCTCTGAGAAACAGGTTGCTTTTGCACCTCTTGTGGGGTATCCTCTCTATTTCAGAGCACCCTCTTTTGGCTAGCTGATTTACATAAAATGTGCCCAAAAACATCAGGGGTCACATCTGAACTATGGAGAGATCACAAAAAGAAGCAAATTAAGAAAGAGGAGCTGCAGAAGGAAGAAAAAGCAGCAGCAAGAAAGAAAGAAAATAGAAAAGCTATGAAAATTTCCAGAGCTTCTGTCTTCATTAAAGAAAGATGATATTCCAAATATCTCCATCCTATCTTTATCAAGTGAAGTCAGTGATGGAGAACTTGAAGTAACACCTCTAATGAAAATATTCGCGCTGGATTACATTAGTGTCACAACAAGAGGCAAAAGGGTGACATCATAATATGTATATGCATCCATTATCCAGTACTCTGACGGTGAAGATATACAAGTATTGGAGATAAGGACCATCGATAAAACAAGAAAGATTTTTGCCTCTACAGATGTGGACCTATAGGTAAGTCACAGCCAAGTGCTCAGTATTTTGCCCACTTCTCGACTGGGACAGTGTTTTACTAGGGTGCATTATGTTTTTTGCGAGTCCAGTTGCCATTAATGAACTATAAACAAGGCTTACTTCATGTATTTGTTTTAGTAGGCCTATAAATGTGATGAACAATTTGTGTCATTTGAGTGAAGTGTCATAACAGTTTAGAATATTAAGTGTTTGTGGCATTATGTTTTGCATTCTAAATTTTTAACTTTTAATTAAGAATTAATTAATTGAATTTGTGTATTCACAGAGTTAAGTTGTGTTATTTTGTATGATGTATATTTTGTGCTATATTATGTGATGCTATTTTGATATGTTGAACAATTTTCTAATTTCTCTGGATACTTGACTAACCTTTATGTTTATTATTTATTTATTTTACCCTTGACATACATGCAGTTGATGCCAAAATCAGTGTTAAAATTTTATTTAGACATGATGTGAAGATATTTCTTATCAAAATCATTTATAAACAATGAAGCATAGCGCAAAAAATTTTTTTTTACTATACTCTTTATTAATTTGCTTTGTAAAAAAAATAATTCTATAATATAATTACCTACCTTCTAGCAAGTACAATAAATGAAAAATTTGTTACATTTCAATGGTCTATATCTATTACCATGTATCTTGAGCTGCCACACACAGTTGTTTGTGGGACAAGAGTTTGAAGTGCAGTTAGGATGGTGACGAACTCGGTTGAATTTTAATGATTTACAGTATCTAACAAATATGGTGCAGTACTGTATAGTGCCGCAATGTAAAAGCAAAGCTATGTATATACATACACTCGCAATTAGGCTACCGCTCGGTGGCGAGCTCTCTCAACTCTCCTTCACCCAACCAACTCCTTTTCCACTCCCTTCCTGAATTTACCAACCCCTCTCACAGATACCAATTCCGCAACACATTCCACTCCCTCACAAGCATGGACTGCCTACCCCGCTCCGTTCTCCTCCACACTCTCTGAAACTTCTCACTGTTGTTTCCTCTTCCTCTAAACACCCCCTTACTTAGCTTGCAGTGTAGCCCTCCCCATCCTCCCTCTTCATTCACAATCCTGTACATCCTGACTAACCGTTCAACTTTCCTCCTGTCCTTCAATGAGCTCCACCCCATATCTTTCATCATCATTGATGGCCTATAGTTCCCTTCTTCCTCACCATCTTGCCCCTGCCTTCACCACCTACCCTTCATCCATATTGCTGCTCTTCTCTGCACATTTTCCAGTTCTCGCACCTCCACCTCCACTACGGGTCCCATACTGCTGCAGCATATTCTAACATTGGCCGTACCATTGTGCCATATGCCTTCTCCTTCACCTCACAGCTGATTCCCTTCAGCACCCTTCCCAACATATCCCAATCTCTAACTGTTTTTTTCATCTGAGGTCTCCCTGCAGCACAATCCCTAGATATTTATATTCTGCTGCTTCTTCCACCTCCTGTACATGTCCCTGCATATCATCTTCTTCCATGTGAACCTCACTACCTAAGTTTTTCATACATTTATCTTCATTTTATTTTTTCTGGTCCACAACCATATCTTATCAATGTTCGCCTGCAAATTTCCAGCCCCCTCTCCCTCCTCAGCATATACAACACAATCGTCTGCAAACAATCTGATTTTAACCCTAATCCCCAAATCCATGTCATTTACCATTATGGTAAATAACAAAGGACCCAGCATGCTTCCCTGTGGTACCCCTGTCATAACCTCCTCTTCCTCCGATATTGCCTTCCCCATTTTCCCCCTCTGCCTTCGCCCGCTAAGGAAGTCCCCTATCCATTCCACTACCCTCCTGTCTGGTATCAGCGCCTCCACTTTCCTCATCAATTTAACATGGGACACCTTATTAAATGCCTTCTCAAAATCTATGAAGCAGGCATCCACCTGCTTCCCCTCATAAACTACCTGCACCAGATCCTCTAATAACCCAGCGAGCTGAGTCTCACATGAGTATCCCCTCCTAAAACCATGCTGGGACTCCTCCAACCAATTCCTATTGTTCATAATCTTCACCACATACTGCACCACCAGCCTATCCATTATTTTCCTGTACTTGATGTGAGACTCACCGGTCTGCAGCTGCCAGGGCTCCCCCTATCCTCTCCCTGCTTGTGGTTAGGTACCACCATAGCATCCTTCGAATCTCGTGGTAACTTACCCTCTCCTAATGACTTTTTTAACCGCACTTCTAAATACTTCGCCAACTCCATGCCACCAAACTTTAGTGCTACGTTTCCTATCCCATCTGATCCCCCTGCCTTACTGCTCTCCAAACCCCTAACTACATTTTCTATCTCCCACTCCCTCATCTTAAACTCACTAAACACCCCCCGAACCCTGTTTGCCACCCTATTCAAACCCTCCTTTGCCTCAAACACTGACAAGTACTGTCCTTGCAGCATCTCCGATTTTCCTTGGTCATTTGTCGCATACCTACCATCGCTTCCTGTTAGCAGAGGGATCCCTTCCTCTCCTCCCCTTAACAACCCCACATACCTAATCAATTCCACCCCCCCCCCCCCCCCAACCATTCCATGCCTTTTCCTTCTTCCACCATGTTCCCCAGAAATACATTATTTGCCTGTTTGATCTTCCTTTCAAGCTCCCTACCCATTTGTTTAATCATTTCTTTAGATCTTATCATCCCTTCATTTCTCCAATTGGCATGTAATTTTCTACACTTCTTCATTTTCAAAATCTCCTATCCATAATATGCGGATCTCCCCCAGTCCGTAACCTTTTCATGGGCACAAATTTCTCCAACATAACCTCCATTAATCCTCTAAACTCCCTCCACAACCCTTCTACATCCTTCGCCATAGACCATTTTTTAAACCTGTCTCTCAGGAATATTTCTGCCCCCTTCTTGTCTCCTCTCCCATACTGCCACACCAACCTTTCTGCCATTTGCACTTCCCTCATCCTGCCAATCCCAATTTCCACAACCGGGATATGATGGTCACTTATACCATCCAATACTATTGCACCAACTACAGCATTCCTAGGTCTGACCAACACCACATCCAGCACTGACGCAACACCCTCCTCATTCCATCTCGTAGGTGTTTCTACTACCTGGACTAATCCTCTGTTGACTAACTGTGCTGCCATTCTCTGCATCATGCATTCCTTCTGCACCCTCTACCCATTTCACCCCTGGCATATTCAAATCCCCTGGTACAACAACCCACTGCCTGTCCTTTAGTCTATCGACCCTCTCCTTGATCATCTCAATTGCCTGCCATCCCTGTCCTGGTGGTATATACGCTGCCAGCAAAGTAATACTCCTATTACTACTCAATTTAATTTCCATTACCTCGACATCCTTACTAACACATTCTACCGCCCCTTTGAGCCCTTTCCTTACACACACCATTATTCCTCCTCCTCTTCCATCCCTGTCTCTTCTGAAGATGAACTCATCCTGCCTACACTCAATGTCCAGTACTTCCTCAGTCAACCAAGTCTCCACAGCTACCACTATATCCGCCCCATATACTTCAACCTTTCCCCAGAAGCCCTCCAGTTTGTTGTACACACTCCTACACTTCACCACCATAATCTTCATACTAGTACTCTGCTTTACCATCCTACATTGCTAACCCCCTATCTCCACCCCTGCAGCCTCATCAATTCTATCCTCTCAATTTCTCTTCCCTTCCGTTTCCTTGTTTCTAACTGATTGCTATTTCAACTGCTGATCTGTCCTGACCCTCTCCATGCAGCCAACTACTTCTCTACCTAGCAGATCACCTACAATCCTCTTTCCCTGTTCTGTCATGTGAACCTGGTCCCTCCCTACTCTTTCCCAATCTACCCATTTCCTACTATCTATAAATGTAGCCCCCAAATCCCTACATGCCCTCGCAGCTACTGCCTTCCTATAGGATACTCCTTTCCTAACCAGCACGCCACTGACTACTGACCTAGCTCCAGGGAACTTATCCCGCACTTTCCTCAGCAATTCCCTGAGGTCCCGCTCTACCTCCTGCCCCACCTCCCTATGAGCCAGCTCATTTCCCCCTACATGAATGAGAATGACCTTTGCCACCCTGCTACCTTCCATACCACTAACCCTTTCCTCCAAATCCCTGGTCTCCCCCCCCCCCCCAAAAAGCTGCTTTATATGTAATTTCCTTCCTGATATTCCTCAGCTCCACCCCCTTTACAATAGAGCTGCCTAGAAAAACTACCTCTGGCTCCCTTCCTACAACCTGTGCCTGCTTTGTGGCTCTTCCCCCCACCTGCCTACTCTTGTTTCCCCGCCCTTTGGCCAGCCCTCTTCTCTCCCCTCTGGCCCTGAACTGTCCACTTTCTCCTGCTTGCTGGTATTCGCTAATGACACACTTGCAAGCCTCAGCATACTGCTTCCTACCTTCTACCACTGCCTGTTCCCTGCTTTCTGATTCCCGTTACTCTATTCCCGATTGCTTCCTGCCTACTACTATCACCTTATCCCTTGCTACAATTTCTTGCTCCTCTATCCTTATTTGCTGTCTTATGTCTCCTACTGCCTTATCCCTTTCTACTGCCTCCAACTCATCTATCCTCCTCCTTAATCTTACCACCTCTATCTCTGCCTCCCTCCTCCTCTCCCTTTCCTCCTGCAGTTCCTTCTGCAGCCCTACTGTCATTCTGCCTACCTCTTCCTCTCTACTCAGCTTTCCTCCTGTGGACTGGCTTTTCCTTAGTACCCCCTTTACATCTTCCAACTCCTCCTCTAACTTATCCACCCTAATTTCTACTCTACTCTTAACCATCTCATGCCTGACCTTTTCCTCCATCCTCTCAATCCTATGCATCATTTCCCTCTCTTTCCTGCTCATCAAATCTACCATCTCACCTTTCCACCTCTCCTCAACCACTTCCATTGGCACTGGCACACCCTCTACAAAGCTTCCCCTCAGCATATCCCAAATCCAGTTTCCACCTTCTCCACTTACTTGTGTTTCCTTCTCTACCCTTAATTTGTTCCCTACCACTGCCACTAAACCCTTTCCCTCAGCACACTCCTCACACATCCACTCATGTTCCTGTAGTGATCCCAGTTCCTCCGCCCTGATCCCTATACAGCCAACATGGTACCAGCCACCACACTGGTCGCACTGCACACCACTATCTAACCTTTTCCAAACCTTTCCACAGTCCCTACACTTACACCTCCCTACCATTTTTTACCCTTTTTTTTTTTTTTAAATAATTTAACTAACTTAAAACTAAAACTACTCTCTCTTATAAAATACACCAAATACCTACGCAACACACTTTCTTAACTAGCCTAACTTACACCATACACTCATACAATAACAAAGGCCTCGGGCTCGTTCACACAATCTGACACTACTCCCTCCTTATAACTAATTACCACATAAAACACTAATTTTAACTATAATTATACCTCAAACTACTACTCCACCTGTATTTAAACCTATTTCTAGAACTAATCACAAGCCAAAACAACCTTAAATACGGAACAACACAACCTGTAGTCCGTCTGTGGCAGCCATCTTGCCAGATTTATGAAAAGGATATCTTTTTATTCCATTCCAAAGGACGTAAATATCTGCCAACAATGGCTGCATAAAATATGCCGTGATGATAGGTGCAGCAAAAAAATCAGTGACATGATGCATGTTTGCTAGCCACATTTTACAAAAAATAGTTTCATGTATAGGCATTCAGGGCAAAAAAAATTTTCAAACCTAATGCAATTCCGAGTGTTTTTTCATTTACATCGCCCCTACAGAACAAACTTCTGAGATGTAAACTAAGTTACACGAGCCAAGTTGTTGACACTGCATTCTCAAACAAACAGGAGGTTAAAGTAAGTAATTTACTTTGTTTACAGGCAACATCATAATCAACACTGTTAAGTATTTTATTATCCTAAGCAACTATTTATATCATAACGCCTCTTGACATACCAGTTTCATTACTGCCTAGACATTTGATAAATGCCTCAGTGACCGAGAAAATTTTTGTAGGCTATTGAGCTGATGCACACTAAACGTAAAATTGCCTTACTAGTAAAAATTACACTTTGCATAAGATTGTTTTTTTTTTTTTTTTTTTTATTATTGAAAAGTACTTTTGTGTGAGATTAACCCCCAACTCCCCTTCTCCATCCCAAAAAAATCTCACCTGTGTACGGTATTATAGGCCTAATGTAAGTTTTCAAGTTACACACAACAGCATGTATTTGAAAAGGAAAATTAATATTTAATAGGTTTTACTATCTACTAAAAGTGACAATATCTTTAACCTCAGTGGTAGGAATAGTCTAACGTTCACTAAATTTTAATATTTTTCTCTCCGAGTAAACACTAGTTTTTCCCTGTATATTGATTACAGTTATTTTGCTAAATATGGAAACAGTTTAATTCTTCCTTACTTTGGTAAAGTGAAAAATTATGTAACTAAAGCAAGTAGAGATTATGAGTATGCTATTTAGCATTAAAATTTGATCAAAATCACATAGCCTTGACATGAAAATATTTTACAAAGGAGAGCAATAAACCTAAGTGATACTATTTACTAAAATTGATCTCACAGCCATACAGCTTGGTTCATGTCATTAAGTTCCTAATCAGTGCTGTAAAAATGGATGCCAGCAGTTACATTTACTTCATACATTTTTTCAGGAGACATTATCAACACATCAAGAAAGTACAGAAAGCCCTCAACCTTCTCTGGAACTACCATAACAAAGCACATCTGGCCTTGACTGTCTACTAGCTGCATGTGAGTTAAAAAGAACAGCAGACAAAACTGAAGAGCTTCAGTGCAAAATTTAGAAAGAGAAAAACTGGCATTGGAATCAACTCTAGATCTCAAGCTAAAAGAAATTGAATAACTTCATAAAACAAATTCAGTTCTCATTGAAGCTGCAAGCTCTTTAGAAATAAACTCTGTTACCCAAATTGTTTCTGTAACGCAATGTAAAAATAATGCAAAAGTGCTGAGTTACTAAACAGGTTTTAGGAGTGTTCATGTTTTTAATACATTTTTGGAGTTTGTTATTCCAAATGGAATTAATCCTGTTAATTTAAAAACAACACAAAGGTTACAGTCCAAACTGGTTGAAGATGAAGTTTTTATGGTTCTGTGTAAGCTAAGGCAAGGTTTGGATTTCTTTGACTTGTCAGTGAGGTTTAAAGTGTCACAAACCAGAGTTAGAACCGTATTTACAGAATGGATTAACTATTTATTTTATAGGCTTGGTTCAATTGATATTTGGCCCCACAGGAATATAATACTGAGAAATGCACCTGTATCCTTCACAAACTTGTTACCTAATACTCTTATCCTTGATGCAACTGAAATGAAAACAGAAATTCCATATTCATTAGTGTTACAGTCAGAGTCATATTCCAACTATAAATCTGCAAATACAGTAAAAGGATTAGTAGGATGTGACTTTAATGGTGGAGTAATTTTTGTATCACAGTTATACACGGGTAGTATATCTGACAAACAAATTACTCAGTTAAGTGGCTTCTGTGAAATTCTAAAACAAAAAATTGCAGTTGGTAAAGTCAATAAGGGTGATGGGATAATGGTTCATAAAGGTTTTAACATTAAGAATGAGATTGAATCACTTGGTTTGGAAATTGACAATCCCCCCCCCATGGCTTCATCACAGTGTAGTGTCCATTCTCAGAAGAAGAAGTTATGGTAACAAAGAAAATAGCCACAGCTAGAGTAACAATAGAACGTACTATAAGTAACAAAATCATATTTTTAAAAAAACTGTTCCTGTTACTCTGCTGCCACATATCGATCAGATATGGACAGTGTGTTGTCTTCTGTGTAATTTCAGGGTAGTTACCAAAAGGAAACACTCAACAAATTAGAATACCACCCAAAATAGCCTTAAAATATGTATATTTTCAGTATGATTTGCAATGATGTTTTCCACTCAAATGTGAAACTATTTTTCATATGGTAAAATGTAAACTTCCTTAACATGTGGTAAACATTTAATTTCTTTTGATAATTCACCATCACCAGTTTAAATAATGCAGCAGGTGGTATTGTTGTTCTTTCACATAAAACAGTTAGCATTGTGTATCACAGTAACAAAACTAGATTAGTAATTGAAAACTGGAAACTAATATTCTTGGGGATGCTAAGAAAATGAATAAATAAATGCAAGTACTAATTTCAAACGTTTATAATGTCAACTGAAACTCGTTAGACATGATAATACCACATATGTAAAGAAAAATAATAGCACCAGTATGTTTTCTTTGTAAATAAATATTATTTACTGGGTTCATTAATATTATCCTATCTTTAATTTTGTTAACTCCTATACTAAATACTACATGCATATTTTTACATTGGCTATATGCAATTCATTCCAGCAACATGAGTGATACATGTGCACAACATGAAATATAGTTCCACTATTTTTTTCAGAGATATTGACATGTTTCTTGGACTGAAAATTAAGCACAAGATTTTACGAAAGGAATCCTTGTGAGCTAGATATTTACCTAATTAATGACAAAAAAAATGGATGAAATACATTCTTTACCCAAAAATTATTCTGACATTCAAAATCTATATAGAGGAATTTCGAATGGCCCTATAATTTTTCTGAAAAACACTCTAAAAATATCTCACTAAAATAATAGCAAACATACCTACACATTAACCCAAGATGCAATATGATTAGCATTTTTTCCATAATGGCACTGTAGAATAAACCATTGAGGCAATTTATTACTGTTAAAACAGTTTGTGTAAATGTCTGAAGGAAAAAAAAAAGTTGACTATGTAGGCACAGTTATATTCAAAAATTATGAACTGCCTCAGTTAACTCAGTTTACAAATAAAATCACACTGTTTACTGAAAACTGCTATGTGTATTTTAAGATTAATCTTATTCACATGTCTATACACTGGTCCAAGAACACTTTCTTAGTAATAGCCAGTGGAGAGTTTCTTATATAGAAATGGGGCAAAGTGGTCAGTATAAAACATACATATTTTCTTCATCTCTTTACAGAATTCATTATTTTTCCTAATTCTTTCCCATTAAACACAACAAAATCACACCATGTTACGTATAGCTGTCCTTGGACTTGGAAATAGTATTTATGATTTCTTTTCAGATGCAGAGAACCATTCAGCTGTGTACAACAAAATTTTCTGTCACTACAAGCTTCCTGAAGTGTAAGATTTATTATAGATTTTGGACATTTAATCTCCAACAAGCCATGCATTGGGTGTTCTGTGAGGTCAACAACTTTGCCATCAGGTGAACAATCTAAAACGGGCAATCCTGGGTTAACAACAAATCCACATAAAAAAACACACACACATGTTTATCATTTAAGTTTGAGTATAGCATTCCAGCCTTTGCTTCTTGCTTCTGACCAAAGGCAACTGCACTCACATATGATAAATTTTTTGTATCATGCAAATTTGCTAAAAATTTATCAGTTACGGATTTTTTTCTGAGGCATACCTCACCAAACCTAGAAGCAATTAACCTTAATCTCCTCTGAGAATGCCATTCCTGTGAACTTCATTGACTTAAGAGTTAATTTTTCTATATCAACAGCTTGTTTTCTTGTTACACCTGAATTTAAGTGACAAACTATGTCGCAGAGTTGTATGCCACAGTTTATCTTCTTCACAGGAAGATCAGGATATTTTTCAAGTTTTTTAATGCTACAACTTTTACATAAGTTTATAATATCTGAATTTACTACCTGATAAGCAACACAACTGTTTGAAGGAACATGGCCTAATGGTGTTACACACATACTATCATTCTTATAGCCTTCTAATAGGTATAAAAATGGGATGTCTATTAGTTTCCTTCAGTTTGGCAAGCATTTCACCTACTTCTTTCGATTCTGGTATGTAGTGTGGTTTCACTCTGGTTATAGAGCAGGTCAATGGTTTCCTCTTCCTTTTTGCCTTCGGTTTGGCAAATATGCATTCCATTATGGGCTCTGGGTTTATTTTGTCTCCACGTGGTTTGTGCCACTGTTGTTCGACACTTGTGCAAGTCAGATCTACTGGTAACTCCCCCATTCCCACTGCAGCAACAGTGATTTATTAGATAAAATAGACCCATGAGATGAATACATTTTCTAAATCTGTAAATAAATAAATGTCCAGCAATGAAATCTACTTGTAATTTGTTAATATTATTTGGTTATTAAATAATTTAAAAACAAACACAGAAAGCATAGGCCTATGTTATAAAGTTATTAAAAAGTGATTTTTATAGTAAGAAAAAAGATTCAGCTACACTGTAGGCCTAGTTCTACACAATGTTACCTCTAACCTGACAAGTTTACACCCTTTGTTTCGTTCAACACAATTATTTAACCAATTAATTTTAATGATGCAAAAGCAAACCTAATTTTAATATTTTATTACTACCAAATGAAATAAAATCATTGTTGTTTATTATTGGGTATGTAGTATTAAAAACACAATTTTGTATTTGTATATATACACACCCAGCTTTGCAAGTGCAGTACGAATCCGTTACTTCTAAAGTTGTGTCCAATGTTTTTACTTTAAAGTAAACGGTCCAGAGACCATTGTTTTTTCTTTGGCGTGGATAGTACGAAGCTTTCACTATGGTACAGCCATCTTCTGTTTCTGCTGCCCACACGTCTTTAAGATATGAGGAAATAAACAAACTGTAGCTCTCTCTGTTCAATCTCTCACTTCCTTCACTGCCTACGTATTTCAGTCCAGCAGAAATGGTAAAATTCTTAATATTTAACACCGATTTGGACCACGTGTATCCCCTAAACCATACGTTTTCAGCCATTGTTTACGAAACTGTCCCACAAACCGCGGCAAATTCTAGCGGCAAACGCTGGAAGGATGACACTGTATTCATTTAATTGTAACTATCTTTCTGTGGAGACACTAATCTGTAAATGTTATTGGTGACATAGTATGTACTTTGCTTATTTAAATCTGTAATTACCCTAAACTTAGTATCACCAAGATACATGTTATTAGCAATAATAATAACCACCTTTATCTAAGAGTTACGAGGTATTAATAATAGTAGTTTCTATTCCAGGACAAAATTCTGCTAACTGTATTTTCATGAGGAAGAAAATGAATAAGTTTGGTACAGGTAAGTTAAAAATGTTAACTTACTAATGTATGTATCGGGTGTAATTAACAGTGTTGTACGTAGGTAGTGTTAGGTCAGGATTCTGTAGCAGGTACCTAGTTTTTACCATTTATAATTAATAATTGGACATGTTTGATGTTTAAAGTGACATGTAGAATAAGGTGGTTGTAGGTAGGTCCTGTTAGGATAGGGGTAGTATGTTTAGGTGGTATTTGATCGAGCGAAGTGTATAATATAACAGAAATTGTATTTAACTAAACGGGAAATTACATGTGGAAATAATTGTTTTCAAGCAGTCAAAATATGCACGCATTAAATGTTTGTTCGAAATATGCATCGATTACAGTATTTGCCCACGCATGAGTCATGATAAACAAGGTGTGGCTGAAGTAAAGAAAAGTGTGATTCATTGCTAACGTATATACGTCAGTTTAGACGGACAATAATAATAATAATTTATTGACTATATTTGTTCTAAATATATCTACACCCAATACAGTTATTCACCCAATACGACCAGTGATAAACAAGGAGTGGCTGAAATACCAACAATACTCAATCACCGTTTTACATGTCTCATACTTTAGTTTAGACGGGAAAATAGTAATTTATTGACTATGATCTCTATGTGGTATCGTATTGTACACTTGGGACGATGGGCTCAAGTGTACTACCCGATACAATATGTGGTATTGGGTCATACACTACAGCAGATGGGGGTTTAATGTACTTCGCAACATCTGTGGTATTGGGTCATACACTAGAGCCCATCCCCTCTAGTGTACTTCGCGATACCAACGTCAATAAATGCTGAAAATGTTCCCGCCCAAAAACCCCCACTTTCCTGTGGATACCCCAATAGATTGACATAGATAAGGGATTGGGCAATAGAAAAAAAATGTACATCAACGCCATATTGGTGACTTCATAAAAAGCATGTAAACAATGTGGAATCTGGTTCTACAATTTGCTAACATGTTACACAAGTAACACGTTATTTATGGAAAATCTTGGAATGCCTCTAGCGTAAAAGTTTTTTTTTCGCATCTAGATCTGTTTACTTTTGTTTCTAACCTAACCTCGTATATCTAAACTATATTTTAAAGAAATCAATACTTCAAAGTGAACATTTTCTATCGGAGCTTATTTTGTGAACAAATAGATCATAAACGTGTGCACACATACACCTTTTAATATTATTTATAGTTACATTACTGTAAATAACAGTTTCCCGCCAACAACACAGACTGTACTGTTCTGATTGGTCGCAGCAGCAAGTTTCACTTAGTTTCGTCTGGCAAATGTGTGTGTGCGCATGCATAAAAGTTCCTTTTTGGAACATTTTGGTTTGCAACAGAGTACATGCACGAAGGTTATTTCTTGGAACGTCAGGCCTTGGAACACCGAACAACGTAATTGTTATATTCCGAAACGTCGGGACAGGCGAGAAATGTTTTACAGTAACCTATTACAAAAATAACATGTTCCTGGAATGTGTTACTTGCTTGGAACTAGAACGATGGAACACGTTAGGGCCAGTCTACAATTGCGCTATCCCAACCTATCTCTTAGGACACGGGAGCGCTGATTGGTACACGTGACCCTCGTATCATGGCGCTGTCCCAAGTTGCAGTATTCTAAGTCGAAGCATTCGGAAAATTGAACTTCTGTCCGAAGTTCTCTCTTAAGGTGATAAAAAAGAAGAAAACTTCAAATACTTTCATGCACATTCACGGAATGTTTACATGATTAATGTAAACAATGAATGTGGAAGGTGGGCTTTCTCAAAACATATGATATGCTAATAAATTATTAGTGGTTTGTTTGGTCTGACAATTTTATTTAAAGGCTTAAACTTTTAAAACGAAAATTTAAAAAATAAAATCTGGATGTCCATTGACGAACTTCTTTAAAATAAAACCGTTAAGGAGTTTACTATAAATAAATAATCAAATCAATTTCGTAAACATTAAATAATCAATAAATCAGCATATTTAAACATACACATGTGCCGAATTTACTACGACCTAGTGTATGTCAGATTCTGAAAACTCACTTCAGACAACGCATTTGTAGAATATTCGGACAGCGTCAACGTGACATCACATGACGCCGAGTTTCGGACACGTCCACAGGAACGGCCGATTGTAGACAGGCCCTTTACACGACTGCAACTGTTTGGCCCATCCCTACTATGAGGTAGCACACCACTTTTTAGTAATTCCATAAGGTTGACCCGTCAGTTGCTTTTAACATGCATGCACTTTCAAATGATTTAATGGATGCAAATAAACTGTTTCCAGTACAATAAATTAACTACATAAAATTCATCAGCTCGAAACGTAACCAATACTAAGTTAAATCTATAGTAATTTTAACAAAATTACATAAATGAGCTTACTTCGATAAATTGGAATACAAACACACATGTAACAACTACTTAAAATTACACTATTAGGTTTTCAATTTTCAACTGTGATTAATACGCCCCGAAACGTGCATACAACCTAACAATGCAAATAAGTCCACATCACAGAGTAGCAATATTATGAAGAGGAAATTGCTATGCTTACATGTCAAACCATGATACTAGCGCTTTCTCTGATTCGAGAAAGAAATAAAACACTTTTATTTCCACGAAACAGACCCAAAAATAATTTTTATATGAAATGCTTCAAATTCTTTTTAATCATATTTCGGAAAGGAAATTTGACATGTGCTGCGTCTCACGCCTCATAGACCGTTCGCCCGTCCTTGCACCGAAGCCCATACTATAAGCAACATACAGTGTAAATTTCGTGTGTGATGCGCCAGTGTGCATAGAATATTATGTTGCAACTACCTAATTAATATTCTGAAAAGATTTGAACGTATGGCATTTGAAAAATTAACAGTGTCAAGAAAAGAAATAAGCATAGCAATAAACAAAATATTTACCTTATGTTACACGCACGTAGCGTAACTAATTAACTTTTATGCCATCATAATTACAACAATATAAAAAGTATACAAATTTAAACTTATCATCAATCAAAGTGCGCAATGGAATAACAAATAATAAATGAGTGAAGAAAATAACAACATTATCATGTCAGGGAATTAAATAATATAAAATAAGAGTGCAAAGACAAAAAAAACAATATCATACGTCACAGTCTTTACGTTAAAAAGCTATTTAAAAAATTTGAAATTTTCACAGCAAATTAGTTTTCCTTAACATTTCATGAAAAGTGTTAGTTTTTAAATCTATCTTCATAATTTTTTTTTTTTTTTTGTTTTGCTCATCAACTGAGGTCCGTTAATTTCGCAAAGAAATATTACTTACTAAACAATAACAATACCCCTATTTTTTCGTTGTTTTATTCATGTTAACTATGAATGAAATATTATTAATTTATTAATAAAACATATGAGAAAGTTCAATTTAATAAAAAATAAAGTATTTTCATGTAAACACAATCATAAAACATTTGTAATGACTTATTTAAAATACAATCAAGTTGGTAATACATGAAGTGATTCTTAGGTTTAATTCAAAAAGTGCGTAGAAACAAAAAAAAAAACAATACTTTATTAGACACGCCTCCATGGACAACTCTGGGCCAATAGCAGACCTGCATAAAAAACAAGCACCGAATGTAATGCTGCCCTGTCAAGGATACAACTGACTACTTACTAAGGCGGCAGCATGTATTAAATATTAGCTGAGGCGGTAATGTAAGCAGGACTTTGAAGTTTAGCCTATATGTCATTTAACTGTCGAAATCTCCCTGTTCTCAGTTAGAGTATAAAAGTGGCTGTGTAATGATTCAAAATGCAATTTTTTAAGAAGCTAATTATATTTGACATTAGTGCTCAGTTAGTCTTACTCTTCATTTAATAGCATATCATGAACCCTTTGAGGTCGGCACACTTTTACTAATGTTGACGACAAGCTTGAAGTGAGTTGACTGTATCACAACTGGAAGCACACTATGTGCCATTCATAGGAAGAGAGAAGTGTTTTTCGCGAAAAGATTTCAATACCAGTTGCACTCCAAAACACTATTGTTCATATGACCTTTCATGGTTGGATGATTCTAAATGTCACGTGCCTTAAGTACCTGTCCGTGAACCATGGATAGTCAGTATCAGAGTACTTTATTCTGATTGGGCCAGTCAATTAAGAACACGTTTTCTCACATAGGCACACAACCAATAACCAAAAGAAGTTGTGTGTGTAGACGTATGGTATTGAAATCTAGCATAGCCATACATAATTTCGCGAAAAACACCAGTCTCTATTCATAGAGACAAGATAATTTCGTGAGTTGGACAATTTGTAGGCTAAACTCCGCAGTCCTGTCTGCACTAAGAGCCTCAGCTGTTTGTTGATTGGCTGCCGCCTCAGCGAGTAGCCAGTTGTATCCTTGACAAGGCAGCATGGGATTTGGTGCTTGTTTCCATGCAGGTCTGCTATTGGTCCAGAGTTGTCTACACCGTGCGTAATAAACTATGAATTGAGACCTGAAGAATTCGCGAGTTCACCGACATGTAAGATAGACTCCACCAATCTTACTTACAATCATGCAGATATCAACTACCAATTGGTTGATTGCTATCACAGTGGGGACGGGAGCCTCCCCTCCATGGGGAATTCAGAATCCGACAGGCAAACAGTGATGCAACAGAAAGCGCAACAGGCAGGCGACAACACCGAGAGCAAGACCTGGAAAATGCATGCATTCACCAGGAGAGGTATATAGGACAATGGGTACTAGCAACAACATGCCCACCAAAGAGGCTCAGGCCCGGACAACATGTTTATGTCAGCAAGCACAGATAAGCAGCGCAAAGCGCAACTTTTGTGAAGGGTTTGCCCCTAAGTGGAGTGGACCACATGTTGTTGTAAAAGTGTTGGGGTAAACAACCTACCTCATCAAGGACAGCAGCAGGCACAAGGTGGCCGTACACCACGACGACCCTTCGCCTAGCCGTGCGAGGACCCAGTGCAGAAACTCCTGAGCAAGAGGAAGGGCCCAATGGCCAAGAGTATGTAGCAGAAACGCCCAATGGCGAAGCAGAGGCAAGCTCAAGCACAGATGGGAGTGCTTTTCGACACTTTTTTCCCACTGCCATACCCGGTAGTCATACACCCATAAGGTTGGCAGGGGAAGAAGAGGAGCAAGAGGAAGAGGTCATAACGTCTCAAACATATCATGACATTAACCTCACAGGCGCTGCAAACCGAAGTGACCAAGGCCGGAGTGTCACGACACCCACTGTAGAGACACTGCCTTCGGAAGATGTTGTACAAAGCGAGTCAGTGGGGGTAACTGTGTGCCCGATCAGCCAACAGTGAAGCTGCCTACAAGACTTCGCCACGATGCCAACGAAGACTACAATAATGGCTGACCTCGAATCGGCAGACTGCATTAGGGGCGTAGGGGAAGGTTCATCAGAAGGAGCATCAAGTCCAGCTACGGACAGCATACATTTCCCCTCTCCAAAAGAAGCATCGAGAGGTCGGAAGACCAGTGACAGCATCAGCAGCAGTGATGAAGAGTCGACGGAAGAGCAGGTCTCAACCCATCCCTGCTGTTCCAAGCATCCGCATCTGCATCGGCCAGCTTGCACCATTTGCGATAGGAACACCCCCTTCGGCGAGCATGGGCAGCGGCACTTCACCATCAGTAGAGTCATCACCATGGATCATCGGCAGACAGTGCAGCACAGCATCATCACAGGCCTTACTACCTGAGGCCCCGCAACCAGCTGCGACCGCCGATAACCTGTTGCGCCTAACGGCGTGGCAGTCCCTTGGGGTATGTGAGGACCAAAAAGTCACCAGAGAGGGGGGTGTTTGAGGTGTTCCTGAAATACATGTATTCCTTATGTCCGTTTGTTCCATCGCAGATGCATAAACCACACAGCAACACTTGACCGATCGACATAAGGTCGTGGTCTCGATCAAAGAAGGTCGACAAGAATGGTGTTTACACTTTTCTTGTCATCCTGTAACTTGTGGCTGTGGGTCATAATATTTAACATTCGTCACAAGAGGAAACTCTCGTAATGATTGGATGTGTGGCCTAAATAGGTGTGTCCTGTGAAGTTACATCTGCTAGATGCAACAGCCATTGGAGGGAACACTGGGATAAGCGGTGCTGCTTATTCCCACAGCTTTCCGATGTGTGCAATGTCGACAGGCCCCATGGCTGAATTCGGAGTGCTACATGACTCCAGGTAGTGTCAAAAGATGAGGAATCACATTCCCGCAGGAAGTGTAAAGTAGCGAGTGGCTCGCTAGTCGCATTAATTAGTATGGGCATTTTTAGGCATTAGCCACATGAGGCATCATTTAATTTAATATCACCCTTCAAATGTGGTGACATACTCGTGATGTTACATTCTTAGCCATATCTGGGGCTTCGACGCTCACGGGTATGTCACCAATGTGTTTTGGTTTAATATTCATAATTATGTAAGATATCAGTTTCATTTATAATGTTAATTATTAAGTTCCATTTTTCATGTTTTCATTTTTGGCACCGGATTCGCCAGACGTGCCGCTAAGCCGACACCATGTCGTTAGTCAGACTTCAGCACTCCATACAACTGGCAGGGCAGACGGTAAGCTTTGCGTAACCCCCTTGGCAATTCAATCTAGGCTGCATTTTCCTTCATCTCATTAGTTAACATAATTCAGGAACATTTAAGTGCTTTAGTTAGCTGAGGGGATGTCTCCCTGTATCCTGAAGTAGCATACCAGGACCTCACGAGCGGGATGCGTTTTGTTATGTAACTTTAAATTAAGGCCTACGCCTTACTTTCCACAATACTGACCACCTGCAGGTCCAGCATACCGGGTTCACTTAACCAGGGGTACACATTTTCATGTGCAGCAACATTTCATCGTACCTTTGCGGTAATAAAACAGTTATACCATAATTAGACTTGCTTTATTGTATTAATGTTCCAGAGTTCATGGGATACTGCGCCCTCATAGAAGCATCAACTTTAAATTGTTTTTTCAGTGTATGTTTTGTATTTGTTTTTATTTATGTACTGCCTCCCTCAAGCAGAGTAAATTCAGTGATAATATAGGTGTGCGAAGTGGCCGACAGCTTCGCTGTAAAGGAAATATTTTACATTCAAGATAATTTAACTGATAATTAAATTAGCTATCTATCATATTTACAGTGTATCCAAATTCACTGTAGGCCGTCGGCTGTACACCATTCAACATCGTTCTCTCTACCGAATGGGGTGCCGGGCACATCACCAGTTCCTGTTCCCCACCTACTCCCAGGCAGGACATGAACACATCCCAGCACCTCTGGAGGCACAACACGTCAAAGGTTAAATTAATGTTTAATTGAGTTGCTGTTTGATTCAAGTTAAAATTAATGTTCAATCGAGTAACTGATTGATTTAATTTAAAATTAATGTTTAATTGACATGCAGTTTGATTCAGTTTAAAGAAAAGAATTAATGGCTTTCTGTTTGCTTTAATTTATAGGTGCGAGTGAGTCAGTCTAGCTGCTTGTTTCATTTAAAAAACAATGTTTGATTGGCATGGTGTTTGTTTCGGTTAAAAAATCTTTTGGTTTTAAAAAAAGTTTGAATGGCATGCTGTTTGTGTAAACATTAATTTGCGAACTGGAAAAAGACTAAAATTATCGAGTTGGTCAGGATGGGTCCACCCGGAGATGATGGAGGTACTTGCATCTGTTTCATCCGCAAAACTTGGATCTGCCAGTTTCAATTATTGAAAAAATTGATTTTTAAAAATATTACATTCATTCGCGATCCCGAAAAGGCATAGCACGGTCGTGTCTGCCATGACCGGTTCGGCCGGCAACGGATGCAACTGCATACGGTGTTGATTTCGTGGACTTTGGACCAGCTAGTTTCGAGTGTTGAGGTAATTTATGAAAAAGTGATTGTGTATTAACAAAGCATTAAAATATATGTAGCTAAACTTATTTTCAAAAATGAATATTTAACTGTACACCATTTTACTGTACCCATTTAGTGATGATGTGCATGTAAAAGATTGTGTATTAAGTGTTACATTTATAAAAAAATTTAATATTTAACTGTACACTGTTTTACCATACCCTTTTAGTGATTGTGTATACACAAAACATTGTGTATTATTGTTTATACAGTTATAAAAAATTGTAATAATGAATAAATATTAATTTTGAAATAAATTAAAAGATAATTCATTGTGAATCGCGTGTATTTAAACAGGGACAAGAAAAAGCCAAAAAAAAAAATGGTTTTTTGGATATGCAATAGGAAACTTTTATGTATAGTTTACTGTGGCCCTTGGATACGTCACGGGAAACAAATTGGTTTTTTTATCCAATATTCTGTTTTCCGTTTGGATACGCTAAAGGAAATAATTGAGTGTAGGTCGAAATTTCCTCCCAACTCGGCTGGATACGCAATTCGAAACAAGTGGGGGGGGGGGGCACCAATTTCCCCCTTCCCACTAGGATATGCAATGTCACCCTTTTCGGTCCTGCACATTTTGTCACCTGGATACGCAAAGGGAAACTTTTGGTAAGAACTAGCTTTTTCAAGGTGCGCTGGATACGCAGGGGGAAACTTTGAATTTTTTTGGGCTTCTTCTGGTCGTGATTGGATACGTCATTGGTGGTTTTTGACTCGACTTTTTTACCATTGGATACATAATACAATGGTTTTTGAGCAATTTAGATACACAATACGGAACAATCGCCGTAAGAAGGACCTTTTTGTGAAATTTTTAAATTGAAAAGAGGCAATTGTATGAACTCCTTTGCTTATGAAAATATAATGCTTGAGAAATAAAGTGCAGTTTTTTTTAGATAAAAACCTAACTTAGTGAAGAATATAGGAGTATGAGTTTTGTTTCGTTCAATTGATCAATACAATGCTATATGAACTCAGCATTACAAAAATTACACACACACACACACACACACACACACATACTTGCATGCTAGCAGTAAAAAACAGACCTACTAAAATTGAACTATTTTTTTGCCAATATGAAGCTGGTAAATCGGCAGGTCCCACATGCTTGCTATGCCTTATGAAAAATGATAATAATGTGGTCTTTTCCGAAAGAAACAAAACCATTCTACTAATTACACAGAACATGGACTTACTAGGGCCATCAAGATTATATCAATAAAAACCACAAATATGAGAGTGGGGAGGTCTATGATGATCAGGGAAATTGCAGGCTAAAACAAGTAAAAAATGTATACATAATCGTAATATTTGATCACGAAAATAAATTAAATTACAAAAATACCTAACTGTACAGTACTTAAATTGACAATATTACCAATACAAGCTAAAAATACGATAGTGGGGAGGGCTATGAATATCAGGGAACTTGTGGGGTAAAACATGCAGAAAATATATACGTAATCGTAACATTTGATCACGAAAACACATTAAATTGCAACATGATTTAACCGAACAATACCTAAATTCACAATATTACCAATACAGACGTGCCCAAATTAACTTTTTTTATGGCAAACTTCAAGTGTTGAGGATGAATGAGCGATTTGCGCTCATTACCTAAAAAAAAAGCAGACATGCTGGCATGGTGCGTAATGTTTGGCTACACTTGAAGAGTATTTTTCAGTGTGAAGGGACTACACTTGAAAATCATTTCTGGAGAAATTCTAAGCTTCGTGCTCATTACCTAAAACAAGTAGCCAGCATGCCCTGAATCACTGTTTTAGGGATTTACTCCCCTGCTGGTGTGCTGGGACTCTGGCTTGGTGTGTAATATTTGGTTACTCTTGAAAAGTATTTTTCATTGCGAGAGGGCTATGCTTCAACATCATTTATACAGCATACAACTAAATGCAAAACAAATATATCCATATACCACACATAATAAATGTAACTAATGTGTGTGCATTTACTAGCCTTAGTAGGATGTGGATATAATGTTCGTGTGGCGAGTAGGAAATAGTGCATGTGCTCATGTTCGTGGGGGTACCAGAGGCGAAACATTAACTCCGCCAGGTACCCGACAGAGTGCGGCGTCCTCCTACCATACAGAGGAAGACCGTGCCTCACATCCAGCCACAAATTCTCAATGCTTTGGATATTCACTCCTTTATCGGGATCAATGAAATTCATAATATGATTAATTCGAAGGGGCTCATAGGATCGTGCTCTGAAAGACAATTATATATGCACCAACAGTCGCTTATAATTGTCATTCCGGGTGCTATGTATTGCCTGGTCACATTCAGAAGCATCCTGCTTTTGACAGGAACAAGAAATATTTTTATTCGTATTTCTCTGGATGCCACCCTGGACCATGCAAACCTTATTGTATTTACGTTTCCCAAATTTTGCCTCATCTATCTCAAAAAAAGAGCCTCCCACCCCTAATTTTGTCCCTTGTCTCACACAAATACCAGTCAATCATCACCTCGTGACAAAAGGACGACCAATCTGCAATGTTAACTCTACTAATGTGATGTTCTACTAATAAACTGGGCGCTAGGATGAGGAATAGTCAAGATAATATGTTGTCTTATAAATAAGTTCTATACTTAATTTGCTTTTTTCAAACCACATGTTGTGCCGAAAAGTTTGTTTAAAATTGCAAAGAACCCTTTTATATTTTTTACTGATATGTGTCCTGACAGTGGACAGCAAAAAAATTCACTGTCCTCTGACAATTCAGCTACCGCCGTGCATGAGTTGTGCCTTACCTCACTCGACAATACACCATAATCTACTATAAAAATCAACAACACTGGCCAAAATATTGTTAATTGAAGAAACTGGCGAACGTCCATGTAACACTCACCACATATACGACAGTCACATACAGAAGCACTCGTGCTTGCACTCTTCATTTGTAAATCACAAATCTTCACATGGTCGGATTCAGATGCCACAACTACGAGCACAGCAATACTCCACTCACAGTGAACCGTACAGTCCAGCATTGACTGGCCAATTAACCTATGATCATGTCTACACATCCACAATAGTTAAGTGACTGTCAATGTGCTTTTGTTTATGTTACTACAGCACTGCATGACCATACAACTAGGCGCTCGATGTAAACAAAGCGACCGAACTCCTCGTATTTTAACTATTTTATTTTTGACGTTATAGTTTACACAACAAGGGATTTCTTGTTGCCCTATAACAAACAATTGATTGGTATCATGTCCAGTGATCTTGCATGCCACAACACCGAACCTCCGCTGCTAATCCAACATGCACTGAAAGTTTCTGTCAAATGTTACCACAAGTGTCTAGTAAAGTTTACGGGTGCACCATCATGTTGCAAATACATGGTTCGACAAATGTTAAAGGGGAACATCTTCTAGCAAGTTGGTAGTGTTATTTGGAGAAAGTCGAGACAGCAAGCGGCAGTCAGGTTTTGTGATAAGAAGTGTGTGCCTTCTAAATTATTGAAAATGATACACCACCCATTCACAGCAAACCTTACTTGATGGCCACTTGTGTGTGTGGAATGTGGATTTTCATCGAACCATACATGCTCAGTACGCACACTGTAAATACCATCTCCTGTGAAGGTTGCTTTATCTGTGTACTATATCTGAAATGGAATCCAGGATGACAGACACATTGATGCAGGTACCAATGCACAAAATCAATCTTTTTGTAGTAGCCGTCTTCATTCAACGGCTCTACTTTCTGGAGGTGTAATAGTGACAGCCCATCTCGTGTGCTTCAGCAGGTCTCACACGATGCAAGATGCATTGAAATATTTCGGACGAGAATGCCAACTAAATTGCAATGGAAACGAGTTCACACACAGATAAATAAGATTAATGTTGTCTTGTATCAAAATTTGTTGATAGCACTGGTGAGTACCAAACAGCCAAGGTATTATAATACAGAATATGAAGTTGCTTACTTCAACAAGGTATTTGTTTCAAAGCTATCCCTCCAAAATATAATTGTTTTTATTTTCTTCTCGGTGAACTGTCTAAACTTCAATCCATGCTTTAAAGTTATTTTCCAGGAATGTTTTATATCCCTGTATTCCTCTTCGCACACCTCAGATTATGATATTCTTTTACTCCATGGTTGAGTTTACAACAGGTCACATGACCAGCATACAAGGACCAATAAGATCGCATCTTACATCACCTTGCACAAGAAAAATAGGACCTGTGCTATCTCCTTATTTCGTGCAAGATGTGCCTTGAACACAAACTTGTGCAAGAAATTCTCATGCAAGGTCGGCATCTCGCGCAAGTTTGGCACTCATCTTGCACCGTGTGAAACATGCTTACTTTACGTGTACTCGTGGGTGGCTGCTCTGCCACATTCGAGTATTTTCTCCTCAGAGTTCACCACCATGCATATGGTTTCCATATCTGCAGTACATTACATAGTACAGTGAGAAATGGTTGGCTAGGACATGTGATTGTATTCAACACAGCTCTTTAAGCCGCACTTATCTGCAGTGATCATGTTTCTCGCAGTTGCCTAACTACTGCCAGAAATTTTGTGTGGTGTAGCGCATGTCATCGTGGGATTAGCATTGCGTATCAATGCTGGACCACTCTTCCATTGCCATCACTCCACCTATATGCAAACTCCATGTCTGTCAACTCTGCATCTGTGTAACACTCCATTGCATGAAGCACAAACTTATCCTGGTGCAGACGTTGCGTTAGAAATGTGAACTGCACAATGGTGGCGAGCACGCTATCTGCTGTGTGTGTGATGTATGGTGGATGTTGCTTGCTAGTCAGGTAATGTACATACAGGGTGTAAATATAACATAAACATTCATATAAAGGGTGCAGTCTAGCGTAATAACACAATATGACGTTTTCTGTTACTTTAAATTGATTTTATACTATCCATTGTGAGTATTTGATTATTACTTCGCATTACATAATTTCACACAATAAAAGGCAATAACCCCCATTATTTCAGTTGCCTGTGTTTGTGACATTGACATTATTGACTGATTATGTGTATTTTCATATAATGGCACAATATTCATACATTCAAAGTTCCCAGTTAAATATGGCCATGTTATTTGCAATATACACCAGTCTATCTTTTCACTTTTGTGGGAGTGTGCCACCCTTAGGAAACACTTTCGTCCACAGGTCGACTAAACGTCCTGTATATGTGTGTGTGCTCGCATGAGAAAGTGCATTTGTTTATGTATATATATAAATTTTCCTTGGCCAGTACATTGGTGGCTATATAAAATAAATTATTCGTTCACAATTTTCTCTTTTGTGATGACTAGGAACTTGGTTTCCTAGGTATCATTGATAGATATTTATTTTTGTACAAACTCTACTTTTTTAAATGTTTTAGTCTACAAACTGTGTTTCAAGCCAGGGGCCACTCCTATCCCTGTCTATATAATCTCCATAGGAAAACCACACAAGTTTACCCCATTTATGTTGCATGTGAGAGAATATGTTTTTCTTTCAGAACTGTGCCTAAATCAAAGGGTGGATGAAGACAGTAAGCAGTTGAGAGCCCAGTGGAAGCAAATCCAGAGGCCAGCGCTGTAGAACCTGTGGAGACAACAGCAGAAGAATAAGCAGTAACATGACAAGTGTAGGAGGAAGTATACAGGTTCTGACTTTTACAACAATTCGGAAAAAGGGCCCAACAACAAAATTCCTTCATCGTTGGAATTGCCTGTGTTTATTGGTGAAAAAACATTAACTCTGATGTCTATAATATTCAAAAGGAAATAAAAAATTAGCATGTGGGGGAAGTTGCAAATCTGTGTGTGTTACTTGATTAAAAATTTTATACATGAGGGATTGTTTTTTGTTTTTTTTTTTTAATATAACAAAAACAGTCACGTTTAAGCTGTGGTGTTTGATGTGGGAACATTACTTAATTCCCTGTAAGCCATCTTTATCTGTACTTAAAATGGTTGGCTACAGTGAAGTCCAAAGAGGTATGCTGACCCAGAGTGAAACTACTGGAGTGGACAAAATATTGCAGTGGGTGTCACTGCTGGTGCTCACTTCTAATGTTTAAACCCGGTGACTAGCTACATTCTTTCTCTGTTTCCTTAATTTTTTGCCTTAATTCTGTGCAATCCTCAAATAAACCAAAAGTCAACTAATTTTAGCAGAAACCGTTTAAAAAAATTTAAATCAGGCGACAGGATAGGGCTTAGTGAACTTAACTGACAAGGACAAAACAAGGAATTACTTTTATTTGTGACATTTTCAGCTGGTGGAATGATATGGCTGCAGCCCATCAAATATTTATTATTCAAAATTGAACAGAAAACTGAGTCAACATGTTGAGGAAATTAATAGACAAATTCAAATTGATAATATAGCACTAGCTAATTATTACAACCAGTTCAAGATAGTAAATTTAGCTGTGACATATGTTCATTAAATTTCAGTACCATTTTCAAAGTCATAATGAAATTTTGAGACCCAGTAATGACAGCTATTCTGCAATCATTCGGGAAATATCACGGAGACAAGAAATTCAATTTTTCTTGTAAGCCCATATAATAAATTAATCTCACAACTTACTTTGAATCAGAGTTCTGTATCAGTGTAGGTATTGTTAATGTACCAGCGATGTGATTTTTCCTACAAAATTTAAAGAAGTGTTAGAACAACTAAAGGAAATCATCCATATAAACATTTTATATTTCAGTTGATGATTTTAGCACAAGATTTAGAGAATTACTATTATGTACCTATCAGCAAGTGTAAAATTAGGTATAGGCTAGTCACTATAAAGTGAACACTTTTTAAGGCCTTGCTAAATTTTTTCTTTAATCCAATTTCGGTCTTTCTGCCACTTTTTAATATTAACATTGCCATATGACTAAACAACAATTGTATACATTTCCTCACTTTCAAAAGTTAATGTCTGAAGCAGCAATACATTATGTTTACTAGTTGTTAGTGCCTGTTGGGAGGGTATTTAAAAATGCTCTCTTTACCATAAATAGCCTGTACTCGTGAAGACTAGGAACTTATCTGAAGGAAAAGTTTTTCTGGTACTTGTGTCTTATTTTACTGCTTCTAGGCCTGCCAAGTTACAAATACTCTATTGTCTCGTGTAACTTGGCAAAATTTTGACAGTTCGGCAAAAGTAGTGGCAATGTTTACCTTTCGTATATGTATCCTTTTGCCATCAGCTGGTACATTAAGTGGCAGCTCTATATTTTATCAAAATGCTGTCAGCTAATCCATTTTCCATTGTGATGAGAAACAAATTTTAAGGAATTTTTAGACTGACATCTGTCTAAAAAATTTGTAGATTATAAAAGTAAAAGTAGAAAACTTTGGAAAAAATGTAGTATTTGTTAAATCTTTTCTCATCAATTAGAGACAACGAATTTGAGTTAACATTTTCGAGACAGTAATTGTTATACTTACACTTTGGACGTTGCATCTAATGTGTAAAGACTGGAAATAAAAGTAATTTGGGGAACTTGCTTGTCAACACACTTTCATCTGCCAACAACTCACAGATTACATTCACGGAGGAACTCTTCTACTATTACTGAGACTAAACAACTCTAGTTGGAAACATGTGTCATGGAATAATGTAAGAATTGCATAAAATCTACCCACACACATCTTGCACCCTTCGTTTTATTGATATGATATAGTAATAGGAAAACAACAAATATGAGTTTAGAGTAAGAGAAGAACTGGTGTGTAATGGCCTTAGGGGTACAATTACTGCTTAATAGAAATTACTAGAAATCAAAATTGCTGTACGTGGAAATATGTATGTTACCTTAAAATTTTGACAAATTGTACTGCAACTATGTACATTTAAAAACACTCGCAATTAGGCTACCGCCTAGTGGCGAGATATCTCAACTCTCCTTCACCCAACCAACTCCTCTTCCACTCCCTTCCTGAATTTACCAACCCCTCTCACAGATCCCTCAACACATTCCACTCCCTCACAGACCTCACAAGCATGGACTACCTACCCCGCTCCGTTCTCCTCCACACCCTCTGAAGCTACTCACTGTTGTTTCCTCTTCCTCTAAACACCCCTTTACTAAGCTTGCAGTGTAGCCCTCCCCATCCTTCCTCTTCATTCACCACCTGTACATCCTGACTAACCGTTCAACTTTCCTCCTGTCCTTCAATGAGCTCCACCCCATATCTTTCATCATCACTGATGGCCTATAGTTCCCTTCTTCCTCACCATCTTGCCCCTGCCTTCACCACCTACCCTTCATCCATATTGCTGCTCTTCTCTGCACATTTTCCAGTTCTCGCACCTCCACCTCCACATACGGGTCCCATACTGCTGCAGCATATTCTAACATTGGCCGTACCATTGTGCCATATGCCTTCTCCTTCACCTCACAGCTGATTCCCTTCAGCACCCTTCCCAACATATCCCAATCTCTAACTGTTTTTTTCATCTGAGGTCTCCCTGCAGCACAATCCCTAGATATTTATATTCTGCTGCTTCTTCCACCTCCTGTACATGTCCCTGCATATCATCTTCTTCCATGTGAACCTCACTACCTAAGTTTTTCATACATTTATCTTCATTTTATTTTTTCTGGTCCACAACCATATCTTATCAATGTTCGCCTGCAAATTTCTGGCCCCCTCTCCCACCTCAGCATATACAACACAATCGTCTGCAAACAATCTGATTTTAACCCTAATCCCCAAATCCATGTCATTTACCATTATGGTAAATAACAAAGGACCCAGCATGCTTCCCTGTGGTACCCCTGTCATAACCTCCTCTTCCTCCGATATTGCCTCCCCCATTTTCCCCCTCTGCCTTCGCCCGCTAAGGAAGTCCATTATCCATTCCACTACCCTCCTGTCTGGTATCATCGCCTCCACTTTCCTCATCAATTTAACATGGGACACCTTATTAAATGCCTTCTCAAAATCTATGAAGCAGGCATCCACCTGCTTCCCCTCATAAACTACCTGCACCAGATCCTCTAATAACCCAGCGAGCTGAGTCTCACATGAGTATCCCCTCCTAAAACCATGCTGGGACTCCTCCAACCAATTCCTATTGTTCATAATCTTCACCACATACTGCACCACCAGCCTATCCATTACTTTTCCTGTACTTGATGTGAGACTCACCGGTCTGCAGCTGCCAGGCCTCCCCCTATCCTCTTCCTGCTTGTGGTTAGGTACCACCATAGCATCCTTCGAATCTCGTGGTAACTTACCCTCTACTAGTGACTTTTTAAACCGCACTTCTAAATACTTCGCCAACTCCATGCCACCAAACTTTAGTGCTACGTTTCCTATCCCATCTGATCCCCCTGCCTTACTGCTCTCCAAACCCCTAACTACATTTTCTATCTCCCACTCCCTCATCTTAAACTCACTAAACACACCCCCGAACCCTGTTTGCCACCCTATTCAAACCCTCCTTTGCCTCAAACACTGACAAGTACTGTCCTTGCAGCATCTCCGATTTTCCTTGGTCATTTGTCGCATACCTACCATCGCTTCCTGTTAGCAGAGGGATCCCTTCCTCTCCTCCCCTTAACAACCATACATACCTAATCAATTCCACCCCCCCCCCAATTCCATGCCTTTTCCTTCTTCCACCATGTTCCCCAGAAATACATTATTTGCCTGTTTGGTCTTCCTTTCAAGCTCCCTACCCATTTGTTTAATCATTTCTTTATATCTTATCATCCCTTCATTTCTCCAATTGGCATGTAATTTTCTACACTTCTTCTTCATTTTCAAAATCTCCTGTCCATAATATGGCGGATCTCCCCCAGTCCGTAACCTTTTCATGGGCACAAATTTCTCCAACATAACCTCCATTAATCTTCTAAACTCCCTCCACAACCCTTCTACATCCTTCTCCATAGACCATTTTTTAAACCTGTCACTCAGGAATATTTCTGCCCCCTTCTTGTCTCCTCTCCCATACTGCCACACCAACCTTTCTGCCATTTGCACTTCCCTCATCCTGCCAATCCCAATTTCCACAACCGGGATATGATGGTCACTTATACCATCCAATACTATTGCACCAACTACAGCATTCCTAGGTCTGACCAACACCACATCCAGCACTGACGCAACACCCTCCTCATTCCATCTCGTAGGTGTTTCTACTACCTGGACTAATCCTCTGTTGACTAACTGTGCTGCCATTCTCTGCATCATGCATTCCTTCTGCACCCTCTACCCATTTCACCCCTGGCATATTCAAATCCCCTGGTACAACAACCCACTGCCTGTCCTTTAGTCTATCGACCCTCTCCTTGATCATCTCAATTGCCTGCCATCCCTGTCCTGGTGGTATATACGCTGCCAGCAAAGTAATACTCCTATTACTACTCAATTTAATTTCCATTACCTCGACATCCTTACTAACACATTCTAACCGCCCCTTTGAGCCCTTTCCTTACACACACCATTATTCCTCCTCCTCTTCCATCCCTGTCTCTTCTGAAGATGAACTCATCCTGCCTACACTCAATGTCCAGTACTTCCTCAGTCAACCAAGTCTCCGCAGCTACCACTATATCCGCCCCATATACTTCAACCTTTCCCCAGAAGCCCTCCAGTTTGTTGTACACACTCCTACACTTCACCACCATAATCTTCATACTAGTACTCTGCTTTACCATCCTACATTGCTAACCTCCTATCTCCACCCCTGCAGCCTCATCAATTCTATCCTCTCAATTTCTCTTCCCTTCCGTTTCCTTGTTTCTAACTGATTGCTATTTCAACTGCTGCTCTGTCCTGACCCTCTCCGTGCAGCCAACTACTTCTCTACCTAGCAGATCACCTACAATCCTCTTTCCCTGTTCTGTCATGTGAACCTGGTCCCTCCCTACTCTTTCCCAATCTACCCATTTCCTACTATCTATAAATGTAGCCCCCAAATCCCTACATGCCCTCGCAGCTACTGCCTTCCTATAGGATACTCCTTTCCTAACCAGCACGCCACTGACTTCTGACCTAGCTCCAGGGAACTTCTCCCGCACTTTCCTCAGCAATTCCCTGAGGTCCCGCTCTACCTCCTGCCCCACCTCCCTATGAGCCAGCTCATTTCCCCCTACATGAATGAGAATGACCTTTGCCACCCTGCTACCTTCCATACCACTAACCCTTTCCTCCAAATCCCTGGTCTTCCCCCCCCCAAAAAGCTGCTTTATATGTAATTTCCTTCCTGATATTCCTCAGCTCCACCCCCTTTACAATAGAGCTGCCTAGAAAAACTACCTCTGGCTCCCTTCCTACAACCTGTGCCTGCTTTGTGGCTCTTCCCCCCACCTGCCTACTCTTGTTTCCCTGCCCTTTGGCCAGCCCTCTTCTCTCCCCTCTGGCCCTGAACTGTCCACTTTCTCCTGCTTGCTGGTATTCGCTAATGACACACTTGCAAGCCTCAGCATACTGCTTCCTACCTTCTACCACTGCCTGTTCCCTGCTTTCTGATTCCCGTTACTCTATTCCCGATTGCTTCCTGCCTACTACTATCACCTTATCCCTTGCTACAATTTCTTGCTCCTCTATCCTTATTTGCTGTCTTATGTCTCCTACTGCCTTATCCCTTTCTACTGCCTCCAACTCATCTATCCTCCTCCTTAATCTTACCACCTCTATCTCTGCCTCCCTCCTCCTCTCCCTTTCCTCCTGCTGTTCCTTCTGCAGCCCTACTGTCATTCTGCCTAACTCTTCCTCTCTACTTAGCTTTCCTCCTGTGGACTGGCTTTTCCTTAGTACCCCCTTTACATCTTCCAACTCCTCCTCTAACTTATCCACCCTAATTTCTACTCTACTCTTAACCATCTCATGCTTGACCTTTTCCTCCATCCTCTCAATCCTATGCATCATTTCCCTCTCTTTCCTGCTCATCAAATCTACCATCTCACCTTTCCACCTCTCCTCCTTAACCACTTCCATTGGCACTGGAACACCCTCTACAAAGCTTCCCCTCAGCATATCCCAAATCCAGTTTCCACCTTCTCCACTTACTTGTGTTTCCTTCTCTACCCTTAATTTGTTCCCTACCACTGCCACTAAACCCTTTCCCTCAGCACACTCCTCACACATCCACTCATGTTCCTGTAGTGATTCCAGCTCCTCCTCCGTGATCCCTATTCAGCCAACATGGCACCAGTTACCATACTGGTCGCAACACACCACTATCTAACCTTCTCCACACCTTTCCACAGCCCCCTACACTTACACCTCCCTACCATTTTTTTATCCTCTCTTAAAAAAAATTATCCAGAGCTCTCTGAAGAATAAAATAATCAGTATCCTTTTGTAAAGTTATTATTTTACGCAATGAAGCTATTTTTCCTGGCTGGTAGTGTTTCGGGAGCTGGCTAACCGATGGCATGGCAGGGCATTTTGTAACAAATGGCATGACAGGGAGTGATGTAAGCAGCGTATGTTCATCAACAGATAGCAGCATGCTGGTCTGCCTCATGATCCCATATTTCTAGAAGTTCGGTTTTCTCCTATTACTGGCTCGAAACAACACGAGTTTAGATGTAGATTTCTAGAAATTCTCATTACGGAGAAGATGACAGGATCAGTCCTGTTTTTCTATGACAGACATCTGCATCGCAATGGTGAATGTCCAAAAATCTCCATCTAGTAATTCCCCCCCCCCCCCCCTCTCTTTAAATATTTTCCACCTCCCATTGCACTATTCATTCAAAGATCACAACACGAGTTAAAAATATATTTCGTCAAATTATTCGAATCATAATACCCTGCGATATTTCTGTAGGCTCTTGGAATTAATATCACGCATGTATAGATGGCTGGGTGAATGGTGATACGACGTAAACAGAACTCCCAATGTTTGAAGTTGTGTTTCATTTGAATACTGATAGTTTTAATTTGCTTTTCATTTTGAACACCTCTACATTACTACTTTAGAGTGAAGTTTAGTTTGTAACACTAACAACAGCTGTTTCATGATCACATAAAAGAAAATGCATTACATAATCATGGAACTCTTCTCCGTGTATTTTCTGCTTGTCTGATGTGATTATGCAGGGCAGTCAGAATAGCCAATGGAATAGTAATTTTCATTCTTTTATGCATTAGCTGATACAGGATTTTGTAAATGGCACATTGTTTGTTTTGTATGTGTCACATTGCTTTTCACTGGCTGTCATAATCTTGCCAAGTTATATGAGACTACGTAGTCGCTTTAGATGAGATTATGTAATTAGTGCACTAATAAAGAAAAGACAATATTCCTAAGTGACATACATTAGTATTTACATAAAGTGCCATTGAGCATGTAGAATGTGTTTTCTTTGGAAGTATTTGCACTTAGTACTATTGAATTATGTGTTTGCAAAATACCTCTTTGTGTACTTCGCAAAGAAAAATTTAGTTATGTAATATTAATAGTATTACTTAACCTGTCATTGTTAATTTAAGCTGTCATGTCGCTGCCCTTGACCATGTGATATTGGTGAAGCGCTGCTGTTAAATAAAAGTTAAACAGTATATTGCATCAGTATTTACCATCAGTGGGTAAAATTTCACAGCTCAGGTAGCTTCTGGGTTGAAGGTACTGCAGTAATTGTTTTTTTTTTCTTTCAGATCACAATTGTTATTTTCTCATTTTTACTGTGTCAGGAATTGGGATTTATGAATACAGAGTGAACATATGGGTTTATACAGGAATTCAAATCAGCTATGCAGAGGGTGTTAATGGGATGCCTACCAATTTGCATATCATTGAGTACCTGGCAGAATTCATGCTTCACCCGCTGTTTCCCAATGAAAATATGTATGTGTATGCTCCGCTTCCTCCTGCCGCCAAGTAGTTGTAAGTGCGAATAAAATAAGTGAGTAACTAGTCACAGTTGCTTACAAGTGTGGACTATTACATTGTGCTATTTTCCAAAATGTTGTTTCCCTTCTCTTGTCCCAAATGTAGCCACAGAACAGTGATGTCATGCAAAAATCAATGCAACTCAGCTTCCCGAAGTATAGTGATAATAAGCTCTTAGAACCACACCAATTTACCCATTTCTTATATCTTCCCGGGATTGTTGTATACATTATCACCTACAATGTAGATACAATAAATCAAGCAAGGTAAATTGGTGTGTGGTCCTCTGTGCTTTATATTGATTGAGTTTCATGAATTAGAGAGTTGCAGATTTTTTTTTTGTAAAATCACAGTTATTTTGATTTTTCAAAAATGTTTTTATTTATTAAGCAATTTTTTGTGTTCTTAACATATTTTACCACACAATTTCCCCTTTCTTCACAGCCCTCCCCTCTATTGCATGAGAAATATACTAATGAGAACATATGATTATTCTTCAGTATGAATAGTACTATCATACGCACAGTACCAATTTTTGGCATTGTAAACATTTTCTTCAGATGAGATGCTTATCTTCATAATTACTTAATTTTTTCAGGATCGGTTTGTAAAGATTAAGGTGCGCTGTGCAGAACGAAGGGAGGGGCCAAACCCATCGAAGATGCCCAAACCAAAGGAAGCCAACATGTCCCCTTCACCTGTTAACAAAACTTCCACCAGATGCATGAGAACCATGAAAGTCTAGGATTTAGTACGGGTCACAATGTCAATTCTCCTGAGATTTAATGTGTTCTAGTCAAAACCACTGTGTTCTAATTCTAGGGCATCTTGTACACCTCTCTACAACCTTATATGCACCATCCCTCAAGGGAGAGGCATGTGACCATGCGTGTATACCTGATTTCCGATACTACAGTAGGACTGCAGGCACCACAGATTTGCTGGCCACCCATACTGTGGATCAATTGGGTAAAGGCACTGGATGTATATGGATTGTAGAGCCCTCTACTAGGTACACTCCGCAAGGAAGTGATTAGGCCACCCAAGTCAACTGACCCACTCCACCACTATGTGCAAGTCACCAGTTGGAGTGTAAGGCCTAACAAGATGTGGGCTGTTTACATCTGTGCAGCTTACGACGAAGCAATAGCGCCACCCCATGTCACCTAACCCATTCCATCCATTGTGTGCAAGTCGCCAGTTGGAGTGACATGATTGACACGGCGTGACTCAATTGCCTCTGGGTACTCGTAGCTAGGGATTCTGCCGCCTACCCCGGCTTTGCTGCATTTGGACTGTAGAACCTATCTAATGCCATTCGCCCAAAGAGGAAGGACTAAGTGGGTAGAAAGAAGGCAGCTATGGGTCCTACAACCAACCAATTGTCAAGCAATCCATCCCAGTCAACCTTCACCTACTCACTTTGGGAACAGGAACATTCTGCCTGCTAACTGCAGGGGCCTCACCCCACAGTCAACCCCAGTAAGATATTCAAGCCACTTCGGAAGACTTGTGGCAAGCCACACCCTATAGTCCGCCTACACATGGGATTGCCTGTGGGCCTAAGCATCGCAGACACCATCCACAGTCAATCGATGCCCGCTGTAACCACCAGGAACCAGGCAGCTATAGGACTAGCAAGGCTGAGTGAGACTACTAACCAATCGCCAGCCACCTCTGGACAGGGCCCTGAACATCGACACCAGCCACCCATCACAAGCCAATCCCACATCAGACCTGCACCAGGTAAGCCAGCACTGGCCAAAATCTTATCTTCCCAGAGGGCTCTAGAAAGTTCTGACTACTATACATTTTGCCAATGGCCTACCTGTCCGACCCTGTATACCAGAGTGAATAAAGCCAAGAGTGAGCTTATTTAAAGTTAAACCACAGTAAGTCGTCATCTCACAGGTTTTCTGACCGAAAACACTAACAATTCCCATAGGTCGTGTTACATGTTCCAGTACCCAAACCATCACGCATCAAGTATTTGTAGTATTCGGTAATGTGTGACTACCCTGAGTTACTTTCGAACTACTGTATGTGTTTACATTCTCCCGAGATAAGACGAGAGGGATGGGGAACCAGTACGGGCGAGAGCCAACCACCCTGCCTTTCTGGCCGGGATACAAGTTACTTACAGTCACCTACTGAACTCGAGCATGGTGCTGTGTGGATAGTTCAAGAGTATTTGTGTTCAGCTCCTCGCTTGAAATAGAAAACTTCATAGCTTATACTATTTGCATAATTCTTTTGTCGGACTTTCATTATTCCTGTTAGTGTCGTATATTTTTCTATGCCTACACATTGTTATGAAATTACGTTCTTATCTATTCTTATGAGGAAGTACACACTACATTAAACAATACATGAATGTCACAGATTTACAGAAAATGAAAAGGAGATGTAACCAAGCTCACATACACAATTATCTTCAGGGTGTCCATTTAGTAATATAACTTTTACCATTTCGTTCTGAGGCTATTAGCTGTTAAGACCGATATCGATTCGCAGCTTCGAAGTGCTTCAAGTGACAATTGCTGGAAGAATAGATTGAGGGGAAGGCATGCAAGCCTATTTATTAACACTTCAAATCATAGGAAATACTGTGATGCACTTTGTAGCATTCTCCCTATCCCTAATTCCTAATGTGATACCTTCTGCTTTATCTCCGACTACTATATCCTTTTTTACTCGAACTCTCCACAGCAAACACACACACACATATATAAATATATATCATATTAGAATTGGGAGACATAAGTAGCTGTCGATGGCTAAACCAATAAGTAGGATTCCTTATTTAAAACACAGTTATTACAACAACCATTAATACTTGAATTATGACTATACATGTAACAAAAATAGAACAATACACATTAATTAATTTACCTATGTTAAATTATGTCAATTACAACAATTACAAATGAATGAAGTTAAGCCCTAGCCTTGCCAGAATATTGATTGGTTACAAATGTGACAACGGGATCTCAAGATCTAGGATGTCACCTAACCGCCATGTCGATATTATTCTCACCATAAACTGGAGAAAGGTAGATTGCTGTGTGGCCTAGAGCTCCTCTAGACCCTGGTATCAAGTTGTCCTCTTCTTTGTGCCACTCTGGTAATGCACGTCGTCGTTTCTCGATCTCTCACTGAAGTCTGGGGGGGGGGGGGGGGGGGTTCTGGTGCTCTAAGCTTTTATAGCCTGGTGAAAGTGGGTAACACAAAGTTTGTTGTACAAACAGGGTGCTTGCAAGGAATCTATAGTACAGGCTGCCTTAGCTTGTTGTGTGCTGCCCCTTAGCGTCAGCCACACTACCTTCCAGGTCGAAATAACAGTCCGTCCTGGCTGCTGTAGAGTAGGTAGTTAGTTCAAGACATCCTGGGAAGGCAGGGTTGAAGTGGTGGGCCGAGGAGCTCAGACACAAACGTCGACTTGTAGGCGATTGGTGGCATGCATGATTATACATAATGGAAGTGTCATAGGTGGAATACTAAATTCGATGTACCGTTTTACAAGGCGTAAGAATTCAATTGAAAAATTATTTACAAATGGCAAGGTAGGGAAGATGTATGAGTCTTACATTGATCATAAAGTAAGAATTGAAAATTTAAAAGATTTGAAGATAGAAATTAAAAAACAAAAATGCCTATGCACGTTGCGTAGCGTGACCACGGGATAGAGGGAGGTACATCCATAACCACATTTATTATTTTAAAAAAACCCAAAGACTAGGCTATGGATGTGGGTAAGTGGGAATTCAAATTTTTGTGCGTACTCGGGGTACTAGTTCACTCAACAATGTGCCGGGAAGTTATTTTTACCAACTTGTACGGTTTTAAGAGTTTGTTATATGTGGCAGCTGGCTAAAAATATAAATTTTATAAATGGTATTGATTAATATACTGGACACAGTTTTTTACGAAAGCAATGTTAAACTTAAAAAGGGAAATTAAGATTCTAGGTGATTTACTACCTGTAGGAAAGGTAGTGTTTGCATGCCGAAGTTGGCTGTGTTGCACAGAGACACCGTGTTTTGTCAAGACAGCACAGCGATATTATCACTGAGCTAACTGTTTGCAGTCTGGCAGCGTGTTACTGTATTTGAAACTTGAAAATTTTTTACTCACCAACGGTTATTGAAGATCTTATGCAAATAAGTACAAGGAACACACACATATACATACAGATGTGTATATATAACACTTTTTTGTTACATATTTCAATTATAGGTGATGTTGTTTACCGTTAGTCCCATGCAGGAAACAATAACCTTGCTAGAAGACTATTTTAAGAACAATTCAAAGTTTACATGTAGGGAAACTTAATATTAGATGTGACAAATTATTTACAATTTTAACAGCTATACTTAGGAACAATAGTGTTATAAGGGACGTTGACTTTACAGAGTGTGAATAAATAAATATATATATCTCGTTGTAGTACGTGGCTTAGTTTGCTTGTTGGTAGATTTTTGCACTTTTTGACGCACAATGTCTGACGTGAATGCACCGTTCCCTTGCGCTTCTCTGGCCGCTTGAACCACGTAGCCAATCTTCTGCATAGTGCACCATAGAGGGTGACTCGAACAGTGCACTGGTATGGGCCACCAATGATAACATCTTTGCTTTTCTTCAGTGATCCAAACTGCTTATCTCACAATGGCAGTTTTGTTGATATAGACCAAGAGGGAACTTTTGCTGTACATGAACAAACAGATAGTCACTGCATCCCAAATGAAGTCAAGGTCTTTTGGTGCAACAGCAATTGGAGGTAGGGAGTGAGCTGCCTACGCAGCAGTGAATTCGTTATGTCTAGTGTGTATCTCTTCAACAACCCCCGTGGCTGATACATCGAGTGTGTGCAGCATGTGTTAAGCTAATTAGGTTAGGGATTAGAATACCCTGTTTAGGTATAAGTTTACGTCCGCATGGAAGTGAGGTTAGTAGTGTCATCTTTGTAGTTGTACATAGCACCTTTTAGCACTCAGTGTATCTCATACTGCACCTCATGGGATGAAACATGCATTGTCACAGGATGTTCTTTTATGCACCAGCTCACCTTTTTGCATGAAGAAATAAAAATTTAACATGTACAGATTTTTAATTCACAAACATGTTAGTTTAAGCAATGCAATGATGTTTATAGAGTTTTATGTGCAATTTAATTAAGAGAAGTGTATATGTTAATATTAGTGAAGCTCAGGTCGTGCTTTATGAGCACACCCCAACAATCTTGAGGGCTGGCCGGCACCATGCTCCCAGTCTGTCTGTCTCCACCACCAGAGTAAGTAAGAAGCACGTTCATCGCATGTTTTGTGCCAATGCTCGGTATAACAACTTTTAGGCTGCAATATTTCAGCTTATCAATATACGTGATGTACAGAAACCCTTTATTCAATTCTTAGTGCCGAGGGGCAACTGCGCTTTTTCTTAAAATGTAATGCAAATTAAGTTAATTGGCTTTACACCAAATTGCAGTTTTGGTTACTGACGGACCTGAACATCAGATCCGTTTCAACTTAAACTTAGGAACATGTGCAAAGTACGTTCTTGTACATGAAAGGCACAGTTCCCATTTGTTTCACTGTCTTATTGGGTATGGCACCCAATAGCCGAGTATAGAGAGTGTGTGTGTGTTTATGGGACCTGCACCCTCTTGCAGAGTAGTTTCTGTGTTCTATAAGTAAAGTGTTTGCAATTACAGGACCGGCACCCATAAATGCCAAGTGAGTTGTGTGTTTTATTAAAAATTGCGTGCCAGGGGCTGACATCTGGCAACATGTAATGGTAACACATGATACCATTCTTAGCATCAGTGCTGGTTAACACGACGAACTAACAAAAGCAGCAACCACAAGCAGTGACTCCAGGGACACACCGTTGGTCATCGGCCCACGACCCCAGAAAAGCAACAGCTCGACTGAGCTTGGCACCCAGGCACATCAACTCGCCCCTGTCTTGGGTAAGAGACAGGGCGAAGTCACCTTCAACACCTCCCCTGAGAGTCCGCCCACGTCATGTCTTTGGATAAGTTAGTTTCACTTTAACTAACACAAACATTGAAGTTATGCAGAATGTCTTCCAGTGAACTGCTATACACTGTTTTTATGTTTTTGTGGACTTCGATATATCTCACTTAGGTAGTCACTTATCACAGAGATAGTGTCCTTGCAAAGAGTTCCACATTATTATTTCATTTATAGTAAAATAAAGCAATAAAAACATTATTAACGTGAGCTTCAAGGCACAGACATTATTCAACTTTGTTATATACAAGATTTGTAAAATAAGTATATTTAAAAAAATTGCCAGCGAATATTTCATATATATATATATATATAATACAACTTCAATTTAATGAGAGCTCTCTTATATCTACAATTTGACGAGGATATTATTTGTTTCACATTGTACATATATCAAAAACGTAAGATAGAATGTGTAACTGCCTCTTAATAATTAATTGTGGTACTGGATTACCAAGTACCTAACCTTAAAGCCTTAAAACTGTAAAACCTTAAATTTTGAAGGAAAAAACCATCAATACATATAGGGATAATAGGAAATAAATGATTGGTGACACAAGAGAAACATAAACACTGATTAAATATCTGCACATATGTATATATGCCATCAAGAGGCTATCATAGTAGCAATTTTAGGTTGCTTTAAATTGAAATGACTTAATAAGGCATTAAAATATTCATAAAATATCATAAATCAACCAAGTAGTAAACTTGAAATTGCAAGGAGTTAAATATTAACCTTGTATTGTGATACACACTTCACTTGTAAAGACCCAGTGGCCTTATACTAAAAGATACCCATTTTATGCAAAAAATATGTTCCTGATGGGAACTAATTAATGGTGTCCCTGAGATATAGTCCATGTAATATAAGTGGGGTAAAATCTGACAGACAATGTGAACAACCTACATTCTATGTAAACAGTAAATGTTCTGGTTCGTACAGTATCGTATCAGCTGATGAACTGCTGCAGGATCCATGTTGTTAAGTTGGCTATTCTTATGATGGCTTTGGAAGAAAATAGTACTCAGAATTAAAAGTTGTAATTTAAATTTTTTTTTATACTTACAACATTTATGGTTTTAATTATGTTTTAAAGCAATATAACATTTTCTTGGCTATTAGTGACAGGACTTTAAAAACATGTTTAGAATTTATGACTGCGTATGTCGACATGTACATACAGTAAATGTTTCCAGCCAATGGCTAGCCATGTTTATGTTTCCAGTTTCAGACCAATGAACGGCCATTGTGCGTGTGCTATTTTCTCATCGTGTTTCTTATGCAAATACGTATCTTGTGTGTATTGTCGAAATATTTAATCGGCATTTAATAATTTTTTATTTGCTTTCTTTAAACATAAATGGTACCATTGTGTTTTTTCTTGAGTGAAATGTAGTATTAAATGTCACGTGTTTACGACGTCCCTTCCGCCATTTTCCTAACCGCCTTCCACAATGAAGTGACACAAATATAATTTACGTATATAGGTTTAGGTTTGTTCATATCAGGATAAGTGCACAGTGTTGATTTTTCTGAATGCTTCTGCAATTAAATTATTTAATGCTAGTGACGAATAAACGTGATTTTAGTGAAGTAAACTTGACAAGTATTGCCATAAAAAAACATGTTCAAGGGTTTTGCCTGTTTTTAAAATGTCTTTGAAAATTGTTAACACAATTATTTAAATGCATGTGGCCTGCAAAGCCATACTTTTCACACTTTTGTAGTGAGTGAATAATATTTGTTTATATATTAAATTCATCGAGTGTAAGGTGACGTGTGTCGCTCCTCACCCTAGTCCAATTGCCACACTGGCCACTGTCAAGCTCAGCACACATGCGTTCTCGACGATTGATCACTGGCGAATCGTGTCAGTGTCGTGTGAGTGCAGGAGTGGGCAAGCTCGAGCAAGTGCAGCCCGGGAGAGCGGGTGGAGTAATACATGAACACGTGTATTATGTGTGTTACATTCAAAAGGGTTATAATAATTTTACAAGGACATTTCTCGACATATGATAAGGACACGTGATCCGCGAATAAAGTGTAATAGAAATCCTTATGACCCAGTGTTGTTGTTTTGAAGAGTTATTGTTTTTTTTCACAAATGTTTATTTTCACCACCACCACCAGTGTTATGCCCACCCCATTTCAACCCAGTCACAAGGTAAACTTCAGAGATAATTATTGATTTGTGTTTTTGCAGTGTTTAAGATTGTTATAACATGTAATGATAAATTTGTTTCTCCGCATGTGCAAGTAGATCCCTCTGTGGCACGTGGGCCAGCCACCACCAGCCCTCGCGTCATGGCGAGAAGTCAGTCAGAAAGCCGCACCCAGAGGGGGAGGACTGTGTGAAATTACGATCGAACTTTTCCCGCCCGGACAATATCAAGCTTTATTACCGGTCATTTTCAGCAATAGTTAATTATATCAAAAACCTTTTCCATTTTCGTCGTCCGGGATACTCCATCTCGCCTTAGCTGCAGGTTTAAAGTGTGCAACTGTGAAAGCTGTTCGCCAGAAGGGAATGTTAAATTCACCAATTAATAGCATGAACCCTTAAAACCAGCTATATTCTTATGCAAGTGTTTATGTGAATTCAAGGATAAATATTAATTTGTATGTGTGCTGCAACATAATCAAAGTACCACGAGTAGCATTTATGGGCGTGTGATTTGGCCCTAACAGTCCACGAGTAGGGAGTTTGATTACATCGAAATCGTATTTAATTTTCAATACAAAGCGGCGATTGGGCCACTCGAAAAGCCCCTCTTTCAAAAAACGACGAGGCCTCCACATCAGGTGAACAACTGCAAGATCTACGTGGGAATGTGGTCCAGGTGATCTGCCCACATCACCCCGAGGTTACGAGGACTCGGCTCTACCACAACAACAATAGAGATGCCTCCACGGCGACGTCTGGCACCTACCAGGTATATAATTCCAAATATCATTTTTCAAATTCTGTTCACCACTTTTATAAATAATAATCAACCCATTTCCAAGCCACGATGGCCATCAATTATCACCCTTCCCTGTGGCCAAAATTTCCCACCAAAATCAATGTGTACACTTTCTACCAACCTTTCAAAAATTTCCCCACCTCAACCTGTTTAACCGCCTACCCACATAGAGGAAGCAGAGGAGAACATCTACAGTGCCGTAACGCCTTGAAGGCGCCTGGAAGACTCCCGAAAAGGGACCACATACTCTGCAGGAAAAGGGCACGCAAATGCTGGTTAATCGCCATTGTAAGGAAATAGGCAAAGAAGGGCGAGAAGTGCAGCTATCTTTTTGCAGCACCTAATGTTAGAGCTCACGCCACCAGGCAGGACCTATGACAAAGGAAGGGGAGGAAGCATGCATCCACACCACCCCCTCTGCTGCCAGCAGTGGTGCCCAGCAGGACAGGAGGGAGTAACAAAGGGAGGACAAGTTCCTCTCCTTCACCATGCTCATTGTTCACTCCGCCCGCTGGTGGTCAGCTGAGCGGAAACCGGTTCGTTGACCCCCATGCCCATGTGCGCTCGAACAGGGCTGCCATGCCATGACCACTGCACTGTGCACATGGACTGGAAATGCCATCAACACCGCACACATGACTGTGAACTGTCAACATGGCCGATTATGCCACATCCACTGTGAGATCAACACCATTGTGCTTGCAGTGCATCATAGCACTCCCATTGAAATTTGTTGACAAATTCGGGCGAGGCACACAACGTTGTCATTGCGACCGTCGACCAGACTCAACAACAAACAACCGCACCGCGACCAACTGCGAATGGAAGATAGTATAGGACATTCTGAAAGTAACAGCATCAGTGCAACCAAAAGTGACAGTGCAATTCCCACAAACAGTGAACATTTCATGCCCAACAAAAATCGAAACACCAATTACTCAAAATTTTCATCAAACAAATTATATGCAGGAAGTTTTGGTGTACAGGTCAGGTTGTACCGCAACTCCAGTGTATCATATGTCGACAAGAATATCACTCAATGTGCCTAAACAGAGCCGAAGCTGCAACCATTTGTGGACAGACATTTCAATGTTATGAGTGCAGCAATAATAGCAAGTCAAGGAACACTTCTAAGGCGAACAATAATCATTCTTTTCCACAATGAGTGCAGTCACCAGTGCGCTAACCACCACAACAAGCTAAGAAAGATCCGACGCAATCATTGAAACATGTTATGGCAGCTGCAGCTCTCTTGAAGAGCGGGAGAGGGCTGTCATGGCTCAGCGTGCCACAACTCTCTGCCATGCCCACCTCGGCGGGAGTATACACAGCGCCAAGTGGCCAGCCAGCCAGATCGATACTGGCCGCAGTGGACTCGCCTAGCGCAACAGTGGTCCAACTCGCACCACACAACACAGTACTGCAGCAGACTACAGGACACCGGCCAAAACGTCACGCCCACCCCATCCCTGTACTTACTGCATAACCACATGGTACCACTGGCACAGTGGATGCCGCAACCGGCCAAAAGCAGTTCGAGAGAACACCAATATCACTAAGGACAGAGTGACACAGGTGAGTGAAAGTGTAATGGAGGAAATTCCCATATGTTCAGTCCCTGTGGACCAAGTGTTAAGTTGTCAAGCACCAGTCACCCCACCACCTACTACGTGTCACAGCATTACCGTGTCACGTGTGGAGAACAGTGCGGTAAAACTGACACATAATTCAGTGACAGTGTGTGCCCAATGTTCTAAGTCACAGTCATGCCAATATCAAAGTAAATATTCAGCGCACAGTAACAAGCAAAGGACAGACAAACAATTGAGAGTGCTAGTCCGCCGCATTTCCGTGGCAATTTGCAAGGTAATTGAAACATTGCTGATTTGCCAACACTGTTCATGTAACCTTACAAAACAGCATTGCAAGTGTCCACGTGTGAAGTTTAAGCAAATGTTCTGGCCGTCGGGGCCACCCAAAGAAAAGTTAGGTTGCAAGTGTAATTTTTTTTTTTGTTTTTTTCGAGTGTAAATATCGGGAGATTGCAAATGTAAACATTGTGACATTTATTCCAGGCTAGATGTTTTCAAATCTTCGTAAAGTCAGTCATTTCGAAGTCATTGATGCCTGTTTGCCCGGATTTGGCAGTGTGCACATCGCTAGCCATGAGTGTTTGTGGACTTTCGGCCCACTCATCAATGGACAGCGCGTCAGAATGTAGGTGGCGAAACACACTTCCCCCCTTCATCCATGGTCCCACATCAACCATGCAAGTTCAATTCCCCCAGGGCCATGGTCCAGGCCCCATATCACTCAACCTCGCTGAATGCTACAACACCGTGCACAGGGATCGTCACACCACTCAAGACAGCAGCACGTCCATCATCATTTTTTACTTCACGAAACTAGCAAGAACCAAGAGTAGCAATAGAGGATGGAGGTGCAACGGCACCTCAGGATGAAGGAGTAGCTCCGGGTCGAACTGAAACGATGCACTTGGAGGAAACACCTGGTGAGCCCCACAAAGGCCTCGAGGTAGACGAGCTCCTTGAGCAATAAGGAAGGGAGGAAAATACATCAGTACCTCCAGCAGGCTGTGGATAAGAGGGGGAAGAAGACCTGCCATTGCCTGGCATCACCATGCCTGACAGGGAGGGACGGACCGCTTACCCAGATCTCTTCGATGGTGACGTGCCTACAAGTGCTGTCGTTGAGGATATGGGACCCATTCTGGTGCAGCAGATACACCAGCAAGTTTGGTGGAGGGTGCCGCAATAGAAGAGGAAGGAACAAGCGAAAAAACTGCAAGTGAACAGGAGGAAGGAGAACGTCTGGGTCGCACCCAAGAACGGCAGCATGGCACAAGTGTATAAGAGGACAGCAAGAAGGGGAGGAGTCGCAGGAGCAGATGAAGGGATGCAAGCATTAGCAACGATGGGAGGAATGAAAGCAGCGGGTCTATTGACTCATTCAGCCTCTGCAGGACGTCACGGCTGGTTCACCCATTTCAGCAGTACCGCCAGTGTGGGTGCACTTCGGCCACCCATGGCACAGTTCGTCGCAGACGTGCAGGAGCACTGGGAGGAAGTACGGCTCAGAAAGGAAGGGCCTACAACTTATATCCTCAGAGGACACTGAGGACACCCGAGTGCTGCAGGTAACAGCGTCGGCCCATAAACTGTCACAATGGAGGGGGGGGGGGGATTTTATGTGTGTCGCTCCTCACCTTAGGCTGTTTGTCGCACCGGCCGCTACCAAGTGCAGCACATATGCGTTCTCGACGATTGATCACCGGCGAGTCGTGTCAGTGTCGTGTTAGTGCACAAGTGGGCAAGATCGAGCAAGTGCAGTGAAGTGCAGAAGATTGTAGCGCCATGTGCGCCTACCAGCCTGGGAGAGTGGATATTGTAATACACGAACATGTGTATTATGTGTATTACATTCAAAAAGGTTATAACATTTTTAAAGCATATTTATCGTCATGTGATAAAGACACATAGCCCGAAAATTAAGTGGAGTATGTCTATAAACGCTTATTTCCCAGTATTGTTGTTTTGAAGCATTATTGATTTTTTCAAAAATGTTTATTTTGACCGCCATAAGTGTTATGCCCACCCCATTTCATTCAAGTCGCATGGTAAGCTTCACAGATAATTATTGATTTGTGTTATTGCTGTGTTTAAGATTGTTATAACATGTAATGGTAAATTAGTTTCTCTGTATGTGCAAGTCCACGGTGCATAGGCCCACCCACCGCCAGCCCTCGTGCCACAGCAGGAAGCCAGTTAACAAGCCACACCATAAGGGGGGAGAGCATGTGAAATCGCGCTCCCTTTTTTCCCACTCGGACAGTTAATCTTCATTACCAGTCATTTTCACCAATAGTTTAATTATATCAAGAACCTTTTCCATTTTCGCCGTCCGGTACACTCCCCCTCGCCACCCAGTAATTGCATCGCCTGGGGAGTTTATAAGTTTTATCAGCACACTTAACTTTGTGCAAGAGTAGTGCTTTATTTACCGCATAGCCTTAGCTGCTGGTTTTAAGCATGCAACTGTGTAAGCTGTTCTCCTGGAGGGAAAGTTAGATTATGCAATAAATAGCATGAACTGACGAGTGCTTTTTATTCTGTTGCCGAAAGGTATTTCAGGGCACAGGTCCCCTTAAAACCCGCCATTTTCTTATGCACGTGTTTATGTGAATTCAAGGGTAAATATTAATTTGTATGTGTGCTGCAACCTATTCAAAGTACCATGAGCAGCATTTATGAATGTGTGGTTTGGCCCAAACAATCCACAAGTAGGGAGATTGATTACATCGACGTCGTATTTAATTTGCAATACCAAGGGGTGATTGGGCCACCCAAAGAGCCCCTCGTTTAGAAAACGATGAGGCCTCCACATCAGGTAAACTACTGCAAGATCTTTGCAGGAATTTAGTCCAGGTGATCGGCCAGCAGTTCCCCGAGGTTACAAAGACTCAGCTCTACCGCAACAATATCAGTGATGCAGCCACGGCGACATCTGATGCCTGCCAGGTATATAATTCCATACACCTTTTTCCAAATTCTGTTCACCACCTTTATAAATCCCATTCAACTCCTTTCCAAGCCACAGCAGCCGTCAAGGGTTAACTTTGGTCAAAGTGTGTGTGTATATATTGCTGCATCTGCAAATATACGAACAGCGATGATGTACCATGTTTTGATGATGCATTATAGTTAAAATTTTCGAAATTAAATTATTTAGATGTTATTTCCATACGCTCGAAAATTTTCATTTCCGCATCAAAACAATTTGCAACTCAAAATGCTACGTACTCTTAAGAACATCAAAACATTGTTGTCTCATGAAAATACGTTGAACTGAAGCCCCCCCCCCCCCCCCCCTCCAAAAAAAACACTGTCACACACACACTTCCCGAGTTAAACACTGTTTCCTTTTTACCTCGAAATAAGTAAACAGAACCCCAACAAATTTAACTCGGTAATTACAAAAATAAAGCAAGTTTGAATGCCAAACTAGCTATAATATCCTACATTAGTTACTGGACGGAAGTTAGCTACCATCAGATTTTCAGAGCCTGCCATGACATGGAACACAGGGAAGGAGGAAAATGCAAGTGTGTAATGGAACCAAAACATTTGTTTACAATCGTCTTTTCCTTCAGTGACAAAACAGCTGCAGTGGAAGGATACATTGTTAATGGTGCTACTTTGGGAAATATGGTAAGTTAAAAAAGGTAAGTTAATTAATATATACTATATAGTATATATATCTATCCTATATAGTATATATTAATTAACTTCCCTGTTTCTAGTTACATTAAATTTCTCTTCTGTTCTGGAGAGGAGGTGGAGGAGGAGAAGTTAATCATGTTTCTCAGTCCATCGCTCGCCATCGACTGAAATTTTTTTCCCAGATTTCTCCGCCAAACAGGCAAACAGGAAGGTGCAGAAGGGAGGGGTAGTGAAATACCGCAACGTGATTGGTTGTCCAAAATAGGAAAAGGGGGAGGTAAAATTCAACTTTATTTATCTTGCAAGGTGTTGGCGGCAGTGTAAAGTATGTTTTGTTCAGAGAAAACTTGCTAACTGAAAGGTGGGCATGGAGGGGAGGGTAAATGGTGTACTCTGATTTGTTGTTGATTTCCCCCCCCCCCCCGACTCTTAATTTCACCTGCCAATCACATTGTAGCATTTCACTTGTAGATCTTGCAGCCATATAGGCAAACGAAAGGATTGGAAAGGGAGGGGAGAGTAAATGTTGTACTCTGATTGGTTGTTGAAAGTGATGTTGGTGAGAGGAGTTGGTGGGGATGAAGGAATGTCGATCGTAGAGCACTCTGGTAAAGTCTCGCGGAATTAGACAAACTTATCCATAGGTCCCTAAATGGGTCAGTTGTATTCAAAATTTGTCTTGCACATAAAAGGGGAGTGTAATCGAAATTTTTGCTATCCAATTCGAAAGGTTCGTTCCTCATGTAGCTTCCGAGATTGCCACGATGATTGTCGAAAGTGAAAAAATAAATAAATTTCCATAAATGCGAATGCAGAAAAGATTCCATTATCACGTTTGAATTTTTTTTTACATGTTTTGCTAAAAGGAAACTACATTATGTTGTTTGTAAATTGTCAAATAAATAAACAAATGTTAAAAAAAGTTTTTAGGTGTCCTTTCCCTATTTTTTTCTCATTTATTCACCTTCTTGGTTCTCATGTTTGCGCTCATCATATTTGTTCATCAAACCAACAAGTTTCTCATTAAACACATTTTCCCTCATGAGCCAAAGTTTACTCGTGCCATACCAAGGAGACACGATATTAATTTGCCTATTATGCATCATATTTATAGCCTAATCTAAAGATCCCACGTACAATTGTTTGGAGAAGGGTGTGGATAATAAAATATTTATGGCTTCCCCGAAGCCCGGTAACGTATTTACAATTACCATTGTTTTTTCGTGTCTTTTTCTCCAGTTTGTCACCATTACCATTTACGAGCAAATCTATAAAATTAATGCGAAAATTTGCAGCTACATAGTTTAATAGTCTAATTTCAAAATTATTCAAATTTTTTACCAAATTATTAAAAATTTCAATCAATTGTTGCGAAGTCTGTAATAAATCGACACTTATTTATACATCCTCCATATTTTATACAGTTTTATTAATTGTGTTGCATAAAATTATAAAATTAGGAGACTTGCAAATGCATCGCCACTATTTTCGTATTCATTTAAAAAAAGTGATTATTATTTCCATCACCCCTTTTATTTTCTTATCCCTTGACTCATAAAATGCTGTGAAATGGAAAAGGAAACATTTGTTTTTTTTTTTTTTTCAAGTCTTATTAGTATTGGTATACATTACCATTTTGAAAATATTGACCAATATAATTATAAGTAAGCGACTAACATACGAAAAAAACGTATAGAGTATCCCGAATTGCATGTAAATTCTATCTATTAGTAATAAAAAATGGCAACCTTCGTCAATGAAGCTTCATTCGCATCCAACGATTCGCCGACTTTGAACACTTCGTTTGGTTTTTTGCAAGATGCCCCGAAACAGTGTTTGAATATGAAATGAGAAAACAATGGGGTGGAAACTTACAATAATTTGACTAGGATAATTTCAATTATATACAATTAGCCAAAGGCCTCGACGACTAATTTGCGGGACAGTTTCTTACGCACCGATCCACAAAACATTCTAAACAGCATCTGTAACAATTTTTCGGCAATAACAAAAAAATACTTCGCGAGTAAAATAAAAGCATGTGTAAAATCTTACGTCACATTCGAAGGGTATATAACGAGCGGATTTGTAACCGTGCCTTATTTGAACAAACAGAATTTAGTGTTGAACATTGATGTGGATGGCGCTGTGCAGTTATTGTGTAGTTCTCACTTGCTTTGCTCTCATCCAACCAAAAATCCCCATTTACCATTCGCTGGACACATCTTCATCCCGAGACTATATTTTCAAGCAGAAATGTAAAATCCAAAAGGTCCAACGACATCCACGACGAGATACTGTAAAGTATCATTTCTATAATCCATTTAATCCGCAAGAATTTGGATCGTCGGTGTTGCAGCAGCAGTATTTTCAACGAAACGCCATCATGGACGAATCGCTCAACAACAACCAAAATAACATTGGCGACATTTGGACGAATAAGTCCAATCACATACACCTTTTACTGCTCACTCTAAAGTATTCGATTTTGAATACAGGATTCAATCTCCTCTACGTGGACTTTTCAGCCGACTCGCAAGATTTGTGTGTCCCGAAACTCTTTGTGAAATACAATTCGGCCGATGCAAGGGTAAATAACCGGCCCAATATTGGAATATCTGTGAAAATATGAACATCACAACCAAAGTCTTGAAATTGGACAAAACCTCTTCCTCTCTCATCTCCTCTTCCCACGATATAAAGGCTTGCAGTTTTGCAATGAGTGGAAATGCAAAGATAAATAAGGAATTCAAGGAAATACTGCTCCAAATGGAAACCCACGGCCGGTATAAAGGGGTGTTTGATATTTAAAATCAGTTTTTAAACTGTGATGTTTCAAACGAACCTGATATCTGCAATGGCGGTAGGACCGATTCGGATTATGATGATGAGGGTAACGACTATATTTCATCTATCAATGGGGAAACCCATGCACAAAGAAACTATACAACAACTGAAGAATAATTTCAACGTGTTTTACAGGTTCATGGGTCATTCGTACACAGACACCGTACATTCATCGGCAATTGCCAGCTCTTTGGGAAAATTGTGGAGTTCGTGTCCGAATCAGGTAAAAAATTGTATCACAATCATCAAAAATAAAAAATTTAAAATTTTAACAGGCACGACTTTTTCGTTGAAAAAAGAACTGAAGAAATGTGTATATTTCGAATATTACGATAAAATAAGAGATATCGATAGAAAACATGCCAATTTTATTGCATCTCTAACAATATTAGGCAACATTTGGCCAGAGAAACATTTCGTGCCGGTGAAAATTATTCATCCACTCTTTAAGAGATACTATGATAGTCTTCCCGAAAACATTGTTCATCAACTGATAAAATGTATTCTTTTACAATCATTGTATGATAAGAATGTTGATCAATTCGAATCCATTAATTTTATTCAAGACTCACAAAAGAGGACGTGAACGTTGCATCAGGTCCCATTTAAAGTACATGAATTTCATTAAAAGTGGTGGTACTTTGGCAGATTTCCAAGATTTAGTTTCATATTTTATTTTTAACTCGAGCATATTGCACAATTGTTTGCAACACATTGGTGAGTGAATCTAAACGTCTAGATCCCTCCTACCAAAAACCCTTTAAAATGTCCATGATCACTTCGGTTTATAGGCGAACGGTTAAACTGAACCACTATGATGCTCAGATCTTGTATTTAAACGATGAAAGTCCCATCACCATCGAAGGAAAAAAGAATAACAATCTACAAATTTACCAAAGTCCAAAAGTCTTGCCTTGAAATAACGCAAAGAAAATACACAACTATGCAGAAAATGTGCTTACCGAGTTTCTAAATGACTCGAACACTCCCTACTCATCGGAAGTGGAATTGATGCTTTTAATTGATTTCCTGTACAAGACGGGTAGGCGAAAAAAACTAAATTTTGTCCCTGACGATGAGTCAAGTTAACGAACTTATTGAAAGTGAAAAAACTGTAATTAAAACAAAAACAGAAACAACAATAATTTGTATTCCTCCTCAGTTTACGCATACGCTGAACGGGTTTGTGAATCATCCATCTTGTTCTATTTACAAAAACTTGAATTTGTCACCTGATACGAAAAACTACATTTGATTTACATTGCCTTGTACAAAAAATAACAGGAGTGAAGCCTGATCGAGGAGAGTTGTTTCATGCTCGGCGAAATAATTTTTCGGTACGTGGAAGTGCGGTCGATCTGAGATTAGTTCAAATACACTTGGACAAGGTTAGAAAATGTCCACTTTGAATTACATAAATAAACAAATGTTGAACGATACAGACCTTCAACAAATTTTACTCGACCAACTCATGTATAATTAATAAATAATAATTATTAAAATAATTTTTTTCTTATTGGCAACTAGATGGTATATAACAGGAGGAACACATCGAACCTCATCAATCAATCTCTGTCGTCGAGAAGAGCATCATGTCGACGAGGTGTGATAAACATGGAGCATGTGCCCACCAACCCACCTTCTGTCAATGTTTTATTTGTGGATACAATGCTCAGTGTCTCGACGTATATGATTTGCCTTCGCATACATCAGAGTCGGAGCGATCGTCTTGGCCAAATTCCTCGATGGAGATAGGCGGACTTCGAGAGGGTGAAGATGGTAATGCGACGGAAATCGGTGGATGGCGAGAGAGTGAAGATGGTGATGCTGCAGCCGCTGCCATCAATGTTCCTGTTTCTGTTGTAGATGATGAAGTTCACTCGATTTGCATCGTTGACTTTCGAGGTTTTGAAATTCTTCAAACATTTTACATAAAGGAGTGGGCTATTTTCGACATTGAAACGAATCGCATACAACACTACATTTTTGACTTGAATGTATGCTAACTTGTTCCAGTGACGAGACCAAATCAGCAATCCGAAATTCGATTTTACATGTGTATGGAATATGCTGGTATGAAGGGTGGATAACTTACACGTGTGCATTGAGTATAATGTAAAAAATACTGAGGAATTACAAACATATTTACACTTCATATGTGGAAAAATACAAGATTTCGCGCAGTCCATTTCTACCCCCGTACCTATTCACCAACTCGATCCACGACCTCGAAAACTATATTCTAAATTTTCTAGAGGAGGTGAAGGATGCAGTTGACTCGGTACTTTTCTCAAGATGCATCGTCCACCGTGGACTTTGTGTGATGGAAAATGTGTGTGTTTTTGAATATGTTTTGTTTAAAAAGAATATACATTTGTTAAGTGTGTTTTTTGTATGTAATTTTGTATTTTTTGTATATAAGGTATAATCATAGCCCTAAATAAAAAAATAACCAAATATATCAATACTATTCTGGATTCTCAAAAAAAAAAATCCTTTACTTAAATGATGATTCCTATTCCACTGAAATATTAAATAAACTTTTGCGTCATACACAAGATGGAGAAATATTCAACAGTCGTTAGATACCAAAATCGACAAAAAAAATTAAATATTCAATGTAAAAAACCTTATGAAATGAACGTGATTTTAAAATAGGTAATCAATCAACATTCGTTTATAGATTTTGTCCTTTTTCTCTTGCATAAAATTAAAGAACAGGGGGTTCTCGTCGATCGGGATAAACGCCCATTCATAATAAACCGGTTTATTTTGGCAGAGACTCAATTTCTAGACAATTTCCCAAGGACAGAAACCTTGTTTCAACGAACACTGATAAAATATTGTCAAGGAGGAGGAGATTTCGACTTAATTGACGACATTTCGAATAATTCGTCCATTTATGTGTTTATCATTTATAACTTTACAAAATCCATTCTAGAAGTGTTTATACAAGATTTAAAGAATATTGACGAAACTTTTACGATGCGGAAAAATTGAAATTATTAGACGAGACGGTCAAACCTAATGATTATTTCGAAGTTTCAAAAAATACTGCTACGCTATCGGGGAGGTCGAATGTGACAAAACTAGAGACGAGTTTCACGAGGAAAAATAACCAAGTGTTGGATCTGCTCAATCCGAACATGGCCACGATAGAAGCAAATTATGGCAATAATGCTAAAGATGATGGTGATTACAATAACATAGATGAATGCAAGTTACATAATGTATAATGATTGGGAGAATTTTAACAAAGTCACAGTATCGGGCATTGTTCACCACGAAGATCATGTCGATGAGAACGAGCCGCTCGAAATTAGCGAATTAAATTAACCCGAAACCGAAGTCCTTCTTTCAGACTAACCAGTTATAACATAGACTGATTTAAATTTCCGCGAAAATGGAACAGAAATCGAACTTGTAAATACTGCTGACGAATCCACAACGGTACCGGTGGAACTGAATTCGTACATAACCGAGCTCGAAACCACATTCTTGGAAATTGACAAACCAACAATCACACCCGTCGAAATATATTTCTGTGAAAGCGAATCGGAAACCGAAATCGAAAGCGAGGAAATAGTAGCACGGCAGTTACTCGAAGAAAGTACTTTAGACGAGCCTGTGTTGGGGGAATTGAGAGAAATGGAAAACAATCTCAAAGGTACTTTAGACGAGCCTGTGTTGGAGGAATTGAGCGAAATGGAAACCAATCTCAAAGAACCTAACGAATCGATGGGGGGTGGAAACGGATTCGGGCGAAATTAAAACTGAAATCGAGCTTTTCGAAAAAAGGCGAAAATAATAATAGTCGAAAAATACATAGGGATGAATTTCCGCCACATTTTGTCTGTTTGACGGAAAAGGACTTGTTTGACTGAGTGGAAAAAAAATAAGCTTTAATGAAAAAAATCTATTTTAATTGGTTGTGTTTGTATTTTCCTTACCGTGGCTACGCTTTGCATACACGCAACGGATTGGATGATTTCCGAAAACTATGGCGATCGAATCGAGTATAAAAAATTTACAAATATCGGCATGTTTCACAAGACGGTCGATTGTCTATCACTACCGTTTCACTGTATCGATTGGTCAGATTGCCAAGTTTTGTCTGATCTATCAAGGTTGAGTTTCGATTTCGATGAAAACAAATGCACTACGCGAATAAAAAAACCTGCCGTAGTAACAACAACAATATTTCAACAATCGCCCATAACCTCTTCCCATCGCTCAAGCATTGTTCCGTGTGATTCCAAACACGGAATAGTCAGAGTGTTGAAAAGCACCAATCCTTTGGAAAATGAATGGGCGTGTATCTCGACTTACCCACTCGTGTGGAATGATGACGGGACTCAGACTCCGTATACATGCAAGGATGGAATCATCACAAGCGATTTGATAACATCCAATTTTAAATTAAACGATTGTAAATGCAGGGCCGATATGATAGTGGGTGTTTTCGAATTTCAACCACACGTACCGAGATGTTTCCCATCAACACACATTAATTAACTGACAAACTTTCATGAAATTCAAAATATCAATGATAGTAATAATTCATAAGATGCATGCATTTATATATTTATTATTATTATTATTTTTATCATGGATAACCCGGGTCGTCGTAGTTTTAATTAATTTTTCCACAGAGATGCAATACTTTATACCGGAAATTTACAAGAAAAGCGAAAATGAATTTCCTATTATATTTCGAATATCAGTTCCCGCAATACCTTCGTATCTCAATAAACAAACAATTTTGAAAAGCATACAATTAATTTTCCAAGTGTTAAATCGGCAATTTGAAACATAAATATTTATGTACACGAATAGAAATGATTCCAACGATGGCATTATTAAATTCGCCAGCCGCGACCACGGAGATGGAGACCCGTTCGATTGCGAAGGTCCAATATGCGCACATGCATCGCTACCTCCCTACAAAAGCATATGTTTTGACAAATATAATAAATGATCCTATCTTTATACCAACAGGTACTCATTCACGAATTAGGTCACGTGTTGTGTTTATACGACAGTAAAGAAAAAGATAGTGTGATGCACGATCCGACAAAAAACAATATATTGACGAGCTTTGGTGAGTACAGCATTATTTCAATGTATCCGTTTCTGAAAAAAAGAAAAAAAGTAAAGTAAGATAAACTATTTTTTTTTCGAGTGTAAAAAAGGAGGGGGTATTGGAATATACATGCTTCTACATTTAAAACAGAGATCAGAATGCGAGAACTCGCGATGAACAGTGAATCTGTAAAGTGCTCTTACCAACGAGAACTAAAAAAATTGGATAAGTTATTGGATTTGAAAAATCATAATTTCTTGTACAATAACTACAAAATTGTTCATCATTTGGATAGAAAGAATAATATATGGTTTAAAAGCAAAAAACGTTGCCGGGTTATTGGGATACCAAAACAACAGGAAAGCTATTACGAATAATGTGAAAGAGAAATATAGAAGAACTTTCAACGAACTGGCCACAAAAGGCAGACTCAGTTGTGATTGTCAACGAGCAGCCCCACACCACCTTCATTAACGAACCGGGTATTTACAGACTGATTATGTATTCCAAAATGCCCTTTGCGGAAAACTTTCAAGATTATATTTACGAACACATTCTCCCGTGCATTCGCGAGGGTAAACAGCGCATGATGCAGAATCACATCAAGTATTTGACAAAACAACTCGGAGAAAGAACCAACGACATGGAATTTATGAAGATGCAGTTATTGGCTTGAACTGCAAAAGAGGTTGTCGTCGCCAATAACACCAAAGAAAGTACAGAAAAAATAAGTAACAGTTTGAAACCAAATTTCTTGGTGTTGAAATTGAATGAAGACAATTTTGACTTTCCGTATTATGTAATTTGGGTATAAAATTTTTTTAAAAAGCAACTCAACTTGCTTCGAAAGAACATCCCAACTGCAAGGAATTGCTGCATTTAGAGTACAATTCACCGTCTCGAAACATGTACTGACGTGTCAAGAACACATTGAGCACACATTTGAAATTTTTTAAGAATTACTTTATGATTAAAAATACCTAATTTACAGAAAATGAAATGTTGAATCAAATTGGTAATATGGAAAAATGAAGTGTATATGTACCTATGTATGTGTATATATATATATATATATATATATATATATATATATATATATATATATATATATATATATATATATATATATATATATTTAAATAATTCTACGCGTATGTAGTAACCATTTCCGACTACTTTACCCACTCTATGTTTTTTAAACTTGTTTAAATTATTTCTCAAACTAGTACTTCGTCTCTTCCGTCGGTGTCGAATGGGTGACGATAATATTTTATGTAAAGGACTCGGATATCTACTTTTGCTACAGCTACGCCGTCTTCGTCTCCTTTGTTTTGGCGTGATCAAGTTCTTATATAAATAAATATATATATATATATATATATGTGTGTGTGTGTGTGTGTGTAGGGAACATTTTGATTGTCGGGTGTCGTCATCACCTGATCATCATCACCATTCATCTTAGGTATTGTCATTTCGGGAGATGTAGACATCTCATCGCTGTGATAACTGCCAACGTCGCTGATCGAAATTCGAAGACTTAATCGTCTACGTTCGTGGTATTCCTCTCTGAGATTTTGTTTGAGTGTTTTAACCGTACGATTGTGTTTGAATGGTTGGCGTAAATGATTTTCAGAGTTGTCGTCGATGGTTTTGGGACGGGGTGGTATTTGACGATCGATTAAAGGTAATCCCACCCTCTCTTCTTTATCGAAACCTTCAGATGGTAAGTAATTACCCTCATCCCTTCTGGTTTCGTCATCAGCCAGGCAGCCATCATCGTCATCACAGTGATTCGACTCTTCATCAATGCGAGTTTGTGGAACAGATTCGAATACGTTTGTTGCCGAGACACGGTGTTGATGAGGGGATTGTGGGCGAGGTGCAGGAGTATCGGGGAAGGTAATCTTAGGCCCCAGTGTATGTGTTTGATTGGAATCTTGCGATTGTGGGCATCTGGGTGATGATCAGGGTGGAGTTGGGGGTCTGGGATGAGATTGTGATACATATAGAAAATTTTCCATAAATATTTGCGAAAATGCGACATATGCAAAAAGTATTTTAACATAATTTAATAAACTTTGTTTTTTTTTTCGTAGGATTAAACACCAACATAACCCCCTCGTCATCGTCTTCAAGTTTTAAACAAGTCGATAAACTCAGATCGATATAAAACAAGTTGCGAATCACCATGTTGAATATAACGGTACTAAAAGTGGGTAAATCCATAAATATCTGTGGAGATAATTTATGTGGGTCGTTGTAACGAATTTTTTAATTACAATTTTTATATTCGTACGAACACTGTCCAATTTTAAAATTATTGTAATCTGAAATTTTTTTCACATTGCTAAAATTTGTAATGTATAACAGAGATGAATAATCATTCAATTTTTAGGTGACTTATAATGAAAAAAATATTAAGTAATTTCTTTTAGTTATTTATTTTATAAATATAGATCTTACAAATGCATCGATTCATTTATGACCACAAAAATATTTATTTACGTATATACATAAAAAACAGATTTGTTTACACAATACAATTATTCCTTTTTTACACAAGAGTTGTTATACCGAGAATTAAATTTTCTGACCAGATAGTTCCAAATAAAATCTACAGTTACAAGGGAACATCTTTGCTGATATGCACTTGGATTATGAAAACCACAGGTACCACATTCGATGGGAAGTTTCCTCGTAGCTATTACGAGTTTCTCGGCAGGCACTCCCAACTGCATCAGAAAGTGTATTTTTTGAGCACCTCTCACGACGATGTGTCGGATCCAAATTAGTTCACGATTTTGCGAATTGTTTCAATGTTCCACATCTGATGATGTTCGTTACGTGGAAGATTCCTAGGTATGCCGTGTATTTTCCGGTAAAGGTACAAATTTTGCCCAAAATCACCCGACATACTCGTATGTAGGTGTGATAATGGAACTGGTGTTTGAACATGAGCCATGTAAATACCCTTTTCTGTAGCACATTCAAATTGTAGGGGAACGTTTTCACCAGCATAAACGCCAAATTGAATGTCTATGACCATCTTTTTATCCAGATCCAAATCCACTTCATCCATAGATGATATTTTGATATTGTTTAATAGTGAAATTTCGTTTAAAGTTGTTGCTTGATTGAATTTTTCGAGAAATTCCGGCGATGACAAATTTTCTAAGGTAGCTTCTTTCCAGAAGCTCATCTCGTCATAGTCCTCGGCCCACTCCTGGGGTGATTGTGTTTGTTCAATGCACATTTCGATACGAAATGAGTTTTTGCGTTTTCCTTATATATACACACTTGTTTATGCACAGAAAAAAATTTATTGCGATCTTCCATTGCCCTTTTCACATCTTTAGTAGTTAGATCCCAAATCAACCGAACTATGGATAGGGCATAGGCCCAAGACTTTTTTTTTTTAGAATGGCATTGGCAGGTTTTTCAAAGTCCGTATGAACCACTCATGTGGTGAGTGATTATTTTCTTCCTGGGCACTCTCATTTTTTTTCCGTAAATATTTAGCCTACTCTTCATTGGCTACAATTATAAATTTAATCCATGCTTCCTTTAAAATTGAACGAACTCTTTTGAGTTTGATGTTTTTCTCGTTAATTTCCCAGGGTATTCCATTCACTTTTATGTACAAATTGCGATTTTGTTCGAGATCATTAGACATACTCTTTACCAAGTGTATGTATGGAACAGGTCTAGATATATACAACATGTTTGACCCTCGTTGTATAGAATATCCAAACTCCAATGGATATTTTTTCCCCTGATATCTACCAAATTTAAAATCGACAACTAAAACAGAAGCTAGATTAATATTTTCTAACAGCTTACTCTTTTCTTCTGGCCTTTTCTACTCAGAGTAGGTTTTTTGTCCTCTTCACTAGAGTCGCTTGAAGACCCTGAACACCCATCACTACTGCTGGTACTACTTTGTCTTTTCCTTTTTAAACTAAATTTTCCCACTTCCTTTATATCAAAGTGTTGTTCTTCTCTTATATCAAACTTTTTCTCTTTTTTTATATGAGACTTTTGTGTATCCTTTACATCTTCATCAATCGAATGTACCTTTCCTTCTTCATCATCAGTGTCACTATCAGTATTCCATGTTGAACGTCGTACTTGTTGTTGATAATGTCTCCAGTCGTCTTTCGAAGAGCATTGTATGAGTTCAGCTTCAAGTTTACCGTTCAAAGGCTGTAGTTGATGCACTTTAGGTTCAGCTCCACGTTCACTAAACATCTTGTTGAAATACTACCTCGTCGCTGGAAATAGTCAAGGTAGTTATCACTTGGAAACTTCTCGCAGTCACTGCAACTGCACGAATAACTGATATGTGCTTTCCGACGCCTATATATACGAGCGTGCAAAAAAAAAAAACAGGTTTTTATGAGAGAAAAAAAGCACCAACCTTATCATGTATGGAATTACTCATTTATTTTTTTCGCCATTTCTGAAACCCGAGTTTGCCAAAGAGCTCGTGATATCGCCAAAAAAGTTTTTGATTTTTTCAGCACTATACACTTTATGCAACATTGTGTTCTTATTGCAACACATTGCAGATTCAGATGGAATGTTTTTATTGGCAATTGAATGTTTATTACATTTGTTGCGTAATAAATAAAAATAAATAACATCGATGGAAATTTTAAATATAATTAAAGATGAATACGTTCGCCATCCAAACGACATGCGAAAAAACATCTGTATGGTGTTGGGCATTCTCAACAAGCGGTCGGCCTTCGATGTGACTGTACTCGAATATGGCGAAACTTTAATGATTCCCGAAATTCATAGGGGATGGAGAGGTTCGAAAAGGCTTTGATGTGGATATGGTTGCATTTAATGTTGGCCGGCGAAAGTAATCGCAATAGAAATAATAATTACGCCAATCTTTATCAGAGTTTACTCGAAAAATGGGATTTTTTTTATCCTGTGTTCCATGTGTTTCGATGGATACAGAAACAAAAAATCAATGCTTAAAATACTCGCGGAAAATAACTTCCGCTAGATTATATAATGGTATTAATTCATTCGAGCATCGAAAATGAGAAAAATATTCAATAGATATATAACAACCTCACGGTGCTAGTTTTGCTAACGCTTGAGTATCGGCAGTTGAAATCACGCATATTGGGCCGAGAGGAAAAACAAAAAACACTTATTTCGGTAAACGAAACCACTTGGTGGTGGGTAATTGAAAGCAACAACGACGACGAGGGTGGCGAGGGGGATGATAGCAGTGGTGAATTTGGTAAATATAAGCAACATTCGAGACATGAGAAACTGGGCGAGTTTCTCAAAATCAACAAAAGTGTTTTTTCAAACAATTATCATGTATATTTACATTTTATTCGTGATAATTTCGTTTAAGGAAACATGCCTCAATTTTTTGCAACGAAGTACAAAATAAACTTCGTATAAACATGTAGAAAGTTATTTAAAAACTTCAATCAGAAACGATCGGTTACGATTACAAGGATTAATGTATGAAGAAAGACTAGGGTTATTTTATTTTTGGCAAGATAATGTGAAAAGACTGTTTTCGAAAAAAACATCGAGATGAATCGCTGATGAGATTAATACGTGAAATGCGCAAACGAAACGATGATAATTGGCGACAAATGACCCAGGATAATGTTTATCATCGCTTGGATTGTATTATTTTGGAACATGTTCGTTTCTCAGCTGCTTAAAATGTAGCAATATAATATGCTTATATGATGGAAATTGTAATTACGAATATATTTTCAATAAATAACAAAGCTCCTTTTTTTCATGACACATAGTTGTTTCATTTCCTCCCCTGCCTTTTTTTTCTAGAAAATACAATTTAAAAAAAGTATTTTTTTACCAGCGTAACATTGTATATAAGACGAAAAATAAATTGTTATTCTTCCAGTCAAACACAACAAGTCAATGTTGTCGGACCAGACAAACTTGCGGAATAATCTCGACCGTTTCTATTCTGCATTTCTGGCGAGAGAATACGGCCCAAATTTTTTCCTTTATACCGCTTCGATCAACATTTTTGTCTCGTTCTTGTTTGTAAGTATTCTGATATGCGTCATATTTCGTGAAAAATGTTATTGACTCAAGTAAAATGGAGGAGGAGTAGGAATATACTAGGATAATGATCAAACATATTGAGAAAATTGGCCGAGTAACCATCGATGCGAATCTGGATCGCATAATAATGCAACTCGTCGGCCGGTATGACTCCAAATACGATCGAAACAAAATCATATCCATTGTCGGATCCAGTGAACTCGGTAAAATCACCCTGCAGGAAATTTCTCCCTTTGGTTACAATCTTTTGTTTAAGTGTATGTTTGCTCATAGGTTGGCAAAGAAAACAATGTGGAGTAGAGTACGATTGTGGGCTGGTTGTGCATAAAAAAGTTTGGCTTACCAACGCATAATCTTGGACTTTGACGTCGACAAGGAACACAATTTCGACTCGTATGAAGAGAACCTCGTTTGTCGCGATCGTGTGATTGAGTTTATTGAGAGCATTACTGCAGCCACATCCCCATTTTACGTCAAGGGGTCTTGTCTGGTGACACATCGGCCCAAAAAGGCCAACTTTCACCTAATTCTACCCATAGTGATGGATTTTGTTAGTGCACATGTATTTTTTTTGTCATCTTTCTCACATCTACTCGCAATCGAACAAGGGGTTGACATTCAAGTTTGTGTAGGACAATCCGGCACACTGTTCCTTGCCCACCGTTCAAGATCACGTTCCAAAATGGCTGAGCATGTATTATCATTTCAAAAACTAAGTCCCATCAATATATGGACTCTAAAGGATGAGCTCGTGTCTTTTGTTCCCTTTTACGATCCCTTCAAGGAGGGCGAAGCCATTGTAGTTTCCATAACTTGCGGTTCATCGCGAGAAGTTTTTTCTTTAAAACACTCTCCGACCGATGAACATGTCACATGATACACATTCATAGATCAGACAATCAGGCAAATGCGAACTGACGAGGAATCGATTGCGGCAAATGACCGTCGGGTGCAAACTGCAAACGACATTGGTGGTTATTGTGAGGAAGGTTGGGTAAAGTCATTCATTGGATCGACCGAGTTCCGGTTTGTATTTGAATATATCGCTGCATATTTTCTCGTGTGTAGATGGAGAAATTACTCACAAAATTGAAAGTCTAAGTGGAAGTGACGATGAGAGTGTAATTACCGAGATGTACGAATTGTATAGAGTCGGCACGATCGAGACAAATTTTCAGTTTGAGACTAACCAGTTGGAAAACACTGGATATTTCATCTGACGTCATCTTTTCCGAGTACGCATTGGGAGTGCCGAACATCAGGTTCCTTTTTACGATCGTGAATTTTACCCCTTTAGTAAAAATCAGTTGTATGTGATTGATCATTTCGAGGAGGCGATACGACAAACCGACATTGACTTTGATCATTACAAGGAAAATTTCATACATGCACTCATAGATGGTTTATTGGCTGAAGATTCAAACTTTTTTTATGTGGCCTGCACATGTGTTATTGCAAAGCAAATAATATCGAAATTAAAAACACTAACATCATTGTTGAAGTAAATGAATTGCAGCACAAGGGGATTTTGGGTAAACAACAATGGCGATGGCAAGATCAGCATAAACATCAATATTCCAAAAATGGTTCGAAACAAAGTAGAGATGAAGAATATGGTGATACATGTGAATACGATGGAGATGAAGACTATCCTCTATGAAAATGGTTATGTGAACCTGCATCATCGGATACGTTTAAAGAAAATTACGTCTGGTTTGTCTTTGTTTTATCAGAGATGGTGAATTGTGGTTATGTGACAAGCGTGTTGTAATTGCTCGTTCGCTATGTCGACAGTAAAAATTTAAAAAAGTTTGATCAGATGTGTGTTCAAGTTTTTCAACCCGAACCAGTATGCAGAGTTCATCTTGAGTGGTTGGTGCACCCACAAAAATGTAATAAAAAACTTGTATGCTGGATTCTACAAGACCGACGTTCTTTACTTTTTCCTTTAGTCTTTATGTGAAGGACTCTCGACTGGACAAACCTGTTCAATGTGTACAAATACATCATATTTGGTGAATCCAATGGTTGAGACGGTGGTGGTGATAATGGGGATTCGTCCTCGAATAAAAAAATTAATCGTCATCAGCGACAACTTGTACAGTGACTAATTTCTTCTTTTCAGACATTTTATTGATGAGACGATGTGGCGACTTGGTGTTGTTCGGCAATGGATAGTTTTCGATCGTTCGCGAAAGCGAGTTGTTCTTTAGTCTGGAAATACAAGATTATGACTGTTCTCGACCATTTAGGTTACCAAGTATTTCATGATGGGTATGTGTTTAACACATTACTAAATGTAGTTGAAACAGCTTCACCTTCCCTGACATGTCTGGTGGCTATCAAGCACCGTTATGACATTCCAAAACCGATAATCACCCTGGTACTTTTTTTCATGTACAAGACATTTGTTTCGACATCTATCTTAAATTACCACATTTCTTATCATGGTTGCAATACAACAAGTTTATGGTGATGTTTCTCTGCCCGAGATTTTCAAACATAGTGGCAAAGCGGTATGCATTAATCGAACCTGATTGCAAACCCCTCGACTACATCGATGAAAATTTTGTGGTTACATTCAATGATTTGACTCGAAATTACAAATGGCCTCCAACCCTCGTAGAAAACTTAAAGCTTATAACTGGCACCAAATTGGCGATTGCCTTCAAGAAGTTTGTGTAGTTGCTGTATATTTTAACTCAGAAATATGCGGTGAACCTGAAACGAGTTACTCCATTTATACATTCCATTTTTGGACAACACATGCTGAAACTACTCGGTTTGGTCAACTTTATTTTCGACTCGAAAAACATTCTTCAGTTTTGTGATTTGTTCAAGTATGGCATAAGAAACAAAAGTGGGGATGTTGGTAGAGAAGGAGACTCGGACAATGAACATGATCGTGGTATGGAAATTGACAATGACGATGAAAGAACGACCATGCTGTTCAACACTTAGCAATCTATGAATTCTTTTTATTCAAAGGTCGAGAAATTTTTGCGCGTAAAGCAAAAACAACTCATTGCCAAGGGTAATGCCAAGCAAACTGAAAAAATTATGGCTACAGCTTCCTTGCCAATAGATGATGCGTTGTTACAGCCAGATCGTCCTGAGTCCAGTTTTTGAATATCGCCATTGTCAAATTTAATGTCCACGATGGGTGATGGAAATCAGCTGCGCAATGAGGATAATTTTGGTTATGTGTTGCAAAACTTGAAGTTGGGTGATGAAGGGCATGTCGAATCGTCCATCGAGTTGACCGAGTTCGAGGATGGATTCGTATGTAATGCATTCGTCATCTTTTCATGGTTGTTGCGTATGGGGTTTCACAATTCCTATGCGGATGGACCTTTTTTTCGATATTTAAGTGAAAATCGCTTCGAAATTTATGACGACATGAAACAACTTGTTATCGAACATGTTGTCCAACCCATGTACATAAATCACGTAAAGGACCTTGCTAATTTACTATGATTATTTTGTGAAAATTCGCGAGTTCACCTTCCTGTTCACATTGACCCAAAGATTGAGTGGTGCCATCTCAAAGAACTTTACGATCAGTACAAACACTTGAACGTCTACCCAAGAGAATACCAAACCACATCCAAAGGGGACTTGTTACTCACCGAGTACTTTGATCACATGTATATTGGATTTGCATCCATGATTTTATATGGCGAATTCAACATGGATTTGATAGTCACTCTAATGAAGTTTATGGGATCTTTAAATTTCTGAGGTAATCAGTTGTGGAATTCCCTGGTACTTTATGGTAAGACTGGTGTGGGAAAAAACATATTTTCAGATATTCTTTTGAAGCTACACAACATGAGTATCCTGAGCCATCTCACATTGAACTCGGCCAAGATCCCACACAACGATCACAACCCCTATCAGTTGCCCTGAGTCACAACATGTGTGTATGCATCGACAAGTTGGACTCATTCGACACCAGCTGCTTCAAAGTGTTTTGTAACACAGGATGTAGGCCCATGAGGTTCATGTACTCAAACAAGTCGGTCGAATCACCAATAACTGCTAAACCTGTAATTACCTGACAGAAAATACTTTTGGTCGTGGACATGGCCATTATGGGTCGATTACTTCCCATCACAAAAAGTTTCCAATACGTTCAGTTGAATCCCATTAACCTGCTAGTCGTCTGCCTGCTCGACAAGGTGGAACTTGGTAATCACAGCAAAGCAACCCCTCTATTGGGCAGCATATTATTGACGGGACGAGTACCAGAATTTACACCAGGAAAAGATATTCACACATCACTTCGAAATTCTTTTCGATGGTAAAGGTATGGATCCCCAGCAAAAAGTTGCCACAAAGGGGACTAAAGGAATTTACCCAAATGTGGTTTCAAAAATAATAAAAGTTTGTTTCCCAAAACCAAATTTAATGATTTTTACCTGGAAGTTTGCGACATATTAGACAAACATTTTGATAATTGTGATAGAACCTACAATATTCTACTGTCTCTTCCAAAATATGTAATGCTTTTATGAATAGAAAAATAAAAATTTAATTTCATATTATTCCAATTTCCTGTATATTCTTGCCAATGAGTGGCTAGTTATTGGCAGAACTGTGTTAAAACACACATGCATGGATATATATTTTTAAATCTGTATTTAAAAAAAGTCATGTATATCAAGATGTGATAGTTCACATTTGTTGCATCTTCTCGGACCCCATGCAAGGTATAGCATGTATAGGCTGTTAATGGTAAAGTGAATGCTTTTGACTCCCTAGTTACTATATTCCTTTCAGCCATATTTTAACCTTTAACAGCCTTTTCTAATTAATGTTGCCACATAATTAATAAACACTGTGTGAATATTCCACCACACTCAGAAGTCAAGTATTTATATATACATATTTATTTATTTATTTATCGGTCTGACACCAAGCAATGTAAATAGCATACATAATTTTTTTTCAAATTAATCAGACATACATAATAAACTTTTATTATATATTTTAAAACTCATGCCAAATATACCCAAAGATCGATTCAAGCTTAATGTACTAATATACCTAGATTGTTGACACCAACAGCCTTTGTAGAGATGGATTACCAATCCAGCATCTGGTACAATACCATAATCGAAATGATGGCTTGTGTACTAAGTGATCTACTCAAGATTAACATACTGATATACCTAGACTTTTTTTTGACACAATGACCTTTGAAGAGTCGGATAACATGTCAAGTCTGGTACAAGTACAATCGCAATGGTAAATGGGTGTACAAAGTGAGAGTTTCTTTACCAGCATCAAACTTAACATACTGATATACCTGGATTTTTTCGACACAACGACCTTTGAAGAGTCGGATAACATGTCAAGTTTGGTACAAGTACCATCATAATGGTAAACGTGAATATGAAGCAAAATGTTCTCCAGAAAGTATCTTTTTTTAAATATATAAATGAAGTGATGCTTTAGTTATATATTTGTGGGTGATAAAAAAATGCAAATATTTACATTACTTGGAGCATGAGTTAAAATAAAACCATATTTATTATAATTACCCCCCCCCCCCCCCTTTTCCCTGTTGTCCTGGGATGAAGAGTGATGTTTCCATATTCAGCTCTCATCATTGACTGATTTTTTTTTCAGATTCTGCCCCCATATAAGCTAAACCGACAGGAGGGGAAGTTTGGGGAAATGAAATACTGTACTATGATTGGTTGTTGCCGAAAAAAGGGGGTGGTTATCCAATTATTGGTTTGGATTATGACATCACACAAAAGTATGTGTGTTGAAACCACAGTTGTTTACTTTCCAGAAAAATCACAGTTGTTTAATTCCAAGAAAATTTAATATAATTTAATTCCAATCAGAGTGCACTATTTAATTTCCCCTCCCTTCCCCTCTTCAAAGTTTGCTTTCATGGTAGATAAATATGGAAAAAAAGACTTCAGTCAATGCCGAGAGGGGAAATAAAATGGTGCACTCAGATTGGTTGTTGAAAGTCTGAGTTGGGTGGGGAGGAGAATTATCGATGGTGGAGTATTCTGGTATAATCACATGGAACTAAACAAATTTAACCATGGTCCCTATATACATTATTAATATTCAATTTTGTCATACAAGATCCACTTTGAATACTAATTACCTGTACAGGGCCCAATGTATATGATTGTTTAATTCCATGATATTTTACAAGAGTTCTCCACAATCGACAATTATTCCCCTTTCTTCACTTTATTGATCAACCAATCAGAGTAAACCACAATCTCAGTGATGTTAGTTACTTTGCACTAAAAGACTGACCTAAAAAAATTTCCCACTCCACCTCTGTGTTGAAGACTGTCACCGTCTTTGGCTGGAAATGTCCAGTGCAGGTGCATGTCTCCTTCATGTGTTGTTTGCGCTGTCATTTTCCTTGAAGAGAAAACCCTTGTGATTCATGTTACTGGCATGTTGTTTCACAATTGCCCCTGGTGTTAGTTGGTGATGAGAGTGTCAGAACATTATGTTTCTTCCTGTAATTAACAGTTACAACCAAATTTTAAAACAGAGTAGGAGGGAGTTTGTATACATAAAATATTTGTATGATGTACTGATGTCTAGACACATGGGTATTTTTTAAGCGTAAAAAATACTGTAAAAATACAAGTATTCAATTTTGCAAGTTCCTGTGTGGACTTCATTAATTATAAAAGTTCAAACTTACTGATGTCCCAACATGTGGGTAATTTTAAAGTGTACAAATTTTTAAAGTTCCATGTGAACGACTTTGAATAATGTTGTCCTTGTGAGAGTTCAAACATTAAATTAATTTACTTTTATAAATTATACTTTACACTAAACTTACCTACAACATGATGTGGCGATTATAACTCAAAAGCTCTGATGGCTGATCTGCTTTCTTGGGAGGCTTTCCTCTCTGCACCAGAGCATGGTGCGACGATGTACAATTTCAGTAAATAAGTTGTCTTATATTTACAGGAAATAAAAAATTACTTGCGATTTATTTAATACCAAAACTGTTTTGTAAACAAACTATTAACACTACGATTCGTTGGAATAAACAAAATACTGCTTAACTAATAAAATCCTTGTAAATATGTTTTATATTATTTAATAAATGAAAGTTGTATTAATATTATTGTATAATTTACTTAAAGCATCGTTGGTGCTATATCTTGGTGAATATGTTATGCTACTTATATTCATATTGTGACAAAGAAACATTTTACTACTCATAAATGTTGCCAACTTAGAAAGAAGTGGTTTCACTGCGGTTGTAATAAAATTCCTCCCTACACAGCATTTTTGTTTTATTATTATAATTCTGTGAAAAAATGTACCCAGCCTAAATAACTACATTTGCAAAACCAGAAATATAATTATTATCGGGGAAAAAAGAAAAAGGTGAACAAATATGCTTAGAGCCTACCAACTTTTTAAAATAACAAATAATCTGAATTCCAGAAACTTACCAGTCAAAAACATATGCATATTAATGTCGAAATCGCGATGTTAAGTACTAAAATCCAAACATTTATTGTATAATATAGATAAACCTAGTGGCCACAATATTCGAACATATAGTGATACATGAATAATTAAAAATAATTTCATACCCAATAAGTGAAGCTTCTCTCTGCCCTGAATATTAATAATGGCCTTCATTGTCTGTATATCAACAGGCATATTACTATTAAATCAAGTTTATAGAATATATATATAATTAAGTGAATATTTTCATGTATTCATTAATTTCCAATTGTTTGTACATTAACTATCAAAAAAGATAAGATGCTTTTGTAAACAATGACAAATACATTAAACATATTCTTGCAGAGATATCTACTTTGTCTAAAAGTAAATAATTTGATTTTAATTAATTTAATACCTTGTATTTAAACTTCTAGTGCTATCTGTTGGCAAGCATATAATTGTAATTACAACTACATATTTTTATAATTTCTACTTCAAGATAACATTTTCCAATAAGCAAACTTGTTTTAATTTGAGTAAAATGAACTAATTTACTCTTTATTATATATTATATTTCATTAAGATAAAAAACGTTTTAAAGATTTTTTTAATAATCTCACATCAGCATCAGTGATATATGACAATAATTTAACTAGGCATCTGTGAAGGAAATATAAAATTATTATGAAAAATGTAAGGTCATGCCCGCTTGTAAACATTATTTGATTCAGCAAAAACTTATATTTATCAATGAGTTGACAAATGTACACTCATTTCTGGCAATTACATGACAAGCACCTTTTCAGTTTTCAGCACGCACCAGAGAGGTTATTCTAAGTTATTTGATTTGTTTCATCTCTTTAAAAATGCTTTCAGTAATGTAGTTCATATGCTTTCAATAATGTAGTTCGTATATCATGTAATAGGTAGTGCTAAACTGTAAATAATTCTTGGTATGCACTTTTTCAGTTTTCAGCACGTGCCAGGGAGGTTATTCTAAGTTATTTGTTTTGTTTCTTCTCTTTAAAAAATGATTTCAATAATATTGTTCGTATGCTATCAGTAATGTCGTTCGTATATCACTTAATAGGTAATGCTAAATTGTAAATAATTCATGGTAGTTTATAACCAAAATACTTTGTCTTGAAAATAATTGAGTGAAAATTCATATTTTGATATAAATACAATCCACAATAAACACAACGGTGTCTAGTTTGTTGTTCACTGCTTATTTTATAATCTCTTTATTATAAATAACCGAGGAAAATACTTGTTTGTAAATAGCTTGCAGAAAAAACAGCAAATGGTTTATTGAAAAAAAATCTTCAAGTATATGACAACCAAAGTTATGTGTGCTCTATCTTATCGGCGTGCATGCAAATTTATTTCAACTCAGTGCAAATGAACTTAACAGATATTTATATGTAATACAGCATACATTATAAAATTATAAGTTATAAAATAGTATAATATCGTCAGCAAATTTGATACACTTGATTATGTGAACCTTTCAAAATTTTATTTAGGGTATTTATATACCAAAAAAATCAAGAACTGTCGAATTGGTACACATCCAGTTATTGTCTTGCGTTGGAGACTTTTCCACAGAATAGCGAATATAGGTAATTAGATTGATATGATGCCCATGATCAAAAAAGACTTCAGTTGAGAGGCAGAAAAAGTATGGCAAAGGAATTACACTTTCTTCGTTCATTGAAAATAACTTTTTCCCTTGCCATAGGAATTTACCAGATCCGAAATATCGTCTCTGCTCTTTGTACAGATCAATTCTTCTTTGATGACTAGATTCTGCTGTGTCAAAAATTAAATATCATCAATTGCCTTCACCGTCTTCTGCTGTAATTAATGTCGGCAAACAAAATGGCAATTTCTTCACATAGATATTTGTTGAACAAAACAGTAAAACTGCTGCAAAGAACATCTTTGATCCTGCTGGCGCCATCCTTCTTACTTCACCACATGCTTTGTTATACTGGCTAATGAAACTGTGTGTTACAAATAAAAAAACACCACAAGTCGTGTCTTTTTTATTATTATTTTAACATGCTCTTCAACTCGGCGGCAACGTTTTTAAACTGTTTTATTTTGTTTTTGAACAGATTCAAAATATTAAATTTATTGGAATAAATGGCCAAAAAAATTTTAATGGCGTAACAGGGTTCACAGTCTCGCCATAAAACCGCATCGTTTGAGTCTTACAGCACAAACAAGTCTGTTGTAATTTGCCAGATTTTATTATCTGAATCGTAACTAACATCTCCTGAATTCGATTTTGACATTGTTTTCTCATCATATAAAGAAATACTATCAAAATTTAAAATGGAAATGTTATTGTCATGTATGTATTGTATTGTGAATGACGATGGAAAATGTTTAATTAGATTGGCAATTACAATGTTATAAGCTAAAATGTTTCTTTTTTCGTCAAATTTAGCCAATTGTGCTGGATATAGTTGGTTAATATGAGAATGGTCCTTATTCCTACTTGCCGATTTCATACATGTATCGAACAAGGCATAATAATATTTTCATTTCACTCACAGAGTCTCTACATTCACCCAGTTATAGTTCATGGCTTTAAATGTTTTTTTCTTACTTACAAGAAGCTATATAGGTATCCATTGATCAAAAAGAAAAAAAAACAATAAAAAAGAAGGTGGATAGAGTGCTGGGGGGAGTAAAAAAAAGAAATCTTCTATCATGCCAGGTATAAAACACTGTGTATTGTTGCTAACGCTACCACAGTTCCCGAGGCACTCATACCTCGAACTTCAAAGAGTCAGCACAGTCTACTGAGTCTGGAAGTATGGATTCAAAATGGTATGCTAGTAAAGACTATTGAAAAGAGTTTATTCGCATATATGAATAATACGAAGCTCTTTGGAGCAGAGATAAACATGTGTATAAATGTGCAAATGCAAGGTATAAGGGATTTCGAGAATTACTTGCATTTGCATCGAGTATGGAGAATATGATGTAGAAAAATACGCCATCAGTAGATGGATAAAGTCTTTATGGGATTTCTATGTAAGGGAGTGGAAGAAAATAAAATATGCAAAGAAGAATGGTTGTGTTCGTGAACCAACACTGTGGTACTTTAATCTGATGCAATTACATTCAATCTAAAGAATGGGGAGATACACATTCGGTCACAATGGGAGTGGAAGATGTGGGGTGTGTGGCTGTGAACAACACATCCATCAAAAATGGAATGATGAATGACAATGCTGTCTATTTCCCCATATCAGTCAATGATGAGGTAGTGGACAGTGCCATCAACACATCTGTCAATGATGAGGTGGTGGACAGTGTTGTCAACAGAATTGTCAATAGCGGGGTTGGTGACACCCCAGTCAATACATTAATCAACGGCGAGGTTGGTGGCACTGCAGTCAATACATCAATCAAAGAGGAAGTTTGGTGACACTACCGTCGATACATCAGTCGACGACAAGGTTGGTGACAACACAATCGGCTCATTCCTCAACAGCGAGGCTATGGACAATGTAGTCAATGAGTTAAACAGTGAGGTTGGAAACAATGCAGTCGTCACAACCATCAGACCCATCAATCACACATCTGACACATCTATTGGTGATGCAATCAATATGTCCATCAATGATGTGGTTTTTGACATACCTGTTTTTTGTTATGAAATTGAAAAAAAAAAAACTCATAAGAATGGAACCTTCACAGAGGAGTTACTCAAAATCAATTAGCAACCATGTAGCAGATGTGGGTTTCCCTAAAGGGTGGACAAGTCGAGCCAGATGTAGTATTGTACTTTAAAAAATAACCTCATATGTATGTTATCTTTATAAAATCAACTAAAACAAATTTAAAAAATAGAGTTTTGTTTGTATTTTTTTACAATTCATTTTCGCATATTCTATGAATCACTTGTCGTAAATGACACATTCACTAATTTCTTTTAGAAATATCCCATTTGCAATATCCAAATAAACTTTGTGTTCTGTTAGATAATATTAATAACTTTCAATTCATTGACAGTTTTTGTGTATGTTTTTATGGAAGTCTGATTCATGGCTGCATTCAAAATTGCATGTATGACTTTTACGTAATTGGGTAGATATTTACCAAAATTAATCTGATATATTTCGGGCCGTAGCACATTGTTTAGGTGGTAATTTGGAATACTTTTCCAAAGTCAAGTATTAATATTCCTGACAGTCTTCAGGATCATACGAGAGCACCATTTTCTTACGGCCAATGTAGGAAGGACCGAGACCATCAATGTACCTTTGATGTGCAGATGCGTTTTTGAGCCCAACCAACTTTAAATTTTCGTACAATTCCGTGTGATCTGCCAAATAGAGGTAGTTGTAAATGGCAAACAATACGTTTTCTAAATTGAGGAACTTTTCCAATTTATAACAGTTGGTTACTTTGGTCATATTCGCAAAGAAGAAGGCAAGTGCAGAGACATAGTTGTAGATTCGTTTCACTAAACGCGATGCATTGCACTCGTAACCTTTATGAACAAAAGAACAAAGTTTCAACACATCTCGTGTTGGATTATTGCAAAATACACTGTAATCAATCAGTTTTATCAACTGAAATTATTTTTCCTTCACTAGTGAAATAGATGCGAGTATCTCAGTACCTACGAGAACAATACCCCTTCCATTAATTATATTCATTTCCTCGTTTTTAAGTTCGATAAACCTGTTACTGTCCAATTTCAAAATATTTGTAAATTGATACCCATCGGTATCTGCATCAAAAACCATTTTGCGATACTCTCGCGGAATTTTGCAAACAACTGCACGAAGTTTCGTCTCGTCGCACACAATCAGTTTTTTTTATTTCTTTCAGATTAGAGTAGGTATCGTAGGCATCTTGGCGAATGAAATATACCAACTGTATGAGCTCCCCTTCCATCAGGTTGCTTATTGTTTCTTTATGATCGCGAATCACATGTGTTAGATACAACACGGATGTAATTCGACATAAATTTATGAGAAGTTTGCGTGCAAACAATGTCGTGCATATAGTTATAGGAATTCTGACAAACTTGAAAGATGGAGTGCCAAAAAGCCAGTAGGTCGAGTTGACCGTAATTTTAAGCGAAAGTTGCTTCAAATCCAACACCGAATCTTAAATCCTCTCTTCAGAAACTTTTTTTTTTTTTTTTTTTCTGACTTTAGAGATTTCATTTGCTTCTTTACAGTTTTTTTTGTTCGAGTAAAGACTCTATAAAGTTTATGGTAAGTGAAGTTTTGGCGTGTGAGAGTAAACGAATCAGAATGGAAGTATCGCCAGCCAATGACTATAGTTCCGCGAAGGAAAGTATCATCTTCCCGATAGGCTTGCCAGAATACGTTCACATATTCCTAATAATTTTGGTTTTCGTCTTCCATCACGCACAGAGCAATTACATTATTCCTCAGCATTTCATCGAATGCATCACGTGATATCGGAGCATTTTCAAACACTTGATTCAATGCTTTGTTGCAACAAAACCGACGGTCGATATGGAAAGTCGTTTGTAGATGATGGTATTTGGGTAGAAACTATTGACATCGTATTGAATAACATTCCAAAAATGACCATAGTTTGCAAACACTCCGGGATATTCTTTTTTCGTGAACTTGAACTTTGGTTTGGTCTAGATTGGTCTAACATCTATCACGGACGTTCTTTCGGCGAGCGACAAAAATTTCAGATCGGGCATGGCCAGTTAAACGGAATCATTGCTCTGGTATCCCGGTAACATACCAAAGGATAGCACATGATATAGGAACACATTCGCGATCCGGCGAGAAATAGCACTCATCGAACTGTCTTCGAGACCGCAGTTGGCCAATTGTTTGGTGAAAATTGCCAAATTAAACTTGTTGTAAAGTCCGACCACGGCCAGGTAATCCTTCTCGTTGTAAATGAAAGACTGCTCCATGCAGTAGAAAACGATAGAGTCTGCATTCGTTTCACCTGTAAGTTTACGCCACACGATACCACCAACGTACTCGGTGTGGCGCACTTGCATTTTTGTGTATTGAGCATTCACTGCATCAAACTTTTCTTTGTTGTAGGGCTCGATGTGAAAGATATTTCTCATACACTCGTGACGAAAGTCATCGTCTGTGATGGTGCCATCTAGAATATAATAAATTCGCATAAGCAGAGAGTTAAAATTGATTTTCCTAAACTTTATGCTCATATAGTTTTTAGACAGGTTCCCCTACGACAAATTCCCACTCGCCAAAGCATTTTTTTTTTTAAGATTGTCAGCATATCGAATATGATACCATCGCTGTGAAAATGAATGAGCGGACCTGTGGCTAATTTTTCGAGGTTTACAAATGCTTTAATTTCGTGTCGCATATTGAGAACTCGCAAGCGAGTCAAAAGAAATTTTAAATCGTATTAGATAATGTTGAGGCCGACGAAATAATGTGGGTAATTTTGGTATCCCGTTAGAATTTTCAACAAGTATCCCTGACTATACCAAAAGAGAAAATTAGTAATGAGATCCTCTTCGTGTGAGAAACCTTGGATCCAAATGCATTTCGCGGGCAATCTTTCGTATTTCTTCCGCATTTCCACGTCGAAATCATCGGGCTTGCCGCGACATTTTAGGTACGAAATTATACTCACTTCGACATCCAGATACTCACAATAAAGCACAAATATGTGTAGTTTTTTCTGGAGCTAGACCTCCCCCCCCCCCGGCCAAGTCTTCTAAATTATCCACACTGGTCTCGATGTCGAAGCACACGACAGTAATGTATTTGTACAGATGGGTGTAGTCGTAAGGCGTGTCCAGGATCAGATGCTTAGACTCGGTGACTGAGTACACACCATTTCACGAAATATATTTTCCACCATGAGATTACCGATCTCATGTTTTGGTCTGAGAAACTTTAGTTTTGCAAGTTGATTTAGTTTGACAGATGAATTTTGCAATATCCCCTCTGAAGTTACACTATCGATGTACAATTCCATTTGCAACATGAAATGCACATCAGTCGACTGGATGGTAAAGTAGTATTTTTTTTTTTCACAATTATTTTCCACGAGAAATTTGTAGACCGTGTTCAAGTTACTCATGGTGAGAAATTCTGTTTTTACCTAATTATATTAAACATTCAATGTACTTGCGCATTTTGAGTGAAAATTTCCAGCAACGAGTTTGAATTAGTTTCCAGAGAGATTGCCGTGTCGACGATTGAATCGATATATGGGTCATACTCAATCAGTAGTTGGTACATTTCGTATTTCATGTTTTCAGCAACTGGAAAGTATATCGAGAGGAGGTAAGACAAGATTTCTTGATGCCTCTTCATCGTTTCGACATCGATGCCCACCACATTTATCTGATTGTTGTAGATGAAAGACCGCAATATAAATATTTTATTTTGTAGATTTAAAGAATGTGGAGGGGTAAAACTTTTTGTTATATAAGAATCTTTAGCATTAGAAATATTCAAAAATATCTACAACGATCCAGAGCTGCAAACTTTGAACGAATTTAAACAGTGTTACACGTATTTTGGCAACAATCTCTTCGAATGTATTTACACTCGTGAAAATGACGATGACAAAAACTCTGACGAAGATTTCGAAGAGGAATTTGATACTGATATTAATAACAATACTTACATTCCATTAAAGACTATCTATACGTCAAACAACTGTCGTCTTCTCGCACTTTTGAAATTAACTCGAAAGATCAACTAATTTTGCTACAACAACAGCGACTCTTTATATACCTAGTTGTAAACTAAAAAAAAAAAAAATGAATTGTGTTTCCTTTGCAGAAAAAAAACGAAATTGACGACCAACATCGGTTTTTGCTCACATGCAAGTACAAAAATGCAATTCATGAGTCATCGCAGAATTGCACCCTGATTTATGATTACAATCAAACCACGATGGAACACACATATCATTCGACGGGAATGACAAGATACAAGGACGGCACTCCTCTATTCACGAAATTGAAAGTACACAATATGTTTGTATGCGAATGTAATCGAAACTCTATCCAAGGATCGGACAAAGTCTCAATACCGCCTAATGCTCTATCTTTAAACGAATATTTGACATCGCCATTGAGATGTGTCCATTTAGTTGATAGCCTACTCCAATCGGGAGACTTCATATATAACCAGTGTAAAGAGTATATTAGTGCAAAAAATTTAGCCGATGTATATTTTGTACCTAAATTGGAAAAATTTGATACTCTGTTTTTCAGACCGACCTTTTTCACTCTCGCTGTAACTGAGTTTACAACTTCTGTAAAAACAAAAACCGCTACGTCGTGCGGCATAAGACATTTCGTCAAACGACCCACTCATAATTTGGCATGTTCAATAGAGAGTAACCGTGCAGACACTTGACCAAATGCAAGTGACTTTCAATGTGTTCACGTTACTATAAATTCAGATACAATGGGACAATTAATCACTTCTCCAAATTCACTAATCATAAATGCGATTTGCAATCGCGTTTTACAAGCTCAGATAGAAAGATTGGAGAAAAGGATACAGCTAAAATATATGCACATTCTTGTTATTTCGAACCTCATTTGATACGAGCTTTTTACAACGTGTTTGGCCGTTCCAACAAAATGCACACTTTATTTTGCTCGCCAAACAGTTTCTTAAATTCAGTTTGGTTGAATGAGTTTAAACACTTTATTCAACTTCAAAGAGACAGATGATTCCTGAAAGTAATGTAAAAATAAAAAATAAACAGTTTATTTAAATATGTAAAATTTATTTTTTAAATAATATAATGATAAAAAAGATTACAAATATAAAAATATAAAAGATTATGAATATAAAAATAAAAGATTACATGCATAAAACAACATTTTTTTTAAAGACATATATAAAATGAATTAATATTTACCCGAGGGTACACATTTACAGTGGGAATTTGGATCCCTTGGATTAGGGTATATAATTTTTGTGTAGGATTTTAATTTTAAAAAATCATCCATTCTTTTGGAAATTGTACAGTTAAAACACTTTTCCCACACTGCTCTCCCCATCATACACCCCCTACACATATCGAATTTAGTTAAGAGTTGTGGTTGGGGTTGCTGTAGAGACTGGTCGTGTAGGAGGTGAGGAGGGAACTGCTTCTGCTGTTGGGTCTGTGGCTGGGGGAGGGACAGCCGCTGGAGCCCTTAAGTTTTTGTTTCTTTCGCTTGTAAGGAAAGCAGACTTTTTACTTTTTTACAAAACGTACACTTTTGTGTGATATTACATTGACAATGCTTTCGTGATTTTTCACTATTTCATTTTCGTAAAATTTTATATTTGTGCCATACTTCCCGAGACCCTTTATACTCCTTAACCAACTCCTTCCCTATTTTATTTTGAACCTCTATCATTTTTTCCAATTCTTCCTTTGCTTCTGTATATTTTTCTAATAGTAATTGTATTTCCTTTTTTGTACTACGGTGCATCAAAAACCTATCATAAATATTTCTAAATTTATCCCCCATTCATTCAAATAACCCATCTAGCTCTACCTTATTCGCTCCAACAACCTTATCCACTCTTGCAAATATAAAAAATTACCAACAGCTATTTTACAGTCCCATACTTGCTATCCCTAGCACACTGACTCTAGACTAACGTGCGTGGTGTTTATATACGCACCAAGTAAATTTTTTATTTCGTATTTCATGGTAGTAGGGAGTGATTACTCAATAAGTGAGTTTTTTTATTTTTTACTTCACGCACTTGTATATTCATGTTTCTTTTTTTTCTCATCGGTGTATCTGATATGCATTCGCTCGCTCAAAGTCATGACTAGTGTTCGCACATGGGCCGGTGAGGCGAATGGTACACATTACTCAACTTGGCCTCATTATTATGTGAGAATTATCTCGGGGCAGAAATAATTTTTTGACGCTGAAGAGGACATCCCCGTCAACGCCGATTACGTCATCACTTTCGACGTCAAGGATGCCGTCTCCTTCGGTGCTAAGAATATCATCTCCTATAACATCAAGGATATCATCTACTTCTCAGAGGTCCGAATAGTTTCCAGTAAACGCCGTTGCAGCGTCGGTAAAAGAATTTGTGTACATTTAGCGTGGATGCTTCGCTGTCGTCGTGCCCGAGCAGAGGGAAAATGTAATGCTCAAAGACGGAGTCGGGTTTGAAGACGTTTTAAATAAACTTGAACAACAAATTGCACAAAACATCATCCGATCCCGGTGTATTTTGTGCTTCGGGACTCGCGGGTAAATCGTTTTGCTTTTGCACCTCTACCCGTGTATGTTCGGCAAGCGCGAACGCTAGGCAGAAACCCATCACTGGTACAAACAATATATGCAATAGCGAGCTTACCTGACCAAATTCAGTCACATAGAATCGGAAAATTAATTTGACCAGGGAAACCATATTTACTTGATTGGGTTTTTCCACGAGTATGAGTACATCTCCAGTAAAGTCTTCGATAATTTTCGGTGATTTATTCGTCAGGTAACTCGCAAAAATTTTGTTTCGTTGGATGATTATCGCCGAATGTTCGCCCATCCATTTTGGAAGAATTTTAAACATGCCGTAAAAACAACTTTTCGTAGAATTGCTTAGATCTTGAACTATGGGTAAAATGGAATCGAGTTTGAGTTTCGGGTTGAGTTTCAACAGCGCTTCGTATTTGATTATACTACTGAGTAGAAACAAGTTAATTTTGACAATTTTTTATAAACGTTTTTACATCGTACATGAAAATTATATTTATGGTTGAAAGTTTATATTCTAGAATATCCAACAATTTAATGTATTCGCCACTCAATTTATCGTATTTTTTACTTGCTGTGTTTGAATCGACTGGTTCCTTCAAAGTGTAAAATTTATAAAAATCATTCAAGGCAATGTCGATAGTAGGAGCCATTTGGGTTGTTTTGTGTCCAGTTACTTAATTGTTCTTATAAATAAATATATACATATACATGTCGCGTAATAAAATTTGTAATAATTTTTTTAATGAACTCGCTGTTTAGTAAAAAAGTGTGGCCGTGTGGAGAGTGGTTGTTTATTTGAAGTGTTTTTAGTTTAAAGAGAGATATTGAAACACGAATCTCGTATGGAGACCGTCTCGTCGCCATAATCGAAAAAATTAAATTGGAAACACGAAGTGACCCGGTCTGAATTATTTTTCTCGCATCTAGTGGCAGTTAATTATTTGCCACCCAATTCATTTCGAGATTGGTGATTGTAGCATAATATGAATTTGTCGACCGAATATTCCCCATTTAGTGATATTTGTTTACTGTCGTCGACGACTCATGTTTTATTAGAGAAGTTTTTAAAAAAAATCGTACGGTAACAACACGAAATTCTGTCTAAATTGCCCGTAGAGTGCTAGTAATTGATCTTTGGAAAAGAAATTGTATTTTGACTTGGATGTATCTTCTACCAGCAAGGGTAAAAGCGAATCGTCGAAAACATTTTTGGAATTTTGCAAACCGAATAAAGGAGCGCCTACGAAAAATACAAATTTCAAATATTTGTAAAATTCCACTTCGTTGTAAATTTCCAATATTATTCACACCAGTAAACCGCCCAAAGAATGGCCCACTGTGAAAATTTCCAAAGGAAATGAGTATTTCGACAAATACTTTTCCATCGAAAGTTTTACCTAATATGTAGACTGCAATAAATATTTACGCCAATCGTACGCGATTCCTTTAATATTAACTTTCGAAACCTTTCGATATAAATGAGAAATGAAACTCGAATATACAGATTTTTCACACACGGAACATAGCACTTTGCCGGGTCGTAATGAATCGTCATTTAATAGTCGCTGAAAATCTTTATCCAATATTTTTCTGAAAGGAAACAATTTGTTTGGAAAAATTGTAGTTTTAAATTTATTGTCTGCAACTAGCGAAGATCCGTATAACCCCGGCACTAAAAATATAATTTTACTAGACATTGTTTTGCACAAACATACACGCAATCACGAGAAATGAGTTTAAAATAAAATTTGTATAAATACTTGCATGTACCTACTGATGAAATAATGCACGGAGACTTACATTTAGTTGCTGTATTGTGATCTGCACAGAATACATCATCCTTTTTCTTCTGCCTTGTAGATCGATGACAAATATAATAAATTCTTCGCACATAATGATGCAGAAAGTAATAATGTTGTTCTCACCACAATAAGAAGAAATAAAGTGAGTGAGTTAAAATGTCGGAACTCGGAGCAGAGATGGGTGTGGCGATGATGTGATATCACGTGTGACGACGATGGAAGGGGGAAATATTGGAGAAGGGTAATTGGGAAGAGGGCACAAGCATCAAGCATGCCGATTGGGTGAGGGATTAGGTTTTTTTTTTTTTAAGAAAAGAGGGATGGAAGTCACACTCCAAATATGGCAATGAAATAAACCAAGCGTGCTGATTGGGTGAGGAAATAGTTTTTTTTTTAAACAAGACTGGGGAGAGAGGGAAAGAGGTCCCTCTCTAAATATGGTGATGAAATAAAACAAGCGTGTGATGTTGATGAAAGGAGAAGTAGGAGAATGAACCCAGTGATCCAGACAGTTACGACTCTTCCTCGGTGTTACATAAGACCACCGCAGAACCGCTTAGGTAATTGTTCCATATTGCGTATCGCAATGGGAAAACCATACAAACATTCATTGTGTACTATAAAGTATCCATCCAAATTTTTTACTTTGCAGTATAGTGCCGCTTAGCGTATCTGGCCAAGCTCCTTTTAGCGTATCCAAATTCGGCAACAATTGTTCCGTATCGGGTATCCAAGCATTTTTTTCTGCAAATTTTCTCTCGCGTATTGCAAGATGGTGTGCACGGGATCTAAAATCACAATGTTGAACGCCAGGCAAGTTATTCATTCCTCGCCGGACATAGACACGTTTCTCATCGAGCACGACATTCTAAAATCGACGATGCGGTGCAAAAAATGCGGGGAAGGCGAAGCGAAATTGTTGGCAAACAGGGGTTTGTTTTACTAGTGCCGACGGCGAATGGAGGACAGTACCAGATGCGACTTTAAAGTGTCGGCGAGACAGGACAATTTTCGTGGGCGATTCAAACTTGTCTCCAGGCAAGATAGTCGAGTTATATTTACTCTGGTGCCTGATCAGATACCCTCGACAGTAGACTATGGTGAACGAACTTTTGTGCTCGAGAAAGACGGTCGTCGCCTGGTCGAGTTTCTGCCGCCAAGTGTGCAGAGACTGGGTGTTGATGTACAGGAAACGCATCGGCGGGCTGGGCAAAGTGGTCGAGATGGACGAGTCGAAGCTGAGCAAACGCAAGAACCGCAAAGGACGTAAAGTTCACAGCCAGTGGGTTTTCGGCGGAGTGCAGAGAGACGACCCGTCGAAATTCTTCCTGGTACCGGTGGAAAAGAGGAACGCCGCGACCCTGACCAAAATCATTCGCGAGTGGATTACTCCGGGCACGACGATAATTTCAGATTGCTGGCGCAGTTACAGCAACTTGGACATTCACGGCTACCTTCACATGTAGGTGAATCACAGGAGGGAATTTGTGTGCAGCGAAAAGAGCGGAATGGTAAACACTCGAACACACTAAAGATGAAGAGAGGCGAGACGTTGAGGGTGCACACTCAAAACATCGAGTGAAGTTGGTGTTCTGTGCGATACAATATTCCTTGCTTTGGCCGACGGAAAGAATCTTTGGTTGGCTACCTGGCCGAGTACGTCTGGAAAAAGAATCATCGGTACGGAGAACGACTGCATGCTTTGCTGATTCACACCACCGACATGCACCATCGTAATCGGCACAGAGGAGATGGTGGCGAAGGATATCCCAATTTCGACAGGTATCTGTATTATACGGTTGTTTTTTAATATGCATGCACGAACGAGATTGAGTTGCTGTTGCAGTTGCAGTTTTAAAAAAGTCAATTGAGTTGATGTTGTCAGTGCAGTATAAAATTAAAATGTGATTGACTTGCTGTTTGTTTGAAATAAAAATTAATGTTTAATTGAGTAGCTGTTTGATTCAAGTTTAAATTAATGTTTGAGTGATTTGCTGTTTGTTTCAGTTTAAAAAAAGTTTAATTGTCTTGCTGTTTGATTAAAGTTTAAATTAATGTATAATTGAGTAGCTGTTTGATTCAAAATAAAATTAATATTTAGTTGACTTGTTTGTATCAAGTTTAAATTAATGTTTAATTGAGTTGCTGTTTGATTCCAGTTTCAATTAATGTTAAATGACTTGCTGTTTGATTCAAGTTAAAAAAATTTGATTGACATGCCATGTGTTTTCGTTAAAAAAAAAAAAGTGTGATTGGCATACTGTTTGTGTAAAAATTCATTCGCAATCTGGAAAAAAGCCCAAAATTGTCGAGTAGGTCGTGATGGGTCTGCCCAGCGACGATGGGTGTACTTGCATCTGTTGCATCCGCAAAACTTGGATCTGCCAGTTTCAATTAATGAGGTAAATTGATTTTTTTAAATTACATTCATTCGCGATCCCGAAAAGACATAGTGCGGTCGTGTCCGTTATGACCGGTTCGGCCGGCGGCGGATGCAATTGCATACGCTGTTGATTTCGCGGACTTTGCACCTGCTAGTTTCGGGTGTTGAGGTAATTTATAAAAAAAAGTGATGGCATATATATAAAACTTTAAAATCTATAGGGTTAAATTTATAAAAAGGTTGAATTGTTAACTGTACATTATATTACTGTACCCTTTTACTGATTGTGTGCGTGTGAATCTTTGAGTATTATAATGTTACATTCATAAAAAATTAGAATTTTAAAGGTTATCCTTTTTTGGCACACTCTTTAGTGATGACATATAGATGAAACATTGTATAGTAAATTGTTACATTAAAAAAAAATTGAATTTTTAACTCTACAATGTTTTACCGTACCCTTTTAGTGATTGCTTATGCGTGAACCTTTATGTAATAAAGGGTTATAATTATTTAAAATGTTAATAATTAATAAATATTCTCTTTAATACAAATAAAAAAATTATGCATCGCGAATCGCGACAGGGACGAGAAAAAAGCGAAAACATATTTTTTGGATACGCGATAGGAAACTTTAAGCAATAGTTTTTTTGGCACCTGGATACGCCACGGGAAACAAATATGGTCTTTTACCCTATATTCCATTTTCGTTTTGGATATGCTATAGGAAATAATTGGGTGTATGTTGAAATTTCTCCCCCGATTCGTCTGGATATACAATTCGAAACAAGTGGGGTGTGGCACCAATTTCCCCCCTTCCCGCGTGGATAAGCAAAGTCGTCCTTTTCGGTCCTGCACATTTTGTCAACTGGATACGCAACGGGAAACTTTTGGTAAAAAACAGCTTTTTCAAGGTGCACTGGATACGCAGGGGGGAACTTTGTATTTTATTTGGGCTTTTTCCCGGTCGTGGTTGGATACGTAATTGGCAGTTATTGTCTCGATTTTTGTATCATTGGATACGTAATACAGTGGTTTTTGAGCGATTTAGATACGCAATACGGAACAATCACCCATTTTAATGTTTCAACTTGAAGGAAGGGAAGAGAAGAAAAAGTGAAAAAAAAAAAAAAAAAAATCTGCTTGTGGAATTATTAGTTCACTCGCGTTCATAAACAAAATAACCTTCATCCCTCATGTGTGAAATGTAAACATTTTGGAGTTCGGGCATAGATGTCATACATGAGAAAAAATTTGTCTGCTGTACAAGAGAAAGATAACTTACGTAGTTCGCATGCCCGCCGTGGCACTACAAGTGCACATTGATAAGGTGCCACTTTGAGTAACATGTGGCCGTGGTTTTGCTTTCTCAAGTCAGGTTACCATTCATGGAATAGTATTTGCGTGATGTATATGTGTAAACATTGCAACATAATGCAAATTTTCTGTTACAAATGTTTTGTAGGGGAGAAATTAGGTCGGAATGTATTATGTTTGTATGGCATCTTAAGCTAGCAATATTTACAGGAATACAAAAATTCAGTGCGGCCTATAAACGACATAATAATTATCCCTAATTTTTCATGAAAAATGTACTGTGCTGCCTATACACGCACGCGGCCTATACATGCCAAAATACGTTACGGTACGTCTTTAGCAGCGATGCGCAGTCATGTTTTGCCACCTAGGAAATGTTTCATCTTCAACCAAATTGATTTTCAGGTAGTTTTGTAGACACTAAGTACATATGGAGTTTTGTCGCAGGAGTTGGTAACTATCAGCATAGCATTAGATATGATTGGAGTTTACCTATTGTTTTATCAAGTAACTTGAGTTTAATTCCATATCCATTGGGGTGGCCTTCTCTCCCCCCTCTCCCAACACCCAAGTCTATCACTGTATAAAGATAAATACTACATAGTACACTTTGAAACTTCCAAAAATTGATACTTCTCAAAAATGGACACAACTAAGCTGTTATTTTCCAGTTTCCTACAAAAAAATCCATTTTCTCGTTTAGGGAGAACATTTTCGAATTACATGATTTCTGAAAATTGGCTAAGGAGTAAAATTTTTTACTTATATTTTGCAATCAGATTTGTGGAGAGTGGTTGTCTGAGAGTCCGGCTGTCATGTGTACACACCCAACCCCCATACTCGCCTGACTCGCACTGATTCTTAACAGTTAGGAGTAGTCACATGTAGGAGGTAGTTTATATTGGTTAGATGAGCATGATTACATGAAGATACTTTGTGTTCAATTGGTATGAACTAAGGCAATTTTACGTAAAAATTGTGACGAGAAGCTGCACTGGAGAAATGTCACAGTAATTTAATATATCCATTGGGAAGATACAAGGGAAGATTCAGAGAAAGCTACAAAAAGTACACAGCCAGGTAGTAATATACCTATTAATGTTAGTCAGACTAATTTTGTTTCTTGGTTTATTGGTACTTTATTGTGTTATTTCATTTGTTAGGTATTTCGAGATATACAGAAGAACAGGAACAAGAAAAGTGAAAGTCCAGGTGGGGATCGTCCAACAAATGGCTTGTCATTGTAATTCTTCATACCATTCATGCATGCAATAAAGACATCACATTTTGTAAATTACTTTGACATCATTGCTTTTCATACTTTCATATGTATTCAGTTTGGTTCTAGTAATTGAACACGAATATGCATACAGTTAGTGTTACAATTAATGTCACATTTTAAATGCAATACGGATAGTTTATGATGTTGAGGGAAATGCACCACACAAACATACTCTTGAAGTATGTTCAGTGCGACAAAAATATTTCTTCAAATTTTATGTATTATGTATACAATTTCACCTTGCACACCAGTCACGCCTATAAAACCCCAAAAACAGTTTTTGCTAATAAATTTGACAGGCAATGCACAGGTTTCCATTGTAGTGAAATATGCTTAGTACACATTGCACACACCTGTCACAACCCAAAAAGGTCTGTATGCTTACTATCTTCTGTAAGTGTTTACATGACGAAGTTCTTGATCACTTATCATATTTATATTTAGGAAAATGAATAAGTTGTGCATCATCGTCACATAGGATACAAGAATGATTAAGAATTTCCCTATTCTCACCATTTGGCATCCTGAATATCATGCCACTTAATCACTTCATTGCCAACCAAACCGGCAGATAAATATAGATGTACTTTTCAGAACACAAGAAAGTTGTGCAGTATGTAGCAAGCAAGTACAACTTCTCCAGGTGTGTGTGGCTGCAGTAGCATAAGTTTCCATAACAAGTGAATCCTTTGTGCAACAATACCAAAGCAATTCTCAGCTATTTGTCTTGCTCTGGAAAGTTGGTACAGTAAACTCCCGATTAACCGTGTTATTGGTACCAGGAAAAACACGAATAAACGAATTTGTATTTAAAAACCAGGATAATCGAATATAGGGACTCGTTTTTAGTGTTAATGGAACCGTGGTATTGGCTCCGAAAATAGTGATAAAACACAGTACCTATTATACATTCCAAAGCAATCGCAAAACATGCACTGTATGTGCAGGATTTAAATTACTGTACTGTATGTAGTACAGTACACGATACGTCAACCGACATTTATGTTGCACCGAGCATACCTACATTTGGGCCAGCACCGGCAGCTGATGGGCGGCAGGTGGGCAGCACAATCGATAAGTGGTGCTTAGTTGTATGTTTGTCGTTTCCTCAATGTGCATCACATAGAGCCGTCCCTGAGATAGCCAAGTGAGTTCAATGAAAGTTTAGAATGCAATGCAATAAAGACTATAACGGACTTTTAAATGAGATAACCTGGCATTTAAACAAAACAGTACACTCCCCATAAAAATAACCCTAACGATACAAATACAGAGCATAATGTAAAATTTTGTTAAAACCAGGAAAACACATTTTAAAAGTCTAAATTCATTCATTTCAAAGTTCGTGACAACCATAATGAGTTTTACAAAAAAGTTAGCACTAGCATCTCTCAATAAGTGTAGGCTGATTTGTCATTTAGTCTCAATAGGCTGGGTTGAAACATCTTAAATTTCTATACATCTTTAATTACTAGTAATATATTTAAATCTGACCAACTTACACACACAAAAGTTTGAAAATTTTGAAATGTTTAGTTTCTTGTAAACATTTACACACTTTATATGAAAAAATGCAAGAAAAGTTAAATCGTGCCTTGCTTTAAAAAGTATTCAATTTTTTTTTGTTTGGCACCAAAATTGATGTTTTGTTTATAACATCTGATTATTTTTAACATGAGAATGTCGACATAGTCCATAGTACAAACCCTGTTGGCTGGCATATTCTGACAGTTTCTATGTGTGTTCTGCTGCTGGATGTGTGTTATTGAAGCTTTGCGTTCGTCTCCAATTTCGTCAGATTCTTCTGGTACTTCCCCTTCAGCACACACTTTTGTGACAATAGCTTCATCATTTAAGTTGATGTGTGTTGCTTAACTGTCTGAAGTGTCTTTTGGGATGGCGCTACTTAATTTAACCTTTTACTGGACACTAAGGATGGCCGCGTTGGCTGTCGACTAGGTACAAAGTCCGGTTCCACATGTCTAGCAATATGGTGAACCGGAACACTAGCCCTCTTGGGCAACGCCAACTTACCAGGGTTCTGCGTATTCGGTTTCTGCGGAGCAGCAGAGGTGCTGTAGGTTGCCCGTTTGGTCTCTGTCGTCTTCTAAGTTTCGTTGGTTATGGAACTGTAGCAGTGGTCGGTCAGTTGCTGGCGATTCGACCGGTCTCATATCCGGTGACTAGAGTCCGAACCATAGGATGGTATCCACTGCCTTTCCAGGTAGGGTTTGAAAAATACACGAATTTCCCGACGGAAGAAGTTGGTCTCCCCCCATGTCAAGCGGCTTGGGCTTGACCCCTTGGGGTCTCAATACTCGAAGTGACGAGGTTGACGGCACATACCTGCTTCGCAATACTGAACTCCGCCTTCTTCACCTCTCTCTGAGTCCCATGTCTGGCGTTGAATGACTTAGAAGTATAACAACACTCAATACCCCTCAGTAGCGGCAAGTAAATGACGAACCCCTTACTAAGTGTAAGGACGACAGTGGTTGATGGTGCACTCCCTAACTCCAATCAGTGCTGGTAACTAGTACTCGAACCTGGAGTGCGGGTCTTAAGACCGCCTTCCTACCACTGCCGGGTGTAGTCCACAAAGGTAGTGCCTCCAGACTCAGGCAAATACCCCTATCAGCACCTTAGCTAGGCACTCCGGTCAGCAATTTAACCTGAGGTGGCTGTCCTGCCTAGGTGGGGTGTGCACTTAGTGGTTGAGGCTCTACCGTTCTGCATACCGGGGTAAACAGAATGGGTGGCCCTAGAAAGATGAGTTTGTGTGTGTAACGATGGGCAGGCTCCTGAAGGGGTTCTGTCGTCCCACTCTTAGGTCACAGTAGTAAATTGCCCGATCCCATGCTTGCCCCTTCCGAAGTCTATATTCAGTGAAAGAAAGGTTTTACTCCTAGGACAAAAGTACTTTCGGATACGGTAAAGTACTAGTATTTATTGTGGTAATAAATACTAGGTTACTCGTATGAAAACCAAGCAGAGCATATATGGAAGTATGGCTACACAAGTTAACGTGTGGAGGTGACTCGCTCCTAAGACTACTTACGATACAAGGGATAATTGAAACGAAATACTTTGCAACTAGACCTATTGGGTTGTCAAGAAGAGACACTAGCTTATGGGGGGCCACTACCAGCAAGTAGTGGTGGTTGTTGACCCAATACGATTGGCAACAGAAGTGTTAAATGATTGGTCGATGTCTTCTGCAGGCGAAGGCTTCTGGTTGCTGGCGATACCAGAAGGGTTTGAAGCCTCTGGAGGGTGGTGGCTGTGGCCGCTGGTGTTTGTCGAATAACTAGAAGCTCTTGGAGAGGACCATGAGTGCCTAAGTTAGTAGAGAGACCCAGAACACAAAGTTTTGAGGCTAGCTACTGGAGACAATAACTCCCGACCTCGGGACCCACGGCCTTATATCTGGCCCACTGGCAGGTGCGCGCCGGGTTGGGGTGGGAGGCGTGATGTTCCTCTGTGATGTCTGCCTGGAGCGAGCAGGGTGGGAGAACTACCCTCGTGTGCTTGGTATATGGCCTCGTGTGCTCGGCGGTGCTCGGCCATCTTCGGTGGTGTGGCGACACTCTGTCTGATGGGTGCTTCAAGGAGGCAGACGTGTCATGCAGCCGCTTTGAATACTCTTATTAGTTTTACATGCAGCAATCGTCCACTTGGGTTGAAACGATTCCCTGTGCACTCATAAAACGACGTGCTAGGTTTGACCCTTCCTTGGATTTTATGACTACGTACTAGGGAGAGAGAGGCAGGTCAGGAACAGTCCAGAAACCAAGTAGCATCAATGTCACTCCATGGGATCACATCTTGTTAGACATCTTGGAATTGTTTCCTTAGGGTGCTGACACACATTAGTGGGTCATTCTATTTTAAATCAGCAAGTTCCAGAAAATTGTTTTGCATCACCATTTTGTATTTTAATGATGTTTTGTATGGAATATATCTCAACCTTTCAGAGAAAAAAAATTTAATTATTTTATTTTTAAATAAATTTTTGATCGAGATATAGATGATATGAGTAACTGCCGTGAAGAAAAATGTGACATTTCATGTTCGCTTCTAAGGAGTCATAACTTTTTACCCCTTTGCTGCTACGAAGCTCCACCATAGCTCCTTACAAAGCTTAAAAACCAAATATATTGTGTTCTGAACAAATATCATCTTAAATCAAACCTAACCCTCTTTTTTAGGGTTGATTATGACTTATAATTACTCTGTTTCTGCAACATTTGGCTAGCCAAAAATTACTGAAGGTTTGATAATAACAATTTAATTTTTTCATCCATAGTAGACAGCAATGAGTACTACTAAGGTAATAAATAATTAAGTTGTTATTTGGTTCCCTTCACAAGACATGACCCTCCAAAATAACCAATTTTCCCAAAGTGCCCATTTTCTAGTTTAAAAAATGGTATGTGGGGAGGGGTAAAAATTATGTTATGTTTCTGATAGTATTTTTTAAATGCTTTCAAATAAAAGAAATTTCAACTTGATACTTTAACTGGTTTGGGAACTACAAGCCCCCGAACGTACAACAAATTTTGTACAATATATCAAAGTCCAATTATAAATTTAACAATAATTAAAATGGCTGCATTTAAATATATTAAATAATATCTTCTACTGAACTGCAATGAAACACAGGAGTTGTGAAAATGCTGTTCAATGTAGGCTACTGCCTATCCTTTCCACCAATAAAAGGAAAAACAATTTCATAACATTATTAATTACTACAGTTAGTAACCTTATTGACTAATGGTTAGTACAATTACATGAAATACTTGAGCAAACATTAATATTTTAAGTTAGAAATACATACCCACAATTTAAAATTTAGGCCTCAGTATCAGAAAACAAAGAAAACTTATTGTTGTTAACTGATGGACTTCTCCAGGAACAGTTTCTACATGTTCTCACTCATTGCTGGTGTAATGTTGTGGCCTCTTCCTTGAGCTGACCATAACTCTGTTGGTTTCAGAATTTGTAGTATGTCTTGAGATCGTACCCAAGTCTTGTCATCTTTATCAGACTTTTTGAATGAAGTTCCAGGCACTTTAGGATGAAGAAAGTGAATACTGTATTCTTCTTCGATGTCATAAATTTGATTTTCAACTACTTCCCCTAATCACCAGTTATTATCATACACACAACAGACATAATCAAGTAACTTAGGTTGTTTCTGTAATGTAACTTTCTCAGTTTCACTGACTTTAAAAAGCTGGAAAGTCACTGCCTGTTTGATTTCAATTACAGAATTACTTATAGGAATGAAGCTGTGGAATGATCTGGTCTATGATATTGGCTGTGAGATCAGAAATCTTTCCTTAAGAACTTCTCTTTCATTGTCTAAATCATCCTTGGAAAAATAGAAAAATGTGATGCCTTGAATATAATTGGTACAATACTTGAAAACATCAATAGGTGTAACGATCTGGCTGTTAACTGGCTGCTGCAAGCTAGCCCTTCTAACCAACATCTTCACAGTACCTCCTATCCCATCACATGGTCCCTTCCCATGAGCTGTGGCAAAGACGTGCCATTCAGCTCTTACACCAAAGTCCTTATCATGATGACTTAAGTTAATGAAATTCTTTCGGTTTTTGTATTGAGCACAAGAGCCATCACAGAAGTATATGATTCTGGATAGGTTAGGGTGATCTTGTTTCAGCTGTTCAATAAGAACATTTCGAAAAGTATAAAACAATGTAGTGTTGTGGTCTAGGTACTCACTAACAAAACAGAAGCTTTTTGAATGTACTATTCCATCTGCTCTCCAGTAGACAACAAATGGATGCAATGTCGTTTGTTGACCTGACCAGTGGAATGACTGGACCTCATCTTGCACAACGCAGGAAAAATTCTCTGAAAAATCCACCAAAACTATGAGTTCACTTTCTTCAAGATGTTAATTCTGTGAATTAAGAAATTCTGACTGTTTTTGACGATGAAATGATGGACTTTCAGTTGTTTTAGCTTTTCACACAACTTTCTCACAATGTCTTGAAGAACTAACACACATGAAGCAAGCTCACAACTATCAGTTGATACCCATTGCTTGAAAGAGACTTCCTTTTCTTCTGCCAGCTTTTCATAATCTTCAAAATCTTCTTTTATAACAGCAATTACAACTTTCACACCAGGACACTCCGCACATCCTGACAACATACAAGCCTCACTTTCAATATGGTAGATCATGATCTTCAACAGTTCCGTGTAAGAATGTTGACTTTTGTGGGGCTCTCTACATCCTGCAAACCAGGACGACATGAGAAATGCCACGCAACCAATAAAACCACAACCAGCAAACAAAACTTTGAGAACAGTTTAGGCACTAAGTATTTCCAGAAAACAGAAATATGCACACTATGGGAAAATCTTTGTACATTTTCAAAACATGTTACAAAATTCATGAAAGTACCAAAATACAAAACACTAGTTCCAATTCACTGGCTAGAATTTTATATACTTCTACATTTAAAATCACGTATCCATCCGACTATATAACTTATCTTTCGCATTAAAACTCTCAAATGAATTTATTTTGGCTATGCATAAAGTAACCCTTTTAAAGGTTTTAATAATTCAGTAATTCTCGTAAGGCTGAAAAAAATGAAAAGGTTGAATACTAAAAAAAACTTTCATATTCTATCATGACACAGCATGAAAATTTAACTTGATATTCATTCAAGTGGGTTTGTACTTTACTAAACATGTGTTCTTTAAAAACGCGCAAGACTTGTCTATATTTTCCCTTTCACTGTAACCTTTTTAAGTATTCCCTATACTTAAAAATATCTTACATGAAAATGTTACGTTGTTCCAAAACATGTACAAAACTAGGAAAAATACAATTTTACTTTTTTAATGCAACTATGTACATCGGTTACAGTAAAATGCCAAGGCAGAGGCAAAAACATTTTTTAATTAACAGGCTTTTCTCAGAAGACTTTTAAAGAGCAGAACCATCCCAAACCATGTCGGGCCTACCAGATAAAATTTCTACTGCCTATATGGACAATCAAGAAAGTCCATTTCTACATTTAACTGACCTTGTTATAGGCCCTATATACATGTTAGGAGTTCACTTAACTTTTATCGTGTTGGAATCCCAGCACCCGAGTCTCTGAAGACCAGTCAGCTGCAGGGTTAATTTATAGTACATTTTGGGCTGGGGAAATACCTCACTACATTAGGGACGAAGTCATATTTTTAATTCAACCAATGGGGAGCAGTGGCAGCTTCCAGAAGGAGCTATGTTTCCCAGAAATAAAGTCCTTATGACATCCTCTATAACACACATCGAGCGCTGGTACACGCCCCTACCGCTACACTAGCACCCAAGGTGGCAAGTCAATAACCCATGTTTTCCGGTCCGCTCAGATTAACAGCTGCCTTATAGCATGACGGTCTGCCGCGGCTCGGGCTCCGATGAACAACACGAAAACGTATATTGTTCGTTGTGTACATCACAGTTTCAGGTAAAGATAAAGGTAAAAGTTAATAATTTTTATTAAGTCGCACAAGTAGTAACAAGTATTTTGCCTATTTTCAATTCTAGGAAATATAAACTTCGTTCGATATTGCATCGTCCAGTGTAGGTAAGGCCAGCAGGTGGTCAAGCTAGCACATGGGACGTCGGTTGTAGCGCAGCTCGCAGTCAAGTTGGGGGCGTAGTTGGTAATTTTCCCTAGTACCCGAGACTCATAGTCTCACTTTTGATAGCTGAAAGTAAGATCTTCACATTCTGAATTTATAAGCATATGCAAATGTGTACCAGCACTTCCTGCTAGGATACAGAATTTCGGTCTAAGCTCTGCAAATGTAGAGATGTTTTGTCTTGAAAGCTTTATACAGTTCTGTCAAATCACATAAAATTAGCCTTTTTTAGATGTTTTCCTTTTCTCCAGTTGACACTCGAACTGATATACATTCTTTCTTCCCTAGCATTATCCTACTGTAGTCATCATTTTGGTAAAACTCTTGTACTGCATTAATTGTTTCAACTTTAAGGATATTACTTGCCTTCTTAGATTATACTTTGGGAAGAACTCCTTGTTTCTTTACTAAATCACGTGTTTTACGAGCTAAGTATTTACTTATTCCAAATTCTTTCTGGATTCTGATATACATGTAAGTAGAAGGAAGAACACTCAAAATATTTACCTTTTCTTGAACAGTGACTGCAATTTTCATTCTCTCCTTCAGTTTTTCTACTAATACTTCATAATGTGTACACAATTGGTATTGTAGTTTTGTGTGGTTGTCAGTATCAGGTGTCATATTTTGGTTGAATGATTTATTCAATTTACAAGTGACTGTTTCTGTAAGTTTGGATACTTTTGTTTATAGCAAATTATTTTGTATCAGTTGACGATTTTTGAACTTTAAGAGGACACCATTACATGCTTCATTCACAGAATCCACTAACACACCAGCAGGCTCATAAATATCGTCGTCATCAGATGACTCACTTCGTTGTAGTGTGGACAAACATTTCCAACACACAGCTTTACCAGGAATGAGATTCAGTTTGGGATATTTTTCACATAAATATAAATTTATAACCCGCAATGCCTTTATGATTGACTTCTTATGTACATAAGATGGGTCGCAGCACGAAGTTCCTTAGAAATGTGTGAATTTTTGTAAAAAAAAATTTTTTTCATGGTAAGTGCAGACATGTTTAATGGCATCACAACCAGTTCTCATACAAAGTAAGTTCATATCACTGGCACCTAGCTCAGAAACATCAGTTATAGAAAAATATCTGCAATAACTTAAAACATTACAAGGTCCATTCCTGAAAACACCTACTGAACACTCCACCATGTAATATTTTGTACACTGTTCATTAGATATGTACATCCAGCCTAAGTACCAAAATATAACAGAACTAATACCCAACCACTGATGATTATGAAAAGATACCAAAACACCACTTCCTTCTCTGTCGGAGGTCTATGGAAAACTGAACTAGCAGACAGCAGGAGCAGGACTGTGCATGTTCGAGGAGGCACAGTCCTGCTGCTAGCTGATGCAGAACTATATTGTTGAGATTTGTCAACACACATAAAAAACTCAGAGCCCTATTTTTTCACAGAAACATTATGCAAACTATATCAAACATTATTTTAAACTCTTTTTATTTCCTTATACTGTAAATGAAATATTAAATATATTATGTATTTATTTCATCAATAAAGTACAACTACAACCTTCTGAATGTGTATGGAAGAGCCCATGGAATAGGCCATTCCATGGGCTCTTCCATACACATTCAGAAGGTTGTAGTGCCCAAACTACTCAGAGCATCAAGTTGAAATTTTTGGTTTGAAAGCCATTAAAAAATACTGTCATTGAAAATCAAAACATCACTTTTACCCCTCCCCCACATGCCCTTTTTTGACCTTAAAAATGTGCTTTTTGGGGAAAATTGGTTATTTGGGAGGGGGTGGGGGAGTTATATCTTGTGAAGGGGACCAAATAACAATTTAATTATTTATTGCCCTAGTAGTACTCACTGCTTTCTACTATACATGAAAAATTTAAATTGTTATTACCGAACCTTCAGTAATTTTTGGCTAGCCAAATGTTGCAGAAACAGAGTTATTTTAAGTCACATTCAACCCTAAAAAAAGAGGGTAAGGCTTGATTTAAGGTGATATTTGTTCAGAACATAATAAAATATTTGGTTCTTAAGATTTCCGAAGAACTATGATGGAGCCTTGTAGCAGCATGGGGTAAAAAGTTATGACTCCTTAAAATCGACCCTGAAATGTCGCATTTTTCTTCACGACAGTTACTCATATCACCTATATCTCGACAAAATATATTTTTAAAAATATAAACAAAATATTTTTGTGCTCAGAAAGGGTGAGATATTTTCCATACGAAATTTCGTTAAAATAAAAAATGGTGATGCAAAAGGTATGTGCTGATTTAAAATGGAATGACCCTACGATGAGTTGTAGTCGTGTTTGGTATATTGGTATAAACGGCACGCGCCATAGTGTTTAAAAACCTTGCTCATGATTGTCCAAACTCAGCTACTCGCTAATGTTGCATTCATCATCATATTCGAAACCGTTGACATTTTTCACCATGCTTGACAAACTTGTTGTTGTGTTTAATTCCTCTTCTTCAAAACATTTGAAATCACTCTGAAGCGTCTGGGGAAGAATTTTTTCGAGGCATTTTGAAGTGTGCTGACCTTCACTTAATCCCAGGCTTTGTGAATACTGTGAATAGCACCAAGAATATTAATTGTTCTCCAGAAAACTAGCACATTTGTTGCTTCATCAACCAACTGTCTCAGGTTCGCTCAGTAATGATGCTTGAAAGATGCAATCACACCTTGATCCAACGGCTGTATTAGCGATGTGATATGTGGGGGAAAATATACAACAAATTTTTTTGCCATCACTTGAGACTAGCTTAGTTGCTTCTGGGTGCCAACGCGCATTGTCTAACAACAGAACGGCATTTGCGGTTAATCCATGGTCTTCAATAAAACTGAGCACACTGGGTACAAACTTAGTGTGGAACCAATCAGCAAAAACTTCACTGTTCATGCAGGCTCCCTTCTGGTGCGTGTAGTAAACATGAGGGGGCCTTCTTTTCAAGGCTGTCGGGTTTCTCAACTTTCCAATAACCAGGGGTTTTAATTCGTGGTTACCAGTGGAATTCGTGCAGAAAAGCAGTTAGCCTTTCTTTACACATTTTGTACCCCGGTGCATGGGACTCAAGTCTTAAAAACCAGGTTTCGGGTTGGCTAGCCCTTCCAATACAGACCAGTCTCATCAGCACTGTGAATTTGGTGGAGTGACAAATTATGCTCATCTATAAATTCAGCAAATTAAATACTGAATGCTGCAGCTTCTTCTGTATTAGCACCATGCTTTTCTCCTTGCACAGCAATTTCTCTTATTCCATTCTTTTGTTTAAATCTGCTCAGCTAACAGGATGAAGCAGAGAACTCCTCCTCAATTTGTAGCATTATGTGGAATTCTTTTGCTTTTTCCATCACAAATGGGCCAGACACAAGTACGCCCTCTGCTCTTTTCTGTTTGAACCACAAATACAACACTTCAACCAAGTCGGCGAAGTTGGGCGTTTTCAGTGTTTTGAGATTCGATGGACCCGCACTACTATCTACGCAACATGCATTTTCCAGTGGCCTTTGTTTGTTTTTGTTCATGACCCACACTGTTTGTACCCCGATTCCGAAGTCCAATGCTAATTTTTGCAGCTGTCTCACCATGCTCAAATTTTTTTTGTCAGTTCTAACTTTTCTTCAATTGTTAAAAGTACCCTTTTATGCTTTGTTGATATGTTGCGGAAATGACACTACAAAAAGTGAAAAACTACTGTGCCCGAGCGTTTGACAAACTTGCAAAATATAGTGTTGGGGTGGTAACTGAAATGAGTGTGAACATATACGTGCTTCAAGAGATGTAAATGGATGATTCATGCAGGTCTCTACAAGGCTGATAGTTTAAAGAGATAAACATCAGCTTAACAGGGCTTTGACGGAAGGAAATGGATGACTAATGCAGGTCTCTGCGACAGGCTGACAGTTTAAAGAGATAAACATCAGCTCACACGACGCAGCGAGAGGCGGGCATCGCCTTACAGCATACATTACAGTAGACTTTGAAAAAAGCTAAAAATAAAATGAAAAGCTACATGGATAAGCCATCATATAAAACAAATACACTTGGCTGCATTATTACAAAAGTTGAAAACTGCTGGTCTACCCCATTCAGACAACATATGGAGAGCAAGTATATTTCACCTTGTAAAAGGTATTAATTACAAATAAATGGGACCCGGATTTCTACATTACACAAAATGGGTAATAAAGTACTGCACAGAGTAATGTACATTGAATAATTCTTCTTTCAGTACTCCAAATAACATCTTACCACTTTTAGTATATTTTCAATTGTTCAGTTAAGGAATATGCAGTGAATGTTGATGTATAAATCTCATGTAAACACATTACAAATTATTATAATAATCGTATAGGTGACAGAGAGTAAATATTACAGCAAAGACAGGGTAATTTAGGCACCATGAGCGTGATGCGAGAAACTGTAAAGTAGCAAAACACTAATCCCAATGTTAATGTTATTTTTAATCGAAGAGAGTCATTATACAACAATTGGTCCAATATTTTGAATCGAATACTTAACATCATCTGCTGACATCCTGTTAAAATTGTGGCACTTATGTGTATGTTCAATATGAAGTTCTTGAACCAGTGTGTTACATGCTCCGTATTGATGACTTTTTCTTATCTACTCTTTCTCCCAACAGATGTGTGACATTTGCTTTTCTTTGTTATGGGTTCTCAATACTGCCACAACTTCCCTCCCAACCTCCACCTACCTACCACTAGGGCTATCCAGGAAGAGGACGGGAATAGGAAGCATGTATTACCAAAACCTTTCAAAAGTAGAGTAATTGATAGTTACTTAATCTTGCTGATCTGAATGGATGGGTGTACACACAAATGTCTATATAATTGTTTAGTTTTTGTATAGTTCAATTTTGGTCTCATGTTATTTTCCTTCTGGCACTTTGTTACAATTTTCTATATATAGATAACAGTTTGATTTAGCCTTCACAACCATTTAATTTTCAAAATCATTCACAAATTCCACTTAAGATTCCATAACACATATTAAAAATATCCAACAATTCTCCCAGAAAACCAATTATTACTGAACACATATTAAAAAAACAACAAACAATTCATACTCTGAAACAATCACAGAGGCCTTTGATCTCTAGAAGAAAGTTATCCCAACCAAAACCCAAAATTACTCCCTTTTCCATACACGTTCACCTTCACGCCAGTCCACAAACATCTGAGCATGAGGGTATTGCCCTCACCTGTACACCCATAGGGTGTAGGTAGTGCTCACTCACAACACAACCATGTGCATGAACCAAAGGTATTGCCCTCGCCAATACACCATAGGTGCAGGCAGTGCTCGTGCACATGTACATGTACACTCTCACAAATCCACACAACCAACACATGCAAACACACAAATCTCATCACTACCAGAGTAAGTTCCTCATTCCATTCCGCCGACATATTCTAAGTCCCGCCTCACCAGTGAGAAATTGACAAGAGTCCCAAATCGTACTTAACGGCTGCATCGTAGGCCGACATTCCTGCAGTACTTCCTCTGCTGCGAACCCGAGTCCCAGAGTTGGCAACTATCTCCTCCTCCTGCCTAGCCAAGCCTCCTGGGCACCCGACGACAATCTCCCTGATTCCCTAAATCAGGCCTCTTATATACTACCCGACGCCGACTGATGTAAAAAAGAACTATGTTTCTGGCGGAAGCACTGCCTACACCTATGGTATATTGGCGAGGGTAATACCCTCGGCTCATGCATACGGTTGTGTTGTGAATGAGCACTATCTACACCCTATGGATGTACCGGTGAGGGCGATACCCTCATGCTTAGATGTTTGTGGACTGGAAGTAGGTGAATGTGTATGTAAAAGTGAATAATTTTTGGTTGTGGTTGGGACACCATTCTTCTAGAGACCAAAGGCCTCTGATGGTTTCAATAAGAATTGTTTGTTGTTTATTTTTAATATGATAATATGGAGTCAGTAATACTAATTGGTTTTCTGGGATAATTACTGTACGTTTCAACTATGTTTTATGGAATCTGAAGTGCAATTTGTGAATGATTCTGAAAATACAATGGCGATGCAGACTAAATCAAATTGTTATCTATATATTGAAAATTGAAATAAAGGGTCAGATGGAAAAGAATATGAGACAAAATTAAACTAAACAAAAAACTAAACAGTGTTTTAGACATTTGTGTTTACACACACCCATTCTGGTCAGCAAGATAAGGTACGCACACCCCCTTCTCCAGAGACACCAGGCCCGCCTTCAGCACGCTCTATACAGACCACCTCTTTTCAGCACGCTCTACACAGACCACCTCTTTAATAAACAAAATTACAAGAGCCAATCACACATGGTGGCCACCTTCACATTTTGCGCTGCAACCACTAAACAGTAATGCGCTGCAGGCATACGCGACAATAAGAGTTGAGTGCCGGAGAGGATTATACGGCACAGCTGGAAAAGCCACCAAGTTTTACACCATCATACTTCAAAATAAAAACTCACATAGGTATGTGATGGAGCACGCTCCGTCACACCTTTATGTTTCTCATTTAGAATGAGTGAGTGAGTGAAGAGAATTAAGTGAATCTTAACCACGAGATCTTGAGAGCCGATGAAGGTGAAACGAGGTGAGTATGGAGCAGTGCCAGAATGAGGGAGCGGGGGAAATGGGACATTCAGGAGAAAATCTATAGGCCAGTGGTATCGTCCGGCACGATTCTCATATGCGAAAATGTCAGGGCGAGTCCACCGATAATCGAACCCGGTTTTTTTCTAGATAGGAGGCTAGTAGTGCAACCACTAAACAACGATGGTCCTGGTTTTTATTTATAAGAAGGGCATTTGCAACTCTAGGTGTCGTCACTGCAAATGTGAATACGTCGACACAGTCCTGAGAGTTTGGTACCCAAAAATATCTAAGAGTTAACTCTCACAATTGTTGGTGAGTTCTATCAAGAATAATTAATTCCATCTTTTGCAGCTATGTTGGGTGTAGGCAAGTCATTATGGGCTCACAATAACATAGCGTGGATGTAAATGTGACATAGTCATATTATTATAACGATTTCGGCAGGTGTCCTGGAAATTGTCATTATTGTGAAGTTTCCTTGCATTATACTCACAGTTCGAAAATAACACGTTCACTTCATTTTGTAACTTTTTTGTTTTGAATAATTGTGTAACACATTAATTTTTGGCAGTCTGAACAAAGTTATGAATTTTGTTGCAGTTTGTTTATGGACTGGAATTATATATTGCGCTCGTATTTAAGTCCACAAAGAAAAACTCACAAAACTAAAAAAAAAACTAAATAAAATGTAACAGATTTACAGTAACAACTCAGCAAGAATACAGCCATGTTCGTAATGGGAGAGAAAAGTTTAAGCCTGTTAATTTGGCAGCTGTGACTTGTTTAAAGGTTTTTATTTGTATGAAGTACAACATATCCATAACATGGCACAACTTAACATTCGAATACATTATAGATCTAGCATAACACCAACAAATTCTTTAGTCCGACCAGCAGCTCTGAAGTAGAAATCATTTTTATTTTCTTTGTCTCGTGTGGCATAATACACAAAGCATACAAGCTTGCAAAAAATTATATGACTATCTTTCCCTACACTGGCAGATGTGCAGCTTAAAAGGAAAAAAACTGTAACACATTGGATGTAACTCGTAAAACAATGAAAATGTTACTTTTGTTGACCTTAGCTGTACATTTGTCACCAACATGTAATCCAAATTCCCATACCCCGAATGCCTATGCAACTAGCTTAAATTATTCCACATCTTCTGAATGGTTCCAAAAACTTATACTTTTTGAGTTGCTGAGTAGACTGCTGTGCTGCATATACAAGCATTCACATTAAAAATATAACTGTTGCGTCATTGTTGCAGTATTTGCATTTTCAAGCCGTGATCAATGGGCTGAGAGACCCTCGCATGTGTTTGTAAACTTCCTGCGTTTTAGTGTGTGAAAGTAACACACAAGTGTGATTGCATTGTGGATGATGGAAGTAAACAAAAATAAACATCATTTGCCATTGACTGATTTTCGAAAACAATTTAGTTAGTTTCTGAAAGTGGAAACTGCGTAACTGCGAGGTGTACTTTATGTTGACTGTTGGCAAACACCTCAAAGTGCAGCAGGTAATTCGTCATTAAATGTGGGGCAGCACATACAGGATAGTGATGTAACAATAATTCTTTATTTTTTGTCAGTATGTAAATTGACAAATTCTAAAAACAAAAACCCCTCCCAGATAAAACAGTTAATTATACATTACAATTAAATAAAGCTGAGTTTGGAGATAATTATCAGTTTCTGAACTTGATTTGGACCTAATTTTTAGACACATGAACTGGATTTCGTATAACTTCGACTAAGCTCTGTTTTTAGATGTGTGAATGATTAATAAGAATTTCAGGCACAGTATTTTACACAAGCAAAGATTTAAATTATCTTTAATGCGTAGTTCCTGCTCAACAAATTCTAAGTTGGGTAATGTATTGTTTAATGCTATTGTTACAAAGTATTTTATAATAGTTTTTTGAATGTTACTCGTTTTCAAATACCAGTTATAACATTTGACTAACCATTGCTTACACACATTGTTTGTTAATAGTCCCTTATGTCCCTTGGAATATATTTATTATAAAACTTTTGAGTTGTATACCTACACTTCAATACTTCTAAGCAGAACGCATGTAACTAATTGTCCTTACAAGAATTTAATAACTACGATTTGCTTAAGAATGATGACAACAGTTCAATTCAGCTATATAGAATACATGTTACTCATTTGTCGTTTTTGGGATATATTTTTTATAAAACATTTGAGTTGTATACCTACACATCAATACTTCTAAGAAGTACGCATGTAAATATTTTCCTTACAACAGTTCAATTCAGCTATATAGAATACATGTTACTCATTTGTCGTTTTTGGATATATTTATTACAAACTTTTGAGTTGTATACCTACACTTCAATACATCAAAGAAGTACGCATGCAAACCATTGTCCTTACAAGAATTTAATAACTACGATTTGCTTAAGAATGATGACAACAGTTTAATTCAGCTATATAGAACACATGTATCTCATTTGTCGTTTTTTGGTTCTATTTATTACAAAACTTTTGGGTGGTATCCCTACACAATTATATTCTTCTAAGAGCGCATGTATCTAATTGTCCTTACAAGAATGTAATAACTACGATTTGCTTAAGAATGATGAAAATAGTTCAATTCAGCTATATAGAATACATGTTACTCATTTGTCGTTTTTGGGATATATTAATTATAAAACTTTTGACTTGTATACCTACACTTCAATACTTCTAAAAAGACGGCATGTAACTAATTGTCCTTACAAGAATTTAATAACTACGATTTGCTTAAGAATGATCACAACAGTTCAATTCAGCTTAATAGAACACATGTATCTCATTTGTAGTTTTTGGGTTTTATTTATTATGAAACTTTTGTGTTGTATACCTACACTTCAAACTTCTAACAAGTACGCATGTAACTAATTGTCCTTACAAGAATGTAATAACTACGATTTGCTTAATAATGATGACAACAGTTCAATTCAGCTATATTGAATACATGTTACTCATTTGTCGGTTTTGAAATATATTTTTTGTAAAACTTTTTGTTGTATACCTACACTTCAATTCTTTTAACAAGTACGCATGTAACTAATTGTCCTTACATTATTGTAATAAATACGATTTGCTTAAGAATGATGCCAACAGTTCAATTCAGCTATATAGAATACATGTTACACATTTGACGTTTTTGGGTTATATTAATCATAAAACTTTTGAGTTGTATAACTACACTTCAAACTTCTAACAAGTACGCATGTAACTAATTGTCCTTACAAGAATGTAATAACTACGATTTGCTTAAGAATGATGACAACAGTTCAATTCAGCTATATTGAATACATGTTACTCATTTTTCGGTTTTGAAATATATTTTTTGTAGAACTTTTGTGTTGTATAACTACACTTCAATACTTCTAACAAGTAAGCATTTAACTAATTGTCCTTACATTATTGTAATAAATACGATTTGCTTAAGAATGATGACAACAGTTCAATTGTCCTTACAAGAATGTAATAACTACGATTTGCTTAAGAATGATGACAATAGTTCAATTCAGCTATATAGAATACATGTATCTCATTTGTCGTTTTTGGGTTACATTTATTATGAACCTTTTGAGGTGTAAACCTACACTTCAAACTTCTAACAAGTACGCATGTAACTAATTGTCCTTACAAGAATGTAATAACTACGAATTGTTTAAGAATGATGACAACAGTTCAATTCAGCTATATTGAATACATGTTACACATTTGTCGTTTTTGAGTTATATTAATCATAAAACATTTGAGTTGTATAACTACACTTCAAACTTCTAAGAAGAACGCATGTAACTAATTGTCCTTACAGGAATGTAATAACTACGATTTGCTTAAGAATTATGACAACAGTTCAATTCAGCTATATAGAATACATGTATCTCATTTGTCGTTTTTGGGGTATATTTATTATAAAACTTATGAGTTGTATACCTACATTTCAAACTTCTAACAAGTACGTATTTAACTAATTATCCTTATGTAATAACTACGATTTGCTTAAGAATGATGAAAACAGTTCAATTCAGCTATATAGAATACATGTTACTCATTTGTCGTTTTTGGGTTATATTTATTATGAAACTTTTGAGTTGTATACCTACACTTCAAACATCTAACAAGTTAGCATGTAACTAATTGTCCTTACAAGAATGTAATAACTACGATTTGCTTAAGAATGATGACAACAGTTCAATTCAGCTATATTGAATACATGTTTCTCATTTTCGGTTTTGAAATATATTTTTTTTTAACTTTTGTGTTGTATACCTACACTTCAATACTTCTAACAAGTACGCATTTAAATAATTGTCCTTACATTATTGTAATAAATACGATTTGCTTAAGAATGATGACAACAGTTCAATACAGATATATAGAACACATGTTACTCATTTGTCTTTTTTGGGTTGTATTTATTACAAAACTTTTGAGTCGTATGCCTACACTTCAATAATTCTAAGAAGTACGCATGTAAATAATTGTACTTACAAGATTGTAATAATTATGATTTGCTTATGAATGTTGATAACAGTTCAATTCAGCTATATAGAACACATGTTACACATTTGTCGTTTTTGGGATATATTTATTATAAAACTTTATAGTTGTATACCTACACTTCACAACTTCTAAGAAGAACGCATGTAACTAATTGTCCTTACAAGTATTTAATTACTACGATTTGCTTAAGAATGATGACAACAGTTCAATTCAGCTATATAGAACACATGTATCTCATTTGTCGTTTTTGGGATATATTTATTATAAAACTTTTGAGTTGTATACCTACACTTCATTACTTCTAAGAAGAAAGCATCTTACTAATTGTACTTACAAGAATTTAATAACTACGATTTGCTTAAGAATGATGACAACAGTTCAATTCAGCTATATAGAATACATGTTACTCATTTGTCGTTTTTGGGATTTATTTATTATAAAACATTTGAGTTGTATACCTACACATCAATACTTCTAAGAAGTACGCATGTAAACATTTTCCTTACAAGATTGTAATAATTACGATTTACTTAAGAATGAAGACAACAGTTCAATTCAGCTATATAGAACACATGTATCTCATTTGTCGTTATTTGGTTATATTTATTATAAAACTTATGAGTGGTAAACCTACACTTCAAACTTCTAACAAGTACGTATTTTACTAATTATCCTTATATAATAACTACGATTTGCTTAAGAATGATGACAACAGTTCAATTCAGCTATATAGAATACATGTTACTCATTTGTCGTTTTTGGGTTATATTTATTATGAAACTTTTGAGTTGTATAAATACACTTCAAACAACTAACAAGTACGCATGTAACTTATTGTCCTTACAAGAATGTAATAAATACGATTTGCTTAAGAATGATGAAAACAGTTCAATTCAGCTATATAGAATACATGTATCTCATTTGTCGTTTTTGAGGTATATTAATTATAAAACTTTTGAGTTGTATACCTACACTTCAATACTTCTAAGATGTACGCATTTAAATAATTGTCCTTATAAGAATGTAATAACAACGATTTGCTTAATAATGATGACAATAGTTGAATTCCGCTATATAGAATACATGTTACTCATTTGTTGTTTTTGGGATATATTTATTATAAAACTTTAGAGTTGTATACCTACACTTCAATACTTCTAAGAAGAACGCGTGTAACTAATTGTCCTTACAAGAATGTAATAACTCCGATTTGCTTAAGAATGATGACAACAGTTCAATTCCGCTATATTGAATACATGTTACTCATTTGTCGGTTTTGAAATATATTTTTTGTAAAACTTTTGTTTTGTATACCTACACTTCAATACTTCTAACAAGTACGCATGTAATTAATTGTCCTTACATTATTGTAATAAATACGATTTGCTTAAGAATGATGACAACAGTTCAATTCAGCTATATAGAACACATGTTAACACATTTGTCGTTTTTGGGTTATATTAATCATAAAACATTTGAGTTGTATTACTACACTTCAAACTTCTAAGAAGAACGCAAGTAACTAATTGTCCTTACAGGAATGTAATAACTACGATTTGCTTAAGAATGATGACAATAGTTCAATTCAGCTATATAGAATACATGTATCTCATTTGTCGTTTTTGGGTTATATTTATTATGAAACTTTTGAGTTGTATACCTACACTTCAAACTTCTAACAAGTACGCATGTAACTAATTGTCCTTACAAGAATGTTATAACAACGATTTGCTTAAGAATGATGACAACAGTTCAATTCAGCTATATAGAATACATGTATCTCATTTGTCGTTTTTGGGGTATAATTGTTAAAAAACTTTTCAGTTGTATACCTACACTTCAATACTTCTAAGAAGTACGCATTTAAATAATTGTCCTTATAAGAATGTAATAACAACGATTTGCTTAATAATATTGACAATAGTTCAATTCAGCTATATAGAATACATGTTACTCATTAGTCGTTTTTGGGATATATTTATTTTAAAACATTTGAGTTGTATACCTACACATCAATACTTCTAAGAAGTACGCATGTAAATATTTTCCTTACAAGATTGTAATAATTACGATTTGCTTAAGAATGATTATAACAGTTTAATTCAGCTATATAGAACACATGTATCTTATTTGTCGTTTTTGGGTTTTATTTATTATATAACTTTTGAGTTGTATACCTACACTTCAATACTTCTAAGAAGTACGCATTTAAATAATTGTCCTTATAAGAATGTAATAACAACGATTTGCTTAATAATGATGACAATAGTTCAAATCAGCTATATAGAATACATGTTACTCATTTGTCGTTTTTGGGATATATTTATTATAAAACTTTAGAGTTGTATACCTATACTTCAATACTTCTAAGTAGAACGCATGTAACTAATTGTCCTTACAAGAATTTAATAACTACGATTTGCTTAAGAATGAATACAACAGTTCAATACAGCTATATAGAACACATGAATCTCTGTTGTCGTTATTTGGTTATATTTATTATAAAACTTATGAGTGGTATACCTACACTTCAAACTTCTAACAAATACGTATTTAACTAATTGTCCTTATGTAATAACTACGATTTGCTTAAGAATGATGACAACAGTTCAATTCAGCTCTAGAGAATACATGTTTTCTCATTTGTCGTTTTGGATATATTTATTACAAAACTTTTGAGTTGTATACCTTCACTTCAATACTTCAAAGAAGTACGGTAGTAAACAATTGTCCTTACAGGAATATAATAACTACGATTTGCTTAAGAATGATGACAACAGTTCAATTCAGCTATATAGAATACATGTTACTCATTTGTCGTTTTTGGGATATATTTATTATAAAACATTTGAGTTGTATACCTACACATCAATACTTCTAAGAAGTACGCATGTAAATATTTTCCTTACAAGATTGTAATAATTACGATTTACTTAAGAATGATTATAACAGTTTAATTCAGCTATATAGAACACATGTATCTTATTGATCTTTTTTTTGTTATATTTATTACAAAACTTTTGAGTGGAAACCCTACACTTCAATACTTCTAAGAAGAACGCATTAACTAATTGTCCTTACAGGAATGTAATAACTACGATTTGCTTAAGAATGATGACAATAGTTCAATTCAGCTATATAGAATACATGTATCTCATTTGTCGTTTTTGGGTTATATTTATTATGAAACTTTTGAGTTGTATACCTACACTCAAACTTCTAACAAGTACGCATGTAACTAATTGTCCTTACAAGAATGTTATAACAACGATTTGCTTAAGAATGATGACAACAGTTCAATTCAGCTATATAGAATACATGTATCTCATTTGTCGTTTTTGGGGTATAATTGTTAAAAAACTTTTCAGTTGTATACCTACACTTCAATACTTCTAAGAAGTACGCATTTAAATAATTGTCCTTATAAGAATGTAATAACAACGATTTGCTTAATAATATTGACAATAGTTCAATTCAGCTATATAGAATACATGTTACTCATTAGTCGTTTTTGGGATATATTTATTTTAAAACATTTGAGTTGTATACCTACACATCAATACTTCTAAGAAGTACGCATGTAAATATTTTCCTTGCAAGATTGTAATTATTACGATTTGCTTAAGAATGATTATAACAGTTTAATTCAGCTATATAGAACACATGTATCTTATTTGTCGTTTTTGGGTTTTATTTATTACAAAACTTTTGAGTGGAATCCCTACACTTCAATACTTCTAAGAAGAACTCATGTAACTAATTGTCCTTACAAGAATGTAATAACTACGATTTGTTTAAGAATGATGACAATAGTTCAATTCAGCTATATAGAATACATGTATCTCATTTGTCGTTTTTGGGTTACATTTATTATGAAACTTTTGAGGTGTATACCTACACTTCAAACTTCTAACAAGTACGCATGTAACTATTTGTCCTTACAAGAATGTAATAACTACGATTTGCTTAAGAATGATTACAACATTTCAATTCAGCTATATTGAATACATGTTACTCATTTGTCGTTTTGAAATATATTTTTTGTAAAACTTTTGTGTTCTATACCTACAATTCAATACTTCTAACAAGTACGCATGTAACTAATTGTCCTTACATTATTGTAATAAATACGATTTTCTTTAGAATGATGACAACAGTTCAATTCAGCTATATAGAACACATGTTACACATTTGTCGTTTTTGAGTTATATTAATCACAAAACATTAGAGTTGTATAACTACACTTCAAACTTCTAAGAAGAACGCATGTAACTAATTGTCCTTACAGAAATGTAATAACTACCATTTGCATAACAATTATGACAACAGTTCTATTCAGCTATATAGAAAACATGTATCTCATTTGTCGTTTTTGGGGTATATTTATTATAAAACTTTTGAGTTGTATACCTACACTTCAATACTTCTAAGAAGTACGCATTTAAATAATTGTCCTTATAAGAATGTAATAACAACGATTTGCTTAATAATGATGACAATAGTTCAAATCAGCTATATAGAATACATGTTACTCATTTGTCGTTTTTGGGATATATTTATTATAAAACTTTAGAGTTGTATACCTACACTTCAATACTTCTAAGTAGAACGCATGTAACTAATTGTAATTACAAGAATTTAATAACTACGATTTGCTTAAGAATGAATACAACAGTTCAATACAGCTATATAGAACACATGAATCTCATATGTCGTTATTTGGTTATATTTATTATAAAACTGATGAGTGGTATACCTACACTTCAAACTTCTAACAAGTACGTATTTAACTAATTATCCTTATGTAATAACTACGATTTGCTTAAGAATGATGACAACAGTTCAATTCAGCTATATAGAATACATGTTACTCATTTGTCGTTTTTGGGTTATATTTATTATGAAACTTTTGAGTTGTATACCTACACTTCAAACTTCTAATAGTTAGCATGTAACTAATTGTCCTTACAAGAATGTAATAACTACGATTTGCTTTAGAATGATGACAACAGTTCAATTCAGCTATATTGAATACATGTTACTCATTTGTCAGTTTTGAAATATATTTTTTGTAAAACTTTTGTGTTGTATACCTACACTTCAATACTTCTAACAAGTACGCATTTAACTAATTGTCCTTACATTATTGTAATAAATACGTTTTGCTTAAGAATGATGACAACAGTTCAATACAGATATATAGAACACATGTTACACTTTTGTCTTTTTTGGGTTGTATTTATTACAAAACTTTTGAGTGGTATGCCTACACTTCAATACTTCTAAGAAGTACGCATGTAATTTATTGTACTTACAAGATTGTAATAATTATGATTTGCTTATGAATGTTGATAAAGTTCAATTCAGCTATATAGAATACATGTTACTCATTTGTCGTTTTTGGAATATATTTATTATAAAACTTTTGAGTTGTATACCTACACTTCAATACTTCTAAGAAGTACGCATGTAACTAATTGTCCTTACAGTATGTTAATAACTACGATTTGCTTAAGAATGATGACAACAGTTCAATTCAGCTATATAGAACACATGTACTCATTTGTCTTTTTTGGTATTTTATTATAAAACTTTTGAGTTGTATACCTACACTTCAATACTTCTAAGAAGTACGCATGTAACTAATTGTCCTTACAAGAATGTAATAACTACGATTTGCTTAAGAATGATGACAACAGTTCAATTCAGCTATATAGAACACATGTTACTCATTTGTCGTTTTTGGGTTATATTTATTATAAAACTTTTGAGTGTATACCTACACTTCAAACTTCTAAGAAGTACCATGTAACTAATTGTCCTTACAAGATTAATAACTACGATTTGCTTAAGAATGATGACAACAGTTCAATTCAGCTATATAGAAACATGTTTCTCATTTGTCGTTTTGGATATATTTATTATAAAACTTTTGAGTTGTATACCTACACTTCAATACTTCTAAGAATGTTAAAAAAAATTTCTTACAAGAAATTTTTTAATAATTTGCTTAAGAATGATAAACATTTAATTAGTATTTAAAAACATGTTATATTTGGTTTTTTTTTTATATTTTTTTAAAAAAATTTTTAGTTGTTATACCCTTCAAAAATTTAAAAAGAACCCTGAAATAATTTTCTTACAAGAATTAATAAAAACCCATTTTTAAGGGAAAGTGACCAGTTAATTCATATTTGAACCAAAGTAATTTTTTTTTGGGATATATTTTTTAAAAATTTTTAGTATTAACACATTTAATCTTTAAGAAAAAGCCGTAACTAATTGTTTTCAAGAAGTAAAAAAAAGATTTGCTTAGAATGAGAAACGTTAATTAGTATATTGAAACAGTTTATCTTTTGTTTTTGGGTTTAAATTTTTTAAAAAATTTTTTAGGATCCTAAAATTTATACTTTTAAAATAGATGGAATAATTGTTTAAAGTGAATAATTTTGATTTGCTTTGAATGTGAAAAAGTTAATTAGTATATAAAAATTTTATTCTTTTGGGG